>ML677350.1:8903316-9085538 GCA_007922305.1 Dermatemys mawii
AAGCAGCTTTACCTCCGCAATCCGCTGCTGAGCTGGCCCCTGCAACCACCGGACGCTGTGGCTGGCTGCCCTCCTGGGTTGAGAAGAGCTCCTGGCTGCATGCGTCCAGGGACTCCTCCGTGCCCTGGGTCGCTGCCGCCTCGTCCTCATCCTCCTCCTCTTCTTCATCCTCCTGGTCTTCGTCCTCCTCCTCACCGCCCCCTTCACTGGTGGGCTGGGAAGTGTCCATGGTGATCGATGGAGTGACCGTAGGATCACCACCAAGTATCGCGTGCAGCTCCTTATAAAATCTGCAAGTCACCGGGGCTGCCCCGGAGCAGCCGTTTGCCTCGCGGGCTTTGCGATACGCATTCCTAAGCTCCTTTACCTTAACACGGCACTGCAGAATGTCCCGCTCATGGCCTCTTTCTGCCAAGGCCCGTGATATCTGCCCATAGGTATCAAAATTCCTGCGGCTAGACCGCAGCTGAGACTGAACAGCCGCTTCCCCCCAACAGCTGATGAGGTCCAGCACCTCGCTATTGCTCCATGCTGGGGATCGCCTATTGCGAGGAGGCATGGCACATGGAGTCATGATGATCAATCAGAATGATCACCTGCAACGATTCCCTGAGACCACGCCACGCAATCAATCAGATCAGTGAGAATGATCACCTGCAAGGATTCCCTGAGAGCACGCCATGCTTGGCTGGAGCAAACAGGAAGGGGATTTTCAAATTTCCCTGGAACTTGAAAGGGCGGTTCTGACGTGTGGTCACCTGAGGACAGGACAAAAGAGTTTGCAAGTGATGACCAGAGTGGCTCGAACGGGAATTATGGGACGGGCTGGAGGCCAATTAATGCGCAGTGGGTGTCCACATTCTTGCTGTAGCGCTACAGCAGCTGCGCTACAGCCCTTATTCCCCATGCGGAGGTGGATTAACAATAGCGCTATAACTCAGCGGTTATAGCGCTCTTCGTGCCTTGCCAGTGTGGACGGGGAGGAGGTTATAGCGCTCGTGGGGGCTTTATAGCGCTATAAAGTGCCAGTGTAACCAAGCCCTAAGCAATGTGCTATCAGCCCTTGTGAAATGATTTCTCTGAGAAATCCAGGTGAGGTGGAAAACTCTCTTTATTACTCTTAAATCCCATAGGCATGGAAACAGTTATTTTGCCTGTGGAAGGCAAGAGATTCCCTTGAAATATTCATCTCTCAACCACAATCAAAGTTAGTCAATTCCTATAACTTTCTGGAAGAATCCTCTTATTTTTCGTAGTCAAAGGGACCTCTGAGTAAACCAAAGAGACCATTATTGAGATGATAAACAATCCCATTGGGAGTCCACACTGGCTTGGGCTGAAATGGTAACAATATGGTCATTGAAGACTTTTTAGGTATGTCTTCACGGGAATTCTCAGAGTCTGGGTCTACACAATCAGGTTTGCACTACGGTGCCGAAAATAGCAGTGCACATAATGGTGCTTGGGCTCTGAAGACCACCCCCTCCCTGAATTTCAGAGCCTGAGCTCCAGACCAAACCCAAATAGCTACATTGCTGTTTTTAGTGCTATAGCACCAGCCCAATTCTACAGACCTGGGCTCTGAGACTTGCTGCTATGAGTTTCTGCTTGCCATGTAGATGTATCCATCGTTTTCTTTCAGCACAAAACGCCCTCAAAGCTTTATATACTACGGGACAAATCCCGAGGTCTTTTCTCAGTTTAGTTTGGTCTTATACCTAAGTAAGACTCACTCTGATATAAATGAGTGAGTGAAAATTTCAGGATTTGGCCAAATATGGGGTCACTGAGGTCTTGCTGACTTGTATGTCTCAGTAAGCATCTTTGCTTGTCTCAGTGTTCTTGTCTCAATGGTATTCATACGTAAATCAGGGTGCTTCAAAAAAGGTGGGTAATTAGCATTAATCCCCATTTTACAGAAGGGGAAACTGCTGCAGAGAGGTTAAGTGACTTGTCCTAGGTCACACAGTGAGTCAGCAGCAGAGCCAGAAACTGAACCCAACTTAGCCTGTCTACCAAGGTTTTCATATAATGCTCACCACCACAGATTTTTAGTGAAAGAGACTGAGATCTCCTCCTGATCCCTTATCTCATTCCCTTTTTACTGGATCATCTCTCTCCAATAATATTGTACCTAATTGTGACACATGAACTGTGGATTTATGGGCTGTACCCATTGTATATACTCTAGCTGTCTATATTTTCATCAGTTTTATATAGGGTGACCAGATGCCCCAATTTTATAGGGACAGTCCCGATTTTGGGGTCTTTTTCTTATATAAATTCCTATTACCCTTCACCTCCATCCCGATTTTTTACACTTGCTGTCTGGTCACCTTAGTTTTATGTAATTATATGCATGCCTCTTTATAAATTATTTTTAACTTGAAAATTCCCACCAATGTGCATTTATTTGAGAAGCTTAATAATGACTGACAATTGCCGATACCACTATATACTCCTTATATGATCAAAAATCCAAATTTTTGTGTAATAAAAAGATACTTCCCTCTATAGAAAAAAATAGTCAAGATTTCGTTTTTACTTAGATGTTCCTTCCTTGGGTGAAATATGCTTAGTGGTCTTCACTGAGCTTTTAAGTCCATTTGATGGGACCTTTGCACAATAGCTTACCATCAGTGATCTTAAGAGGTGAGTGTTTACTCAGAGGCCCAAGACTAAATCTTCAAGGAGAATGCACACTGGAGGTTTTCAATATAAATTCATATAAATCAAGCACTCAGACAAAGAGAAGTGTAGTGCAACCTGCATTCTGGGTATTTACACAATGCACCTCACTCGCACAAGAACAGAAGAGGTCTGTTTTAAAGCTCTAAATTGCCAATCTTTTATGTGCTCTGAATTCATCATTTTATGAAAGGCGGTAGAGGAGCTGGGTGGTGAGATTAAAGGAGTGTATTAGTTTATGAAGCATAAATTGTTTTAATGTTAAAAGATTGTAAAATTCAACGTGTCTGTACTTTTCAAACAAAGTAAAATGCTATACAATGTTCCATGTATTAGGAATTTCTTAAAGATTCTTGAAAAGGGATACAGCTTGCAGCACAAAAATCCAAACTTTTGTTAATGTATAGGCATTCATCATCTGCTGTTCATTCACACACATATTGCTAATGCCTGGCAATGGGGCGAACATTTTTCTGGAGTGGGGTCGAAAAACTAATTATTCACCATATGGTGGCTGGCTCAGCAACAATTGCTGAAGCCATGGAAGCAAAAGGAAGTTGGCTGGTTGATTTCTTTGGGCAGTTTGCACAGCGATGACTCTCTTGACACATGCCATTCATGTGGCCTCTGAATAACAGATGGGCTAAGGCTGGGAACTGTGGAAAAATCATGGCAGAGATCTGGTGGCAGCCTCTGTCTTTTTATCCTTCAGAATGACTTTGGGTCACATGGTCTGTGAAAATAACAAGCAGGGGATTGTACTCTGAGGATTTCCCTACTTCTTTCATAAAGCCAGAGTGTAATTTTGACTGCCTTTTCGTATTTTGTTTATTAAAGGGATCAGGGTTTTAGATGAAAGAGATTACTTGGTTTGTGGTAGGGGTTGTGCTGTGGCAATGACACTCAGCTCATTGTTAGCAGGAAAAATGCTGGCAGTTTGATAAGGGATAAGAAAATGGAGGGGGTTTAAATTAAAATTTAAATTACTCCTTATTTGTTCTCTTCTCATTTGTAAATCTCACATAGGCAAGTTAAGATAAGAGCTGTTTTAGATTCAGAATACTCAAACCTGAAATGAGTTAGTGTTTTTTCCAGAAGAGCTGAAGAAGGGAGGGTAAGATACATTTAAACATGCTGCACTTGCAACTTGTGTGCTTTCTGGATTTCACATTGTTCCAAAGATGTGAAAAATGAGGAAGAAGGTGAAAGTTGCCAACAGGAGATTTTCTGGGCTTTTTATGCCTTCTAAAAAAAAAAAATCAGATTAGCTTGAACTGTTGATTATAAACCAATTAAATTTTAATCATCTGTGGTAGATCATGGCAGCTCAGATCAGAACTTTCTTTTATCTCTTCCTACATGACTGTTCTTAGTAAAAGGAAAAGTGAGTGTGCAATTCACGTATTAACAGTACCTTTCTTTTACCGTATTTATTCAGAGTTACCACTCTGATGCTGGTCATGCTGAGTATCATTTACCTTGGCTAAAAAATGAGAAAGTGGCCCAAAACCGAATATCCAAAAAGTTTGTGTCTACACCTACATTTTGTAGTTTGAGCCTATCTCTTAAAAAAAAAAAAAAAGGCTTCCAAATGGAAAGGTAGTATGCAAGGTCTGGGCTGAGAAGCCTAATTTTTTTCACTCTGTGTATGTCTGTGTGTTTCCCCAATCACAATGAACCACAAGTCTCTGATCATATTTAAATGGTAGCATTACAGAAAAGAAAATGTCTTATAGAGTCAAACTCGAGGGTCAAACAATACAAAATAAATAATGAAGTGAATATTTCTCTTGTGGAGTGACATTATTTTTTTGGTCATAAGTTTTCAGATGGCTTCTGGGCATTAATGTAAGTGTTAATTAATCCTAAAAGTTTCACAAGTTTTAGCATGAACAACTTTTATCTGAAAAGTATGATCTCTCATGTGTTAATGATTCTTTTGTTTTATCATCCAGTCAAAGACAAGAAACAATATCATGTAACTTTTGAAAGTCACACACAGGTAGAGTAGAGTCACATTTCACAGCTCCTACTTTACACACACAGAGATTTACATTTGCTCACATAAGTTAGTTGATGAAATCTTAAGGATAAAGAATACATTTTTAAAAACAAGGATTGATACATATGCAGAAAAAAGGATTAAATTCACAAGTAGTATTAGCAAAGGATAATTTGTCCAACTGTAATTCAAACTCTTTTTGGCATTCCTTTAACTTAAAACATCTCTGCTTCTTTAGGGGCCTTTAGCCTGCTGCCCTTATTCACAATGAGTACTAATTACTCTCAGATAATTCTGCTGAACTGAATTGGGACTGTTTGCAGGAATAAATACTACCGATTGTAAGAATTATATATTGAGTAGTGGCAGGGGGGAGCAAAATACTTAACTTGTTTCAAGACTGAACTTAATATGTTTTATGGAGAGGATGGCATGATGAGTACCTACAACAGCATATGGCCCGCCAATGGCTGCAGATGGGACGCTAGATGAGGAGGGATGTGAAAGTTGCTTTTGATTACTATGATTTCAGATAAGAGACGAGCAATAAGAGCAGAAGAATTCCTAGGATGGAAAGATCCTACATCTTTATAAATATCTTTAGTAATAAAAGAGGGTAAAATAGGATAATATATGCTAAAGATCAGCAAAACTGATTCTAAACAGGAGGTTTTTTCCCAAAGTTTTCCATGAGGTGTGTATAGAAACTTTGCTTTGAGCTTTTTGCTTTTTAAAAATGTTCATTTGGCAATGACCTTAACATTCTGATGTAGCTTTTTTAAAAAAGTGATAGCTGTGTTTGTTTTAATAACTATGAGTTTTATAAAAGAAGTTGTGTTGGAAGAATGCAAACATTCTGAATAAAAACAGTTATTCAACAAAAAAGTCAGGTATTAAAACATTTAAATTTAGAGTGACAAGAAATCTTAAGGTTTTTGTTTTGTTCAAAATATTTCCCCAAGAATGTCTCTCCTTTCTGCTATGTATAGATGATTTGGTTCTATACCAGGTCCTACCTAAGTGGCCAGCAAACTGATCACACAACATCCCTAATTACATAGCCCTAAATTCCAAGGAAATGTTTTATTTTTATATGTTGGGGAACAAAAGTGTTTACATGAGAGGTGGCCAACCTGAGCCTAAGGAGGAGCCAAAATTTACTAATGTACATTGCCAAAGAGCCACATCTGCAGCACCTCCCACCCTCACCGCCGCCCCCAGCACCTCCTGCCCTCTGGCACTTCTGCCGATCAGCACCTGCCTCTCCCTCTCTGTGCTTCCTGCCCACCGTGATCAGTTGTTTCACAGTGTTCAGGAGGCTCTGGGATGGAGGGTGGAGGAGCAAGGGTACAGCAGGCTCAGGAGAGGGGCAGGAAGGGGCAGGGGCCTTGAGATAAGGGGTGGAGGGGTTGAGCAGTGGAAAGGTGGCACCTGTAGCTTCAGCCCCAGAGTCAGCACCTATGCAAGGAGCCGCAGGTTAACTTCTGAAGAGCCGCATGCGGCTCCGGAGCCATAGGTTGGCCACCCCTGGTCTACATCCTTCATCTGGGAAGTTGGGTGAATGCCCGACTGGGAAAAACATCCATATCTGTATGAATTGGCATAAATTATGGGGCTGCATCAGTACATCCTTGTCTGGCTCTGTTACCCAGGGTTTTCAAAACCCAAAGCAATGGTAACTTTACTGTTTTTCTACAGACAGTTTCAGGAATAAATCAGTAGGGACACAGTTGCTCCATCTGATATATGATCGATACAAACCAGAATACTTTTACCTAAAACTACTCTTTTTATTAGATCTTAAACACACACACACACATATATGCTATCACAGTAGGTTCAGAGTATCTCAAAAATATTTATATTTACCAAAAATTGGGATGATTTAAAAAAAAATGCCAGGCTTCATGGGCCCCCTCCTTCCGTCTAGCTGCTGTAGAACTAAGGTGTCAGATCCTTGCGCAAAGAAAACTTCCTTGGACTGCACCAAAAGCACACTTTCTAACTAAACTTTTTATATATCTTCTCCAGACAAAGCACATAACTCATAACAGTCCCTAATAGGCTAACAATTTCCCTAGCAACAACCAATAACAATTGATTATTTTCCTTATCAGCCATGCATTTCTAGTCATAATAACAACAAAACTTACATGTCAGAGGCACCTAAAACTAAGGCTGTCCAAACATTCCTTCTGTTTTTATGGAACCTTAAGTCCCCGTCCTAACCTCCGATTCTGATTAGCAGAGTTGTATGGCCTTGCCTTCTAAGGGTCCTAAAAAGATTATCCCTAGAGGTATGATGTTTGGGTTTCAGCTGGCAATAGTTGAACATACAAAATGGCTGACTGCAGTACTGTCAAATTCTGGGGTATATGCAGGAATGACAAATTTGGGGGCTACACCTCAGGCCTGGTATTCAGAGTTTGCTAATTTGTCCAGACCCCCTAAATCATTGCTCAGACCTTTATAGTCACTTTGTTGAGCTGATGGACTCATCATTTGGATAGAATATGTTGTCTATTCTGTTGGTAAGCTAAAATACATTTTGCCCTAAGAACTGCTGAACTTAATTACATTCCCCTTAATTAATATGCATCTTTTGTAGATTTATATGAACTAAATTCGTTTAAATGGCAGATTAAGTAAGGGGAGAGATGGTGATCACAGGTTTCCAAGTGTTAGTGCAGTTATTTAAACTTTCACTGTGTGTATTCTTTATATTTGCCAATATACAGAGCAATAAAAATACGAGTATATTTTTTCCTAATGCTTCCTGAATGATCCTTGTTTCTACTTCAGCAACCTCATTTGTGAGCCATCACAAACATTTATTATACTTTTTTATAACCTTTTTTGTTTTGCTACCATCCATCCTATGCTGAAACTGGTAATCACGTCATTAACTCAATATATCTTTGGAAATTCTATATTGTCGTTCTTCTGTTGAGCGATAGTAGATTTCAGGACCTTGCAAATCAATTTTCCATTGGAGGAGAAATCAGTGATATGGCCTTGGGGTATTGTCTTAGTGTAATGTGTTTTATTTACACAATATACATATTTCTTTCAAAAGATATGGTCAAACACACAGGCAATCTCCTTCCTCTTTCACGAATCTCGCTAAAGCACCAATGCCTGGTTCCCAGGAAGTAGCCCTGCCCCAGCAGTTGGCTGTAGTTAGACAGATTAAGGCCTAATGCCAACTTTACAGCTGTTTGCAACAACTATTCCCAAAAGAAAATACATCACAAAACTAACAACAATACATCATCTCTTCAAAGACTGAACAGGCTAAGAAAAAGTTGCTAAAAATTCTAGTAAAATTATGTGTAATAATTCTATCCAGTGACACTCACCATAACCATATACTGTATTGTGAATGCCTTCACTGTGTTTTTAGCTTTTTTTCTTGACTATACTGTACACATTAGAGTATCTTTAATTTTGTTTCAGTCCTCTTCTTTTTTAGTCCTAGGACAACAGTTATTGCAAATGAATAATATTTCTATAACACCTGTGACAAAGCTTCGAGTCTGTACTTGTGGTTCCCACGCTTCCTGGCTGATTTAGCAGCCTCAGAAACCCATCTAGGCCCAAGAGTGACCTCCCTTTCTCAGTATAATTGGCAAGAGTCACCACCTAGTGAGTTACCTTCATCACAGCCCAGTATGGGAGGTGGAAAGGGGGAAATACCCCACAGTCTTTGTTGTTCCGTAGAGCTCAGTATGCACAGTTCAACCTTCTGAATGAACTGAGTCTCCTCCTCTCAAAAGGATTTCTGCAGGATATGGAGGGAGATGGGGTGAACCCAGGCCCACCCTCTACTCCGGGTTCCAGCCCAGGGACCCTAATGGTAGCAGCTGTTGGTGTCTTTCCTTCCACCACTAATGCTGCTTTGATTCCCTGGGCCACTTCCCCAAGGTTCCTTCTTCCTAGCTTCACCTTTACGTCAGGTTGCAGCAAAGCTTCCTCTCCTCCAGCTCCTTTTTCCTTGACTCCCCACAAGGGAACTGGAAAGGAGAGCTTTTAAACAGTCTGAGTGAGACCTTGATTGGCTCCACCTGTTTCCATTAGCTTAACAGCCTTAACTGCCCTTTTGCCAGTCTATTAGGATCAGGTGCTAGCATTAGCCTAACAACCTTAACTGGTTAATTGGTGTCAGGTGTCTTGATGGGCCTGGAGTAGCCTTTGTTTGGCTATCCAGGGAACAGGGACCTGCTCATCCTGAGGCTCATATACCTGCCTTCCAGCACTCTCTTATACCCTTCAGGTCTGACTACGTCACACACCTCAAATAGAAATGAAGCATGCTTTGCTTTCTGATATCATGATGGCTTTGCCTGCATTGCACTATTATGATCTCATATTTTAGGGATCCATAACTCAGGCATAAAACACTGCTTTGAACTTAGACAAGCCATATATGTACCAAAATGCAAGCATTTTAAGTGGCGGGAAGCACTTTTAGTTCTCATCCTTCAATGTAGTACAAAAAATAAATAGAATGAGTTCTCTTCCTCAAGTCTCTTACAAGTGTCACTGATTAAAACTAAAAAAGAGCAGCAAGTATCCGTGGTTATTGAAAGCTCCTTAGAGCGAAGTATTAAGACTCTGGAGTTTAATGCTTATCTGATGACTAGAGCTTTATTGATGTTTGTATAGTTCTGAGTAGTCAATTAGTGGGTGAACTTAAAGTATTATCTCACCATCTCTTCTTTGGCTGTCCAAATCCTGATCAGGAATCTAGAGGAGATGTTTCCTTTACATTATGAATGTAATGAATGAAAGTATGCAGTGATTTTTTTCCCGGTGACTTTTGTTAAACATTGTAATAAACCCAGGTGTTTCGTTTCATCTCTGTTATGGAGTCAGGAATGCTGGACCCCTCTTTTCCCATGGAACTGGGTTTGATGTTTCTGATAGGACCATCACTAAACTTGCTAGCTATTTAGCTTGGACCCTTGAAATACGTCAATTTTGCAGGCCAGAATGTCCAGTTATTTGAGTTTAAAGTGAGTTAGTTCAAATTAGCTACAAATAGCTTGACATGTAGGGACTTCTCATTGACACTAGTAGGGCTAATCCTTGTATAATGCTGTCTCCTGTGATCTCATAACCTTGTGCTCTTCCTAATGCTATATAAAGGCCTATTTTTTATTTGATCTTTTGGCCACCTTACACACACATCATTTGACATCCGTCAGTCTCAGCTTTTTTGTATTGTCTGCAAAATTTTACATAAGAAACATCTGTAAATATTCTTATGAATTTTTTAATATCTAGATAAAATTTCTTTATAATAGAGTGTTTAATGTTGTTCCACTTATGATCTTTTAATTTCCTTTCACAAGTACTGAGCTTTATATGCTGTATGAATACTGGACTGCATGAACTTGTAAGATCATCTCTGTCTGTGCACTTCAATTTTAGTGAAACTATGCAAGAAAAAGCTAGTAGAGCACAGCAAAGTAGCAGTAGTTTAATTAATGCAACAATAAGGAATGCAAGGGGACATTCCCTACAATCAGATATATGGCACGGTCTAGGACCGTATATAGGCATATACTTAAATCAGAGTAAAAGTTAGCAGCAGGTTGACTTTAAGTGAGTAGATGATCTTGCCTAACCAAAATTTATGGTTCCTCTGTGTGACTCTGCGATTTTGTATGGATTATATTGTTACTTATTGGAAGTTATATCTGACATGGTTCCTTGTGCTTCAGAGGTTTTATCCTCAGAGTTCTGCTGGAATTAGCTAATATTCTCCTAGAAGGTGATCCTTGCAACTCTAGGACTGCTAAGAACAACAATGGATACAGCAAGATGCTGCTGACCCTTTGAGGAATGGATCCTTAGTTACAGACAGAGACGGACCAAAAGTAGCTAAAGGGAACACTTCCTTGCAAATTGGAATAGAAATAATTAGCACCTTGGGAATAGGGTTGTTTTTCATACTCTCTAGACAGGGCAACCCTATGTCAGTTAGATGAGCAAAAATGTCACATGTACTACTCTGGCTCCTTAAATCAGTCGCTTTGTTGCAGCTCCCTGAGTTAGCCATGACAGTCAATGCCACAACAGAGGCACAAAGATCCAAAAATCACATGATGGCCCAGCAGACTTTCAGACACTTCTCAATGGCCACACTAACTGCAATGGAGGAGATGCATGTTTGATAGGTAACCGTTCTAAAGTAGAGCCAAATCCATGATGCAGTGAGTTAGAATCAGGGACAGTGCAACCACTAGGCAAACCAGGAGGCCGCCTAGGGCACATGGTTGAGGGCACCAAAAAGCACGCTCAGGGGAGGCGGTGGAGTGGAGGTGAGCTGAGGAGGTGAGTGGAGGGCCACCTGCAGCACGTAACAGAGGGGTACGCCCCACTCACCTCAGCTCCGCCTCCTTCCCTGAGCACAGCGCCTCCCTCTAATTCTCCTCCCCTCCAGGCTTGCTGCGCCAAGCAGCTGATTGGCACCGCAAGCCTGGGAGGCAGAAGAAGTGGAGCACTGCCGGTGTGCTCAGGAGGAGGTGAGCTGGCCTGGGGAGCTGCTGCAGGGGGGCCCGGAGGGGAGCTGCCGCAGGGGGTGCTCCCCAGGTGCTCCCACGGGTGAGGAGCTGCTGGGTGTGGGGAGGTTGCCATGGCGGGCAGCTTCTGCAGGGTGCCCCTGTGGGTGGGGAACTGCTGCGTGGGGAGCTGCCGTGGGCAGGGAGTTGCCATGGGAGGGGGGCTCCCTCGGGCGAGAGTTGCCACGGGGGGTAGGGGGCTCTTGCAGGGGGGGGGCTCGGGGGGGGGGGGCCCCGGCCCCGGCCTGCGGGGCGCGGGGGGCCGGGGGGGGGGCACGCAAGGTGGAAATTTCACCTAGGGCGCGAAATATCCTTGCACCAGCCCTGGTTAAAATGCCAATATACCTCGTCCATTATATTTGCTGATTAAATGCTCCGGTTTAGGTCCATCTCTAATTCATTCAAGACCTAAATTAATCTTGTCCAATCATCTTTTGTCATGTGTTTTGGCTCTCTTCCGTGAGATTTTTGGTCAGTTCTGCAATCAGATCCTTGCAAATGGAACCCTGCCCCTGTACTGAGTCCCATTGCCTTAGATGTGAGACTTTGCCCACATGGATCCAGTTGCAAGGTCAGGACCTTATTTTGCTGTAGTCACCTAGCACAGACACTACCCAGAGCAACAACTGCTTCCCATGACATAAAAGCTGTCTCTGAAGTACCTAATGTCTGCGAAACAAACTCTTACACATGCTAAGATGGAACAAAAAGTGGGGTTAAAAACTTGTTTGCAGTTTTGGTGTAGCCATGTTGGTCCCATGATATTAGCTGTCTCTCTCGGTTAAAGTCAAACATTTCAGTGTTTTGTGATAAGAAAATATTTGTTCTCGATGTTCTATAGATATGTATGTTAAAGTGTTTTTGTTTTCACAGAATACTCTATTTTTTTCTTCAGAGAGCTATTTATATTTTTTTAAAGCAAAGCATATAAAGCGGGGAGGGGCTTGTTGGTTCTGACAGTTGAAAAGTGCCCTTGTTTGTAATTCTTTTATGTTGGCATTTTATCTTTGCTGGGAGAGTGTCGCACAAATTCAGACAATGACTACTTCAGTGAATAAAGTCTCACTGCCAACATAAATTCCAGCTGTGAACATATAATCAGTTCTTCTGTGGTTCGAAAAGGAAAGTATCTTATGCCTAAATTTAATTTTCATGCGTATTTGTCTACTTGGCTGCTCCCTCAAACTTTGCCCAAATGCTACTTTGAAGCCAACATAGGAGCCTGTCCTTTTGTCTGAGAAATAATTACCCCATCCCAACACAGAAGTGACTCTAGTATGATACATTATGCCAAACTGACTTTTGTTAAGACTAACCTGAGTTAAAGCCAAATCCTTGCCAATGGTAATGTGGGACTAATTCTCTTGGGGAGTTGCTGTCTGTCAGAAATATAGGTAAGAGGTGTGTGCAGCCTTTTTAAGGATGACCCGACTTGACTGACAGCTCTAATATTATTGAGGCAAGGAGACACCCAGATGATAACCTCAGTAGGAGTCATGCATTCCAGTCTGGGGTGTGCTGTTATGGCATATACTTGTGCCAAAGGAAAAATCTTCCCCTTTGGATACCAGTACCATCCTGTGAGTGTGGAGTCTAATTAGAACAGGCCATACAGACCCGGCCAAGCTCTGTTATGGAAGAAATAGGGCTATGGTTTGGTCTGGAGAGTTACAATGGAATTTTCAAAAGTGCTCAGCATTGGCCGGCTAACTCTGTTCCCACTGAAGTCAATTTAATCAAATATAATTAATTAACCCCATTTTTCAGTTAATAATTTTGTTGTCAAATTTGTTTTGACCAGCTCTTGTCCTTAGCACTGAAGAATGACTCTTTTTTTTTCTTCAGAGAGAAGGGCTGTGTTTTGTGTGCTCTTTCCAAGCTACTGCCAATCAGAAAAAAATAGCATTTGTTATTTTCTCATGGGCCTGCTTGTTATTATCTGTAGTTCAATATTTGTACAGTGGTAGCAGCAAGAGCAGCAGGGCCTCTGTGCTAGGCACTTTGCAAGTACATACGATGACACTAGTCTTCTGCCTCAGGATCTCGCAGTTGAATTTAAGGTCTGGAGTTTCTTTAGCCACCACAACCCCAGGTCCCCATTCACATAGTGGCAGCCACAGAGAAGCATCTCAGTATGCCTGCCTGCTGTAGTGTAATGGGAGAGCCACTTACCAAACTTCACCCTCCACCAAAGACTATTCTGGATTCAGAGGGAGGTGTGGCTTTACCTGTTAACATGCACCCAAGGCATCAGAGTGGAAGTCACCTGTCATCTTTCAAGGACAGTAAAGTGAAGTAGCTGATGACCAGACCAGTCATTCATGTCAAAAATCAGGTCAGAATGAGAAGGGTCATCATAGGGTGGGTTTCCTGTAAAGCTTTTAAGCAGAACACAGAGAACAGGGACACTGTTCTGAGCTTAGTTAGGTCAGGAAAGCTTTTGGATGTTTGAACTGCACTTTCAGTCTTTTGAGATTCCACCATCACTAGATTTATACATCCTTTTGCTATGTGAGAGCTTGATTACTCTGGGTTGCTTTGCAATGGTAACACTTGTGTACTGTGTGCTCTTATGCGAAGCTTGGCTGTGCTAAAGCTGGGATTTGCATGTTTTTTATTTCATTCTCTCATAGTCATAGTTATTAAAACTGTTTGAAGAGGGATCGATGATTATTGTTTCTAAACGAGATTCACAAATGAGCCGAGAAATATCGGTGACCTGCCAATGCGAACAGAAATAGCTTGCTGGAATATATACATGCCTATCCCCCAACATGTACTCTGAACATATACTCAGAGTGGCTCAGTGCACATGACAGTCAGATTCAGTCGTGTCATGGTGACAAATTTACAAGAGTGGGAAAATATCATGATTACTGTGAATTCCAGTTTCACTTGAAAAACTGTTGGGCTCTGGGTTCTAGGTGGTTGGACCTGGTGGTTGGAGTGGTGGTGGAAAACAGGTACCAAGGTTCGAAGCCAGAACTCTATACATAGTGACTCATTTTAGTGTGAAAATGGGACCGAGCCAAGGGTAGAACTGAAACTGGTCCGGGCCAGGCCCTGGGTCAGAACCAGGCTCAGAGTCTGTAGACAAGCCAAATAGTGATTGTAGTTGGAGTCCGGATGCAGGCCAAAGGTCGAAGCTGGGTTGAAGTCAATCCAAGGGTCTGAGGGTCGGGGGTAACTGCAGGGCTAGAGTGGGTCAGGAACTGGGCTGGAGTGGGGTTGGAATAGAGTATGGACAATGCTGAAATGCATTGGAACAAGGCTTGACTCAGGCTGGGGCAAGACCAGGGACAGGATTGAGGGCAGATTGGAAGCCTGGGGAGCCTGTAACATTGTGAGGCACCAAGAGGGTTCCTAGCTGTGTGATGCTGTTGCACAGACTAACTTGTGAGTGTGTCAGTGAGAGTGGAATACTTGTGCCTGGGTAGGTCATCTGACGCCGGCCCTGCCTAAGAATCGACTGCAGCCGCATGCCTAAGGAATGAGTCACTGCAAGTTCTGCTTCCTAGATGAGTCAGGTTGTGGTACATTCTTCATCATCTGAAGTCTTTAAATCAAGACTGGACATCTTTCTAGAAGGGATCCTCTAGTTTCACTAGAAGGTATGGACTTGATGCAGAGACCACTTAGTGAAATTTTACGGCCTGTATTAAGCAGAAGGTCAAAGTAGCTGATGAGGAGCCTCTTTGGCTTAAAAATCTATGAATCTATGGCAGTTTCAGTTACAATATATTCCCCATTGCTTCTTGGGTAGCACAACATACTGCACCATACCCAGAGCTTGGGACAAAGCCAGACTTTAGCCCAGGGGTCGGCAGACTTTCAGAAGTGGCGTGCCAAGCCTTCATTTATTCACTGTAATTCAAGGTTTTGATTGCCGGTGATACATTTTAACGTTTTTAGAAGGTCTCTTTCTATAAGTCTATAAAATATAAATAACTATTGTTGTATATAAAGTAAATAAGATTTTTAAAATGTTTAAGAAGATTCATTTAAAATTAACTTAAAATGCAGAGTCCTCCAGACTGGTGGCCAGGACCCAGACAGTGTGAGTGCCACTGAAAATCAGCTCGCGTGCCACCTTTGGCACGTGTGTCATAGGTTGCCTACCCCTGCTTTAGCCCTTCACCTGTGAAACAAAATTATTTACAAAAACTGGTGGTTTTAAGCTAAGAATGTAAAAATGATCTGGAAAATGAAAAATGATCACGTTCCCTTTCTTCTCCATCTCAGGACTGCCAGAAAAAGTAACCACACCAACTAACGCCAATTTTTTAAAAATAGTTTGATTTTCAGATGACATGTTGCATGCAAAATTTCACTTTAAAAGTAACTTTGTATTTCTATTGTATTATAAATTGAAAACCTGGATAAACAAGGGTTTTAAAAATATTAAATAAATAATCCCATACAGGCTCTTAACTAGTTTGGGGCACCATAAAATTCAAGAGAAATTTGTATATTGAATAGATGAATCAAACCATTAAATTTGATAAATTAAATGAACACCAATATTATTGATAGCATCTTATTGTACTATATTAATTTTACTTAAAGGCTCAGTAAATTACTTGAAAAGAATTTGTTCCTTCCATGCCTTCCAAGGGCTAAACTAAGAATCTCTTATACTGATAAACATTTACTCATCTGAATAATACAATGGACATCTACGAGGCTCTATTCCAGGATCATATCTAAGATTTTACTGCAATGCACTGTGTTCTAGTCATGTAAAATTTCTAACAGCTTTACAAGTGAGAAGCATATATATATATATATATATATATATATATAATTATATATATAATAATATATAATATTTACTCCTCATGAAACAGAGCACTTATTGTGACTACATGATCTTGGTTAATATTCAGCAAATACTAATCTACAGGGATTTTTATGGAAGTCCTTCCTGTTAAAGGGAACCATTTTCAGTCTAATTATTACAGATCATTACATTTTTTTTTCAATTAGACAACATAATTAAAATACTCCCCTCCTCACTAGATAGAAGCAAGGAACCACATCTATTGTCTTAAGTTCACTCTCAGATTTGTTACTGCAACTTCAAAGGGTTGCAAAGTTGTTTTTATAGACGCAAATCTTCAAAATAGTTTGCTGTGTTTGCATCAGCTGTCAGCTTTGTAGATTTATTCTTACAATAGCGGGTTTTGACAGAATTTGTAAAATACTTCCCCCCCTGTTTTTGAAATATGATAAATGTGACATACAGCTGACCTTTACACAAGGCCACATGTTAATATTCAGGACCATGCTTTTGTTTGTCTTGAACAATCCTTGTCATTAAGAAAGCGTGGATTGCCAATATGACCCTCTGTTAGAATGCTGGACCATTCCTGATTGGTCACCAGGAAGCATCATGACATGGAAGATGTATGGTCAAAGTGCTGTACTCAGCACCACTGCTGTGATGTGAAGAAAACCACTTTGACCCAAACAGACCTGCACTCAGACAATGTCGCACCAACCAAAGACAACATATTGGGAAGAAAAATGCTTGTAAACTGCATGTGCTGGAAGATGTATTAGCCGGACGGCCATAGGGCAAACTTTGAACTATTGAAATCTTTAGAAATATTGTTTAGTTCTTGAACAATACTTACAAACCTAATTAATCAAGCATAGATGGTTATGTTCGCTCTATACATAGTGACTCATTTTAGTGTAAGAATAGGGCTGTCACATTTATTTTGCTGACCACTTCACAGGTGCTTGCGTCCAAAAGCTTAGTTTGAACATACATTTTAACACCAATTGTGTTTCTAATTCCAAAAATACATTACGAACAGATCCATGACATATTGTTAACAATTAATATGCTTCCAAGTGTTTGTGTTTGTTTCCATTTTTATGTTTATATTTCTCTTGGGCTATGACACACCATTTTTAGAGCTTTGTTCTTGTTATTTTTAATTTGCAGTAGGAACATTTTTGACAGCTCCTCCAGATAAGTATTTTAAACCTGCTATAGTATTTATAAGTAATGCTGCAAACAACCTGTACAACTTCACTCCAAAATCCATCATATAAGTACAACCTCATCCTGGAAAGTGCTGAGAAACTCCAGTGAATTCTCACGTTCCTTCAACTCCTGTTGAACTGAATGGGAGTTGAGGGAATTTAGTTCTTTGCAAGATTAGACTCTCAATATCCAGATCCAGATCCAGAACATCTATTAGTGACATAGGCCTTTTCTACACTTGCAAGTTTCTGTACGGTAAAGCAGCTTTCTAGGCTGTAACTCCCGAGGTGTACACACTGCCAAGCCACTTAGTGCACAGAAACTGTGCAGTTGCAGTGCTGTAAAAAAACCACCCCGACAAGAGGTGTACGGCTTTCTGCACCAGAGTTACAGTGCTGTGGTGCTGGGGTAGACATCCTGGTTGATTACAGCTCTGCGATTGGCCTCAGTGAGGTGTCCCCCAATGCCTGTTCTCACCTCTCTGGTCATCGGTTTGAACTCTACTGCCCTGCCCTCAGGTAACCAACCATGAGCTCCACCCCTTAAATTCCTTGGGAATTTTGAAAGTCCCCTTCCTGTTTGCTCAGTGACAGGGTTATAAAATATATAACTTTTGAATGCATCAAGAAAATATTAATTTTTTCAGTTCTAAATATAATCATTAGTATGTATGACTTAATTGCTTTTTCTAAGTATTGTAATTATGGTGCTACCATATTATATTTAGCTAGGTATATTTAATCTATTAAAGATTGCAGGGGTTTTTCTTCCAAGTCAGCATTGAGACAGTGTGGAAAAACTTACACTGCCATTGGTTGGGCTGTACTTACCCTCTGGATAAAAAAACTGCAGCTTCCTATGCTGTCAATTCTCTGTCTCACTTAGGGCATGATCCAGTGCCTGTTAAAGTTGATGGAAAGACTCCAATTAAATTCTGTGGGCTTTGGGTCAAGTCAGTAACAACCAAAATTCATGGGAAAATTTAAAAACAACCTGCAACGATGCAGAAACCCAAGACAGCTAGAAATCCAGCTGCTTGTTTTATGTACTCCAGTGCTCTTAGTGCCCACACACACAGGATTTGGTGTATGCAACTTGATTGCATGCTGAAAATTGGCATAATAGATTTAGAGGCTGTTTTTGAAAATTTCATCCTTCGAATCAATGTACAGAGTATGGCCAACTCCAAGCATAAAGAAATCATGAGTCAGGCCAGTCCCCCCGCCCCCAATCATGAGCTTGGCTTAAAATAAAGAAATTTTTCAAAAATAATGCATTTTATGTTCTTTTTATTTGTCTTCTGCTATTAGAGAGTTCAGGATTCATGTTTTGAGGCTTTTCTCCACAATTGCAAGAGCTAGAAACATACTTTTTATTTAAAATGAAATCTGAGATTCCCAGGAGGCAGCCTGATTCCAGTATCTGTTGCTTTAAGAAAATCACCAAATAGAATGAGCATTGGCAACACTGTAGAAACAGTTAATTATCCATCTGGCTTAATTCTGCTGCAGCTTGGTAAATGTAATACTAATATATGTATTTTAACTTATTTTTTCTCTGTTTAAGTCTGTTTTAGAAGAGGACAGAAAGAGGTTGTGCAAACAAATATACCAATTCGCCATGAATATAAAGTTCCAAAATTGCCTCCACCAAGTTTGGCTTCCAGCGAGGAAGATCTGGCTGAAGCAATTATCCACCCACCTACTTCATCATTTAGAAACCAAGAGGTCCCTTTAACACAGACTATCGGAACAGAAGAAAACAAAAAAGAACCTGAAGAACCTGAGCTCTTATGGACTAACACAGAAATGGAAAAAGAGTTAGATGAGCTAGACAAGCTTCGGAACAGCGTTTCTCCATTACTTTCTGAAACAGAACCCACTCCCTCAGATTTCAATAAGATGACTTCAAGTATAAAGAGCAACCAGACACTGTTCAGCTTTGAGAGAGAAACTGACTGGTCAGGTATGTGCTATGTAAATTCCTGTCTCTCTTATTTTTCTACCAGTATTCATTTACTCCATTTTACTTTTAGTCTAATCTTTAGCAAGACAGGGACTGGTACTGTATGTGGTAGATGATACATTAAGAAATGTTTGAATCAACTATCCTGTGTAATATGCTTCCAAAACCAGTTGAAGAGTCACCATATTTTCTGCTGCAAATTAAATAATTCAATATTGAACTTCTTTTATTTTCCACTCATTCCCCCACCCCCTGCCAAGAGCCTTTGGAGTGCTACATGCTCCTGTCTTTGAAACCTGTTAAGGAATTAAATTCAGTTCTTAAGGATACTCATGTTTTCTGTATGTTAGGGCTAATGACAAGGGAAAAAAAATCAAACTGCAAAAATAAAGGGCTTGATTCTGCAACACTTGCTCCCAGTGAAGGATGCTTATTCACTAAAGTAACCCCACTGGGTCACTAATGAACATATCCAATCTAAGAGAGATGATGTTTCAAACCTTGCTGAGGATGGATAAACCATTTTAGGGTTCACATGGTACAAAGACTTTATCAGCACTCACTTGGGATGACTTGCAGAAATAATTTGTGTCTCTGTCACTCATGAGTAAGGCTGTAAGTTTGCCACAGAGGTCATGGAAGTCATGGATTCTATGACTTTTCGGGACCTCTGGGACTTTTGCAGCAGCCCCTGGGCTGCCTGTGAAGCTTGGACAGCCCCTGGGCCAGGCACACTGGCTGCTACTGGGGCAGTCTTGTTCCTCTGCCTCTGTCCGCTAGCAGCAGCAAGAGTTTGAGTGTGGGAGGGGGCTTAGGGGCTGGGGCACAGGAGGAGGCGAGGGCTCTGGCGGTGCTTTTCTCAGGAGGCTCCCAGGAAGCGGTGGCACCCCCCTCCCTCAGTTTCTAGGCGGAGGCCATGTGCTGCCTCCACCTTCAGGCACTGCCCCCGCAGCTCCCATTGGCCACAGTTCCCAGCCAATGGGAGCTGTGGAGCCAGTGCTCTGGGCGAAGGCATCATGCAGACCACCTAGGAACTGATGTAGGGACATATCACCACTTCCAGGGAGCCAGACGGAGCCTGGATAGGGTAAGGAGCCTGTGAGCCCCACCAACCTCTCACCCCTCAGCACCAGCAGGGGTCCTGGGCTGCTCCCCCCAGAGCATTCGTGGTGCCCCCGGGCCATCTTCCTGAGCATCTGTGGCACACCACAGGCTGCCCCACCATCCCCAAGATTTAGTCAGTGGTTTATAGTACAAGTCATGGACCTGCTATGGGTGATGAATTTTGGTTTACTGCCTGTGACCTGACTATGACTTTTACTAAGAATACCGGTGACTAAAATATAGTCTTACTTATGAGTGATATGCCCTTTACTGATAAAATTTATTCTATCTATCTCTCTATCTATCTCTCTATCTATCTATCTACTATCATCGTGAGAATTATATAAAATACATATGCACCCAGAAAATGTGCACCCAGCAGTCTGTTTCTGTATATATTTGCACAGATACTTAACAAAATATCTGTTTTACAGATTTTTCTAGAAAACTTTCCAGTGCAACCGGCATACCTCTTTCTGAGATTCACTCTTTCTCTTTTTCCATGTCTGCAATGGCTTCCTCAGACTCAGAACTTGAAGCAGCCAGTAACAGTAGCCAACTCTCCTACCAACCCATTCTGCATACAGACTCTCTACTGGTGGCAAGTGGTTACTGCAGCGGTTTTCTGAGCCCCACTCTGAACAGTTCCAGTTACCATGGCACTGCAAATATTCTCCAGGCTTCATCATATTCTGTGAAAAAATGCTCAGAGCAAACACCGTCTTTCGTAGAAATTTGGCATGACCGTCTCCTGCACCACTGGCCTGTTCTTCCACCGATCTCCCCACAAAGAGGTTAATAAATGTTTATTTTTTCCCCTGTTTCCATATGGTTTGTTCACAGGCTTTTGCTTGTATGTGTATGAATGCTCACTTGCATTGACTGCTGTGAGGGAATTGTTCCACGAATGCTGGCCATCTTCAAATCAATGCCTGCACATAACAACAGAAAGTGCCTCAGATGTACTGGTTTCCACAGGACCATTGTTAGGCTTTTGTGAAGCGTTTTTAAACCTAATAAATAATGTCAAAAGTCTCTATCCTATCCAAAAATGTTCCTTTTGAAACAGCTCTAATAGTATTTTTTTGTTCTGTGATGTCTCCCAGTGTTGTGAAGAATTTGAGCTTCACAATAGGAATCTGGTGTATCGCGTGCCACTTTGCAATGTTTTTTTAAAAAAATATAAAGCCTTTTTCTTTTGCAAAGAAGAACTCCCATCTTTTAACTTAAATGTTTCTTTTTTAAAATAATCATCTTCAATTTGAAGGTTGCTGTTTTAAATGAAACTAAATTCCACAAAATACAATAAGATCAAATGTTAATGATGCAGGAATGAAGTGAAGGAAAATGAAATATTGAACTCAATTAGATGCTATTTCAGTGAGTTTCCTCTGTGTGTTTTTGCATAACTCATAATTAAATTAAGTCTAAAGCCTTTTGCTTTATGCACTGAGAAACATTGATCACTGTGGTCAAAGATGATTGCAATGGCCCTTACTGGCCTTAAAATCCTTGAATCTAAACCCTGATGACAATTTATGATGGAAGAAACCCTAATTAATTGGAGACTCACTACAATTCATTATATGCTGTGTAGTATGTAATAGCATCAAACTCAGATTGTCCTTAAACCGCTGTTTGTAGGTAATATCACCATTTCCAGGATACAGTAGCCTCTGTTAAATCAACCTAGTGCTGTGGAGAACATTTACGAGACATATTTGATTTCTGTGCGTTGTACTTTGTGTCTTTTGGTCTGTTGGGATCTTGATATTTGGGGGAAAGTAGAAAGACTTACATGTGTTTGTCTAAGTCCAGTATGGTGCTTAGGTTACTTGATATTCATAGACTATCTGTTTCTATCTAGCAATGGAGGTTGCATTTTGACATGTTTTATGGCTACAGTAGTAATATATATTATATGATATATAGCGAACAATATGAAGCCCGAACAAAATTTAAGTCACTGCAACTGGATTACAGCGCATCATTCTAGGCATTGGCACTGATACATTTAAGCCTCTAGTATTCTGCACTATAGTTCAACTGATATTTGTTGGTGTTCATTTTCCTATGTAGTCCACATTTAAAAAATTTCACTGCACATCCATGCACCATACTTAGGCCCCGAGCTATGGCAATTGTTACAGCAGGAGGTATGTATTGTAAATGCTGGTTGCCATGGTTTCCTAAGGAAACAATGGCTTCCAGTAACTCTGAGTTGATATGACATGGAGTGCAAGATTGAACATTGTTTCCTTTTTGTTGGGAAGAAAAATGAGTGTCACCAGTGCATTTTTCTTGTACATTGAAAAATAATAGCATATCTTTCAATCAGTTATTAAAGTAGGAAAAGGTGACAAATGTAAAAGTACAGAAAAACACTTCAAAATTACTCTAGAATTCCAGGTTTACCTCTGAATGTTCCATATCAAGATGAGTAAGAGGATGCTCTTTTCCAGTTGCCACTTTCCAAATGTAACCTGCAGTCTCAAAGTCAAGCAGTGCTCTTCCTGGCTAATGCATTACCACCCGTAATTAAGGTTCTGCCATCAGAAGCTGGTTAACTGTTTTATTGAGGTGTGAGCCAGAAAAGAGCCAGCATTGTCCGTCTATCTGGAAAGAAGAACAGGAAATCCTTGAAATGCTTTAATCAGGCTGCAACTATATTATTAGACATCTGGAACTACCTGGCAGATAAGTGTACTGTGCAGGTACCCCATTTTCATTCAATATCTAACTTGGGGAACAGGGGGTGGGGGCTTCCGCCATCTCTCACTTTCTGATCACATCCCCAAGCCAATACATTGCTGAGACCTTATCATCCCTCCCTCGAACAAGGGTTAAGATGGGCTATAAGAAAGGGGGTGGACTCCCTGAAGTATTAGTCATAGGAGCCCTGAACCCTCCCATTCTGCTCTTTTAAGTCCTTTACCAAGCCATTTATCGGGTCACTGTACATCCTCCTTATGGAGTACTGGCACTGGACATCCACTCCACACTCATATCATGAATTGTGGCATCATAGCCTAAGTCCCTTCCCTAATCACCATAACAAAGCCCTTCCTAAACCCACTGTGGGGAAGGCAAACTCCTTCTCCCCAACCCCACTCTAGCTAGGCCAATTGGGTGGTGAGGGAAAAATTCCTTCCCAGCCTCCTTAAAAAGGAGCGGCTAGAGTGATGCTCAGGGCAGGTCCTGACCAAACCTAGGATTTTGCCACATCAAAGGGCAGGAGGATGGGTGCTGCTTCCCCTTCTCCTGGGCAAAAGGGGTTCTCTCAGCCAGGTTTGCCACATTTAAACTTCTCAGCCCTTCTGGTCCCACGAATCAGCAGCCCCACGCTGACCCATTCCCTTTTGCAGCAGCTTCTTCTGAGCACCTCTTCCCACTTCCACCAGTAACACTGTCCCTTCTCCCTCAGCAAGCTGGACAATAGCCCTCCCCTCCCGGCCTCTACTTAAGGATGTAGTGCAGGCATTATCCTCTTTACATAGGGAGCATATCTGTTGGGTAATGTGCATAAAATAGTCCTGATTCTGACTTTAGTTGAACTTTTTCTTTTCTTTTTTCTTTTTTGGTATGCTACCAAAATCCTAAGGGTGGGGGGGAACCATCTTATTTAAAATTATTCCAAACATTTGAAAATTCACTATGTGATTTTAAGTGACAGAAATCAGAAATCAGAGAACATGGAGAAATTCTATGTTTTCATGAACATTTTAGACATGTCTCAAGATTTCTTCCACTTCACAAAATATTTTAGATTTTTATTTTAATAATAATGAATTAATTTCAATTCTTCTATACCTTCCAGTTTTCACAGAATGTAAAGGAAAAAAATCAGATAAAGGCAGGACCATCATTGCTTAAAGCGATGGGAGAGACAGGATCCCCGAACCCACCATATGAACGCTTCTATAAGTTAAAGCTGAAAAACGAATTTTCTAATGTATTACATCAGGGGTGGCCAAACGTACTGACCCTCCGAGCCACATACGATAATCTTCAGAAGCTTGAGAGCTGGGTATGCCAGCCGGGGCTTCAGCCCTGCTGGGCACACCTAGCAGGGCTTAGTGCTTCAGCCCAATGGGGTGCTCCAGCCAGGGCTTGGGGTTTCAGCCCTTTGGGGTGCTCCAGCCAGGCCTCAGGGCTATCGCCCCACTCCTGCTGAAGCCCCGAGCTCAAGCAGGCACCTCCCACAGGGTCAAGGCCCAGGACTCCCCTCCCTACAAGGAAGAAGCCCTTAACCTCACCACCCTGTCAGAGGGCAGAAGTCTTGAGCTCCCCCCGCCCCAGTCTCATAGGTGGAGAATGGGATGGGAGTTTGCGGGGAGCTCCGTGAGCCACACTTGAACTGTAAAAGAGCTGCATGCGGCTCGCAAGCCATGGTTTGGCCCCCTCTTCATTACATTAGTGATGTAAAAAAACATGAAAGCCAAACAAAACAAATATCTCATGAAATTCTGCAGCCAGTCTGCAGCTGCCTTTTTAGATGACTTCCTAATAATGAGTTCCCACTGCTACCTTTAGGGCTTGATTTTTAAAAACCATCCTTTTTGGCTTGTGTGCTCAATTTGCACTATAACTATGTGTGCAAATATTTGTAGCCATAGATGACATCATGGTACAGTGACTTAAGCACTGGACTATGATACAGGAAACCTGGTTTCTCTTCCCAGTTCTGCTCCTCCTCTCTCTTTGACGAAGCCTCTGTGTGTCTGTTTTCCCTCCCACCCTTGTCTATATAGATTGTAAGTTCTTTGGGACAGAGACTTTCTCTTATTATGCATTGTGACAAAGCTCCGAGTCTGTACTTATGGGTCCTGTGCTTCCTGGCAGATATAGGGGCCTCAGAAACTCATCTAGGCTCCAGAGTGACCTTCCTTTCTCAGTATAGTTGGCAAAAGTCACTGCCTAGTGACTGGTATCAGAGGGGTAGCCATGTTAGTCTGGATCTGCAAAAGCAACAAAGAGTCTTGTAGCACCTTATAAATTAACAGATCTTAGGGATCATAAGCTTTTGTGGGCTAAGACCCACTCGCCTAGTGAGTTATCTTCGTCACAGGCCAGTGTGGGAGGTGGAAAGGGGGAGAATACCCCACAGTCTTTGTTGCTCTGTAGAGCTCAGTAAGCACAGTTAGGCCTCCTGAATGAACTGAGTCTCACTTCTCCTCTCAAGAGGATTTCTGTAGAGTATGAAGGGAGAGGGGGGGAACCCGGGCTTGCCCTCTACTCTGGGTTCCAGCCTAGGGACCCTAATGGTAGCAGCTGTTGGTGTCTTTCCTTCCACCACTAATGCTGCTTTGATTCCCTGGGCCACTTCCCCAAGGTTCCTTCTTCCTAGCTTCACCTTTACGTCAGGTTGCAGCAAAGCTTCCTCTCCTCCAGCTCCTTCTCCTTGGCTCCCCCCTGAGGGAACTGGAAAGGAGAGCTTTTAAACAGTCTGAGTGAGACCTTGATTGGCTCCACCTGTCTCCATTAGACTAACTGCCTTAACTGCCAGTTAATTGGGATCAGGTGCCGGCATTAGCCTAACGACCTTAACTGGTTCATTGGCGTCAGGTGTCTTGAATGGCCTGTAGTAGCCTTTGTTTGGCTATCCAGGAAACAGGGACCTGCTCATCCTGAGGCTGATATACCTGCCTTTCAGCACTCTCTTGTATCCTTCTTGTCTGACTCCGTCACAGCATTTATATAATACCAACACAGTGTGGCCCTGATCTCAGTTGTGACCTCTAGATGCTACAGCAATGCAAATATTAAATAATAATCTAACTACAATCTACATTTGATCCCACAGTTCAAGTAGTTAGAGGCCTCATGCTAAATGTATCCCAGGCTATATAACCTTTGGGATTTTCCTTTTTCTTTCTAGTTGGGGAATCCCTGTCACTGGAGGTTTTTAAGAGCAGGTTAGACAAAAATCTGTCAGGAATTATCTAGGTATACATAAGCCTGTCTCAGCATGGCTGGAGAGGGGGCTGGAATAGGTGACCAGCCGAGGTCTCTTTCAGTCTTACATTTCTACGATAGTATTATCTTAAGTCTCATTTGGCTTGTTGCTCCATTGCTTGAACAAGAGCATCAGTAGCAGCCATGTGTTCTCCATTTCCCTCGTGACTCAGTTACTTTAAGACCTAGTTCAAAAATGGGGAAAAGAATGGATTATTTTTTCTTGAAAATCTTGACCTCCTTTCGTCAAAATTTGAGATTTTGACAAAATTTCATATAAGTTTCCATTTGTAAAATCATCTTCAATTACTTCTTTCAGAATATTAACGAAGGACAATGTGATCCACAATGAAGCTAACACCAGTAGTCAAAGTCATTCTGATAAAGATGCTTGCTCTTCTTAGAAATTCATCTCAGTACCTTATGTTAAATTTATAAAACATGCCTATTGTGTAGTCTCAGGTGCATATACAGATTAAGTTGTATATCTGGATTTAAATAGTCCTTGATTTTCCTTTGGCATCTTGTGTATTCAGGGAAAACGACACAGACTCTTGGACAGCCTAGTTGTTTAGAATGGACAACAACATCTGTTTTGATCACAAATTAATAATAATGCTATTTGGATTGGAATGAACCACTAATAGGTTTTTGTAGTCAAGTCTCAAGTCAGCTTGTCAAAGAAACTTGGAGCTGTACATTGCTCCTCTATGGCCAAAATAATAGACCACACCCTAATATTCGTACTCAAGTAAAAATCCCATTGGATTTGATGATAGTGACAAGATCATGCCTAATGCATAAGGCAGAGACCTGTAAGAGAATATGAAAAATGGTTTGTCTCACTGTAATTCAAAACATTCTGGTCAATTGCATGACCAGGGAAGAGAAAGAGAGAGAGAACATTTAGAGGACTGGGGAATAAGCTAATAATTCTTCTATCACATCTGCAACCGACAGGGAAACGATACAAGTAGAATTGTATGAAACTGTTCATTTTCATCATGAAGATTATAATGACATACCAGATCTTCCATAGTGAAGGTTGAGCATCACTTTCTCTTTAAAGGGGGGTTATTCTAAGTGCTTTAAAATCACCCGCTGACTTTATATGTATATATGTATATATGTATATATATATATATATATTAGGGCTGTTGATTAATCAGTTAATTCACACAATTAACTAAAAAAATTAATTGCAATTAATCACAGTTTTACTTACACTGTTAAAAAATAGAATACCACTTGAAATTTATTAAATATTTTTGGATGTTTTTCCACATTTTAAAATATATTGATTTTAATTGCAAAGTACACATTGCTCACTTTATATTATTATTTTTTATTACAAATATTTGCACTGTTAAATGATAACAAAAGAAGCAGTATTTTTCAATTCACATCATATAAGTACTGTAGTGCAATATACTTTATTATGAAAGTGCAACTTACAAATACAGATTTTTTTTGGTTACAAAACTGCACTCAAAAACAAAACAATATAGAGCCTCCAAGTCCACTCAGTCCTATTTCTTGTTCAGCCAATCGCTCAGACAGACAAAGTTTGTTTACCTTTGCCCACTTCTTATTTACAATATCAGAAAGTGAGAACAGGCGTTCACATGGGACTTTTGTAGTTGGCATTGGAAGGTGTTTATGTGCCAGATATGCTAAACATTCATATGCCCCTTCATGTTTCAGGCACCATTCCAGAAGACATGCTTCCAAGCTGATGATGCTCATTAAAAAAATAATCCGTAAATTAAATTTTTGACTGAACATCTTGGGGAAGAATGGTATGTCTCTTGCTCTATTTTACCAGCATTCTGACATATATTTCATCTTTTAATAGTCTCAGGTGATGACTCTGCACATGTTGTTCATTTTAAGAACACTTTCACTGCAGATTTGACAAAAGGCAAAGAAGGTACCAATGTGAGATTTCTAAAGATAGCTACAGCACTCAACTCAAGATTTAAGAATCTGAAGCGCCTTCCAAAATCTGACAGGGGCAAGGTGTGGAGAATGCTTTCAGTAATCTTAAAAAAGCAACACTTGATGTGAAAACTACAGAACCCAAACCACCAAAAAAGAAAATTAACCTTCTGCTGGTGGCATTTAACTCAGATGATGAAAGTGAACATGTGTTGGTCTGCATTGCTTTGGATTGTTAGCAAGCAGAACATGTCATTAGTATGGATGCATGTCCTCTGGAATGGTGGTTGAAGCACAAAGGGACATATAAATCTTTAGCGCATTTGGCAAGTAAATATCTTGCAACACTGGCTACAACAGCGCCATGCAAACACCTGTTCTTACTTTCAGGTGACATTGTGAACAAGAAGTGGGAAGCATTTTCTCCTGCAAATGTAAACAAACTTTGTTTGTCTGAGCGATTGGCTGAACAAGAAATAGGACTGAGTGGACTTGGGGCTCTAAAGATTTATACTGTTTTATTTTTGAATGCAGTTAGTTTTTGTATATAATTCTATATTTATAAGTCAAACTTTCATGGTAAAGAGATTGCACTACACTACTTGTATTAGGTGCACTGAAAAATGCTCTTTCTTTTGTTTTTTACAGTGCAAATATGTGTAATAAAAATAAGTATAAAGGGAGCACTGTACACTTTGTATTCTGTGTTATAATTGAAATCAATAGATTTGAAAATGTAGAAAAATCCAAAAATATTTAAATAAATGGTATTCTATTATTGCTCAACAGTGTAATTAATTATTTATCACTTGGCAGCCCATGTATACACACACACACACACACACACATACATATATATATATATATATATATATATATATATTAAGGAACTCCTCACTTAAAGTTGCCCTGATTAACATTGTTTTGATGCTAAGTTCCTGATCAGTTAGGGAACATACTCATTTAAAGTTGTGCAATGCTCCCTTATAATGTTATTTGGCAGCCACCTGCTTTGTCCATTGCTTGATAAAATATTGATCCAGGCTAGAATTTTTTCCATTTCAGCTGTGAACTAGGTAGCATTTTTCCATGGTCAAAATAATAAATATCCCCAAATTTTCCTTCAGATAAAATGTGGTGTGTTTTTTTCCAGGGAAATATCATTTGCTTGTGAAGGATTTCTTTTTGCCTACATTTTAATGATTTTATATGAATCCGATTTATTTTTTTATTAAACCACTAATGGGCCCGAATTTGTAGAAACCTCTACCACAAAATTGGCCATCAAATATCATTTAAATACCAAGAAGGGTTAGAAACTGAGTCCTTGGTGATAGGTGTTTGCTGTTTCTCTGGACAATGTCCACTCATGGTATTTGTTTCTTCCTCTCTGCAAGGTCTCAAAGCCTCTAGAAGAAGCCAAGAGAAACTTATACTGTTCTATTCTATATAGATTCTTATATCTCCCTAACACAGTAGTATCTGAGTGCCTTCCAGTAGTGCATTAAGTAGCATCTAGTTTGTTCTCTAAGCCCCCTTGCCTGCTCTTGCTAGCCTCCTCACGTATGTTGCCCGTAACATTTTCTCTGATCCTATGCTTTCTGCCAAGTTTCAGTACTTAGTATATGAGAGAACTAGTGCCTGGAGGTATTTTTAACTGCCATATTAAGGCTCTGTGTGATATCTAGTGCCTATTACAAGATATAGGAAGAGATTTTCTGCTACTTTGATGAGAAAGGGGGCAATTCCCTAGAAACCCTCAGTTACACTGTATAGATTTTTACAGAGGGATTAGAGAAAATAGAGCTCAAAAAGTATCTGTTTCAGCCATAGAGACTGGAGAAAAATGAGTTGTCCCAGAAGGCCTCTTTCTCTTTATTAGTAGATTTTTCAAGGTGAACTCTAGCCTCAGGCCAAAGATCAAGTAATTATCGGCTCCTTGAAGTCTTAATGCTCAAGAAGATATGACTTTTCCTCTTTGAATCTGTGCCATCCACTCAATTGTTTCAAGATAAGTTAAGTATATCCATGATCACCTCAACTACATCAATCAGCCTAAACTAGGGGAATCTCTTTATTAATCAGATCAATTTGCCTGTCACTAATTGTAGAGTGAACACTTACACTAACAAAAAAAAAGTTCTACAAAAAATACATCCATGCATATTCTCTGTGCCTCTTCTTGCGCCCTCATAAAATGTGGTCAGTTTGTAAATTAAAAGATTATTTTTCTGACTGTCATTAAAGCCAACTTGGACTGAGATTTACAAGTCAAGCTGTGTTCTCATTGCCTATTAGATTATCCTCTTTATAGAGATTCTGAAATTAGAATTTAGCTAGTCATTTTGTTGATTCATAAGAACATAACATAAGAATGGCCGTACTGGGTCACACCAAAGGTCTATCCAGCCCAGTATCCTATCTACCAACAGTTGCCAATGCCGGGTGCCCCGGAGTGAGTGAACCTAACAGGTAATGATCAAGTGATCTCTCTCCTGTCATCCATCACCCCCCTCTGACACACGGAGTCTAGGAACACCATTCCTTACCCATCCTGGCTAATAGCCATTAATGGACTTAACCTCCATGAATTTATCTAGTTCTCTTTTAAACCTTGTTATAGTCCTAGCCTTTATAACCTCATCAGGCAAGGAGTTCCACAGATTGACTGTGTGAAGAAGAACTTCCTTTTATTTGTTTTAAACCTGCTGCCCATTAATTTCATTTGTTGGCCCCTAGTTCTTATATTACGGGAACAAGTAAATAACTTTTCCTTATTTACTTTCTCCATACCACTCATGATTTCTTATACCTCTATCATATCCCCCCTTAGTCTCCTCTTTTCTAACCTGAAAAGTCTTAGCCTCTTTAATCTCTCCCCATATGGGACCTGTTACAAACCCCTAATCATTTTAGTTGCCCTTCTCTGAACCTTTTCTAATGCCAGTATATCTTTTTTTTGAGATGAGGAGACCACATCTGTACGCACTATTCAAGATGTGGGCGCGCCATGGATTTATATAAGGGCATTAAGATATTCTCTATCTTATTCTCTATCCCTTTTTTAATGATTCCTAACATCCTGTTTGCTTTTTTGGCTGCCACTGCACACTCCGTGGATGTCTTTAGAGAACCATCCATGATGACTGTAAGATCTTTCTCCTGATTAGTTGTAGCTAAATTAGCCCCCATCATATTGTATGGATAGTTGGAGTTATTTTTTCACATGTGCATTACTTTACATTTATCCACATTAAATTTCATTTGCCATTTTGTTGGTTGCCCAGTTACTTATTTTTGTGAGATTTTTTTGAAGTTCTTCACAGACTGCTTTGGTCTTAGCTATCTTGAGCAGTTTAGCATCATCTGCAAACTTTGCCACCTCACTGTTTACCCCTTTCCCCAAATCATTTATGAATAAGTTGAATAGGATTTGTCTTAGGACTGACAACTGGGGAACACCACTAGTTACCCCTCTCCAATCTGAAAATTATTCCTACCCTTTGTTCCCTATCTTTTAACCAGTTCTCAATCCATGAAAGGATCTTCCTTCTTATCCCATGAGAGCTTAATTTATGACAACTTAATTTACTTAAGAGCTTTTGGTGAGGGACCTTGTCAAAGGCTTTCTGGAAATCTAAGTACACTATGTCAACTAGATCCTCCTTGTCCACGTGTTTGTTGACCCCTTCAAAGAACTCTAATAGATAAGTAAGACATGATTTCCCTTTACAGAAACCATGTTGATATTTGCCCCAAAAATTATGTTCTTCTACATGTCGGACAATTTGCCCGGTACTGACATTAGACTTAACCAGTCTGTAATTGCTGGGATCACCTCTAGAGCCCTTTTTAAATATTGGTTTTACATTAGCTATCTTCCAGTCATTGGGTACAGAGGCTGATTTAGAGGATCAGTTATAAACTATAGTTAGTAGATCCACAATTTCACATTTGAGTTCTTTCAGTACTGGTCCTGGTGACTTGTTACTGTTTTAAGTTTATCAGTTAGTTCCAAAACCACCTCTAGTGACACTTCAATCTGTGACAATTCCTCAGATTTGTCACCTACAAAGGATGGCTCAGGCTTGGGAATTTCCCTAATGACCTAAGCTGTGAAGACTGAAGCAAAGAATTCATTTAGTTTCTCCGCAATTAATTTTTTGTGTTTAAGTGCTCCTTTTGTATCTTGATCATCCGGGGGCCCCACTGGTTGTTTAGTAGGCTTCCTGCTTTTGATGTACTTAAAAAACGTTTTGTTATTACCTTTTGAGTTTTTGGCTAGCTGTTCTTCAAACTCCTTTTTGGCTTTTCTTGTTACATTTTTACACTTAATTTGGCAGTGTTTATGCTCCTTTCTATGTACCTCACTAGGATTTGACTTCCACTTTTTAAAAGATGCCTTTTTATCTCTCACTGCTTCTTTTATGTGGTTGTTAAGCCACGGTTGCTCTTTTTTTAGTTCTTTTAGTGTGTTTTGTAATTTGTGGTATACATTTAAGTTGGGCCTCTACTATGGTGTCTTTGAAAAGTGTCCATGCAGCTTGCAAGGATTTCACTTTAGTCACTATACCTTTTAATTTCTGTTTAACTTTAGTCACTGTACCTTTTAATTTCTGTCCATGAAACAGGATGAAGCCTGGGCTAATCTCCCAGCTGTATTGGTTCTGCTATGCTAATGGTAATAAATAAACTATGTTTGGTCAATAAGATAGCAGATATGACTGTGAGGTCACACAGGAAATTGATTCATTATGAGGGTGGGAGACCCTGATAGAGCAACAGTACTAAAAAAACATGCTCCTAACAGAGCCATGTTTATGTAAACACTTTAAAAAATAATTCTGTTGAGGTATTTATAAAGTGCACAATCACTATAGCTGGTTAAATGATTTATTGCAGATAAGTTGTCAGATCAATTTTACATTTCTTTTCTCGAGTCATTCATGAACAGGTTTGTGATTTTTATGAATTTATTCATTACCGAAAAGTATTCTAATAGTTTGTGCAAACAAACTTCAGTCTGTATTGTCTATGAATTGTTCACTCTGACTCTTAGCTATTCATTATTCATGCTTGTGCACTTATTCATCTGTGAATACAGGTATTCACTGGAGCATGGCTGTCCTTCCTCACATTTGTGCAGACTTATATATGAATAGTGAATGAGAGTGGGGCATGACCATGGTCAAAGTGAATAGCCACTAATATTTCAAATGAATTTTTGCAAACAATGAGCTGAATCCCCTGCTCGTCTTCAATGGAGTTACACCAACGGAAAAGTTGGCTCAAAATTTTTGCAATATTCAAACAGCTCTAGCAATCACAGCAAGATCTAATTACTAACCACACCTTAATGCATTTTATATTATTAGGAAATGTGTTTGTACATGTCAGTATATTTTCAGTTTATGCCAGTTATGGTGCTGGTAACAATGTCTGTAGTTAAGGTTGCCTAACACTTTCCATTTTAAAACCCTCTTTTCAGTTGCTTATAACCTAGCAAAGTTTTAACCATTAAGCCTGAAATTTTCCTTCTGGGTGTTTGCCTCAGGCTGAATATTTTGGAAAGTTTCAGCAAGTATGTTCTGGCAGTTTTTGAGAACAGAAGAAGGGAACAAAATATGTTGTTTTGCCTATCTTAAATATCCATACAGGTGTTGCACTGAGAAGTTTTAGTGTTTCTCCTCTGGAGTATGGATACGAAATTTAGCAGAGAGTGTCACCCTGGTATCAAGAAAATGCCCTTTGCTAGTCTCATGAAAATATGCCCAACTTTTGACAAATTATAAACTATGAAAATCACACTTTCCACACATTTATTAGAGATTTGTTAGACTTCATCATCTAAATTTTCCAGAAATTCCATCTGCACTGAGCACTCTCTATCCCTATGCAGAGTCTATGTGCTGATGAGGCTGTGTATGTGCTGTCCTGACACGGTGACTGAACATGCTCCATCTCAGGAGCTCCAGGGATGAGCAAACCTTTCCCTACAGTGGTGCCTTTTGGCTGCCAAAGACTACCGTGGAGCCAGGCACCAAAACTAAAAGCAGGGAAACTGTGTGTCCTATGGGCTAAGTGCCCCCACTGCTGATGCCCAGACTGCATGGAGGAGAAGGAAGAAACCTGACTGGAATGCAGAGGGGTGAGGAGCTTGGGACAAGATGAGACTGAGACATTTTCCAATAAAATGGAAATGAACCTAGGATTCCTAGGGTTCAACATTCCTCTGCTGTCAGCACCTACCTTTGAAACCCACTGGTAAAATGTTTCTCATTTCCCTCTGGTGACTGATCCACATAGAAGCTTACAATCTACTGCTGCTATTGGCTACTATGATAGCTCAAGTGGTAGAGGCCCATGCTATGGATCTGATAGTTCTAACTCTGTTGATAATGCAGGTGGGAATCAGTATGATTCCACATAATGAAATTTCTGGTTTTTTGTTTGCTTTTTTAACCGTCTATGTAATTGCAGGTAAAAAACTAAACTGAAAGAATATTAAGATTACAAAATTGTGCATTTAAAATTTAGGGAATGCCAGAATTACAGTTGTCTGTACAACCTTAATTCAGCCCCTCCCCCTCGTATGCATGTATTATGGTATAGTCTTTAATTATATGATCATGTTCTCTTTTCCACAGGCCCCCTCTTCATTCAGTCCTTAAGGGGAGACTGTGTTCTGGGAATGAGTGACATATGCGAAGAGAAGGAAGCTATGGTCTGCAGAACCTCAGCCTTATTTATTGCAGAAGTAGGGAGAATGAGGCAGAGGATTGTAGGAAGAGACAGAACAAGTCTCAGCATTAAAGCAGTTGAATGCTGCTCTGGAGAAGTGGCTTCTGTCCCTGCCTCTGCCAAAGAGTTCTTGTGTAATGCAGGGCATATCACAAAGGCCAGACTTTTTACAGGTGATCATTAATGGTGGGTTCCTTATTTTCTGGGTGCCTGGCTTGAGATCCGTGGGTCTGGTTTGCAGATATATTGAGCACTCACACCTGCAACTGAAATCTGTGGGAGGCATTCTCTGAATGTGCTACAAAACAATAAATAGTATGAAAAATTAAGTCCTAGGCATCTCAGATTTTTTTTACCTTAATCTTTTTTTTACCTTAATCTTTCTGTGCTTCAATTCATCATCTGTAAAATGGAAATGAAAATTCTATCCACTCTATCTCACAAAGATGTTATGAAGATAAATTAATGAATGTTTGTGAAGTACTCAGATCCCATAGTGATGATTGCCATAAAAAGTCCGTGAAGAAATAAATAATTCTGTAATCCGAGCAGTATTTGAAGAGTGTGCAGCATACGAGGCATGTTCAGTGGAACTTTTCACTCAGTTTTTATACATAGATCTGCTCAGTGCCAGTGTACTGTTTGGAGATCATTATTTTTAATTGTTTAATATAAACTGGTTCATGTTTGTGAAGAAACTAACTTGGCCATATATAACTGGATTGTCACCAAATCTAGGAAAAGCAGAACTATGTCCCTGCTAAATTTTATGTTTCAAGTGGCTTCTACTGAGATGATAGAACTGGTCCAGAAAAGTCACAAAATATTTCTTAACTAAAAAATGGCCTTACAAATATTTGGCAGAGGTGCTACCATTTTTGATTAATCTTTCAGGAAAAGTTCACTCTGATTTAGAGCAAACGTAGCAAATTTCAGCCTAAAAATCAAAATATTGAGAAAGTTGTAAGGTTAACTTATCTATAGGTATCTATCATTTATAACTCTTGTTCAAGTTGCAAATCTTGGTTCTGGAATCAGATTTGAATCTGAACTTCCCCAAGAATCTGATTCCATACCTGCATACCCTTCAGAATCCTTAGGGAGTTCACATCCAGCTCCATATCAAACTTTCCCAACACTTGGGTGGGTGGGCAGGCAGGGAGTGGGGCTTGATCTGCTGTTTCAATTTATTTCCCCTGCAATTCAGATACACATATGTTCTATTCTTGTTGTCATTATGCCTGCAGTACTGAAATTAAGTAAAAGAGGAGAAATGTTACTTTATGAAAAATGTATGTGAAACTATCATGGTGATGAACATTTTGAGAACTTACAATTATGTTAGGTTCTTTATAGAAACATATAAATACATGGTATCCCATTGAAGTCAATGGGAGTTTTACCATTGACTTCAATGGAGCCAAGATTTCCCACATATTCACCTCCCTAAGGAGCTTGTAATCTAAGGCCTCAGTGCTACGAACATTGATACAGGTGAGTAACTTTACAGTGCAAAGTAGCATTGAACTGAAGTGTTTTCAGGATCAGTGCCTATATTCACACATGATGCCCCAAGTGAATGCTAGAAATAGACCAGAAGAGAGGAGCGGAGGAACAAGGGTTTCATTAATAACAATAAATAATCCTAAATAATAATTGTTTTTAGGTAAATGGGATAGCATAAATTTACTTTGCAATTTACTTTGCAAAAAGATTTACCTTGCAAAAGATTTACTTTGCAAAAGATTTACCTTGCAAAAGATTTAATTTAGGATTTAAAGTCATGATTTACCTCTAAAACCTCTGTATGTGAGAAGCATTTATTATTTTCCCCATAGGCTTGAAATAAAAAACATCCAGGTTCACCTCACCAAAGCTATACAAATATTAACCAAGATAGTGTATATGTACAAAGAGCTGGTTTTCTGTTTTGTTTTTAGATTAAGTAACTGGTAAAATCAAGTACATTGCTAATGAAATCTTGGTTCCATGTAGTTAACTAACATGCACTGAGGCTCTCCTGAAGATTCACATCTCCCCAAGGTAAAAACGTCAGTTTAAATTAGTTTTTCCTCTTTTCCCGTTGTTTGCTTCCTGTTTTTTTCAACTTTTCTGCAACTTGGGCGCATATAGCTAGCAACTGCAATGCTGAGACCAAAACTCCCCATTAATCCATTTGTGCTACTGCTCTTTTATCTTAATTTCTCTTTGTGATTAAATCAGTATTATGTGTTGATGTATCCCCCAACACCTCCTCTAGTTTAAAGATGTGTTCTTTTAGATAGATTTTTTTTTAGTGGCTTTAACAACATTCTGTTCACATTTCCTTGGATAGGGCCAACAATTGCTTGTTGACCCATTTTAACCCCTTTTGAGCATCATCTTCAAAGTGTAACTGTCCTTGACAATGAAAGAGAACTTCCTATTGTCTGGTCTTTCCAGGCAATCTATGGCTTTCAGATGGAGGAGTTGGCTGGAAGGAAAGAGACAAAGTGGTCTGTTGTTTCTGAGTAACTTTGCTAGAGTTTCCCTTTTCTCCTTTAGAATGGTGCATTTCTATAGAAGATGACAGACATTTTGACAGGTGCAATATGCTTTGAACTGTTGTGTCAGATAATTCTTTTGTCTTGGCTTTTCCCAGCAGAGTGGTATGGCTCCTTAGGATGCTGATATGCATATTGTTTGCTTTTCATTTAGTGTGGTGATGCCTTCCGTTCCTTCTTTCTATCTCACTCTCTCACTTTTTCTAAAGGTCCTTTGCCTACATGTTGCTAACCCAGATGTAAAGGCAAACAGCAGTGCCACAGACCTCTCTGTTGACCTTCTGACAATGACAACCAGCAGTTATAACTCAGAAAAATGATGATGTTAACAGAGAAAAAATTAGCATACATTCAAAAAGCGTGATCCTAAATAAAACCATTTCATAATCTCATCTATGGCTTGAACTAACTATATCTAATTGGAAGAGACAGTTTCAGTGCTCTTTAGAGCAGAAAAGTTTTAGTTTTCCACATCTTAAGATTAGTAACAACATGTGGGATAAAATTAACAGTGCCATCACTAAATCAAAACTGGTTGTAGACTAAGTAAGAAGCAATTCTGAATCTAAAGCTTCATATGGCTTTTTTTCTTGCAAAGAGATTTTGCTTCATTATTATTATTTATTTGTCATAACAGCTGTCTTGCCACATTACACATTTATTTATATATTAGTAGTGCAATGGGGCTGGGATCTGCTAGCCACTACCTCAGTACAAATCACGAATAATAATGCTGTGTTACACTGGTGATCCACAGATGACGTTGGGACTCTCACATGTTAATATGCTTTTTGTCTTATTCTGTTATCCATATATTTGTGTTTGCTGTAGCTTTGCAAATTTGACATTTTATGTCTTTTAATTTTTAGTGCTAACTTTTACTCTTTTTGGCCTGTTCATTGTGATTTAAAAGGTCTTGGCCGAGATTTTCAAAAATGGGTGCCTAAAGTTAATTCTCCAAAATCCTTACTTAGGTGACGAAATAAATGGGCTGATTTACAAAAGTGCGAGCACCTAGCAGCTGCCACTGGCTTCAGTGGAAATTTCTGGATACTCAGTACCTTTGGAAATCAGGCCAATTATTTATTCTCTTAAATATGGATTTTGGAGACTTATGTTTGAAGTTCATTTTTAAAAAAACCTTTGTCATAATATCTCAGCATACATAAGTACACTCATTTGAAACATTTGTAAAACGTTGATAGAAAAAAAGATGGCTCTAGCATGATGGTATGTTATGAACGGAGCATTTATTACATTAGAAACTATTTTACTTCATCTGATTTCAGGAAGTTTGTTTTTCATTTGTGGTGTTGATTATGAAAATGGTCAGAAGATACTTGTCGCAGTTTAGTAACATAAGCTACATTTCCGGAAAGCATTCCTATCCAGGAGAGTATTTAAACATAGACTGCAAGGCCAGAAGGGACCATTGTGATCATCTAGTCTGACCTCCTGTATAGCACAGGCTATTTCCCCCAAATAATTCCTAGAGTATATTGTTTAGAAAAAAATCCAATCATGAAGAAAAGCATCCAAACATGACATAAGAAGAACTAAAGTATTGGCTTAAAGTTAAGCACATTCTTAACTACTGTCCTGAATCAGAGTCACAGAATAGTCCCAACAGAATTTAGGTTAGTTTTTAGTAAATGATTCCTTGGAATAGCTGGCCATTTTGTCCCCGCTCAGTAACTTCCTTTATTATTTCCATTTTATTTTGGAAATCCAGCTTTTGAAAGTAAGTCATAAAAACAAAGTGCAACATGTCTCATTTTTTAGTAACTCTGTTATTCTAAAAGGACTATAATTCATGCAGTTCATCTTCTCTGCCTACATGTTTCTGCTAATCTTGACTGAAAATCTATTCAGGTACTGGCTAATAATTAGATGAAGCCCATCAGTGTAATGATAATACAGAATCAGTGTAATGATAATACAGAATCGGTTTCTTGCTTTCTATTTCTGATCATATATATTTAAATTGTGTCAGAAAACAACCATTATCAAATGAATGCCCCTCAGCCGACGTGCATGGAGGTTTTATAGTATGTTTTAACCTTTTATTGACTTTAAAACCAATGGCCAAAGATAAATTCCAGATTTAGAAACAGAGTGCAGAGAGATAACATATAAAAAAAAGACTTGTCAAACTTGCCTCAAAATTAGATTCTGTATAAATAAGATTTATAAAATTCTTTGTTTTGATAACCAAAGATGTTTGTAACAGCAGTAGGGATATATTTTTAAATATATGATTTTAATATATGTCCCATTAAGAATATCACAACTATAGAGAGCAAAATTTATCCTTGGATAAATTATCCAAGGATGAATTTGACCTGCAGTGAGTATGACTCGTATACTGTGACTCTATATTTCACATGAAAACAACATTAAAAGAATATTAAGGTTGCAAAGTCAAGCATTCAAAAGGTAGGAAATGCCAAAATTAAATCTGGTTAATCCAGCATCCTTGTGTGTATGCATTATGACATAGTATAGTCTTTAATTACATGATCACATACTCTTTATTCCACATTAACTATACCTCATTCAGTGAACAAGATGGACCTACTCTGGGGATGAATTAGGGTTGTATTGTGAAGTAGGCTGTTGTCTTCCTCCTCCATGCAACCTGAGAGCCAGCAGGGGCAGCATTGAGACTACAAGAAAATGTGTCTTCATGTTCTCAGTTCTGGTGCCTGTTGTCAAAGCGACCCCTGGACGCTTGGAGAAGCAATTGCAGGGAAAGTCCTGCCCATCCCCCTGCCTTCCTGGGCTGGAGCATGCTCAGCACAGGTGGACTCTTCAGAGAATTGAGCTGACAAACTCTAGCAAGCCTCTACTGAGTATATGCAAACTTACATTTTCAATGGCGTGTCACTTTGCCAGTTTTGTGCAGCTTCTCCACAGGAATAGTAAGACACAATTGTGACAAAAAGGCCACCTCTTTCCAAGTTTCAGGTCCCCTGCTCCGGTGCTCAGAGGTGCTACAACTCAATGAAATGGTCACAAGAAGCTTTCTTTAAATGCACAAAACAACATATTTTCCTTTAACTTTGTTCTTGGAAATGGCTGAATTTCAGACCAAACTGTTACAATTTGATAAAGCTGTAAGCAACTGAAAACAGGCTCTTGCAGTATGGTGTGTCGGACAATCTTAACTGCAGGTGTAGCTAGCCACGCCAACTATAATCGGTAGGTATTGTGATAATCTGATCTTAAGATCTTTGACAGTTTTCAACTAAGGACGAAATGGAGTGCTGAGAATTTGCTTCACAAAGTTTTACATAAACAGACATAAACTGTTTTTGTAACTGAGATAATTAGGCGAAGGGACATTCAGAACAAGAATTTCTTGGGACACCATGCATCATGTTCTGTTTTAGGGCTTTCCTTTCATTGTTTGAAGCCACTCATAGTTGAATAATTTGAAGGGAAGCCAATGCCTTTTTCACAGAAGTGCAGAGTAGCAGCCCCCTTGTAGTCATGAAAGAACTAGTTATTATTACATGATCAACATCTGAAATTTCAACAGGGTTATCTTCAGTAAAATAAAAGCAACTGCCCTTTTAATGCAGACCTACTCACAAAATCTGCAAAGATTTTTCACAGCCTACTGATGCATCATAATATGTTCATGGTAACAATTCACTGACTGTATAAACTTCATGGCTGTCAACTATTCTGCTTGCCCTAGCCATATAGACTTCACGGTTGTCAGTGGAGATAGAACTCTGTACCTTCTGTTCCAAAAGCGCAGGGCCCTACATGTAAGGACTGATAGCATGTTACTATCATATGGGACACAATGAAAATTGGAGAATGTAAAGCTGCTAATGTGGGAGTTGACTATGGTAATGTGTGTATTAATCCGTTAAGCATGTCCAACGTGAACTAGATGGTTCCAGAATTCTGAACAGATTCAGACTGAGCAACTATTCCAGCTGTTAAAAGTGCCTTGCCTTCACTCCAGCTAACCTAACGTCTAAGTGCTTATACCTATTCCTTGAGCGAAAGCAGGATCTCCATTAGCTTGAGTAGTACAAAGCTTTATATAATCTTTGAGGAAGTCACTAGAAGAGATGGCACAGGACATGATCCAAAGCCCACTAAAATCAATGGGAGCCTTTTCATTGATTTCCCTGGGCTTCAGATGAAGTAGGCCTGACATTCTCTCCAGTAGAGCAGGAGTGCAGAATCCATGGCTCTGGTTTTGAAATGTGGCTCTCTTCTTTGCCCCCAGCATTGCAGATTGCCATGACGAGGGAACAGGCAAATGGCCAAGAGAAAGTAAGTGCTGGGCCAAAAAGGGTGGCCACCAGTCCTTCCCACCAGGCAAATGATATCCTTGGTCTGCTGGCCACATACAGCAGATTTCTTTCTGCGGTCCCAAGGGAAGGAAGAAGATGTTATGATAAGTCACTGGCACAATGAAGAGAACAATCCCCAGGGCGATACACTTCCTAGGGATCACTTCACCCAGCCAGGATGCAAAATGACCCAAGGGAACAGATTGCTCCAAGACTATTTCATCCTGGCATCATATTAGAAACCACTAACTTGTTGCTGCCTGCGTATGGGAGCATCTCCAGGCCCAAAGAAGAGAGAAGGAGCCTGTCAAGGTGGGGAGAGGAGGGAAGAAAAACTAACCTCCCTTCACCTGGGAGGAGCAATTTGTTAGGCCGGTGCTATTGTCCAGAGTGTGCAGAAAGGCTGTGGGATCAGTTTGGACACTGTCAGCTACTTTCAGATCCAAAGTTTTTGATTTTTTTAAAAGATTGTTCTGTGAAACCTAATGAATATAAATGTCTTGATTAAAAAGAAATGGAACAAGCTTTTCTTGCAATCTTGTTTAATCTACTTTCATTTTCCTGTATATTTTAGCATGCTTGGATACTACATCTGATGTCAGCGGTGGTACACAAGATGCATTCAATGAACTTGAAGGAATTAATCTACGAACAGGCTGCTCTTTGTCTCAGCGCGATGAAGGGAACTCCTCTCAGGAAGATGTATCAAATCTCTCAGGTTGGTTTCCTATCTAATGCCTTGTACACAGCACTCTACAAATGCTTATGACAAAACATTTTGGCTAAAACTTTTAAAAAGGAGAGCATAAAGTTAGGCTCATAAATCCATATTTACGTATCTAAATAGGAGGCTGATTCAAAGTCCAGTGAAATTGAAGAGCATCTTTTAACTCACTTTAATGTGCTTTGTATCAGGCCCTATATGGCATGATTTTCCAAATTGCTGAGAATATTTCTTTTAATTGAGACCACAACTTAAACCCCTATCCAGAAAAGCACTTAAGCGTTTTCTGAATGGTAAGCCTGTGATAAGAGCATTGACAATCTAGATCTTTTCTGGGAATTTTGAACTCAGAATATTCAGTTATGTTCAGAATTACCCATAATATACTTCTGCTTTCTCTAAGGATGTCAGTGTTCTGTAATAATAATACTTAATAATGAAATTCCCTGAAAGAAGGCATCAGAATATGAATGCATGAATTCAGATACTGTATTTAACAAGGCAGGTAGCCAACAAAGTTCATTGCTACACCACAAAATACAAACAAAGAGAATGGATCAAAACATTTTTAATCTCATTTATTGTGTCTGTCAAAAGAATTTACATAAATCACAGCTCCTGAAACTCATACTTGTGACCCCAGTTCAGCAGAGCACTTAAGCACAAGTTTAACTTTAAGCACGTTATTAAATCTATCCTACTTCTTCTACCAGACTTCTAACAGATTGTCCAGCTGTAAGATATCCCCTCTGCCCCTATATTCAAAAGCACTCATTTGAAAGTTAACTAAGAAATGGCTCCTTTTGCTTTGGCCCCTCTTACATTCAGAGAAGCAGGACTTTGTATGTTCCTTTTAAATAAAGAAGGCTGCATCAAAAAAATTATGCCAGAGTCTATCATCAGTTTCAGCTTCTGACAAGAACATTCTCAGGGCCCTGAACTTTGAGTAGCTGCTCAGGTTCTAAAAGGGTAACAATATGTTTCTGGTTCAAGGTGTCATGATCTTGATGTTAAAACAGAGATAAGATTTCACTCCTTAGAATCTAATTCCCAGTCTGTACCCTTGGAAGTAACTCACTGATGTCAGAGAAGCTGCTTACAGGAATACAGACTGATGGATATGTTCCTTATTCTCTACCTCATACAGAAAGCAGACTTGATTCTGTTCTCACTGAAGTCCAGTAAGAGTTTTGCCATTTACTTCAACGAATGCAGAATCAGGTCCAATAATCATTCTAACTAAGCCTAACTTTAGTTTGAAATACATTTATGTTGATACTGGAAGACTAGGATCACAGCAGATAATCTGGAAGTTGGTTGCAAGATGAATGTTTCAAATATTTTCCAAAAGTGTAACATATTTTTAAATTCAGCGACAATATAAATCTGTAAAATATACAGTGTAGTTAAAGCAGTCCTGGGGCCTGATGGTTCTCCACTGACTTGTAGCTTGGATCATCACTTACTCCTGTGAGGAGTGGTGCTAATGTTACCACTGTTTGTGCTGCCATTGTTGTGATTGAGTGGAGGATTTTTGATTTGGCAGCTTCTTACACCTGCCTCCCATACATCACAAATGACTTCACAGGCGTGCAGAGCAATGAAGAATCGGACTCCTATTTCCTTTTCATATATGGGGGTATTGAGAATCTGCTTCCTCACATATTTCTTGGTCTTTTAATCTTAGGAATCAAGGACAGAATTGATATTATTCATAATTATATAAACTATTCCCAGAGTTTTACTTCTCCCTTATGCTATTATGATTTTTCAAGTGAATTCACTTTAATCACATGCTGTACCCCTTTCAGACCTAGCAAGTGTAATTTATAAGAGTAATGTTTTCTTGTGTTGCAACAGAACTTTCTAACAGGGCTGCGTCTTTGAACATTGGATGTTTAAGTGAAGATGAATCACTAGCTGCAATCAGGCTTTCCTTGTTGGATCACCAGAGTTGGGAAAAGACAGGCCAAGATGAAGGTATTCAAAATGACGTGGAAGAGTGGAACAATGCCTCAGAAGACATTTCGGGATATAAGATGAAAAATAGTATTGGATCTGCAGCTCTAGATGCCAATGGTAAGGAGACATTTAAATTAAAACAGGCTTTATAGCAGGGGTGGGCAAACTACAGCCCACCGCAAGCTAATTTTCCCGGCCTCCCGAGCTCCCGGCTGGGGAGGCTACCCCTGGCCCCTCCCCTGCTGTCCCCCCTCCCCCACCTTCCCGCTCTCCCAGTGCTTCAGCGCCACATCCAAGAGTGGCCCTGGACAGCTCTGCAGCAGTGTGGCTCGGGTGCGGGGGTGAGCTCCAGCTGCGTGGCCCGCCAGAGCTCGCAGCTCCGCCCCCTTACCACACCATTCCCCCATTCCCCGGAGCCTCTGCATGTGGTGTCTCCCTCCCACACCCCGGTCCCCGAGCCACGCCGCTGCAGTGTTGTCCAGGGCCACTCCTGGACGTGGGACGCTGAGGCTCTGGGAGAGGGGGAAGGTGGGGGGTAAGCAGCATGGTAAGGGGGCGGGACAGGGTTTGGATAAGGGGCAGGGAGCTCCGGGGGCAGTCAGGGGACAGGGAGCGGGGGTTGGGGTTGGGTAGGGTATTCTGAGGGGGGCAGTCAGGGGCAGGAAGTGGGTGGGGGTCCGATAGGGGTGGGGCCTTCCCTACCTGGCTCCGCCATACAATTTTGGAACCCCAATGTGGCCCTCAGGCCAAAATGTTTGCCCACCCTGCTTTATAGCAAGTAATGAGTTCAAGCCGGTCACTAGTATATTTTCCAAAGAAACCCCTGAACCCAATTCTCTAGCAGCACAGAGCAGCAGGAAAACTGGCTCATCAGTCTCCCTGAGTGTTCCCCTTATGCAAACTAAATTTTTGAAAAGAGACTTAAATGAAAATGAACAAGTAATCAAGGAGACCCTAGTGGAAAATATTAAACAAAAGAGAGAGAAAAATTAAAAACCTTGGACTCAATATGGAGACTATTTAGAATCAGAAAAGTGTACCGCAAAAGGAAAAAAAGAGAAATGAAAACAAAGTGTGGTTATGACTTTGGTAAAAGAAAATCATGTCTCTCTCATCTGTTTGAATCCTTTGAGCATGTCAGCAAAGTGGTGGATAGAAGAGGACCGTTTGACATAGTTTGTGTGGACTTCCTAAAGGCCAAAGGAGAAGTCTCTTATCGGACAGTACTAAGTAGTCGTGAAGTGAGAAGTAAAGAATTCTTATGGATTAGAAAATGAATAAAGGACAGATGAGCAAGGGCCATATTTTGGGAATGGGGGTGGGGGATAAGAGGAGGGGAGTGCTGTTCAGGGAGCAGTGTGCTAAGGTTGGGTAAATCTCATCTTTATGCTTCCTCATTTGTGGTAGCCTCTGTATAGGGCCACAAAAACAACAAGGAGTCTGGTGGCATCTTAAAGACTAACAGATTTATTTGGGCATAAGCTTTCATGGGTAAAAACCCACTTCATCAGATGCATGGAGTGAAAATTACTGATACAGGCATTGTTCTACCGACACATGAAGAGTAGGGAGTTACCTCACAAGTGGAGAACCAGTGCTGACAGGGTCAATTTGATCAAGGTAGATGTTGTCCACTCTCAATAATTGATGAGAAGGTGTCAATTCCAGGAGAGGCAAAGCTGCTTTTGTAGTAAGCCAGCCACTCCCAGTCCCTAATCAAGCCTAAATTAATGGTGTTAAATTAAATGCATAGGGCCAGTTCACCTGCATTGAGTTAGAGCAATGTGAGAGCCCCAAGGGGCCAAGCCTGCAGCTGCAAGAGTGTCCTAGTTGTTCCCCTTTTTCTCCAGCCAGAGATAGGGGTGAGGAATGGTGAGAGGTGGAGAGACAGGATAGAGGAAGTGTCTTTTTTCTGAGTGCATGGCTTACCTGGCATGTTTAAGTTTATAACCTGACTTCCTATCAGTGATCCCATTAAAGGTCCAATCCCACAAAAACTTCCTAACTACCATTTGTAGTCACTACGCTTAGTAATAGGACTTTGTAGGATGAGGTCATTAATGCCTTTATCAATACAAAGACAGTAGTGATATTAAGAAACAGGTATTTTTTTATAATGTTTATAAATGTTTAGAATATTTTCAATTCTCTCTTTAAATTTGAAATACTGAGAACTGAAAAAAATGGTATCCTGTTTTTGGGACTAGATTCTTCCATCAGTTATACTTGTACAATCCTAGTGAGGTTATGGAGTTGTGTGAGTGCAACACAAAACCACTAGAATTTGCACCTCCTCCACACTAATAAATTAGCTCATCCATGTTGTTATCATTTTTACTGCACATTATATATGCCCCAGATAATTACAGTAACTTAAAGTGCTAGCACAGTGGCATGTCTTCTCTGACATCTCTTCCTACTCTTATTTTCTCCCTTACGGCTTCTGCTCTAGAAAGTATCTTGATATGTCATCAGCTTGATATGTATTTTGAATTTTTTTGCTGGCTTTGGTTTCCTTTTGTCCACTCTGTGTGATAAAACAGAATAATCTTGATAAAGTCACAGCTGCAAAGAGGAAATTTGTTATAGTAAAGATAAATTGAGACATGGGCACAAACATTGCACACATTATCAATAAAGCTGAGAAACCATCCACATTTGCAAAAAGAATGTTTTAAAGGTTAGACCTTGCAGAAGGATATAAAACATGGAAATAAACAATTAAATCTTGAGCCAACTTCCCATCTCACAGCCTTCCTTTGCTTCCATGATCTGGCTTGTAGTTCTGAAGTAACTGTGGAGAAGACTAAAAAGAACACAAATTTCCCTCATTAATTGAAAAAGACTTGCATTACTCTGGGTCTACTTTGAGAGAAATAGCATATATGGGAATAAAAGACCTTATATACATTTTAAAAAATATTTCTTAATTGGATTTCATCTTGATAGGTCTTAAAGCCACTTTTCTCTATCATGATTAATATTCCTCAAGATAAGTTGTTTGACACATAGCCCAGTTCCAAAATAGAAAGATTGCTGTGAATTGTCTTGTTTGTGAGAAGAGTGATGACACTGATCATGTCAAATTATTTTTAATTTTGCTGATGGATAAATGTTGTTTGACTAATTGTTGAAAAAGAACCCTAGCAATTCCCTTCCCCCTCACCATAAGATTTTTGTATAAAACGTTCTGAAAATTGGTAACAGTGTCATCTCATGACCTATTCACTTGCATAAGACTATGCCAGTATCCTCAAAAATGGTATCGTGCATCTGGAATTTTGGAGTGTCACAGACTTACAATGTCTGTGGCATATAAAATATTGAATATTTTTTACAATTGCTGTTTCAAACAGAACTTCGCTCCAAGGTAGCCTCACACCTGATTTGTCTGATGGTCTTGGAGGAAAATGCTGCAAGAAGAAGTAAGCAACGATAGCAAACCATACGTGTCTGAACCACAACCTGAGAGTTAATTATAAAGCTTCCTACTTAGAGCTCTGTTGCTGGGTGCTGACTAATAGCCCCTCTCCAACTACACATCCAACAAAGAAATAACGATTTTAAGAGAAGAAGCTTTCCTGTCTGGAAATAATCCACCTAACGTTCCAGAATTCCAGCCACATTGGGGAGAGGAAATCAAGACATAAACATACAGGCCACACCAGCCTTTAACCAGTCTCCATACACCCAAAGAAGAGCTGCTAGTGAGAAGGACTGTCAGCAGAATGTCACTGTCTGGTTCCTTGACCACAGTTCCAGGTCCTACTCTCTGAGAGTCCAAAAGACTACGAGAGCTGAAGAGTTTTAGAATCCCCAGTTTGGTGTTTTAGTTTTCCTTTTTTTCTATGTTTGTCTTTTGTTTTTATTAGCTGGTTGACATCCAGCTTTTTTATATTCTTTATATTTAAGCTCTGAAAGTGTGTGTGTGTGTGTGTGTGTCTGTAAAAATCCATAGAGTCCCCACAGGGAAGCTTCTAGGTTTAGAAATCCCTAAATATCATCTCATAAAGATACAGTACTTATTAAAGTGTGGTCTGTGTTTAATAGTCCTGGGTGACTTGAAATGATTACCTGTAACACCTGGTAGATAATAGTTGTTAAACTTCTGCTTATTGAGAATATTGTATTAAAGTCTGCATTATATCTTTACTGGATGTGGGGTGGAGGGTAAAGGAGCTACTAGTCAGCACCCAAGAATAGAATTCTAAGTAGTAAGCTTTATAATTAGCTCTGAGGTTGTGGTTCAGACATTAGATAATAATTTGGTTTCAGTATTCAGATATTTAACCAGCTCCAAGTTAAAGATACAATGGACTTTTGTAATATTCTTCATTTGGGATTTATAACCAAATGTACAGCTGCCCTCTTCAAATCTCCTTTACAATTTGTAAGGGTTGATTATTTTTTGAATTGATTAGATGATTTAATTCCATTCCAGAACTGAGATTAACTTGCTGATTTTTTTTAATTTGACCTTGGTTTGATGTTGAGTTGATGGTTGTATAGTAGTATTTTAGTATAGTAGCTTAGTATTAAAAATGGCTTAGGTTCGATTATATGTTTTCTTGATTTTTATTTTCATTTGTTTAATGAATTTTAGCACAATTTATAAAATTGATGGAATCATGTTTCTTTCAGAAAGCTGCTTGGATCCAGCATCTCTTAGGACCTGGCTGGTTATAGCTGATCAAACAAAAAGCCTGGCAGCTCCACCTCCCTAGCTTTTGGTTCTTACAATACTGAACTTAAAAGTTTTGAACAACATGTTGGATTTGCCACTCGTTGTTAAACCAACATAAAACACTGAAATTGCACAGGATTCTTTCTGAAGTTAGTTTAAACAAACTCAAGATTAATATTGCAAAGGCGAATACAGTACATAGGGAAACTCTGGCTCTTCTTTCTGAGACCTCTCTCACTTTAGTCTAGATTGTGAAGCACATAAAAGTCAGTTGGATTATTAAGTGCACTGGGGAGCAATTATCAAGTGGATAATTGCTCCCCAGTGCACGTATGGCCCTTAATTTTTCTCCATTATTTTTCCGTTTAATTTTGGTGTAATTTTGTTTGCTTCAGTTTGTATTCCTCTCCCATTGGAAGAGCAGGTGATCATATTGTAACTTATTAATGGCTTGTGCATTATAGGTTTTATATTTGTTTCATTTTGTTTGCAATCAGACATCGCAACAAATATTTTATGTGTACTTAAGATTATGGAAATTAAAGAAATGAACCTCTTACACTTGAGATCAGAAATTATTTTCTTCCCAGTTTTTTATTACTATACTAACCGCTTTAATTGGTAGCAGCATTGCATTAATGTTAAGCGATTAACATTGGTTCTCAGCACCAAATAGCAATTTATCATCTTTCTTGGCAGGCTTCCTGCTTCATCTTGCACCTGCCTTCTTGAAAGAAAACAAGACATCAGATACTTATTCAAATAATGGAATAGCTGATCAGCAGAGTATCTACACAATGGTAAGTTATCCATGGTAAAAGAACTTTTTCATGCATTATATGTGACATGTTCATCCTTTCTCTTAAGATTTATGACATCCATGACAATTAGTAATGTTAATATAATCATTTTACACCCTAGTTGCAAAGCTTAAACTTATTATCAATAAGCTTCTCTATGAGAGTCAATCAAGCAATTTCATAAATACCTTAAAACACCTGCATCTTCTGTATAAATGTAGGAATATCAATATCAAATTTTCATTTTTCAAACCTCTATGCAACTGCATCTCACTCATTGGCCCTGGGGGCCCAAGAAGAAATGCGGAAGCAAATTAAAACAAAATAAAATATTCATTTGAGGTTGATCCGGTATGATGTATTCATATATGCATTTTTTTATTCAGGCATGTATTATATAGCCAACACACAAATAAAGAAAAAAAAAGGAAAAACTAATCAAATCATGAGTCTGTATGTGAAGAAAATGGCAGGAGCTATTCATTAATAGAGCATATGGAATTCTTATTCACAAACATCAAATGAGAAGTTTAATGGGGCTACCAAAAATGTCTAAAAACAAATGCATACTGTTAGCCCTGATTGAAGCAGGATATGATGCTAATATGGAGCAGGAAAAGCTATGCTTTGAGAGAAATGGATGGTCTGATTGTTAGGGCCCTACCCTGGAGTATGGGAGAGCTGGGTTCTAGTTCTACCTCAAGCACAGGTGCTTTGGACAAGTCATTTCGTTCTTCTGTGCCTCGTTTTCCATCTGTAACATAGTGCTTCTTTATATCACTGGAATGTTGTGAGGAGAAATACATTAAAGACTGAGTAAAAAGTTCCTTAGGTGGATACAGGCTCTAGCTAAGTTTCTATATCTGATCCAAAACATTTCATACATTAAGAGTAAGAACCATGCAGCCATATGATAGAGTCTGACCTGCTAACTTTAAAAACAACCATGTAAGAAAAAATACACAGTTACATTAAACAAAGCCTAGTTTCTAGATTGTTATTTGGATTCAGGCCAAGGCTACTAGTGGCCTAAAGTTGGTGCTTGTACACCTGAAACTGTTTGATGGTTTCAGTCTGATTCCCAGGGATAAGTATCTGTACCACAGTTACCATCACCACAACTGGCACTAACTGGCAATCACATTGGCAGTCTCATCACAGTGGCCAAGGGCTGACCTATACTCTCACAATAAAAGAGTCTTTCCAGATAAGTGTTGAGGAATTTTGATCAGGCAGTGTGGGGGAAGCTTGCATTGCAACTGCCTATGAGGTACCTGTTGTTAAATAGAGGATGTCAGTCTGGCACCTTTCACAAAATCTAAACAAACACATGAACAAAAGATATAAAGTTAATTTGGTCTAAGTCTGGTGTACGCGGAACGGTGCGTGTATGTGGCTCTTGGCTCAAAGTAGTAGGGACAGAATTTGGATAGGAACAAATAGAAGCCATTCTATTTGAATACATATTAACTTCTCCTTGCTTCTGTTGCTTCAGAAAGTATTCTTTACACCAATATTCTGAATTGGTATTTATCCTCATTTACATTCATCCCAGTCTTCACCTATGGTCACATTTTATTTTCTGCTTTTGGAAAGGCAGGATCTCTCAGCCTTTTGCAAAACTGATAGCAAAGTGGTGATGTAGGATAACTTGGCTAACTTAGCATGGGCCGAACAGCTTCAGAAATATGTAACATGCTCTGTGAAGGCCTGTTGGGCTGGCTAGTATATTTGGTATTAACCCATCCAGTGTGAATAACAGTGGGTGCCCTATATATTTGGCATAGTTCCTGGAAGACGACCCTCAAAAGCAATACTTCACAGAATAACATTGCAGTGCCAGGAAATCTGGTAAACTTCTGCAATTATGTCACGGTGGTGGCTTCGCTGGCATTTTGAATGCAGCCCACTTTTATTACTAATATGTTCTGGACAGCAACTGAGTATACCTCCCCCTTCACCGCCCACCCCTGACTGAAAATTTGGCTTTTCTAGTGCACTCAGGAGACTCCTGCTTTTGGCAGAGATCATCCTTCATGGAGGTAATGCATCAGGAAACAGCCAAAGCTAAACACACTAACTGGAATATTAATATTGCTATATTGCAAGGTCTTCCTTTTGAACATCAGGGTCACATTTTTGCATATGCCTGGAGGCAGGCTGATTTTCCATTCACTTGTTGCAAAATGACTGCACTGATATACTGCTTAAATGTCATCATGAGTCCATGGGCCTCGTGTGGATTATGATTTTTTCAGGTTCTACTGCTGTTACCCCAGTCCTGGTGAAACGTTACTTGTGAGAGCAATGTGGGGAGACATTAATGTAGGCTGGTTGCCAGTGTTTTTTCCTCATGTCATTCAGCACTAGCCAGAGGTCCTGGTTCACCCTGCATCACTCCAGTTTTATGATGCTGTAATTCTGCAGCGTTACATTGATATACAACAGGGGTAATGAACTGTTGAATTGGGTCTAGAATTGGATCCAGAAACTCAACAGAAAAAATAAAAAAGAATGGTTGTAGGTGTTTGTTATATTGTATATGTGGCTATTTTCCTTTGATCTATCAAGTTTCCTTATACTCCACTATTACATGTTCAGATACCCTAATTTTCCTAATGAGCACTCAAGTGCAAAACTACTTAATAAAAACCAGTCTTAATGCTTGTGACTTAGAAGCTTCACTCAGTGGCAACAAAAGCAGAACAAATATATAGAGCTTTGTATATCTGGTTGCTTGGGCAAGTTGCCTTGCTTAGCAAATGCAAAGATATTAAATTTCTATTCAGATGATTAAAAAGAGCTTCTTCATGTTTTACCGCATGACCTGTTCTGTTTACGGTGCATTAGGTGTTTGCTGTAGTGATAGAAAATGGCACCTTCCCCATCTCTCTCTCTCTCTTTTTTATAACAGATGTTCCTTCAGAAGGACTTGCTGATCACCTGTGTCTTTCTTTGCACCTGACTAAGAAGCTTTTTGAAAATACAATATGCATGTTTGTTTAATTTTTTTTGAAAAAGTGTAGCCTATAAAGTTAACAGCTGGTGTCAAGTTACTCAAATTGCACCTTATTTTTCTTATATTAGATTGAAACAGTATGCTATGTCAGCAGAGCCCATAACAAACAGCTTTCATGCCTCTCTTTTGTGTTTCATTCATTTATGACATACGAACCTAACAAGCACTGTTAAAGAATCTCTGTAAATTAGCTATATTAAAGATTAAAAACATTAAGGGAATTCATTTTCAGGGGGTTGAAAATCGACTTAATTGCATTTAATTCATGGGGTAAACCTTTATTAGCACAGCTAAAGGTAGGAGTGAAATAAGAGACTGTTTTCCAGGAGAGAAATATGTTTAACAGTGTGAATGGCTGGTTAGACCATTGCCTTCTACTGAGTGGAATCAAAACTGTCCACTCTGTGTCAGTTCAGCCAAGAGTGATTCTCCTTAAGCTTGAGTTCTAGATGCCTATTATTTTGGAGCATGACCGAGTCTTCTTCCTGCTGCCACTGTGAATATCTGAGCTGTATTTGTGTGCATCATAGTGACCCATTTGGGAGGACGTTAGGTGGCAATGGGTTTGTATTTTGATCCTAGTCCTGTATTCCTTGTGAAGTCAAATGGAAGTTTAAGGGGTGCAACGTACAAAGGAGGAGGCTATTTGTGCAGTGTACTAGGTATGATAAAACATAGTATTTCTCTGAAAATGAAGTCTTACTATCCAGCAGTTCACAAGAAGGAAAGTCTGGATTTTGCTTTATCAAATTTGTATGATCAAACTGAAAAAAAAATCACAAAAAGTGTGGGTGTACCATAAAACTAATTTGTTTTAATTTACTCAGCACCTTAATAATTGTTGTTGTTATTATTATTATTATTATTTACAGTAGTGCCCAGAAGCTTCAGCTGAGAACAGGGTCTTCTTGAGCTATTCACTTGTACAAACATAATGAGAGATAGTCTCTATCACAAAGAGGTTACATTCTAAATGTCAAGACAGACAAAAAATGGGAGAAAGGAAGTAGTATGATTAGCTGGGAATGGAGAGCTTATGACATTCCTTCAAGGGGATCTAGAATGTCTGTGCCAGAGTCTGAGAATTGAACCCAGCTCTCATGAGTTCTCATCATGTGCCTTAACCACCAGGCCGTCCTTCCTCCATTGGTACACTTCGTGGCATAGAATTATTTTCCCTTTATAATCGGAGACCATAAAGTTGTGTCTCAGGTTTTCATGGTGAAATCTGACCAATAGCTCTAAACAACAAACCTTCCAGGGTCAAAATTCCTACATTAAAAGATGAGAACTGTGGCTGTGTTGTTGAAAGAAGTCGCATCAGTTTGCACACCATCTGCCAGAGCTCTACAGCAGAAATTTTGAGTTTCATTCAGTCATACTGATGGATGGTCTTAGGGTTCTGGCTAAATGTTACTCAGCCACCTGCAAAATGCCCCTCTAATACCCTCTCAAAAGAGCTTGTGCTGGCAGTATCTAGCAGAGAAAGCAATCTGGAAGAAACCGAGTGGCTGCAGCTCAATCCAGACTACACCCAGGTCATGTTGATGGGCAGGGGAATAACACCTACCAGACTGGAGAGGATTGAGACTATTCCTCTGTGGAGAGGATATGCCCACTCTTTGTCTGAGATGTTTAAAATATTGTGTTCTTCCTGGAACTTTTGCTCATCCTAACTTCCCAGACAGCAGCGTTAGCCTTGACGGATTTTTGCCATTTGGGACTGGATATAATTTTTAAGGAAAAATTCAGGTTCTGCTGAATTGAAATTTTCCGCAGAAAGATTTTCATTTTGTTAAAAAGTTTCGATTTTCTGCTAGGAAAAATGAAACACAAGATTTTGTTAAACTGACCTGTAATATTTCATTTCAAGTCAGTTCAACATTAAACTGCATTTTCCTGTGGTTATAAGAGCTATAATTTAGATGCTTGATTCCCCCATTCTCACCTATGGGCTGGACTACCTGGCTGAACTACATGTCCATAATGCAATACCATATCTCCCCTGACTCAGCAGCATGGTGCATCATGGGAGTCACATGGCTCCTTTCTTTTTCTCTCTTTTATCCCACCTGATATGTGCCTCAGGGGGAAAGGTAGAGATGTTTCTCTAGGGGGAGACCCATCATGTGTGCGGCTGAATGCTTGGCCACTTCCTCCAGCATCACTCATTATAAGATTGATTGCATTTTGGAGGAGTCAGTGGTGTGAATGCAACTGTGCTACTTCTGCCTGTAGAGATCACCCATGAAGGACTTCATTACCGCTTTGGCCTTGTCTGGCATGCTTACCTTGTCAGGGTACAGCTGCTGCAGCACGTTGGATACATACAGGGAGTGAGAATGCTTCTTTCTCTGGGTGCTCATCAGCCACTCCAATGTTAGTCTCACCTAATAACCATGTGGCTCATCTGACCAATCACAGCTAATTTACACCGCTCAAATAACCAATACTGAATATCAAATACTTGCCGAGAACAATTCATTTTGCAAAAATATGTCGCTGAACATCAAATAAATTCAAGGAACTTGCAAGCTACTTGATGATTTTCCATCAACAGCAAAAGTGGCTACATTCACTGGATAAATTATTTATTGCAATATATTAATCCACCTTTGGTAGCGACCAAATGAAAATGAAAGTCTGTACTGTAGTGTAACCTTAACTCTAGCTTTCTCTATAAAGCTTTAGAAAAGAAATTTGACTCTAGAGTTTTACTTTAGGGATTTTACTGCTATGTTTTTGTGTCCACATTTCCATCTATGTACCACCCATATAATTGTGTACTTTGGAACAATGCAGATCACAAAGTCCAGCATGAAGTATGGGAGAGCTAGACACAAAAATCATTCTCATATGAGGGGATTCAACTGTGGGACACACTTCCAGAGGAGAATAGGCAGATCCAGACTCTGAGCACCTTTAGCAAGTTACTACTGAACGTTCCTATTAGATAAAGGTTTTCTGCTAGAATGACATTCAACCTTTCTTCCCTTCCCCTACCAAAAAGAAACCCAGACAAAAACAAACAAACAAAAACACCCCAAGGAGAGCTTTTGATAACTCAAAAAGGAGAAGACGACTCACAGACACCATGAAACCTACTAAGGACTTTGCTATTGGCAATCAATTTTATGTTGAATATGCTCAGATACCACGGTGATGGGCAGCAGCACACCCCTGCACCCCCACAAATAGAAAATATAGCACACTAGTGAGCAGTAAACTGAGCACAATAGCAGTGAACTGCAAATCAAAACCAGCTTTTATCAATGCTGTAATAAGTCAAGAGGTAAATGTTCACATAAATGCAGTGGGTCTTATGTGACAGTGCAATCATACAGAAATCGCACTTGATGGCACTTAAAAATGTTTACCAAAAAATTAAAAGCCTAAGGAAATGGAGACCTCATACTAAAGTTCCTTCATAATTTTTTTAAAAAACAGAGTTAAAATCTGTAAAAATAAGAATTTGTTTGTGTGGATGGTGGGAGTTGTGAAGAGGACATTTGGTCATTGCTATAAAAAGAACTAAAGCAATTACTTCGTGAGCTTAGCCTATCATTTTAGAAAATAAATATTTACTTTGATAAGCCTTTTATGGCAGACCAGGGAGTTCTAGGTTTTTAGTTTCTCAGGCTCCCAGCAACCTCCTCATTTTAAAGTGCCTATGAAACATTAATCTTTCATCAGAATTGCATAAAGTCATTTTTTAATTTGCATTTGGAGATTTTTGTCAACATGACATGTTTAATTTGGCTTTCTATTGGAATTATGTCAGGTTTGTATTGTCTGCTCAGAATATCCTCACCATGATTAGGACTTGCAAGTGATGGGGTGGGAGAAAAAGTCTTATATAAGAAGAGACACTTACCTATGTGGGGAGATGAATGGGGTCCCCAAATGTTTGCATAGGAAGGATCTCTCTCTCTCTCTCTCTCTCTCTTGCAAGAAAATTGGGAAGTCATCTCCATGTCACCTTCCTCCAGATCCTGTGAAGGCTTCTTTGCTGGTCTGAGGACCCATGTGTAGGAAGATGGCCAGGCAGGGAGGAGTAGGTAAATCAGGAGAGGGCTAGGAACATTGACAACATCCCCCCTTGTGGCCAGAAAAGGTAACCAGTCTGGGTCATTCATGCAGAGCACTGTCTGCGGCAGGGATATAACTTCTGGGGGATTTCAGGGGCAGCTGCAGCCAGATGAGTCCTGTTAACGCAGCCTTACTGAAGCTTATTACAAAGGCCAGAGTTGTCAAAGTCATAAAGACGATGTGGAGGCATAGGCCCTCTGGGATCTGAAGGGCTTTGGTGGTCCCACAAGATAGAGAGTTAAAGATGAGAACTAGCTATATAGGCCCACATCCTCAGGGTGAATTGGCACAGCTCCATTGATTTCAACAGAGGTCCACTGATTTGCCCCATCAGGGGATCTGGCCCATTATTAAATAGATGGTATGGTACTTTTACAATCTGTCTGCAGACAGTATAGACAGGAGGAAAGATGATATTCATCAAGTAGATTGTTAGCTGCAAATTATTCAGTCCTAGATGGTGCCAGCTGTTGTTTAATGCTTTTATTTAATAAATGGAAAATAAAGGAGCCCTCCAGTGATTAAAACAATACCTCTAAGAGCTAATACATACTGTAACCAAAGGTTTAGCAGTTTAGTTGATAGAAAGTCTGCTTCTTATTGCAAAGAAGTCAGTTTTAAACGTTTTCAGGATGTTTATTTAATTCACATTTCTATTATTGTTCCCACCTGAGAAAGAGAGCTATGAAATTTCTGCATTAAAGTTATATATAATCTGGAATCCATATCTGAGCCAAAAAAAAGGCTAAGTTAGAAAAAGAAGAGCTTTGAGGCCTTATTCATCATTGTTCTGCATCATGCATCTTCACTTACCCCAATGCAAAATAAGTGCAAGATGAATGTAAAATGCTACTGAATCAGAATGGTTAGCATTTTCTGTGTTTGCACATTGCCTAGCAGTAGCACAATGGGGTCCTGGTCCGTGACTAGGGCTTCTGGGTGCTATAGTGATACAAATCAATAATAATTTTGCACCCACTTTACAGTGCTGCAAATGACTATACTGGTGCAGAGCAACAGTGAATTGTGACTTTAATGCCTGTCTTAGGTGTAAAAGATTGAGCTAACTCTCTGAGCATGTGAGTGTTTTTCTCATAAGAATGAGGTTTTACTGTTTCCTCTCAATTACAGACAATTTTATAAACAACAAAAAACACTGCAATCAAACAAATTTGAAATAGCTGCAAAACCAGCCACTTTAAAACTGGGTTTGCTATTTATACACTCAATTAACAAGAAGTAATTAGGGCCAACTTGGTTTCCAAGTTCAGAGTTCTTGTGGTGAGGATTTATGGGGAAACTATGTTAGGGTAAGTTGAAGCTTTCCCCCCCACCCCTCAATTTAACCATTTTATAGATATTATGGTCCAGAACCTCAGGAGTAGAGTAGAGCTCTGCTCGGTGCATCTGAAGATATGGGGAGGGATACAAGTGAATGTAAAACATGTTGGTGATCCCTGACCATTGGGGCTGTGTGGGCTGTTTTAGTCAACAGAGTACACCGATTCAACCTCTGTTTGGGTCTTCTCCCATTTACATGGGTTTGTAACAGCCCCACTTTTGCAGTCTTGGCCTTGATTCTCACTTTCTAAACTAATTGGCCTATCCAACTGTCTGTCTGCTTACACATTCCTAGAGCTCAATCCTCCATTGTGCGGTTCACTCTGGCCTCAGTCCAACAAAGTGTGTGCTTAACTTTAAGCACATGTATAGTTCCATTGAAGTCAATACAGCTCATGTGTGTATGTGCGTTGTTGGATTGCGGTCAGCGTGCTCAGGACGATGCAGGATTGAGCCCCTAATGCAGTGGTTCTCAAATTTTTTTACTGCTGACACCTTTCACACAGCAAGCTTCTGAGTGTGACCCCCCATTATAAATTAAAAACACATTTTTATATATTTAACACCATTATAAATGCTGGAGGCAAAGCAGGGTTTGGGGTGGAGGCTGACCGCTCGCAACCCCCCATGTAATAGCTTTGTGACCTCTGAGATTTGAGAACCCCTGCCTTAATGCAACAAATCACTGTAATAACTGGGCAGCCAATGTTTTCTTTGTGAAATGTTCTTTAGCCTTAATGAAGAATACTATATAAATTTGCATTATGGGTCTGATCTTGCTTTACTGAAGTCAATGGCAAAACTCTCATTCACTTTAATTGTGCAGGATCAGGTCTTACATGGCTTTCTATGCTTGGGATGGTAACTCAGTGATCAGTTTTCTTTTTGATCATTCTTTTGTTTGCAGCCTGTTGGAATGAAATCACCAAATACTCTGAAGAATGAAGAAAATTCTTTATCTACTACTGAACTACATCCAAATATAGACTTGGAAATAAAATCATCTGTAGCTGGAGTTTCTTTGGTTGAAGACTGCTGTTTGTTTCCCCAGTTAATAGGTATTTCTTCTTAAAAGTGATAACATTCACCATTTTACTGCTACTTCTCTGTTCTCAAGGAACACGGAGAGAGATGATAGTGATTGATCCTTGATGAAGAAATAGTTGAAGTTGTGATAGGATTCCTAGATACAGCAATGCCTTAAAGGGCATGTAATTGAGGATGCTGAAGGTAGCCCTACCTGGGAAATATGCTACTCTGTGCTTGGCTGACAGGATTTTTCCTGATATCAGTAGGGTGACCATATTCCCCATAGTGGAAACAGGACACCTTGAGGGGCTGGCCCGAAGGCCCCCTCCCCTTCCAGCACAGGACTGGCCAGAGCTGCTGGGCATCACTGCTTACCCAAGCCCTCAGTGCAGAGCTGATGGCCTGAGACACACACCTCTCCCCCTACCTCCATGTGGAGCTGGCAGCCTGAGCCCCACCGCCACTGCTCGCCTATGCCGATGTCATGGACAGGCTTAAAAAGGGGACTGTTATGGCCAAAAAGGGATGTATGGCCACCCTAGATATCAGCCAGTGACAACTGTTTATGCCAGAAATAACTTCTACCTTTACCTAGTATTGTTGAAGAGGTTGAGACACATGTTGGGTATGTGTCTTTCCCCAGTTAGCATCAGCAAAGGAAGTTAGTTAGATAGGGAAGAGGATTAAGGGACTAAAGCCACCAAAGGCATGAAGCTCTCTGATAGATGGTGACTGAAGCCCTGCTAAGTAAATACAATAGATCTATTCTTGCTCTTGGTTATGTGGGTTTAAATCGGGAGTAAATCCAATGGAATTACGTGAGTAGTATATTTTTAATTTTTTTTAATCTCCTTTTCTTAATAAAGTAGGAATTAGAGTTTCAAGGCTACTGAATTGAAAGCACAGACAAGCTTTACTGCATAAGCCATCTGATGAATTAAGAATAGGGTTCTTCAGGGAGCAGATAACTCCCTAGCATTGGGTCTCCTCTGAGGGACCAGGACTGGTTGAATCCATGTGCCTTGCTTTTGTGGAATAAATGATTTTGATGATGAATAGATTGGCCTTCTGTGGAATTTAGACCCTGTCAACTTGCAGAATATGGGAGGGCCAGATTATTTCTAATGAACTAATTTATCACTTAGTCAGGTAAAATCAGCAGCAAGAGCTTATCAAACAAAGGGAAATTTATGGTAAAACTAATATCTCTGGGGTGACCAGACAGCAAATGTGAAAAATTGAGACAGGGTGGGGGGTAATAGGAGCCTATACAAGAAAAAGACCCCAAAATCAGGACTGTCCTTATAAAATTGGAACATCTAGTCACCCTAAATATCACATTATCAACAAGCAATACTGATCCAATACTATGGGAAGTCATTATTTTCTATTATTTCATTACAAAGTAAATCTTTAGTGTTACTTTACTACAAGAGATACTTTTCTTTCAATACTGTTCTAGGTCAGTGGTTTTCAAACTTTTTTTTTTTGCAGCCCACTTGAAAATTGCTGAGGGTCTTGATTTACCACTTAATGTTCTTTCCAAATGTTGTTTGTACCATTAGCTGACTATTGTAAAGCCCTTTGGATAAAAGTGCTACAGAGAGAAGGAGAGAGACAGAGAGAGAGAGAAACTTGATAATAATAAACTTTGTTCTACAAATAAAAGCACACAGCTCATATTTTAGTATCAGTAGTCTTACCTTTCTAATGCAATGGATGTGCCCTCTCTCCTCCACAGCGACAGTCCCTGAGTTGGGGCTGGGAAAGAGGGGGCGGTATCTCTCCACCACAGCAGCCACAGAGCTGAGTCTGGGAAGGAGGGGAGTCTTTCCCCGGCAATCACAACCCTGGAGCTGAAGAAAGTCGCCTCCTTCCCTGGCTGACTCAGCCCTACACATCCCAAATTCCCCCACACACATCCCTTCTTCTCACCCCACTGCCCCCTCCCACCAACCCCCTATTCTCCCCAAGGCTCCACCTCACCTTACATGTGCATCTTCTCCAGGGTCCAGACACCTCATTAGTGGAACCACTAGGTGGGTGGGTGGCCCTTCTTTCTCTCCTGTGCAGCCACCCAGGCGTGCACCTGAGAGAGAACTGTCTGTAGACCTCCTGAATGGAGCTCATGGACCACTGTCAGTCCACAGACCACATTTTGAGAATCAAATTTAAAACAAAAGGAAAGATTACATTGGTTCACCAACAAAGCAAAGTTCTTTTTTTGTAAGGAATTAAGGGGGAAATTGAGAATTTAGGCCTTGAACCAGCAAAACACAGAAACACATGCTTGATTTTTAAGTACTTGAGTAGTCTCATTAATTTCAGTGGGACACATGCTTGAAGTTAAACATGTGTTTAAGTGCTGTGCTGGATTAAGGCCTTAGGATGCTCTATGGGAAATACAATACTTTTAATAGGGATTGAAGATTCTGATGGTACTGAAAACTGAACTCTACCCTTCCAGGGGCTGAGCCACTCTTGACTTTCTTTGAAGAGTTGAGCATACATAGATCCCCCTCCCCCTCCAGGATTTTACTCTAACTCAGAGATGTTCCTCGATCAAATTCAAAGTGACACCAGTCCAGGAGGATGGACAGAAATAGAAGGCATCAGAGTTAATAAATAAATGATGGGAAGCTTTTCCTTAAGCTTCCCCATTTTATTTATTATTTACAGTGCAGTAATGCCAAATATGTACTCGTTGCTGTAGAATCATGTAGGAAAACAAGGTCCCTGCCTGAAGAACTTATGGTCTAAAGGACAGAAAACAAAAGGTGAGGGAAAAGGATACAAAACACAGAGTGGCCAGTGTGATGATAGGCCAGACTCTCTCGATAGTTCCATTGTGTTTAATTTTAATATATGATCATATATTTGTTTTATTTATATTATAGAGACTCGTTTTAGGGCATGGGGGTTGAAGTAGGAGAAAGGAAAGGGGGAAAGGGATTTGTGGGAGCAATTGGGGTGTGGGAGAAGGCAACTGAATTCCAGTTTGAATTTCTCAGACTTCAACTTCCTGCCATTGGATTGTGTTATACCTGAAGAGCCCATTATTAAATATTTGTTCCCCATGAAGGTGTTCATAGCCTGTAATAAAGTCACCCTTTAACCTTCTATTTGTTAGTTAAATAGATTGAGTTCTTTAAAGTCCATCACTGCAAGCCATGTTTTTTAATCCTTTAATCATTCTCGTGGCTCTTCTCTGAACACTCTCCAATTTATCAACATTCTTCCTGAATTGTGGACAGCAGAACTGGACACGGTATTCCACAGTGGTCAGACCAGTCCCAAATATAGAGGTAAAATAATCTCTCTGTTCCTACTCGAGATTCCCCTGTTTATGCATCTAAAAGTAGCATTAGTCCTATGGGCCGCAGCGTCACACTGGGAGCTCATGTTCAGCTGATTATCCTCCATGATCCTAAGTCTTTTTCAGAATCACTTCTTCTAAGGACAGAGTCCTCCATCATGTAAGTATGGCTTACATTCTTTGTTTCTAGGAGGTATCTGTTTCCTTAGCAGCCAAACTTGAAATCTCATAAAAAATATATCATTGGTTTCATAGAATCTATTTTTCATAAATCCACACTGGTTGGCATTAGTTATATTATCCTTCTTTATTTCTTTATTAATTGAATCTCATATCAGCTGCCCAGTTATTTTGCCTGGGATCAATGTCAGACTGATAGACCTAAAATTACCCTGGTCATCCCGTTTATCATTTTTAAATATTGCGCATCAGCTTCCTTCTAGTCCTCAGGAACGTCTCATGTGTTCCAAGACTCATTGAAAATCAACGTTAACAGTCCAGCAAGGTCCTCAGACATCTCTTTGGAAATTTTTGGATGGAAACTATCCAGACCTGCTGATTTTAAAGTGTCTAACTTCAGGAGCTTCTTTTTTACATCTTCCTGAGAAACAAGTAGAATGGAAAGATGTATATAAATCATCTATTTTCCCCAAATACAGAACAGAAATATTTATTGAATACTTCTGCCTTTTCTGCATTATATTCATAATTCTAATACTTCCATCTTGTAATGGACCAGCACCATTGTTAGGATTCTTTTTGTTCCTAATACACTTTAAAAAATCCTTCTTATTGTCTTTAATTTTTCTGGCCATAGATATCTTCTTGTGTCTCTTTGCTTCCTTTATCACTTTTCTACTCTTCTTACCTTCTGATTTATATTCATTGTGGTCAATTTCTCCTTTCTGACACTTTTTTAAAAAATGTGTAGCTGCCTTTACTTATTCTTCAAACAACGTTATTTTTTTAACCAATGCGGCCTTCTTCCTTAGTTGTAGGATTGTGGCTTTTTGGGCTTCTAGTAAAGCATTCTTAAACAGTTGATACGTACAATATGTAGAAATATCCCCTTCACAGAGTGATACAATCAGTTATTTTTGTTAATTGGTTAATGTTTTTCTATTGCTCTTTGTAATTTATATAATAGACTTGCCTGAAGAGATAACTGAGGAGAACGTTGTAACTGGGATTTGGGCAAAAATGAGAACATGACTGTTTCCTCCATCTAGAATTATAATTACTTAATTAATATATAATTAATTAATAGAATTATATATATTTAGAATGAACCCATTCAAATTACTCTGTTCCAACAGACTGCTTAGCTGAGTCTGTCTATATAGGAAATATGATCTGGTTTGTCACAAAATCGGTCACTGTGTGTGAATTGAACTGCTAAATTGATTTACAGTGTTTTAGTACAGCTACTCCTGGACATCTGGGGTTAGAGTTACAGAACAATTAGTGTGAAAACATCAATGGTATTTTATTTATGAAAGATTTGTGCATGTACTATAATCAGTCTGATCCACCCAGGATCATTTATGAGGTGCAGTTGGCAAAGCCTATTCTCAACATTATTTTAATCATTGTTTTTTGTAATTAATTTTTCCCATAAATGTTTTGCAGTTAGGACAGTGTTATTTTAAATATACATTTTCAATCATATGATTTTTATACCATGGACCAAATCTAGAGGTCCCTACTTTATCCTTGCTAACTTTACTCACTCTTTATTCAGACAAAATTCCCATTATAGTCAATAATGCAGAGCTCATCAGCGTAAAACTGAGTAGAAACAGAGGGGTCAGTTATGACTTAGCTGCTACAGCATTAATTCAGAAATAGAGTGCTTTAAGATGCTTGTGTTTTTACCTGAATTAGTTGATTTAATCTACAGGGCTTTTGCATGTAATGATGGTGGTGGTTTATGTATACATCACCTAACAATTTGCTAGGGCCCTCACATTTGTGAAGTCAAGTTAGATATCTGCCCTAAATAGCTTGTATTGTAAGAATCTACTAGACCAGCGGTGTCCAATATGTTTGCCACTAGCCACATATGGCTAATAGGCTATTGAATTGTGACTAGTGCATGTGGCCTTTTTGTAATGTGGCTAATAAGAAAAATATCAAATATCAAAACCACAAGTGTGACTAGCATCAAATTTCTATTGGACACCGCTGTACTAGACAGACCCTTCTTTCCACACAGTTTCCCATTAAATGTAAAAGAATTCTGTGCAGGAGTAAGGGTCTGTATCTGTGGTTCCCAATGCCGGATTAGACGTAAGCAGGACCCCTCCTCCCCCCGCCCACAATAAAAAGGTAGACCGAAAGTGGAGAAGGCATGCAAACATAAAAGCAAAGTGATTGAGAGGATGTTTGCCAAACATCTTGATGAATCTGCATATTGACTTTGCCAGATAAACTAGGATAATGAATTAAAAACGATTAAATAAATGCATTCCAGAGGCAATGCATGTTTATCACAATATTTGATAATTAAGCCTTTTACTTCCTCTGATTGACAGAAAAATATGTACTCATGATTCCATTAATCTAACAAAGTTTTATATTGCATTTTAGTTTAAAGTTGGGTTTGGGTTTTGGGTTTTTTTTGATTGCTTTGATTGGAATAATGTGATGAAAAATGCCTTTATATTGGTTTATGAATTATATTTATAAGCTCTTTCATATTTAGAATCTTAGAAAAATGTTTGGTATTTCTTGCTTATATTAATGATGTCTGACAGGCTCGAATGAAACTGAATCCAAAGTATCTAAGTTGGAGATGGGGGACCCTCTCTCTGGTGGACAACTGCACAAGGCTCAGCATGGTACAGGTAAGCTTGTGAACTTTTGAATGACTGGGTTTGTTTTCTTATTATTGTGCATAACCTACCTATATAATAGTACCAGATAGTGATTCATTATCAAATCACTGGCTTGTTCCCAAATAAAATGCTATGTAAGTTTCTAGTCCCTCAGTTTATAGGATCTTTTGGCTTGTGTATTTGTTTTCTGGATCATCCAGGTCTGCCATTAGTCCACATAAAGAATCTGATCCTGGGAGCTGCTGAGCACCATAAATTCCCAGATAACAGTTGCTTTTAAGATGGCTGATTGAATTTGTCACCTTAGTTAGTTGATAATGATTTTTTTTTGTAGGAGTGTATGAATTTGTGTGCATGATTTCTCTCCCTCTCATTCTAATTTTAACTCTGGCTCTGTATATATTGCACTTCACAAACAATATTATGGACCAAATTCAGGAGTGATATATAAGAATCTTTCTGTATGTATATGTGTGTATATGTGTGTGTTCCTAAACCTTCTAAAGCTTCAAAAATGTTATTGGCTAACAGCTTAAAAGTATATATTTTTCTGTAAAGCAGAGACAGTAAAAGACTGTATTATACGTGGCCATTTGTCTGACCATTTTTTTCCAGGCATGGAAACCAGAAAAATAAGTTCTAAAATAAAGATCAACATACAACTTTGTTAAATTGACTGAAATATCAGCTGTCGTCAACTTCTTCTCTGCCTAGCTGTTATTAGATAGGTAATTTCCTGTAGACATCACAGTAGAAGAGGTTTTTGAGGGGGGATCAGAGGGAGGAGAGTGTATAACTTAATTCAGGAATACCATTCCTAGGGAAAGTGTGGAAGAAAGAATGAAGTGGATTGTTGGAGATGCAGACAAATAGAGACCAAGGCTGGCATTGGTGGTGGAACCCAGGGCAGGGGGGCAACATAAGTAGAGAGGAGAGGAGTCAAACAGGGAATGGGAAAGATTCAGGGCCCTGAAGGCAATGACACAAACCTTGAACTTGGTGTGGTGGAAATGGGGGTGCTGGTGGAAAGATTAAAACAAGGGCTGACCTGGCCAGAACAATGGGAAAGGAAGATGATCCTAGCAGCTGGTAAGGTCTTAAACTTCTTAGACTTGCTTACACCTGCTTTGCTGATGTATAAGGAAGGGCAAGTTGGTGTCACTAAGGCTATGTCCATGCTGCAAGCTACGGGTATAATTCCCAGCTCCCGGAGATCAGGTCTACACTATAAACTTACATCAGTATGACTGTGTCACTTGGGGGTGTGAAAAAGCCACCCCCCGCATCGGCATAGTAGCGTCTTCACTGAAGCAATGTAGTGGTGCAGCTGTGTTGCAGCAGAGTTTTAAATGGAGACCTGCCCAGAGACATACTCGTGCTAGCTCGCAGTGAGCTAGTGTGATAAAAGCAGTACTGTAGCTAGGGTAGCACAGGAAGCATCAGGTGGCAGCCCAGATTAGCCGTGCTGAGTATGTACCCAGGGGGTCCAAGTAGCTTTGGACTTGGCACACCTAGCCCTGCCACCACTCGCTGGTACCCTGCTGCCATGGCTACACTACTGTTTTAGCGAGCTAGCACGAGTGTGTCTGAGAGCTGGCAATCACACGCCTAGCTCACAGATGTCAAGGAGCTGTAAGAAGTATAAGTGAAAGCACTTTACTGTACTTTCATTTATACTTCCCTATAGTCCCTCAGTGTGTAAGATACACTAATGTCGACTCCATTAAGCATTAGCAGAGCAGGTATAAGTAGGAGTATGAGAGTTGGCCTGAGTATAGGGTTGTTTTTGGAGGTCTGATTTCAACCACTTTAAATATCACCTCTGATTTAGCCCACTATATCTCATAGTACTGCTCATTAATCCCTGTCCACCTACTTCAATGTATTTTCTTAGCAAGTGGATACCCCCTTTTAGCAAATTCATCTACAGCATTGTCTTATGAATTGTTTCGGAAGCCAGTGGAGTTGCTCCTCATTTCCACCTGTGTAAATCAAAGTAGAATTTGGGTCTGTAACAGGGTCTGCTGGCCCCCTCTTCCTGCAGCCCACTGGCTGCCCAAATAAAGCTCAGAGAGGCTTTCACTGTGCAGCACCTGTGTCTTTATTATCTTACAATGCAGTGCCCACCACCAGTGGTGAACTATATACAACGTAGAGGCTTGTTTGGCTCCTCACAAAGGCAGCAGCCCTCAGCCAGGAGATTGACCTTGCTCTGACCATTCCCCCCCTTCCTTCTGGCTCCTTCCAGCCTTTATAGCCCTCAGGCCAGCAGGTGTAGCCAATCCACAGGCCAGGCATCGGGCTTTCCCCAGCCCCAATCTATCTCCCCTGATTGGGGCTGGCTGAGCAGGGGCTGATTAGGTGTCTCTGCACCAGGACCCTGCTACAGGGTCTCTTAAGAAAGGTTTCTGAAGCTTAATTTTTAACTTGTCCCATGGTGAAAACAGCATAGAATGTGGTGATATGCTTGCTTAATACAGACTTCTCCGGGCTCTGGAATTACTGAAGGGGTTGCTTTAAAGACTCGAGATATTAGCAGCATGGACCCATTGTGTTCTAGTTTTTTTCTGAACCAGAAAATGCATTTCTACTGCAGTGTGGATATAGTTTCAGTTGAAATAAAACAAACGTCTGCTGGGTCTTTTTGACATTAAGCTGTTGCTGAAGATGTTAAAGCAAAAGTAAATGTACTAATCATTGGTAACAAAGCAGCCTAATCCATGCTGACCTACAATTTGTTTAGGATCCTTTGGAGCGACAGAGAGATTAAAGTGTATATAAAAAAGAGGTAAACAGTGGGTCAGAGATTAGAAGTGAAAAAGGAAAAGGCTGGCTTCCCCCAGACCACACACTGATTGTAGACCTTCCTTCAGTGATTGTTAGAAAATGTTTCATGTTTCTCTTCCCCCCCGAAAAACCTTAGAAACAGAAGGTCTGATTGGCACTTGTCATGGCTGATAGAGAGAGGAGGATGCTTTGGTAAAAAGGAGAGGAAAGCAGCCGAGTCAAAAGCAGCAGCAGTCAAGGGATGATTCTGCCTTTCTGTGGTTTTGTCTTTCTCAAAATTATTCAAATCTGGGTGGCATCTGAGGATAACTGGCATTTTGACACAGCTTAAAGGATTGTCTCACTAACTCTATTGAATCGAGGCTGCCATCCTTTTAAAAAAATGTATAAAGAGAGGTCTTCCATAATCTGATTTGTATATAAATGAAAGGCAGCTCGATACCAGAGGTTTTTCAATATTTTTTTGGGAGGGGTTGTGGAGGGGACAGTTTTATCTATTTTTTGACTGATTATCATTTTCATCTGTGTACAAGAATGTTACTTATTGGTTTTAAAAGCTTTTGTTTGATTGTCTTTCAAATACCCATAGTTGCTTGAACTGCATCTGGTTGGTTACAAATTCAAATTAAGTCAGCTGGATTAGAATCAACACCTGTAGGGAATTTCCTGTCAAAGGCAGTTCCTCACCAGCTAGGAATCTCCTCTACTGATGGCCCTCCTGCTAATGGATTTTTCTTTTACTGGCAATTTTCTTTCTCTCTTTCTTTCTCTATCTTTCCTTCCAGAAAGGTATCATGGCTCTCTTCAGCCCATTGTCACAACCACACTCGCTGGCATAAATGAACTCCATAGTGTTACTAACTCTTCTGTCATTCTGAGCTTCCATTATATTTGTTGGTCTCCTCTTCATTTAACTTAGCTCCAGATGGGGCCAAACTCACCTCACTATATTCACATGTGTAGTGCCATTGAAATAAAGGGAACTACTTATGTGAGTAAGGTTAGCAGGATTTGATCTCCACTGGTGTTCTATGTATAACCTATGGACTTCACCCAAATGGACCCTAGATTTCCCCCTCAGTAACAGGTCCAGCAGGAAAAACGTCTTCTCTTCCCTACTTCTTGCACTGATGTGTTTATTTTATATTGTGTGATGGGGCAAGGCCAGATGGCTATAGGAAAGTGCTGAAGAACAGATATGTTAGTCTCAGGCTAAACAAATCCCTGGTACCACTGGAACCTGCTAGAAATCAGTAGAAACAGCTAGCCTGATTGGGACACCTGAAGCCAATCAGGGACTGGCTGAAACCAGTTAAAAGCCTCCCAGTTAGTCAGGTGGGCATGGATGTCAGGAGCTGTGGGAAGAAGTTGTGTTGTTGGTGAGACTGAGTAGCAGACATATCATATGTAAGGAAGGAGGCCCTGAGGTAAGGGTGAAGTGGAGTTTGAAGAAGTGGGAATTGCTGTAGGAAAGTAGCCCAGGGAATTGTATTATGTTTTGTGGCTAAAAGATCAGCCATCTTAGCTGATACTATCAAGGTCCCTGGGCTGGAGCCCAGAGCAGAGGGTGGGCCCGAGCTCCCCCCTTTTTGCTTCCCCTAATTAATCACTGAGAGTGGGAGACAACAGAGACTGTGCCAGGAAGGATAGCTTCTTCTCACTGGCTTATGATGAAAATGGCTCAATAGGCTGTGACCTTGTCTCTAGAGAGAGAAGGGCTACATGGAGGTTCATATTAAGCCTCTGAGGCTAGTGAAATCTGCCAGGAAACGCAGAATCCACGAAAATAAGGACAGAGCTTTGTCACAATTGTTAGTAGAACAAACTAAACATGAGCCTCTCCATTCCCACTGTTTCTTTATAATTTGTTAACGGCAGCAATTATAATAAAGAAAAATAAATATTTCAAAGCACAGGGAAAAAAATCACTCAGGCCAGCTATGTGGGTCAAAGTCCTTACTTGTGGGCTGTGTCACTGATCTCTGAGCTCCCTTCTCCGTACCCAGCAAAGGTCAGCAGATTACATGGCTCCTAACTGGCATATTAACAATACCTAATTGCCGAATAACCTACTTGTTTAACCCTCGCTGGTTCTGGATATAATCCTGAAATAGAGGAAGAGATAGCTGGGTTTCTTCCCAGCATCCATTTTGGGGAGGGGGGTCTGAATGGTCCAGAAGAATGACCCCCCAGGGCCTCTGTGGGACAGCACATCCTGTCACAGTTCACTATTCAAGTCTTGTGGCTGGTCTCTCTTCTGTTTAGCTCATCAAACTCTGTGTTGAGCTGAGCAATCTTAGTAAAGAAAGTGAATATGTCTTCAGTGGAAAAATTCTGAATATCGGAAGAATACGAGAGAATGCTAGAATGGCTGTGTCCTCAAAAGCAGAACTCTAAAATTGTCACAGGGATTTGACATATTCTTGTTGCCATATTGAGGGGTTGAGTTGTGATTCTCAGTATCTGCAGCTGATGTTTATAGCTTTTGTGTCATTTAAAATAATATTAATAATGAGAGGTGTCGGTCCGATAGCATGGGCAAAAATAGTTGTTCTTCAAGTGATTGTTCATATGAATTCCAATTAGGTGCTCACGCGCTGCGTGCATACCAGCTGGAAGAGTATTCCCCTAGCAGTATCCATCAGGTCAGCCTGGCTCCTCCTTGTGTCACGTCTTCATGGCACTGAATATAGAACCCTGCCAACCCTCCATCCCCTCAGTTCCTTCTTACTGCCAGTGATGGTTAGCTGGAACACCTTTAGCTCTTGCCTCAGCAAACATCTTTTTTCAGTGTCCTTTACTGAATAACTCAGTCCCCTGTTCAGCAGATAGAATTTATAAGGGCAGTATTGGACTCCATGCAGGCCAGGGTCTACCTCACAGAAGCGTTCTGGGCCCTGGGCAATATTATTTGAAGTCTCAGGCAGTTCCCTACCACCACAGCAAGGAATTGCCTGAAGTTCCTCGGACACATGGCCACTTGTACCTATGTGGCCACCTTTCCTTCCTAAGCTTGTTTCCCAGTTTAATGTCAGCCAAGACATGTTTTTCATGGTTTTCTATCCTAAGCTGCACTCAAGCATCAGGGAGCAAAAACTTCACTCATTGGATGTTCACCGGGCATTAGCCTACATGGGGCAAACCAAACTGTTTGTCGCAATAGTGGACAGAACGAAAGGGCTTCCAATCTCCTACCAAAGGATTTAGTCATAGATCACATCCTGTATCTGGGAGTACTATGACTTGGTGAAGGTACCGTCATCCCCTCCACTTACAGCGCACTCCATCGGGGTGCTGGTTTCCTGAGCAGCATTCCTGGCACACGTTCTGACCCAGGAAATATGCAGAGCAGTGATGTGATCCTTCATACAGACTTTCACATCACATTATGCAATTATCCAGCAGGCCAGAGATGATGCAGCCTTTGGTAAAGTGGTGCTCCAGTCAGCGAACATTTAAGCCCTGGCCTCACCTCCAAAACTTAGGCTTGAGTATCTCCTAATTGGAGTTGACATGAGCAATCACTCAAAGAAGAAAAAACAGTTAATAACCTTCTCCTAACTGTTGTTCTTTGAGATGCATTGCTCACGTCCATTCCAATGCCCACCGTCCTACCTCTCTGTTGGAGTAACCAAAAAGAAGGAACTGAGGGGGTGGCAGGTCGGCAGGGCCCTATATTGAGAGCCATGAAGGCACAACCCCATAGGTCACCCAGGCCGTCCCGATGGATACTGTTAGGAGGAAAATTTTCCAGCTGCCATGCATGCATCGTGCACACACCTAATTGGAATGGACAAGATGAACACATCTCAAAGAACGATAGTTATGAGAAGGTTAGTAACCGTTTTATTCACGGGGTTTCCAAGAAAAGAGGTGAAGTGGGATCATTCCCAGAATCTAGAATTTAGGGTGGGCACCATTGATCTGTTTATAAATGGGAAAAAATAATATACTTTTGGTCTCTTAAGATGACGTTGTTTTTTATGAAAACAGAGCAGGAATGGGGTAGGCATGCATCAGCTGGTACTGTTATTTGATAAACCAGATTTTGAAGTTTTCCCTGTTTTAGACACTTACAAGGGGGTTCTCAAACTGCGGGTTGGGAGCCCTCAGGGAGTCATGAGGTTATTACATGGGTGAGGGGAGGAGTCGCAAACTGTTAGCCTCCATCCCTAAACCCCACTTTGCCTCCAGCATTTATAATGGTGTTGAATATATTAAAAAGTGTTAATATATAAGGGTTGGGGGAGATCGCACTCAGAGGCTTGCTGTGTGAAAGGGGTCACCAGTACAAAAGTTTGAGAACTACTGCCCTAACACTCAGAGGATCAGTAAGGGTAAACTGGACCAGGCGCAGAACGAAATGTTTAGCTGTTGATGCCTGTATTAACAATTATTCTTGAGAGTTGGCGACTCACACATAGTGCTGTGTAGGTGATGTAAAATAAAAACGCTTGTGTCAACTTGTATAATGCTCCATAATAGCATGCACCCATAGGATCAGATTTTCTCCCAAAGTTCCCTTTCCACTTCTTTAATATATACTATCTGAGGATCTCAACATGCTTTACAAACCTTAACTACCAAAGACTCGCATCAATTTGTGAAGTAGGTATTCTTCCACTCTGAATCACAAAAAGGTTTCAATTTCCCCAAGGTCACCGATCAAATTGATGGCAGAGCTGGGAATAGAACCCAGGTCTCTTGACTCCAAGTCTTGTGCTATGAATCTTTTAGATCACATTCCCTCTCAAAAGTGTGCTGGGAAATGACCAAAGGAGATGCACCTGGTCCCTCATCTCTTTTCCTATTCAGAATAATTCTTAATGCTATTACTTTCATGTGTGGTTTGTGTTAAATATCTTCCAGTACTGAAAGAACCAGCTGAAGATTCACATACGGACATGGATGGCTCTTGCATTGCAGATAAGATTCTTGGAGAGTCAAGAAGACCCAGTCATGCAAATAGAGGAAGACTTTCCAAACTGGACCACACCATGCTGCTGGGAATGGAGCCACAACAAAAAGCTGAGGGAAGACAAGCTCAAGCCCTACATATTTACTCAAAACTCCAGGAGACTCAAATTCCTCCATTCCGAGCACCTGAGACTAGGACTATCTCCAACTTTGAAGATTGTGAGTTCTTATGTTTGAGTTTGTTTGAAGTCGGTTACTCAGTAAAAATACAGAGGTCAAAAGGGGGAGAGAATAATGATCTTCCATAATATTGGCTTACAAAGCATATTGTAAACCTGGTGCACCCACATTTTTCAATGTGTTGCTATAGTTCAGGCATTAGCACTACTATAAAATAACTCTTACTCCTGCTGTTATTCAGATACACAAGAATGCACTTTTAACATTTCTTTCCTCCGTTAAGAGGTCTGTCTTTTTCCTAGCAGCAGAAACACAAAGAACCATATTTTCAGAACTACCTGCTTGAATTACACTTGCAATATTTCTGCATTTATCCATAGTGCACATGCCAAGTCCACATTTGTACATGTAAAACAGTGGGATTGTCATCATATATTTCTTTTTGTGCATGTGCAATTACTCAGATATGGGCTTTGTACATATAACGGGTATATGCACAAATTCTGCAGATGCAGATTAGACAGCCATATTAAAAAACGTTGGCCCACAGAGCTTGTTCAACATGCATTACTTCAGCTGTTTGTAACTGAATGTTCATGCCACCATGTGATTGGCAAATAAAGCACATAGAGGTCTGCTCGGGCTCAAGTAATAGGCCGCAGCTTTATAAAACCAGGTAACAATTAACCAAAATGGTGGCCTGGCTCACACTAGCCGTTATCTACATAATCACTGCGGTCACTAGCCCTAATGTCATCATCAAAGGCTCCATATTTCCAGGGAAACTCAGCCTGGGCATCTGTATCTCGATTCTTTTTACAGATCCCTCACTATATATCTGAGCCATGAGCTCTATCAGACAGACTATATCCACTGGCCCACTTTCCCTGTTCATTTGGACTGGTCCAAGGATTCTGTAAAGCATCAGCATAGCACAGATAATAGTAACAAAGCTCTTAGAAATTACTGCAATGCTAGGCAGTCACCTTTTATGCTTTGAATAAAATACTTAGGTTTGTGTTCTCCAGACATAGCAGTAGCAATGTACATTGCTTTGGATGCTCCTAATATCGCTTGTACCAGTGACCTAGAGATGACACTGCTGCCTCCGCTGTCCTTGACTGGCCCACTAGAATATCCAGCTCCACAACATGAGAGTCAGCACAAATGCCAGGTCCTCAGCCGGCAGCACGCTTACTTTTGCTGCCAGTTCCTGAAAAGAGGCTGAAATGTGCTGGCAAGTTTCTGAGTCACAACCCTCAGTGAAAAGAAAGTTGTCCAAACAATGTATAATGGACTTAATCCCCACTTCCCTAATAATTGCCCTTTCAGGATAACAACAAAATTTCCCAAAGCAGCACAGGATACTACACAACTCCTGGGAACGGACTGACAAGGTTAAAACAGCCATCAGCCCTAGCAAGTAAAAGTCTCTTGAGAGCACAAAGAGGTGTGGAAAAAAACCAACCCTCCTTTATGTTCATTCATTAGTGCCTTGACCCACCCACACACCTAGAACCTGGGCTACAGCCAAAGTGAAAGAAGTGTTCTTACCCAAACAGTCCCCTGGAGCAATGTCATCAGTAGCCAGACTCCAGCTGTGGGTGTGACAGACAGCAGGTAACTTTTGGGCTGTTTTGGCACCATGCGCAGGGACAGTATCATCTGGGTCAGGTTGGATACTAAAAGTAATTTAAATGGAACCACAGCCCTGCCCAGCTGTGCACCGTGTTCAGACGTATGGAGTATGGCCTGTGACGCGGGGCAAAGTCAGGCTTAATGCCATTGAATAGACCTAGTTTTATAGCTGTTCCCTTTAACTTATTGCATTATAATATCCCAGGGCAAAATGCTGAGGTCTGTTCTTGGGCTTGGTCTACACTTAAACATTAGATTGACTTAGATACATTGCTTAGGGCTGTGAAAAATTTTGCACCCTGAACACCTTAGGTAGGTAGACCTAACCCCGGTGTAGACGTGGCTAAGTTGACAGAAGGATCCTTCCAGTGACTTAGATGGATGGAAAAACCTCTTTGATCAATGTAGGAAGTGTCTATGCTATGGCGCTGCAGCAGTACAGTGTTAGGGCTGGAATGCGGGTGGCCTGGCCTATGGATTAGTGTCAGGTGTGGGTTGAGAGTCCTGGGCCCAGGAGCCAATTATCAGGAATTAAGCTGGATTGGGGAACCAGGAGATCACAATCTAGACACAAATCAGAGGGCAGGAATCAAGATCCCAGGAATCAGGCTGAGTCAGACTCCCAGGGTGTCAGGCTCAGGAAGGCCATGCACAGGTAAATACCTGAGAGGCAGGGTGGACCCCTGCTGCATGGACAACTCCAGTCCCCTCCTCTGGCTTGAATAGAGGGGTGGTTCAGTCAGGAGCCTTAGCGCTCTCCCAGTGAGAGCAGAATAGTAGGGCTCATACCCCTGCTGGGCTTTGTGGAGCCCAGTCCCAGCTGCTGGGTGGAGGATTGGAGTGTGATGACTCTCAGTACTCATGTGGACCTGCAGAGCCTGACTCTCAGCTGCTGTGGGTTAGAACAGACCCTTAGTCTTTACTCAGTGGCTGCTCAGACAAAGTACCATTATCTCCTTCAAAGGTTTGAATCCATAGAAAGTCCAGGGGCTCCACAACTTAGAGGATGTATGTACTAAAATAAGTTTCTTTTGGCTGCTGTACAGTGCTACTTTTGTCCCTCCTGGTCAATGTGAATATTCTGCTAATGCTATGATATGCTCCCGTTGTTGGGTAAAGAATCCGCCTCCATGAAATAATTGTTGACACCTCTCACAGAACAAGTGGCATCCCTGCAGCCCCTTTAACTGTTCGTGCTGCTGTCTGGAAGCTTCATGCTGGAAATGCCAACAAAGCAAATGATATGCTATTATACAACCACACTATGATCATTTCTGTGGAAAATGTGCCTTTAATAAGCGCATTGTAAGAAGTTCCCTTCTCTTTTGTGTGTAGTATAATGAACCTTTAGACAGAATTTTAAAGAAAACCTAACAGTCACTAAGCTCCTATTTCTATGTTTATTTATCCAGCAATTTGCATTAAGCGACAAGTGTAATTAGACTTTTTTGGATAAATGCTAAGCAAAGTGGGAGTAGTTTAAAAACATAATAGGGCACCTTCCAGGGATGATGATGCTTTGGTATATATATATATGTGTATATATATATATATATATATATATATTTACTTTATTAGGAAAGATGCTCCCAGAAGCTTCATGCTCCTGTATTTATGCAGGGACTGGCATGTCAAGACCAAGGTCCTGCTAAGTGTCTTCTGCTTGCGGTCAAATGCCCTCAGCTCCCAACAAGGTCACTAGGACTTGCATAGACTGGACTAGATTTAAAGGTTTCTTGCTAGATAGGTTAATCTATTTCTAAAGCTCTACTCAAGACAAAGCCATTGTACTTTAGCTTGTGCTAAAGCCTGAGGGAGGGGCAGGGTATAACCTGACCTGCCAAAATTGAGCTAAAGGTGTTAAACAGTGTCTAACATAGTTATTCAGTAGGGTTTTCAGTTGAGTTGAGGGACATTGTTTGAAAGAAAAGCATCTTTTTTTCCCTAGTCTACACAAGATGCTCAGCTGCTCACAGGAAGCACTAAACACCTTGCAGCCATGGAATTCCAGGCCTGGGAAGCTAGGTCTCAGAACCTTACATTTGAAATTCATAGCCAAAGGATAACACAAGGTTTTATTCCTGCTTAAATTTCTTATAAACTGTTTTGAACCATACATGGTTTAACCCTGTGAAAATTGTAACCGATGGCAGGCGTATTTCCCAGGGCCTAGACCAGAGGTGGGCAACTTGTGGCCCGTAGGCTGCATGCAGTCCATCAGGGTAATCCGCTGATGGGCTGCCTGACCATTCATTTACATTTGCATGGCCGTCTGCAGCTCCCAGTGGCCACGGTTCACGGTTACCAGCCAATGGGAGCTGTGGGAAGCGGCGCCAGCCTAAATTGTCCCCCCACTATGGAAAAGCTCATAGAAGAGAGTACCATGGCAGGAAAACTTTGAGATTCTTCTCCTTGAGTATGCTTTGAACTTTTCTGTCAGCAGGGAGCAGGTCTGTCTTCCCTGCAACTCTAGCAGTAGAAGCAGGAGTCCAACTCCTAAAATGTGTGGTTACCCTGGGAACTGCTTATATCCCCTGGAGAGACAATGCCATCTCCACAGAGGCCTTATATCTCTATACCTAGCAGAGGAGTTCTAAGAACAGTTGCAGGCTGTGAATTCACTAGCAGCGCAGTTCCAATCCAGGAATCCAGGGAGGTAGCAGGGAGTCTCAAAGCAGGTGTCTTCCCCCATCTGTGGGTTGCATCAATTTAAACCTTGGATGATAATGCTCATTACAAAGAGTTATCGGGACACTCTCTGGTTAAGTTTTATCTACACTTATCGTTTGACATGACCTGTTTTAGAGTGATGTGCGCCAATGGTAGGTTAGAAGGGAATATCGCTTTCTGGGTGATGGAAAGGGTTTGATGAATTGTATATATAGAAATAGTCACACTCTTTCTGTGTTAGAATAAGGAAAGAGAAAGTTTGTTCACACATCAGGCCTTTTTCACACTTCTGTAGCTAGCAGTTGGATGTTGCTTATTTTTGGAACAAACAAAATTCAGCAAACACCATCTGCTTTCAATAAAGTGAGCAGTGAGGACTAAGGCCAACCATAAGAATGTGCAACAAAATGTTTATCGTTCTGTGTTTTTTTGTTTTTTTTTAAAAGAACAAGCTACATAAAATTAAGAGATGGCAAGTTTTCTCTTGGAAAATAGGAGTAAAAAGAGGAACTCTTAAAATGTCAAACATAAAATTGTGGACCCCAACATAAAATGAAAAATGAGGGCAATTCTTTCTGTAGAGAATAGATCTTTTATAGGGTAGAATTCAGACATTTAGTATCTATTTATTTATTAATCCTCATCACAAGGTATCTAGGAGTTACAACACGAGTTACAACATGCACATGAGTTACAACAATAACTGCAGTGTGGGACACTCCTTACTTCTGCATGGTTAGCTGCAGGTCCCACCCTTACACAGAGAGTAAATCCAGGTCTGGGCTGAACTTAAGACAGTTCAGTTTGGGGCAGCACATTCACAGATGTCAACTCGGATGTTGTCACTTATCCAGCCTCTCCTTTTCTCTCTTGGAGGGAAGATGTATTTCAGTGTGATGGTGTTTCTCATCCCAACCCTAGCACTAGAAACTGGATGGTGCTGCCTCAGTCCCCGTAAACTGAGACAGGGCTGAATACATTTCAGGTTAGCATCCTGCTCTTTGGGTACATCTATACTGCAGCCGGGAGTGTGCTTCCCAACTCAGGTAGACAGACATGTACTAGCTCTGCTTGAGCTACTGCACTAAAAATAACGGGTTCCAGGAGGATTTATACTCAAGCATCTAGCCTCAGCTGCCACCAGCCCCTGATTACACTTTTAGCACATGAGCAGAGGTAGTACATGTCTATTTCTCTGTACTGGGAAGCACACTCCTAGCTGCAGTGTAGACATAGCCTTAGAGGTAGAGAGCTGGTATCTCTCTCTATATATATAGCTAAGTTATGTGTAAAGCCCTCCTCTCTTTACTACCTAGATCTTTCAGTGCATGCCCTCAAGTAACAGGGGAACAGAGGCCTGGATAATGTGACTGAAGGGAGATTTCAAAAGTTGGAGTGAAACACACAGCAAAATCCTCCATTGTTTCCTTTCCCCTCTGGCAGACTACACACTCACCTCCAGCCCCCAGAAGGAAAAACTCAGAACACAGCCACACATTTTTAACCTTCTCCCTCCTCTTATTCTGTCCCCTCTCCTAATAAGGACGTTTTCTCCCCTGGTGAATGAGTGGAGTTGGGGCAGTAGGTCTGGGTGTCTCATTAGAAAGGGTAAATTGTGTGTCATGGTAAATTATGCCTTGTTCTTCAAGGTGAATTTCTCTCATCTGGATTTCATTAGTTCCTCAATGGAGAGTCTCTTTCTGCCACCTATTAGACAGTGAGCAAGCTTGGGGCATCTTTGACTCCTCACTGATCACGGAAGCCCAGATAGCAGCAGTGGCCAGAAACATGTTCTTACTACTTAGGCTAGATGGGAGAGTGGCCACTCATGTCGCAGATGCAGACCTGGCTACAGGAATCCATGCTTCAGTCCCATCCACATTTCACCTGGAACTGACAGTGAAGGCTATGCAGAAATGACAGCAGGTCTGCTTGCTTAGTGGGGCAAACTGTCATGACCATGTTACCCCTACGCTGTATAGAATCTGTTTATCCAATCCTAGGTCCATTTCATGGTACTGGTCATTATTTTTAGAAGTTGGACTGAAAGGGGAGTGTCTCTCACTTATGGTTCCCAGCCACGACAGAAGCGAGGTTCAGACTCTCCAGGCTGCGAGAAGAATATTCTTAGCAAATGGGATGCAGTCTGAGTGGAGAACAGACTGAGCCAGATTCTTGTCACTCCTGGGATGTGATGCAAGACAGCACTTTTCCAGCAAGCATTCTCCTAATGAACTGGTTTGGTGACATTGACCTCAAAGGTCAAAGTCCAACTGAGATTCAGCTTAAATGTAAGGGGTTAAAGTGTAGTGGAGAGATTATGCTATTTCCAGGTGATTAGGCACACGCCTCACAGAGGAAGAGCTTGAATGACTGAAGAGGTATTCAACAAAGATCATAATTTTGCAGTGCCAGATTATGGGGAGCAAAGATGTTATTACAAGTCTCCTTTAGAACAGCCACCAAGATTATTTTTAATAACATTTCCACTCCTTTCTAAACAAACAAACAAAAAACCCCTCAAAAGTTGTCCCTCCCTGAAATGTTTTATTGCCGTAGTCGCTAGTCATACTGATCAGAGAGTCAGGTTTGTTATAAGAATCCCACCAACATTTGAGGTGAAGTGGTGTCTTTGGCTTTGGTCGGTTTGTGAATGTATCTAGTAATATTCCAACCAAACCAGCATTACAGGAGTTCCTAGCATGGTCTTTTGGATAAGATGAAATGTAATGTTTGCTATCAGGTAAATACGATCATGCTTATGTAGGACTTTTTACCTTCTCAGAGTGCTTTGCAAACGTTAGGGCCAGATTTTCCAAGGCACTGAGCACTTACCACTGGGGCCAGATTTTCAAAGAACTCCACTCCCATTTAGTGAACTGGGCAGATTTCCAAACGTAGTTGGCACCCAGCAGTTCCCAAGGGCTTTCACAACACAACCGTGAGATGGGTATGTAACAGGGATGGAAAGTGAGATATTGTGTGACATTCACAAAGCTATGTAACAAATCAGATCTCCCTATCTAATAACTCAATCCAACAGCACCCAAGTCCTGTCTGATATATCATTTATCTAGGGGTTGTTTCTTTATTCTTAGGGTGTACTAGATGACCCAATAGACCTTTTTCCATATCAGTTGTCAATAATCTATCATGTAGAAATGGACTGATGGCCCAGCAGAAAAGAAAAAAAAAGTGAATCTCCTAAATGTAAGAAAATGGGCAATTTTTTTTTGTTAATCTCAAAAGCGCACGAGAATGTGGTAAATGTAAATCATGTCTCTGTGCTCTTTTCTCTCAAACTATCTCGATCATCAATTAAAAACAAATTATTGCAGATTAAAAATGTGTTTTTCTTTGTTAGGGAGAAATTGCTTTGTTTCTTTTTTTAAATGTGGCAGTTCTTCAGATTACCATTTCATGATGCAAGAAAGCAACCTGTGTCCTTTTAGTGCAAGTGTGTGAGGAAGGGGAGGGTACTGGAATTGGAGCTGTCGAAGGAGCCATCAAGCGCTTAGAATGTAATCAGATAAAGCTAACTGTTTGGTATTAGGGTGTTAGCTTTGTTCAAGGTGCTAGCATCTTCAATAGGCCAAAGCGCTCTCTTCGGTTGTCACCCCAGCGCACCTTTTGTGTGAATAATTTCCCATTGGTATTATCCAGAGCTTGGAGTCGATAGCGAACCAGCCTCTTCGCTTGTAGTATTGTTTCCAGCAAGCTTGATACATCTGCAATAAATCCAGGAGGATTTGCAAGTGGACTGAAGACACATGAGTGATAGAATGAGCTGATAAGGCCTGGATTCTACAGAAACAAAAGGCTTTCCATTTTGTTCTAACAAGTCAGTCACTGCCTTTGAATTGATTTGATTTAATCAAGTTTTTGCCAGATGTCTATGATAGTTCAAGCAAGTGAAGAATTAAGCCCACTAGCTTTCTATCACCCTCTAATAAACTTTCATATCAAGGCCAGGGATGAAAATATCTGCCCTGAGTTTGTTTACTTGTTTGTTTTGATAGAGCAAGATCTTTGAAACACTCAGAGGCCTTGTCTAGTGATGCTTTTCAGATAAGAAGACTTTAACTGAAAATTATTTAATGACTTATGCCCTTGAATAAAGCATCTTAAAAATGTGGAAGGAAGCCAGCTAACAGAGCTTGGTGCTGGGGAGCTGTGATGTATTCTGAAAAACTAAGGCATTTGTAATGTAGATCATAGTCATTTTCTGTAAATTCTTATTTTCATTTTTTGTTTATTCAGAAAAGCGTGAATCAGAAGCAGCGTCTGTTTTCCAGCGATGTCTGTTTCACATATTGTATTATGATGCAGTGTCAGGAGATATTTTGAGTGGCTAGATAAATACAAGCAGCAGGTAAAAGATTCAAGCTTATCTGACATTTGACAAAAATGAAGATTAAACTTTTTATTGTGGAAGTGAGGTATGTAAGAACAATTTAGATGGATGGATTAGAGACTCAGCCTAGTAAAGGCAAAGATCTAGTGAAAAGTTGTCCTGTTTCATCTTAAATCATGTTCCTTGTGATTTCATGTATGTTACACGGGAGTACAGAGACTCTCTCTCTGGGAGTTCTGAATCTGATTCACAATGGTGGTGTTGAGTCAAATCTAGCCTGAATATACAATTTCAGTATTTTTGTGACAAACACGATACACACTGGAAGACACCTGGCTAGAAAGCATTGTCTAGAGATGTATTGTACTCTTTTTTACTGTGTAACTTGTGGCAGGGTAAATATAAAATGATATTCTGGTGAAACACAACAGAAGGGCATTACATCAACTCTAAACTAAAATAGGAAGATGCCCATTTATAATTAACTTTCAGAGTATTGGCAGATTTTCTGGGAGTGTCAGACAATTAAATGTTTATAGGGGGACAGTGTTTATCAGGATTGACGAGATTTTTTTTCAGAAGCAAAACCTTGGGTCCCCCTACATTTTTGCATATGAATCATTTGCATGCCTACATTTATGCGTGCAATTATCAAAATTACACATGCAAATCGGTATTTACACATTCAGATAGGCATCTAATCAGCTATGCTAAGGAGCAATTTGCACATGCAAGATGCTTGGTTCTTGAGAGCAGTGTTAATTGCACAAGCAAATATAGATATGCCAGTATTGTGAACTGTTGCTTCAAAATTATTGATGTGAACCTTAGCATCTGGGTCCCCAACCCTCTTTTTGAATACTCAGATGCAGTGTAGCAAAGCTAAAGTGTTCACATCTGCTCTTTAGCTGCCTATTAATGGTCCACCAGGTTTAGTATTTACCTGAGTCCCTGACTATCTCTTCGCTTGTATTTTACTTCCTCTCTGTCTCATAAACATCTAGGATTATTCAGTCAGCCTCATCACTTAATTGACTGAAGATTCTAATCCCTCCTTCCAGAAAGGAAAAGTGCCATAGACACAGTTGCCAATTATTCTATTAGCACTGTTGACAGACAGTGTGGGAGTATTTTAATGTCCTTCACAATTCTGACACAGATCTCCCAGAAGAGTGCATGGTCTAATAGTTAAAGCACAATAAAGAATAGCTGAGGATTTTCATCTCTACCACCAACTTCTTGTCTGACTTTGGAAAAGTTACTTAATCTCTCTGCACCCTAGTTTCCCCATCTATAAGACAGGGATAATGTTTAATTCAGAGGGATGTTGTGACATTTATTGATATTTGTAATGTGCTGCAAGATCTTTATTATAATTTTCAAAATAGAGTAAATGTAAAAAAACATTCTTAGAGTCTATTATTGAGAGAAGTAGTAATAAAGGTTGCTAGTGAGTTTCCACTTGAGCTTGTTCCCATTGTTGCTTTCATGAGGTTGTCTATCCAACCTTAATTCAGCCCCTTTGGGCATATGCATTATGATGTATTTATTTACATGATCACATATTATATTTCCTTAATTATGAATTTTCTAATTTTTGAATGCTTGGGACAAAAACCTGATGTTCTTGTAATGTAATTTTGGGACAAAAGTTCTTGTAATTTTTTGTACGTAATTTCCTAGTTGTTTTTTTAAAAAAAAGCAAACTGAAAAAACAGAAGTTCCATCATGTGGAACCATATTGACTTCCACATCGTTCATCAGTAGCGTTAGACTCTTTATATCTACAGCACAGTCTTCTGCTACTTGAACTAACAGAGGAAAATATAGCAATTGTGGGCCAGCCTCTAGAAGGAGATGAGGCACCCATGTAACATGCTGGGTTTGAAAGATCCTGGGAGTCAGCAGGGGGAGCACAAGTTCAGGCAGTTTCTCTGCTCTCAGCTCTACTGCCCAGCACCCTAGTGGGCCTTAGCTATGAGGAGGAGCAATTGCAGAGAAGTCTGTCTCAACCCCTGCAGCTCTGGGGTGCAGAATGCGCAGTACAGATGGACCATTAGGAGAATTTAGCTGACAAACTCTAAAAAGTCTCCACTGAGCATGTGCAAGCTGAGATTTTCAGAGTGCTATAACTTGGCGAGATTTAGGTGTATTTTGAGAAGGATTGTAAAAGTCTCATCCCTGATACCCAGCTCAATACCCGGACAAATTTCAAGTCCCTGCTGGCAAAGCATGGAGGCTCTAGAGCTTCTCAGCCAAACTCTTGTAGGATTAATTTAACACAGGCAAAATGATATGTTTTCCCCTAATATTGTCATTAGGCAGACACCCCACATAGAACATTTCCGCCAGAGTGGTTTGTTCAGCAAAGTTATAAGCAACTGAAAACAGGTCCTTACAATGGAAAGTGTCAGACAACCTTAAATATAAACTGTGTCATAGGTAGAGGGATAGTTCAAGATAGCTACCCACTTTTCCACATAGCAGAAACCCTGGATAAAATGTCAGGAGCTAAGTGTTTTAGTAGTTTTGATTTGATTTACCATCAGATTAAAGTAGTTCCTGACGATGGAGAAAAACAGCCTCTGTGACACCCTAATGGATTGTTTCAATTTAGTGGAATGCCTTTCAAATTCATGAATTCACCAGGGACATTTCAGAGGGTGGTTAGTGATCTAACCCGAAGTTTGAGGACTGACAATATTCTCACCTAGTTAGATTACTTAATTTGTTTCCACAAAATATGGGAGGAACATCTGGTAGGAGTGGAAGGAATTCCAACGCTTTGTAAGGAATCAAGGTTTAAACTTGCAGGAAACAAATGTCAGTTTGCAAGGAGTTGTGTCACCTTTCTGTGATATATGGTCAGTGAGAATGTCTTGGAGAGCCCTAACCCCCGGAAACTGAACATTCCTACAAACCTGGAGGAGGAGGTACAGCGGTTTATAGGCCTCTGCAGATTATACCGGAGATATGTAAAAAAAAAAAAAAAAAAAAGTGCAGTGCCATTATACCAGCTTAGGAAAGCTATGTCTACACTTGGAGCTGAGGGACTGATTCCCAGCCAGACCTGCACTAATTCTCATTGAACTAGCACACAATAAATAGTAGGGCTTGGCTACGTTGGCACTTTATACCGCAATAAAGCCTCCCAGAGCACTCTATCTTACTCTCCGTCCGCACTGGCAAGGCAAATAGAGCACTCTGACTCCCTGGCTGGAGCGCTCCTGATACTACACCTCCCCAAGAGGATGAACAGCTGTTGCATATTGGGTGAGATGCTGCAGCTCTAGTGTAAATGGGTAGTAACATTACTACGCTCTAATTGACCTCCGGAAATGCCCCATAATACCCTTAACTGAAGTGGCTTCTCTTGTCTTTGTTGTGAACTCAGGATGCGGAAGTGCCCTTTCAAAGCTCCATTTAGGAGTGCAGGCTGCTTATCTGATCCGACAAAAAAGCAAACAGCTCACGTTTGCTTTGAATGAGTGAGTGAGAGGCAGGGGACTCCATTTTGGAGTGCAGGCTGCTTATCTGGTCCCAGAAAAAAACCAAACAGCTAATAAGTGAGTGAAAGAGAGGCGGGAGTTGGAGGGGGGGGTCTGAACTTACAAGACAGTGTGCTGACACACTCTCAGCACCCCAAAAACCTACTCTGTCTCCCCCCAACTCCCTCTTACACTCCATTCCACCCTACCACCATTTGAAAAGCACCTTGCAGCCACTTGAATACTGGGATAGCCGCCCATAATGCACGGTTCCCAATGCAGGTGCAAGTGCTGCAAATGTGGCCATGCCAATGTGCTTTCAGCTCTCAGTGTGGACAGACTGGAGCGCTTTCCCTGGTGTGCTCTCCGAAGGCTGGTTTAACTCAAACCGCTCTACATCTGCAAGTGTAGCCAAGCCCTAGTAGTGTAGCTGTGGTAGCACACTCAAGGGTGAGCATTGGCATGGGCTAGCTGCCCCAAGTCCTTACCACGGCATCAGACTGGGTTTGTACTTGGGGTGATTAAGCTGCCATGTTTCCGCCACTATAATTCTGTTTTTGGTGCACTAGCTTAATAAGAGCTAGTGCAAATATGTCTGCTCAAGCTGGGAATCACACCCCCAGCGCTAAATATAGTTGTAGGCTAACAGCAGATTTGTATATTCAGACAGTTTCTGAATCCATCTCCACAACCCAGAAGAATGCCTGTGAGGGTGGATTCACGGTAGATGGATTCTCCCATTGCTTCTGCAGATGAGTGAGATCCACAAAGAGTTGATTATACATTCACAGTTCACCATAAATCTGGAAAGCACAATGCAGTTGTGGATGCTCTCAGCTGGGTGGAAGTAGTGAGAATTAGACTCAGCCTGCTCTTGAGAGGATATCTGGCAAGAACACACTAAGGATCCCGACTTACGTTCAGTGCACCAGCAAATCTACCAAAGGAGACCCAGACTGGGAAGGTTCAACACAGTTCAGGAAATATTATCCATTGATCCAACTGCCAACTTGCGGGTGTATGAAGTTGTCTTGCCAGCAAGTTTACAGAGAATAGTACTGAAATGTCTCCATGATAACAACGCAGCAGGCCACCTGGGATATGAAAAAGCACCGAACCTGGTCTCCAACACAGTTTTTTGGATTACAGATATTAAGGACTCTGGATACTTTTCTGGCTTGCATGTCAAGAAAGGAAAGTGCCAGCCAGGAGAGGCAGACCTCTTTTAGGGGAATGACGCAGCCTAGTAAATCCTGGGAGTTCATACAGATTGACTTAAAATGCCCACTCCCAGAAACACCAGTTGGAAATCTGTATTTGTTAGCAGTGTATCACCCTTTCCCCAACTATGTGGTGGTGCAGTCACTGATGAATAAAAGGACTGAGACAGTTATGACTGCACTGATGAAAAATGCAGTGTTGCATCTCATTTTGAATCTGTTGGGTCTAAACATGTAATGTTTAAAAAAATGGTTTTGCTCTATGGTGGCTAGAGCACAAGCAAACTTATACTGGAAACTTTGGGGCTAATGGCTCTACCTTTGACAAACGATGGGCTTTTCTGGAAACCCCATTGCAGGTATGTGTGGATCCTCTTGCCAACTAGGTACTAATATTATTGATTCTTATTAATATTATTTCTCAACCCTCCTCCTTTGTTATGATGCTGCTGGCTGATGATTTGCCTTCTCATTTCCAATTCCAAACATCAAGATAATATTATAGACTCCACCTCTCACCACCCATTCTCTGCCCACTTACACATTGGGGGTGGGGGAAGGGAGTTCCAGGTGCACAGCTCCTAGTTACTGTCTCTGCACCTGCAGTAGAGATATGAGGAGGCCTCTTTATGCCCTTGGATGATTATCCAGCCACAGTCCAGCCTTATATTATCTGATGGGTCCATAGTACAGATCTGCCTAGCTGCTATAAAGGATTGAGCTTTGATAGGAAGTTTGAAGTTGCTACACTGCCTTTTGGCTCTTGCAGACTTGCACATAGAGACAGGAGCCCGTTACAGAGATTGAGAAAGAGATACATGCAGGCTACATTAAAGAAAATGGATGGCGCAGTGGTTAGGGTGCTACCTGAGGGAGTCAAGCGATACAGATTCAATTCCTTTTTATGTTACAGAAAAGCCTTGTATTGCCTTGGGCCAGTCTAAGATTAAGTTTCAGTTTAAGATGAATCCTTGACCTCACTGAAGTCCATGGCAAAACTTCTCGTGATTTTATAGGGGCCAAAATTTCTCCCTTAATTGCTTTGTTTCTCAGATCCCCATCTGTATATTGGGGTAATAGTACTTCTCTACACTCACAAGGGTTCTGTAAGAGTAAATACATTAAAGATAATGAGGCACCTAATTATTACAGCAAAGGGGCCATATAATTACTTAAAATAGACAGACAGCAGCAGAATCAGTACTGTTTATTTTATACATTTTTTTTAGTTAGTTTGGTAAAAGCCTGGTTCAGTGTGGAAATGAAAGCAGCACTAAAAATTCTATATATCGTTTGTAAAAATGGGAAATAAATAGTAGTCAATAAAATTAGAAGTTATGAAACATAGAAAATTGATAAGGGAAACTAAATATATTGAGGAAAAATCCATGTCTGGTAGGGCTAAAGACAATATAAAGTAGTTTTTTAAATGCACTAGGGACAAAATAAATCTGACCAATGGTATAGGCCCATTGCTAGATGGAGATGGTAAAATTCTTGATATGGACACAGAAAAGGCAGAAATTTTCCATAAATATTTCTGTTCTGTGTTTCAGAAGAAACAGGATGGTGTCCTTATGTTATGTGAGGATAACAAACTACTTTCCAATCCATTAGTAACTAAGGAGGTTGTTAGATAACTTTTCCTTGGGATAAACATTTTTAAATTATTGGATCTGGATAACTTGCATATAAGAGCCATAAAAGAGTTGGCTGAGGAAATATGACACACTAATATTAATTTTTAATAAATCTCAGAATACCAGGGAAATTCCATAAGAATGGAAGAGCACTAACTTCCTGTCACTATTGAAAAGGACAAGCAGGATGACCTGGTAATTAGAGGCAGGTTAGGCTGACGTTGGTCCTGGGCAAAATAATGGAAAAGCTGTATGGGATTCAATCAATAAAGACCTATGCACAGTTAGTAGGGCTGAAAATCAGCACTGAGTAAACTAAAACTTTGAGAATCAGCACACAACAAGAAACTGAAATAACACTTTCTGGGGAAAATATAGAAGAGGTCTGACACTTCACATATCTTGGCAGCATCATAAGAAAAACAGGTGGAACAGACAGATTCATTAAAGCCAAATTAACACAAGCCCACACCTTTGCAACCCTAAAACCAATCTGGAGAAACAGAGACTTTGCCCTCCAGATGAAAACTTTGGATATTTAACCCCATTGTAAAGTCTGTATTACTATATGGTGCTGATACTTGGAAACTTATCAAGACCTTACTATCTAAACTCCAAGTTTTTGTAAACAGTTGCCTAAGACAAATCTTCAGCATCAAATGGCCAGAATAAATGACAAATGAAGAACTTTAGAAGAGGATGAAACAGAAACTGATAGGACAGGATATGATGGGATGAAAATAGAGATGGCTAGGACATATAGACAATAGAACCGAACAAGACAGATGTTGAACTGGAATCCCCAGGGTAAGAAGTGACTGGACAATTTGGAAACACAGCAGAAGCAGAACTGAAAGCTATTAAAATGAGATGGGAAGATGCTCAAATCACAGCAAGAGACTGCCAAATATGGAAGGCAGTGGTGAAGGCACTATGTTTTGCTTGGAATAAAGCAGCCTCAGCTGAGTAAGCCAATCAGTATCAATGAAGCAGATGCTAAAGGGATAAGAAGTAGCTAACTGGCACATCCCAAAAAGTAGTCATCAGTGGGGAATCATCATTGAATTGGGATATTTCTAGTGATGTTCTGCAAGGAATTGTACTGGCTCCAATGTTGTTCAATATTTTTAGCAATGATTTGAAAGTTCATATAAAATCTCTGCTCCTAAAATTTGTGAATAATGCAAAGATTGATAACGATAAGGATAGGACAGCCACACAGAGCAGTTTGGTCACTTGGTCCCCTTTGAGTGAAATTTATTTTATACAGTCAAAAGCAAGGTCATATATGTAGGAACAAAGAATGAAGACCCTACCTATGTAATGGGGTGAAGTATCCTGGAAAGCAGTGACTCTGAAAAGCATGTAAGAGCCATAGTTCATTGGATGCATAAAGTGGGGTCTAGTGAGTGGGATTAGGGAGCATATTTTACCTCCGGATAAAGCATAGTTGAGACCAGTATTGGAATACTAGGTCCAGTTCTGGTGTCCACATTTTAGAGAGTGTTGAAAAATTTGAGAGGGTGTAGAAATGAGCCACAAAAATTATTCTAGGGATGAAGGAAATGCCTTATGGTGAGAGACTTAGAGCTCAATCTACTTAGTTTAAAAAAATATATAATTCAGAGGTGACTTGATTACAGTATATAAGTACCTCACAGGGAGAAAATGCTGGGTTCTTAAAGATTCTAATCTAGAAAAGAAAGACATAACAAGAACCAATGAGTGGAAGCTAAAGCCAGAAAAATTCCAATTACAAATAAGGCTCATGTTTTTAACAATGAGAGTGATTAACTATTGGAACAACCTATTAAGGGAGGTGTCGGATTCTTCATCTCTTGAAGTCTTCAGACCAGGATTGGATGCCTTTCTAGAAAATATGCTTTAGACAAACACAAGTTATTGGGTTCAATATAGGAGTAACTTTACTAAATTCTATGGCCTTTTCTATGCAGGAGGTTAGCCTATGTGAACTGACAGACCTTTCCAGTCTTAAAAACTTTGAATCTAATTAAATAAGTTCTCCTAAAGCCTGCTTCAGTCAGTGATGTATTATACCCCAGAGAGTGAATTTAGAAATATTTGTTATGAAGTTAATATTTGAATAATGTGGCTTAAAGTTAAATAGCAATATGCTGAAATACTTGGTGAGAGGGAATTTCAAGACTCTAACAGTAAACTTGATAAATTTCTTGTATAAAAAGGGTGGTGTTATATTTTTGGGAATCACCAGATGGCGCCAGTTCAAATAGTCATACAAATTCTATTTAACAGAGGGTGGGATGTTCTAAAGCCCTCAGATTGACATTATGGACAGAAGTAGGCCATTGCTGAGCTCGTATGAAGATACCCCCCTGAAAGTAGAGGTAGTTAGATCTTGGAGAAATGCTAATTTTTTTGTGGTGATGCACTTCTTTTTTAGAAGTGGAGTATGTCAGTAGAAATGCTGCTTCTCTCTGATTGGAATCTTTCTTAGATACAAAGCAGCTGCCTACAGGATAGATACATAACAAGCAAACACTACATATTTTCAAAACATCGTTTTCTCATTGTGTCTTTAGGTAATGTAGTTTTGTTTGGAATGCAGATACACATGCCACAACAATGGATTTAGCAACTGTCAAATTATGATTATATCTTTATTTTCACAGAAATCTCCTTTGTTGTTTTGTTATAGAAATCAATGAGACTTTTGCTTCTCTTATGGAGATTCGATTCATCTGGTGTGTGGAGAATGAGTGACTATGACACTGAGACACTCTTGTTTTTCCAGTAGTTCCATCTGGGACTCAGACCCAAATGAGCAATGACACTGACATGCAAATAGTAACGTTTCTTACATGTTGTATTCTTTTCTTAAAAGTGTCCCATATAGAGTAAAGAGTGAGTAACTATTGCAGTCAGACTCCTCAAATAAGTTATTCTTTCTTTCCTTCCTTCTTCAAGTCTCTAGATCAGTAGTTCTCAACCTATTAATCATTGTGCACCACATATGCAGCCCACAATGTGTTACCTGTAGGTAACAGGGTTTCAGGGTTTCAGGGTTATTGGTTTCAGGGTAGGTTTCAGGGTTATTTCTTTAACAGCCAGGGCACCAGTTAGCTACTTCTCTTTTGTGCTGATTTTTTAAAAAATTGTTCACATTTCAAAAGTTCTTCTTGGGTTCCATGGCCCCTTTCCCAAGCTAAATAGCCCTGCTTGTCTGTTGTCATTCTAAATGAAAAAGAAATCACAGGAGCTGAGATCCAGCCCTTTTTCCCTGCTGGGCCTCAGTTGCCCAGCAGGGAAAAAGGGCTGGACTTGAACTAAAAATAGTATCTAACTTCTTCACTTGAAGAACAAAAATATTCTACAGTTATGGGAGCAATGATCTGGAACGGTGGTTCTGAATTGTGCATGCAGCCCAATTAACACACAGCTGCGGCCCAGCTGTGTGCTAAAGGGTGGCAAGAACCAAGGCTGGGGCTGCCACGCGGTGGGTCTGGGGCTGGGGCAGGCGCCCGATCTGAGTTTGGCAGGGTCTGGGGTTGGCGCTTCCACCTGTCCCTACAGAGTAGGGGTCAGGGTTGGCAGTGAAGTCGGGTTCGAGTTGCCGCCTGGCCCCGCACAACTGAGTATGGGTGCCCTGCTGCCCAGCCCCACCACCAGGACTCCACTCCTTGCCCCACTCTGTGGAGGGGTCTCTGGGCTGGGGGTACTGGGTGTAGCGGGGAGTGGGAGGTGCTGTGGTTCTCAACCTGTGGCTCAGGTAACACATTGTGGGCTGCATATGTGGCGCACAATGATTAATAGGTTGAGAACTACTGATCTAGAGACTTGAGGAAGGAAGGAAAGAAAGAATAACTGATTTGAGGAGTCTGACTGCAATAGTTACTCACTCTTTACTCTATATGGGACACTTTGGTTCCACCACTTCAGACCTCAAAGCTGCATTTTTAGCATAACAGAAGATTTCCCTCCAAATTTTTTCATCCTACTTTGAGCAGTGTCTCTTGCTTCTGTTTAGTGTGAGGAAATGAGGTCACCTTCATGCAATTCAATACCTCCCCCTTCTCGCCTTCCCAAAATGATAGGTCAGGACATAGGCAACAACAAAATCAAGCAGAGGAAAAATTCCAAGTGAGGATAGATTTGGTCATAGTGTGATATTTCCTTCCTGATTTCAGCCAGATAGGCAATAGCATGAGCTATATCCATTTCTGTCCTAGACATAAAAGAGGGAGTGTTGATATCTTTGTCCTATTTCTATTTCTTTCCTGGACAATACAGTGAAACAAAAGGGCATGTTGGTATTTGTTAGATTTTTAGAAAAGTGATGGACCCTATTTTATAGAACTGAAGTTTGAAAATAGTCTTTCTGGGCTGGTTAAAATAAACAACAAAACCTCGACACACTTCCAGACTGCAGCTTCCCCAGGATGGAACGTGTATGTGTTATACATGTTAAACATCTCCTATTCAGAGCTGACTCTGACTTTGTGCCCTGGGCCAGGTGAAAAGACTTTACAGAAAAAAATAAAATAAAAAGTACATCTTCAATTGAAATTTCTACTAGGAAGATGGTTCTGTGGTTTTATAGGAGGTCAGCATTATTGTGCTTTTAAAAATTGTGTTCATTATATTATTTTTTTTAAAAAAAAACATCTTAAAAAAGAGGGGGAAGAGTTCTTTTATGGTCCTATTTTACCTTTTTTTTTTTTTTTTTGGTCCTCTTTTTCAGACGACTTTTTGGCAAAATACTGCATCTTCAGCCAGGAGAAGTTGGCTAAGTACAAAAGGGCTTTTGAATCAGTAAGTGTAAATTCAGACTTCTTTTCTTTTCTTTCTTCCTTTTTTTTAAAATATCCCTCTCCCCTCTCCTCCTGTGTCAGTCGACAGTTAAGCAGAAATAATAAGCACCATTGCTTGCAGTACACGTCCCATGAATTACTCTGACATCAAATGTAACTTTAGAATGGAGGCACACTTTATTCTCTTTGGCAAACTGTTCCCCTGTCCGTTCTTTATTTACATGTCGTGAGCCTTAGTGCTGCACAGCCAGTCAGAACGAACACACATACACACACACACACACAAAGAAGAGAGACCATTAAACAAATTAAAAGGGATGGGGATGACTAATACAGTACTCTTGGAATCTGCAATTTGATTAGTCTGAGTTTAGTACACAAAAGCAGCGCCGAAGCAGGAGGGGAGTCGAAGTGCTCTTTAATAACCTTCTACAATTAAATTATGGTGATGAATTTAACTATTCTGTGCTTCTAAAGGGGCCTTATTATCTGATTGACTGTGAAAGAAAGTCAGTATTTAACCAGGCTTCTTGAGTCCAGCTATCAGGAGACATACTGTAGGTTTATGCTTTAACAACTCCCTTTTTTTTTTTTTTTTGCATGGCTCTCCCCATTTGAATTCATTTGTGATTGGAGAATTATGGCTCTTAGGGTTATTCCACTGCGTTTGATATGACAGTGCATGATAAGCCTTTTACCACGCTACTCAGAGAACTAAGACTAAAATAAAAGGATTGTGTTTTGTTTCCTGATATTTTCATTTTAAAATTGTACAACTTCATTGTGCTTTTCACCATTGTCACCATTTCACCATACATCATTTGAATGCAGACATATATACCTTTGCCATCTTCATTAATAACTTTAATATTATTTGAAACCTTGTACTTCTTTCTATCCTCTCACTCACTCACTTCACTGTCCATTTGACATATGCTGAATTCCTAGTGAATGGTTGTAAATGCAAAGTATCTATACAAACAGAGCAATGAAATACATTCTTCAAAATATCACATTTGTTTTATTGCCTGAGCTTAATGACTATGTCTACTTTAGGTCTTTAGCCACCTTCCCTTACAGATTTCAGTGTCAGTCTGAGGTCAAGGTTGAGTAGCTACCTTCATATGAAATAAGGGAGTGTAATAGAAGCAGAATCCAAATGTTGGAGCCTGCAATATTGCTTTTACTTTTCTCACTAAGGGCAAAAATCCGTTGATCTTCACCACAGGGTTTTGCCTTAATATTTTAAGTAGATCTAGGTAGACGGAGAGTAAAGAGACCACTATGTTGGATAGTCCTTCATTTAGGCTCTGCTTTTGATATCCATTTGCATGCAGAGTTGTCCCCTTTTTTGCGAGTATCCTCACTGAAGAAAATGAGACCACTGATGGAGTGAAGAGAGACTCAGCAGCTTGAGTCAGTATGGTAGAATCTGGCTCTGAGTTCTTGCATTCGGTGTTCAACATAAGGGGCTCAGCATTACGGCCCTTGTTGCAATACTGTCCCTTTCAGATCCATAAGAATTTCAGTCCCCTTTGCAAATGAGAAGGTTGAAGGGTCACCTTCACTGTACTGCACAATATCCTCTTTCCTCTCAAATGTTCTCGGGCCAAATTCTGAGTCCTTATTCAACTTTTACTTGACCCACTTCATCAGTGAAAAAGGACTGAGGGCAAGATTGTAACTTGTAAAAGATTGCAGTTACACAGGGGAGTAAAGAGGCATAAAGGCTCCTCCACGAGTGTTCTCTTGAGAAGTTCACCCAGATTGCTGCTCTGTGTGCAGGTCAGAGAGTGAGCCGAGCAGCTCATGTTTGTTTGTTTGTGTTTTAGTTTCTTTTTAGTGAAATTTTGCAAACATTCATAAAAAAATATGTGACATCAAAATACCATCTTATCCAGCTCAGGAATTACTCACCATGGAGAGAGAAACTAAGGCCCATGCAGCTGAGAAGTGCACAGTGGACACCAGCATTGCATGTAAAGGTGGCTTTTAGCCACCTTTGCAGAACCTTTATCCTAGACCAGCAATGCACCAAGGTGGTCCCCGGCGTAAGTTAGAGCAGCCTAAAGGTTGCTGTAGTTTATTTGGACTGTCAGTTGTCCCAAATAGCTGTTAAGGCAACTGAGGATTGTTGAGGCATAGGGAAGCCCTGGCCATACCCGATTTCTAATACTCTTGTCCACTACATTGGCTGCAGGGAGGGTTGGGGCATATGAACCATTATGTTGGCTCTGTGCCGTGGGAGGAGACCCCTACATTGAGGTGATCCTCCCATGGTCAGTTAATCCAACTTTACGGCTGCTTTGCACTGCTGCTGTGATTCAAAGTGGCATCAACAAAGCTGCAGCCCTATGAGTTTGGAAAGTCTTCCTGCTTAGTTATGATCATATTTCAATATGCCATTTATAAAGGTTTGGCCAGATCTGCAGCCACTGTACGTCTGTGTAGCTCTGTTGACTTCAACAGAGCTTTGCCATCCTACACCAGCTGAGGATCTGACCCTTTGTTTTTAAACAATACTTTTATTAACAATTATATATTTTGACCTGTGTGAAAGGGCAGTTGAGAGCAGCATCTTTTACCAAGGACCCTGGAAGGAAAATAGTTTGATACTTCAAGGGAAATTTCATCTTTCAATAGTAAAATTCTTCCTCTGCTTATTAAGCTAATATTAACCCAGGATGTGATTGAACCCATTATAACAGTCAGACATGTCAGTTTTCAGCAAGAGATTTGGAAATACAGATTCTAATAGCATAAAAATAAATTTCAAGTAGAATTCCCAATTTGTACTTAGTGAAAAGGGCATCTCACCACATGAACTCTTAGGCTGCTGTGCCGAGCAACATTTTCTTTAAGAAGATTGTGCTCCCAAATTAACTTGTTCTGATGCTAAGCGTAGCAGAAACAGTGCTGCTGCTAAGCAGAACAATTGCTTTTCCTTTGTAGTCTGCCTGCTGGTTTGTTCAGTCCTGCTTTGTGTTCCAATCCTTGGCTGAGTCTGGGACAGTGGTTCAATAACTGTGAAGCTCTGTGTTTAGATCCTAGCCAAATCAGTGACACACAAAATAAGGGCAAGCAGTGAATCCTGAATGTTCCAGGTCCTGTGAAATCAGTTGTCAGAATAAATGAACCAAAGTCCTGCATTTATTTTTCTGTTTTATGCACCCAGCACCTTTGATTCTGGGTATTTAATATATATTTTCAGCAAGCAATGCATCACCTTAAATCCCACACTGTGGATAGCAAAAACAGGTCCTTCCTTGTACCATTCCAGCCCACCATAAGAAAAACCTTTACAAAAATAATCCATAGTCAAATGCAAAAAAAGATGATGAGCAATTTTACACACCTTTGCCAAAATAATTTCAAAATACAAAGTTGTGCTCAAACTATTGAAGAGTTTGGCTGAAGGCATAGTGGAAGGAGGATTTTAAATATGAACAGAGAAATTCTCTAGCTCACCATGTAAGGGAACAGCATAAGATGTATATTAAGTATAAATGAGCCACTAAAGAATAGTGTGCAAAATGTAATTATGTTCAACCTTCACAAAGGAGGGTAGGGGCATCATACCAAAAACTAGCACAATGGCATTAAACATTAGAAAGTGGGATTTAAAACAGGGAGGAAGCTTATCAAAAAGGCAAATGGAGAAATGTAAATCCTTAGACTTAGCATGAAGGCTACCATGATAGGGTCAGGAAGGCATCCGTGCCCCTAAGGAAGCAGGAAGACAAGAAATAAACAGTATGGTTAAAGGGCAAGTTACAAGAGGGTATACAAACTAAACAGGTATCATTTAAAAAGAAGTCCAGTCAGGTTCCCCCCCGAATGGTGTGCATGCATGGCCATGCCCTTGCTGCTACTGTACACAGATGTGTGCCTGTTGCCTGGAGAATCTGTCTTCCACTAGAGTTCTCCCTCATTTGTCTCTGATGGTACCAGTTGGGATGGGGGAATGGACACAAGGGTCCCACACTTCCCCCAGTTGCATCCATTACTGTCAAGCTGTAAGGAGATTTGGCACCAGGGCTCCTCCTTCCTCCTATTCTCTCCTTCCCTTTCCTTTTCTCCCTCTTTTTTTCCTTTTTCTCTCCCTTTTATTTACCCTTTTGGGGGTAAATATATATATGTGTGTAAAATTAGAATAAGATCTCTGGAATAGTTGTAATTGTTGGAATGATTTTTTCTTGCAAAACTTTGTATTTGGCTATGAACTTGAATGTCTTGTTAATATTTATTTTTTATTTTTAGTGTTTGTATTTTGGTTAATGAGAACTGTCCCTTTAAGAACAGGGTGGGAGCCTTTATTGTAGCATGCTTGAGAGACTGAGAGCAATGTGAAGAAGATTTTCTCTGTATGCAGAGATTGGAAGATCCTGCTTCAAAAACATCAGAATTAGACTTAGTAAACTTATATTTCCAGAAAGCAAGACTCATTCTTAAAGATGCAGTGTTAGCACTTAGCAGGGGACTAACTCAGGGCGTTGATAATGTGCTACAGAGCCTTTCATCTGTAGGTCACCAGTTTAACTCCAGAGTAGCTCATCAGGAATTAAAAATTGTTCCCAAATAATGGATGCTTGGGATGCTCCAGTGGATGCTTGGGACGCTCCAGGTCCAAGTCCCTCAACATAAACCACCATGGTGGTTTGCACTAGATTGCAAGTTCTTTAGAGTAAAGAGTTTTTGGACAGTGCCTAGCACAATAGAGCTCAGGTCTCAGGCGGCTCCTGTAGTGCAGTGGCTTTCAACCTTTCCAGACTACTGTACCCCTTTCAGGAGTCTGATTTGTCTTGTGTATCCCAAGTTTCACCTCACTTAAAAACCACTTGCTTACCAAATCAGACATAAAAAGACAAAAGTGTCGCAGCACGTTATTACTGAAAAATTGCTCACTTTCTCAGTGTTAACGTATAACTATAAAATAAATCAATTGGACTATAAATATTGTACTTACATTTTGGTGTATAGTATATAGAGCCATATAAACAAGTCATTGTATGACATTGTAGTGTGTACTGACTTTGCTAGTGCTTTTTATGTAGCCTATTGTAAAACTAGGCAAATATGTAGATGAGTTGATGTACTCTCTGGAAGACCTCTACCTACCTCCAAAGGTACATGTGCCCCTGATTGAGAACCACTACACTAGTGAGTGCTCCTGCAGCAGAAGCGAAAATTGCATTACTCATGATAATGTAGGAGTTGGCTACATAGTAACCTCTCTCTCTCTCTCTTTGAGGCAAGAGGAGTTCAAAAATCAGAAAACAGACCAAAACCCCGATTTGATCTTTTTTTAAAAAACTAAACCATTGGTCCAAAAATAATCTCCTGATTTTGGAGCCTCATTTGTGATTTTTGAGCTTTTAGGGTTGGCACAACCAAGCTTGACCTTTTCCTACATTCCTGTGCAATACACTTTTTCCATTAGATTTTTGCCATAAGAGGCAGCTTCCTTCAGTAGGTTGCAATATGTAAGTACTTGGAACTGACCCGTAGGTAACAAATAGTGATGTTCTCCCAGCACACCGTCATACTGGCTCCCACACTTACAGCTAAGCTCGCTCAAATGCATGGCCTAGCAATGAGATCACAATGTCTGAGTCTGACAAAAGCCTTTGATCCTAATACATTGCCAAAACTTATTCCAGTACAGCTTGAAACAGTGTAGGGGAAGGTCTGTAATTCTTTTTTACAGAAAAAGGTAGCTACCATGCAGGCAGGTGCTGAAAGCAATGAACCAGTTGAATGTAATGTGACAGCTCCACTGCTTATATATTTCCAGTATTGAAGCTAAAGGTCAATAGTTCAGCTATGCTCTAAAAGTTAAAAATGTGTCAAATCACCAATTGGTACTGTGTCGAATCATAGATTTGTTACTTTCATATAAAGCTTGAATATTTTCTAATATCTCAAGTTATAAGCTGTTCTCCACAGAAGGAAAGGCAGGTGTTTGAAGTTGGAAAACCATGATTTTCCCCATTACAAATGTTTTCCACTCAAGAACTGAAATATTTCACATTGGGGAAACTTCATGAAAATATTTTGCATGTTTGTGTTACAAATTGTTTTCATTTTTGCAAGTAAAACTGGAGAGGAGAAATTTCACCCTGAGCTGAATTTGAAAATTCTTTGAAATTTCATAATATTCTCAATTCTCTAGTGTGAGAATTAGCAAAGTGTATTAACTGAAATGAATAGTCCTGTACAGCTCTAGTCCATGGAATGCATAAAGTCACAGTGCAGTGTTGAACACAATTTATGTCCAGTGCATTCAACAGCTGTACTGTGATATGTTGATGCTAGTTATTCTGAGTGTTTGCGTGCATGCGCGCACACACACACACACACACACACACACAAATAGTAGTTTCTAAGTTACCAAACTCTTCAAGATGAACTAAAGATTCTTACTCATGGCTTAGGAAAGCTCCATTTTTGAGATTCCACCATGGTCCTCCAGCTCCCTCCAAACGTGTTTCCCCTGTGCATATCTGTCATTGTAATCACAGTACAGTTCACCCAGCTGGAAAGGCCAACAATCTGCTGCCTTTGGGGCTGTCTGCCAGTGATGGTCTGTGGTGCAGTCAGCAGTGAGTGCTGATAGTGCAAGATGGTCAGCTCCCTCCCTTCGGCTTCTCTTCTTTCCTCCTTTAACTCTTCTTGAAATTGAAGCACAAAAGCAAATTCCACTTTTCAAGACTTCAGTTTGCATTTGGTTGCATAGTGTTTTCAGCTGAACAGTCACTTTCTGTGCAGGCAATGACAGCTCAGTCGGGGTGGTGGGGGTGGTGGTAAGGTTTTCTTTCAGTCCTTGTCATGTTAAGCCATGTCAAATTAGACCTTTGAGGGGGTTTTTTGGTCTTGCATTATGGGTTAAGATGCCAAATATTAGAAAACAAACTAAATGTTTGCATCTCTTCCCAGCTTGAACACATCCCATAGCTTACCAGTGTTCTTGTTCATTATAGAATTGGGGAGCACATTTTTCTTCATTCATAGGCCTCTTAAGTCCCATATTTCTGAAAAGTCCTCCATTCTTAAGCGTCTGTCTAGACCAAAGGCATATTCCAGACATTTACTAAGCTGTTACCTTTACAAACCAGTGACTTGGGCTATGAAGTTGATTGAAGTAGAGTACTCGCATTTCAGGATGTCCCTTTTTGCATGTTGAGGTTGCTATTACTTCATTCTCTTTTTAGTGTACTTGCTACATTATGGCACTAATTTAACTGTGAATAAAAATTTGCACAGCTGGTGAATTTCTTGGGAGGGAAATCAAGGTTTGGATGATTTACAAGAAATACCTTAGTGTTCCACCCTGAGGGTTTTCACTTTTTTCCCACAGAAAAATCAAAAATGCCTTTTTTGGGGAGGGGCAGACTTCCTTATCAAATGATCTCAGAGACTTCTAGACACTAGTTCTGGAGCAGAAAAGGCCAGCAATCTCTCCTGCCATTAAGACCTAGAGATCCTGCAAATCCTTAAGCATGCAGTCTTCTTTGTCATAAGAATGACAGTCACAACACTTGGCACTCACTTCTACTCCTTCCAGTCCCCTCTCCCCCTGCCAAAGGAAATCAATAAACTCTGAAAACACAAAATAACAGAAACCTACCTCAAGCAGAGTTTTGACCCTAAGAAGTGCCAGACTTCTGAAAGGTCCTAAGACCATCACTTTTGCTGTTGGTTTTTAGGTGGAAGACATTCAGATACTAGTGAGATAGGCAGTATAAAATCCCAAAATAGAAAGACTTACTTAATTTTAAGCATATGACTATATCCCATTAACTTCAATTGACTTTCAATGGGACTTTGGCTAACTTGCATGTTCATTGAAAAGCAATGCAATGTCTGTGAGTACTCAAAGATTTGAGGTTCATATTATTAGGTTGGTAAGCACTGAAGATTTGCAATGCGGTATGAAGGGCACTTTGGGGCTTCCTAAGTCATTCACAATGCACTTTGGAGTGTAACCAGTAGGCGAATCCCCAGCATGTCCTGCATTTCATTGCAACAGTATTCTGGCAGTTCAGTAGGCCCACTGTTAGACCTTTCAGATACAACAAGGATCTTCAAAGATCCTATGAAGAGAGAGGGGTGGGGCGCACCTGATGAGGGCCATGGAAGCCTGTTCTGGTTACAGGGAGAGAAGAAGGGAGTCAAGGAGAGGAAGACCTGGAAGGCAGCACAAAGGTCCTGCCTGAGGTTGGAGCTTGGAAGGGAGCCTCTGAGGGCTGAGGAGGGATGGAGCTGTTCAATAAGAGGATGAGAAGGCAGAGTCCCTTATACGAATGTTCCTGGAGTTTTAAAAAAGGTTTGTTTGGGGTAGAAAGCTGAAGCTCAGATCAGTTCTTGCTTAACAAAACTGGTTTAGCTCTGTGTCTGTCTATCTGTCTGTCTCTCTTTCTTTCCCCACTGCGCCCAGGAGCCTGTAATCCTCTGTGATCTCCCATCTACTGCAAGTTCTAGGACTAGTACTAAACCAGACTGGATCAGCCTAGATTTCTGAGGTACAGGTGCACAACACGTTGTCTCCTCAAGAAACTTAAATGTGCAGTTCTGTCCATTGATAAATGTGGAAAATCAGAGCATGGTCATTCTTCAAGTCCTAGAATACAATGGCCACCTTATTTGCTTCCAATGGCTACTCACATTTGCATAATTTTTACACTCTCCAAGTTGCTGTCATGCTAAAAGTCATTATTACCTATTTAAAAGTGACTGAGTGAGAGGTGGCTGGTGAGAAGGTAAGGAAGCTTGGGAGGGATCTGAAAAGTGTTCCTCCTACTCCTCAACCATGAGGATCATGGTCATGATACAGAACCTTCTAGCTGAAAAGTTTTAAAGCTAGACAAAAAGGAAGTTAGGAGTCTTCAGGGACTTTCCCTCAACGGAAAACGCAAATACACTCCAGAAAATTTAGCTCCTACCCAAAGGATGGTTAGCATGCTGACATTAACACTGTGGACATTTTTTCTAGGTGGATACTGATGGAGATGGATACTTGAACTGCCTGCAAGTTTTGATGGCTCTGAAAGAAATTGTCCCTTCAGATGTGCTAACTGATGCCGAAGAACTTTATGTATATAGGGTAATCAGATCCAAAGCAGTCTCTCTGTTTATGCTTTGAATGATATGGGAGTAGGGAGCAAATGTGTCAGATATGCATACCATCACTATTCTTCATGCAATACTTTATGCATCTGTAACACATCCCATCCAAGGATCTCAAAATAAGCTCTGCCTCATAACATCCATGTGAGGTAGGTAATAAGATAATACTCACTCTACCAGTTGGGAAGCTGCACAGAGATGTGAAGGCCAAAAAATGCCCTCTAATTCTAAGAGCCTCGCTAACTCACTCAATGGCCTAATGGGCTCTCACAAGGCCACACCAACTGCAAAATGTGTGGGTTTTTTAATGTTCCTTGGTTGTCTTGTGCTACCCTTGGTTTAAACTTATGTTATTATCATTAAAGCCTACCACTTTAGTTTCTGACCACAAATCAGTCAGATCCTTCCTGGAGACTAATGGCCAACAGGATACCACAAGAATGAATGAGCATGTTAGGAGTGGTGATAGGATAGTCCTTTTGGTCTTGTTTCGTACTACAGTAGTAGTAAGGATGAAGGACCTGCAAGGCCCAAGTAAGCCAGAAGACATTAGGAATAAATGGGAGTAGGCTTGAGACCTAGTTAAGAAATGGTGGGCAGGAGGCCATTCATGAAAGTTTGATTTTTTTTTAAATGTGGCAGTAATCATTTTCAAATTGAATCACATAACTTTTGGCCTTGCAGGTGTGAACAGAACCAATAGGAAGCATGAAAGCTGCTCAGAGGCTAAATTTTGCCCTTCCATAGATTTTTTTTTTTTAATTGGTGGCTTACATTTTCAGGAGTGACTAATGATTGGGGAGCATAATTTGAGACAACATTTTTGGATGCCTAACTTGAGACTTATATAAAGGGGACTGGTTTTCATAAAGAGCTAAGCTAAAGTGTTTCTAGCTGGAGATCCAAAATCACTAGTCACTGTTGAAAATGTAGACCTTTGTCTGAACTTTGTACCAAAACACACGTTAGTGTCCAAGCACAACTCCTTGGTTATTTGGTATTTTTTGAAAGGCACAGCTATTAAATAACACATTACTTTAATTTTGCTTAAATGTTCATTTTTGTAGCATGTTATGTAAGAATTATGATACAGTATGAAAGTCTGTTGATGTCCAACATATAAACATTCAGTTCTGCTTTCCTTCAAAAAGCAAACTCAGTGCTCCAATCCTTAGCTATGCCATCTTACCCCAGTTCCAGAATCAGGCCTTCCATTGTTTGCTTTTTTGCAGTCTTTCTATCATGATCCTGTTTGAAACGTACAAATTCATTTGACAACGAGCATAAACTTGGTTAGCAGAAAACCGGTACCAGGAAACACAGAAATAAAGAAAAGTATAAAATCCTTTATGATTTAATCTGAACCTTACAAAGGCTTTGTTTCTTTGGACACTTCCTGTGAAAAGACTACCACTTCAAACAAAAACAAAGGGAAATGAGTAGGAAGTGATTATGGAGACAGGAAATCTGAAAGCCATGAAACTGTAAATAAAGTGTTATTTGTACTTCTATATTTGGTACCCTGCTTTACATTGTCAGCAGGAAAAGTTAGATAAGACTTTAACACTAGAGCAGGGGATGAATTTCATATGATAAAAAGAGGAAAGCCATTTAGATACATTACGGTGGCCTTGGATTGATCTGAACACATTTTTAGCTAAAACTTGGAACTCCCCAGCCAGGTCTAGTTGCAATTTGTTAATGGTGGCAAATGATATGAATTGTTCAGACATCAAACACATATCAAATAGCTTAATTTTAGTATTCCAAAGCAATGGCCCCATGGCAGACGCCAATGCTAACATCATTATACAACTCATATTGCATGATGACAATCCAGTTCAGTGGTGCCTACATTTATTGTTTACTTTTATTGAATCTAGAAAGCTCATCTTTTCCATCTGTCAGCATTATTGTGTGTGATCCACAAATAAATCTAAAAAGGCTGCATTACACTATACACTCAGACCTTATTTAATGAGTGGCCTTCTTTTATAGCAATAATAAAAAATGAATACAGACTTTAATTACTTCCATTAAACCATGTTTGCTTTGTCAGTGGTTTCTATTTTATGAAAAGTTAAACCACCAAGTTAGCCCAGCAATTTTTGTTGTTTGTGCATGTGCCTTCAGTAAACATCCTCTTTTTCCTCCCTCAAAGTTCATGCATTTTGTTCCTTGTTAAAATTAAACATCATTTGCAAAGCTAAGACAAAAGATAAGAGCAAGGTACCTGAGCAGGACTATGTGTACTCTGCCAACATTTTGTACAAGACCAGCTTTGCACAATAGGAACATTAAAGGAATACTTTATTATTCATGGTTTTTGTTGTGAAAGGCTAAAAAGGGAGGATCCAGGAACAAGTCTTTGGATAGCATTCAGTGCCTGAAATACAAAGACAATTGGAAAACACACACGTACACACACCAACAATCCTCCTCCCCTAGTTTCATGTGATAGATATTTAGATCACAGCCACAAGTTTCTAGATAGAAATTATACATTCAGAGAGCGGAACAGTCAAAGGGGCCTTGTAATTAGATAGAGCATAATAGTTCTTATTGCTTTAAGGTGCTTTGCACAAAAGATTACCTGTGGGTTCTTGTTGGGCACATGTGTTATAAGACTGTTGTCCTTAATGAAAGCTATACTACCCAAAGAGGGACGGAGCACTAGGTGTGGATTGTTTATTCTTTAAAACCTAATTTTGATTAGGATGTGAGCAAACACAGGAATGGGTTCAACTTACACTGTCCTTTCTCCTTCATGCTAAAAGGCTTTAGAGGCAAAAGTTGGCTCTTTATATAGATTTTTTGGGGGAATTCTGTACAGTCTGGTAACAAATTTAGTTATATCACAATATTTCAAAGTAGCTACTTCCATGATGTCAGTACAGTCGGGGCAGCTAGCTTGTGTTTATGGGGAGTTCTGCAACAGTAGGGTATTGGAGCAAATAGAGGACACTATGAGCAGAGGGAAGAGAGAACAAAGAAAGTCCATTTCAATATAATATAAATTAATCATGAATGGGTCTCCTTATTATGATTATGCTTGTGTTACAGCAGTGCCCTAAAAGACGGTTAACACAATAATGTCTTGCTTTGAGAGTATTTAGGTAAGGATACAGTTACTGTTGTTTAAAATGTGGGCATGTTGTAAACATGTGGTTCATAGACATACCTGACAAATATTCTAAAATCTTATTTGATGAATATGCTGTACATAACTTTTTAGTTTGTTGTTAGGGAGAGGAAGTCACACTGACTTTCCAGTTCTGTGACAGAGAGTATTTGTGCATTAGGTAGAAGGTTTTTGTGTGGTCTTCTATACACTGTTCTAGAGTGAATTTTCTTAGAACACCTACCCCTCTGGTGTACATTTGTGCAGGTGACTCCATGTGAATCAGGTCCATAATGTTTTGTGGGGGTTCCTACAGACCTATAATGCAATATAGTGTCTATCAGGCTTGTTGTCCAGTTTCTTGTTGAAATAGCTTTGTTTGTTTTGCTGGCTATGCTAATAAATCTTGTCTCTGCTTCAATCAGAGCTTATTATCTTTTTTTGGGGGGGGGGGGTGATGGTAAGCAAGGCAGCAATCTGTTCTTTCTAAACCCTTCATCATCTTTGCTCTCTCCATCTCTGTTTCCCCAGATCTTAGAGCTTGTTGGCTATTATGTAACAGATGGCCTGACAGACCTCCGACTCTTCACAGTGATGGCTAGCTTGGCACAGAAAATAGCAGCACTGGAGTAAGTATTCAGAGGCATAGATGCTCATGAATTTTAACTCCTCGCTGACAAAGGAATTTGAGGGGGCTAGAGCCGATCTATCAGTAGCTGAAGTAATTAAAGACTTAGATTGCTCTCTGGTGCAGAGTGTCTCTTCACTATTATGGGCTGTTGATATTAGATTAGGCTAGGCCATGTCCCATTTGATCTCTAAACTATAACTTCATGTCAAAACAATGGGACAGCTTAATCCAGAAATTGATACATTACAGCAAGCATCAGATGCTGCTGTTCATGTGGCTTTTAATAAGAAGTATACTGCGGCATCAAGCCAAGACAATACATGGGAGAGCAATGTGAATATCATGACAGAGTTCACTTTTGACTTTCATTTGTAGTCCATTTCTGGCTACTGGAGCAAGCTTTTCAAAAGCACCTAATTGACTTAAAAGCAGATGTCCCACTGTAAGTCAATGGGACTTGTTCTTCTAAATCACTTGGGCGATTTTGAAGATCCCACCCCTAGCCCTTAAAGTGTATGAAGATGTCCAGATGAGTGGCCCATTTTTGATAAGTGCTGAAAAGTTCCTATCAGCTGCCTCCGACTGCACTGGGATTTGCCGAGTGCTCGACTTTTTTGTATTCTGGACCACTTTTTCAGACTTCTGAATATGGAAATAGGAGAACTTTAAGCCTCTTGAAAAAAAAAAAGAAACACACAGACACGTTCTTTTTCGATGTATGCTCTTGTGTGAAACGTCTCGTTTCAGGGAACCCTGCTGCTGCTGTTAAAGTATGAGTCAGGTAACAGAGGGCAGTTCAATGCGCAGATGTAATTTGCACTGGGCCGTACCTCAGACTCAACATACAGGCCTAGGAAACAGGCGGCACAGTGGCCCAGGTGTACTGTATGTAATACTATAGGGCCAAAATTCTCTCCTTAAGAGTTCTCTAGTTCCCATGCCCACCACCCCCAATTCATGCACAGACAGACACATGACCACATTATCCTTCTGCCAGCCCATCTCTAAAATCACTGTCCATGTTGAGGGGCTGGGAACCCCCAGGGCATATCTATGGCAATGTTGTGGCAGATTCCCCCACAATCTCCTCCACTCCATGCAAGTGATAAATGAGTTAAATATACAGTGTATCAAGAGGGGAATGTAACTCAAGGACACTAGCCAATAATTCCAGAATCAGTAAAGAATTGCTTAGGTTCAGAGTGTCCTAATAACATATCTCATTAACATTAAATTGCTGTATTTTCATTTTGAGTGACAGGGTTGAAATTATCACTTTAATAAGGGTTGAGAATTCTAAGCTCAGAATTTCCCTGCTTTTTGTGGTTGTGCTTAAGGTCAAGCAGCACTTCGTGGTCAGCAGAATCTTCCTTTACAAAATAGCTTGCATTTGGGATGCGAACCCAGCACCATTGTTCATTACGAAATTGGCATCTCCATCTCTGACTGTTGTATGCCCAAGTGTCAGGGCTATGAAATAACTCCTGAAAAGAAACCTGTGTATTCAGTCTGGGGCAGAAGCTGGGGGAGCCAGGGGAAGGATCCCATCCACTTGATTGGACAGACAAACAGTGACATCATTATTTTGTTAATTTTATTTTGTACAGAAAAGACCTGAGACAAGATTTTTCAATAATTAGAAAGTCAAGTTTCATTCCTAGGCTAGACTGGTTCCTGGCCCTGTGCACTGCACAGTGTGGCAGTGGGCCCAGAGAATTCCAGAGTCCTTACTCCGCCTTGCTCATCCGCACAGCGACTCTGCTTGCCTGTGCTCACAATAACAGCCCATACACAACCTGAGCACGAGGACTGCTCCAGGCTATAGCTGATGGCAACACTGGCATCCCCCAGTGGGGAAGGGCAAACACAAATAGAGAGGGCGCTCTGCATTAGCACTGGCCAGCAGAGCTTGTAGGGCTAGCGGGAGTGCACATGGCACTCTTTCACAGGGGCTAGTTTTGGTCTCCCCTTCTCTGGTGCTCCAGGTGGCACTATGCTTGAGGCAGGCCTCACGAGGTTCGGGCTGCGGGTATAGACTTTCAGGCTTGGGTTGGAGCCTGGTTTTTGGGTCCCCACGAGGAAGGATGGTTCCAGACCCTGGATTCCAACTCAAGCCCGGGTGTCTACACTACAGTTGTATAGCCCTGACTCCTGCAAGCCCAACTCAGCTGACCCAGGCCAGCCATGGGTGTTTACCTGCAGTGTAGACATACACTGTGAATGCCTGCTGGGGCAATGAATCTCTGCCCCTTCACCCATAGACATGGCTGGGAAGCCACAATTTAGCTCCATATGTTTTTTGTTTACAGCTGAGTATTCAACAGTATCTCAGAGGACAGGCAATGGAACAGGGTTCCTTTCACTTCCGCATCATCAATTTGAATCTGACACAGTCACTGCTGATCACAAGCCAGGGTTTTCTGACAGCTATCGAATGGGCTTTATAAAGTGAGCTGGTCTCAGTCCAATCCTGGAGGACAGCCCTATTTCATAAAATCTACCAGCCCAGCTGTCACTCTGGTTGGTAGAGCCACTAGAAACCAAGAACTGAAAGGACACGGGGACCGAATGCTGAGTAACAGTCATTCCCTCAGTGTCGAGGCACATTGGTTAGGTGTTGTGAGCAAAGACAGTTTTGTGGTTAAAGCCCCTGGGACTCATGCCCTCTGGGTTCTATTTCTGGATCTACCAAAGATTTCTTGTGGGATCTTGGACAAGTCATGTGAGCTCTCTCTACTTCAGTTCCCTCATCTGTAAAACTGGGAATAATGATACTTATCAGGGAGATGTGGGATAAATCCATTCATATTTGTGAGGTGCTCAGAAACTACTGTAATCAGTGCCATTAGAAAAAAACCACTATCAATAAATAATCCTTGCACTATAACTGCCTCTGGTGTATCTGGTCTGTACTTCCTGTGAGGTGCTTAGCATTCACTCCCAATTTAAAAATAGTCTTCTGCCTCTAGGGCTGTTATTCTGGCATTTTTCATAAGCACTAATTTCATGAAATCCCCCCTCCCAAATAATATACATAAAAATAATTTCTATTTGACTTTGAAGCTGCTAGAAGCCAGTACAGTATGATCTAATACATTGAGGGACTTTAGCAGCTGTTAATGCAAGGCAATTAATTTAATGTTAATACAGCAACATGGTAATTTTCAGTTAATATCCTGACAAAAATCATAGGTGTTTTCTGGCAGGCACTATACTGTGCCACTTTTGTTGGCTGGCTAATGTTTGTCAGTGGAAGTGAGAGCAGCAATAAAAGAAATCCTGTTTTTCTTTATTTGTTGTTGAATGTATCGTGTTTAGCCAAGCTGTTATGTGAACTTTAGGCAAGTGATCAGGTAGGAATAACCTGATTTTCTAAAATCAATAAAAGACATTAGTCTAGTCTAGTCATTTGGTCCTCTATGATTCAAATATTCCAGCTTCAAAATAAACAGATCTGCAAAATAAAAGTCATTTTGATCAGATGCCACATCTGAGAACTACTTGAGGGCAAATAAATGCAAGTATCAGGTTCTTATCAGACCTTTCTGATAATAATAGCCTGATCACTAGGGACAGTCTGTTAGTGTTGGCCCAGTGGGTCAGATAACAATGAAGACTTTCTCTCTCTTCCCTGTGCTGTGACCTACTCCATCTGCTTCTCTCTGGCCATATGGTATAAAAGTATCTGAGACGGGAGACATTACAGTTTGATGCATCTGAATGTTCTTTGCTTTCACTGAAACTTCACAGAAATGACATTCCCCTGAATACTTTTTTGAAAGAGGATTTTTTTTTTTCATTTTAAACTGAGTTTACATCAACAGGGTATCTAACAATGAATTATGGACCATAAGGCCGGCCGTATGTTACCTGCCTGTCTTTAAATGGCATGAAATACCATTTTATATTAATGCATGTCTTGAGAAAGGAAACAGATATGATCACACTGAGGATTTTAAAATAGTGTTAGCCTGCTAGTAATCCTATATACCATTATATGTGATGCCATCTAATCTGAATATCGTCAGTATGCACTACAAAGTGAAGGAAATGTATCATCTGGAGGACACAGAACTGTGGGCTTAATGTTCTTCTCCCGACCATTTGACCTGCTGGGGTGGAGCAAAGAAGGCTAGAAAGCTTGTGGATCGCCTCAGCTGAGGATTCCCCTGGTCTGGGGAAGTCTCAAGGCAATGTAGCCAGCTCCTATGGCTTCTGTTGCATGGAGGTGATATGGTCAGAGTTTGCTCCATTCTGGCCATCCCAAGCGGGTGAACAATTTCTTGGAGGCCACTGCCAGACAGCATAGCTTAAGCCTTAAGCAATGCCCAAACTTCCCTATTTAATCACACCAAACATTCTTTTCGTATGTGGAGCATACAGGTATATTATCCACTCAGTGCACGTTCTGAACTCCAATTAGTCCTAATGAGAGATCAGCCTAGGCATCAATACACAGTCAATATACACTACTTCTCTTCAATTATCCTTTTACTATGAGGAACAGGTACTTATTAGAGAAGCTTTAACATAAATCATCATTTACTATATGTTCATACAGTGTCTGGCATTGCTGGCCCCTATCTTGATGGGGAACCCTAGGCTAGGCACTACTGAAATAAAAATGTTAACCAATATTAATCAGTTCATAATGTATGGGTACAAGGGTTTGTTAATATTTCAGTGTCTTTATTGATTTAAAATAATAATGATAAAAAGCAGTGCATTCAGACCCCAAATGTGTGGAGAGGCAACAAATCCACCTTACAGAAATTAAATCCAGGGCTGCTACATCACTATGCTCCTGAGCTTCACAGTTGAACTTCCTTTGCATTTTTATATTCCTCCCAAAGGGAAAACTATAGAATTTTTCATGAATGAAAACAGTAGGGTTCTCTAGAAATGTAATAGGATTCCATTACAATGAATAATGCTAACAACTTGGTTTTTTCCTTTTTGTTAAGTAAATTCACTCTGCAACTTCACACAGGCCCCCAGACTCTCACTGGATACAAATATTTGACTTTTTACAATGTGGAGGATTGTTTTTTTTAAGCTAGAGGGGCCTGAAAAATCATGAGATCCAGAAGATGTGAACTTTTTTAACTTATTGGAACTCAGACACTAACTAACAGATTTTGTTGAAACTCAGAAAATTCAAGCTTTGCTAAGAGATTATGTGCTGAATATTCAGAGCAGATACACTGTTTTTCATACAAGACAAAGAGCTTGAACTCCTGCTTTAAGTGTAAAATTGAACCCAACTTTAACTGTGGTATTACAATGGGTCTGTAACATAATGGACCAACGTATTATGAACCAAATCCTCTAAGCCCACCAACCTCTTCTGCTGCGTCTGAGCAGGTGGACTTGGTGAAGAGGGTGTGCCAAGAGTTAGATAAGCAGGGGGTTCTGCAACCTTGTTCTGGGGTTTTAGGGAGTAGATATAGGTTTCATCTACCCCAATTCCATTCTACTCCATCCTTTCTGCTGCTAAGGCCACATTATGTAGGGAAGTGTGGGGACGCCTCACGTTATCTTGGCTCTGTAGGATTATCAACTCCTGCCCACCCCTGTGTAGCAGAACCACACTGTTTCTTTGCATCTGGGGAACAGAATGACATTTGGGACTTACTAGCCTACATGGAAATTGAGAAATTATTTTTCATGTCAGAATTGATTATGGCACAATGGGAGGTACCCCGTAGTTAAGTTTGACACTGGCTTCCCACTAAAAGCTCAATTCCCAGCCCCCATGAACTTCCTCCCAGAAGAAACCAGTGCCCCTGCAACTGGACTGGAGAGAGGTATCCTGCCAGAGTGGAAAACAGAGTATTTTATGCACGTTAGAAACCTAAACTGCTTATCATTTTCTAGATGCAAATCTCTGCATGATTAAAATTTTCCATCTTGTTCCCTGTTCTTTTCCTTCTGTGTAGAAGTCTCCCAAACAGCCACACGCTACCTATGGAGCTGCTGTTTGGAGCACCGATTTGGTCAGAATAATAAGATCATTCAGAGCAAGGGTTCCCAGTTTAAACATTCAGAACTCTTAAAAAACCAAAACAAAACAAATCAAACTGGGAAATTCACAATAAAAATTATTAATTGAAAAGACATTAAAGCTGAAAGTATTTCTGCAGAGCAAGCTAACACCCACCAAAATTTAATTTCTTTCAAAAAAAATCTACTCCTTCAAACCTCCTCCTTCCTGTTCACCCCCCCAAAGAGGCTGGAAACAAAGAGTTAATTTATTATTTATTCTGTGGTAGACCCTAGGAGTCCCAGTCCTGGACCAAGACCCCATTGTGCTCAGCAGGATACAACCCAGAGAAAAAAGATGATCCCTGCTTTAGGGAGTTTACAGTCTAAATAGTGGATGCAGCCAGTTCCTCGCCATACAACCTGTCATGGGTGATTCTCGCCACATCCAGCTAACATCACCCAGCCAACTTTAAATTTGTCCCCTAAAATTTGCTAAAATATGCATGCCTTTCAGAAGAGCCCAGTTACCAGCTGGGAGTTGTATAATCTCTCATTCAAGGAATCCATTTCCAGTATGCAGTATCACTAACACATACTACATCATTACCTCCTGTGGGAAAACTACATAAATGAGTTGCTACAGAATTTAATTAATATAGTTAAAATACAAATTTGCAAGATCTGCATGCACTCCCAGAAAACTCCAAAGCCATATAAGCAACACATTTCAAAATACCAAACACATCAATCGTTCCAAAGCTAATCATAACTACAGTCTTCTGGTTTCCCAACACATCACACAGAGAGAACTTGCAGTGCTCTGACATAATTTCATTTGCCCAGAACTATATTTCTTTAGTAAACTTTCTTATGCATTTACCAAGCAATATATAAAATTAATATAAATATCCAATAGCATATTTCCATGACATAGGACCTTCCATACCAAACCTATGGTCCTGCTGAGCCGGTGCCCTGTTTCCAGTAATGCCCAGTACCTCATGCTTCAGAGAGAAATTCAGGAAATCCAGCAGTTGGCAGCTATGAAATAACTTTCCCCCCCCCCGCTGGAAAAAATTCTTCTTAACCCCATCAGATAGAGGTTGGTTTATGCTGTGGATCATCATGATTTATCTCCCTTCCAAACTCTTGCTTTTGAATCCTTGCTGCTGTAATGCTGAATGTTCTCATTATCCATTGAAAGGTCCAAAGACAAAGCAAACCAAAGGGCAAAGCTAAGGTTGGATGGGCAATGTCAGGGAGGGTGACAGTGGGTGATGAAGGATTATATGGCAGAAGATGAAATGGCTGACTTCCTCATCTGTCCATCTGCAGACTTTAATTAGTTAGCAGTTAGGGTTTTTTATGTAGATTTTTTATAAAAAGAGTGTCTTTATTTATTTTTAAAATGGATTCATGTTCTGAACCTTGACACGCTCTTAACAAAGTGTTTTTGTTTGTGATTATATGAAAGAGCCTAAAATCAGTGCGATGCCAGTCTGTATAATACAAAGAACGAGACATGGTGCAACTTGAACTTGCTCAAAGCTGAGCAATGTTAGACTGTTATCTTGTCATTAAGAATTGCTTTGAATCGCTATCTGTTCACCAACTCTAATTAATGATCATTTAACTGTACTGTCAGCCCTGTTTAAATCTGAGTGTTGCCAGTTGCTTCCTTCATCTGACCAGCCAATAGGAACTGGGGGAGTCATTCATGCATGCCATTGTCCTAGTGGCTCTGGGCCTATAGCCTCCCAGTTTAATAGGGCATTCAGAGCTCATTAGTGAGGAAACACATCAGGAGTGACCGCTCCAGTGCCACACGTTGCAACTAATAGCCTTGCTGAACAGAATCGTTTCTGTTTCTGCTCACTTGTTGTTGAATCCTTTCAATGTCAACAAGTGGTCATGTCGGCAGGAGCCCGCCATTCTGCCCAACAATTTTATCCGTTGCTCTCCTGAGCCAGACTTGTGTCCTCCTCCATTGTTTGACCAACAATGGAGCCTGAGCAATCACAAAGGCTTCACAGCCATTCATCATCAGCTCACGAATTCTCTGGGCAAGGTTACCCGCCAAACTTTTGGGCCGTCGTGTTGGCACAATGTGTGAATGCCCGTGAAATGCAAATAGTTTCTGTAGTTTACACTTTTGTTTTAAATGCATGGATGGGGCGGGGGGGAAGGGAACTCTGACCTAGGTCTGGCTAAAAGGAAAATAAGATTCTGTAGATGCAGGATATGAAGCAAGGACAGAGCAATTGGAATGCAAGGTGTAATGAGGAGTGGTCTGATCCATCAGGAAATAAATAACACAGGGGTAAGAGTAAGTGGGGGAAGGTCTCATCATGCTTTTGGGTGAGAATTCCCTTATGACTCTCCTGCTGCAGGAGGAAGTACAGCATCCTTTCGCAGGCTCCTCAGATGCTTTCTCTTATTTCCAGTCATGGTAATAGTTAACATTTCCTTTGTGTTTATTGGAAACTTGGCTGGTAAAAGGCACATTCAGAAATCTAGCACCATTTTTTATATTATGGTAGGACTTAGGGGCCCCATTGAGGTAGACCCTGTACAAATATATGTTAGGTGCCGATATAGACAAGAGAGGCAAATGGTGGGAGATGGGGAGTATTAATATTCCCATTTTCAATATGGGAAATTGAGGCACAGCTATTAAGTGACTTGTCCAAGGCCACATAGTCTGTGGCAGATAGAATAACCAGCTTTGTTGGGTGGAAATAAGGGAAAACTCTATGAAAAATAAGGGACAACACTTTATTTTAAGGGACATTTTAGGGAAACATCATTTCCCTTAGCATATCATATGTTTTTCTCTCAAGTGTGCATTTCTCTGCCCTCAGATATACAGTGCAATTATCAAAAGCTTCATTTAATGTTCATAATGTTTATCAGTTTTAATACTTTTCAGTACATCTTAAAATAAGGGATGGGTGGTCAGTCTAAGGGACAAATCAATGAAATAAAGGATGCTCCCTTGATGGGTGGTCACCTCGATGGCAGAGCCAAGAATTAACATCAGATCTCTTGTGTCCTAGTACAATGTCTTTACCACAAGACCATCCTTCCTTCCCTAGGTGTAAAGTAATTGGACTGAATCCCAGAAGAGTTACTCAGTCAGAAATCCTCTTTGATTTCTAAAAATTTTGTCTGACTAAGGATTTCAGGATATGGCCCTACAAGAGGGAAAATATTTTGATTATTCAGATGCATGGGGAAGTTTCTTCAGATATGTCACCATCTCTGTACTTTGTTCTCGAAAACAAGAAATTAAGAATGGACTTGACTTGTTCAGAATAAAGGCAAAGGTGAATTTGCCTGGCACTGAGAGATCCAGTGTGTCATACACCTAGTCTGCACAGAAAAATTTTGCTGGTATAGTTCTATCAACAAACCTTCTTTGTGTAGATGCAGCTTACATCAGTTCCCTGACAAAATAAGCTATACCAGCAAACACACTTTTTGCCAGCTTAACTGATCCAAACCAGAACTGCTGCTGCTATTAAAAATGTCACACACAAAAGTATTGCATCCCGGACTGACATTACTATACCAGAAAAAGTTTTAAGTGTAGACCTGGTCTCTTTTTTTTCCCCTCCCCCTGTGCTGGTAAGAACTTTGTTAGACTATATTTGCAGAGCTAGTTTTATGTAATAGTTGCAAATCAAGAAAAACAAAATCACAACACATCAATTTACCACTTATTGGACTGGTTGCATCAAGACCTGGCGGTAAGGATGGGTCTCAGTTACAAGATGGGGATGGGTGTACTGTACAGAGAGTTGCTGTCTTTCATATTGTTGCACCCTGGAATTGGAAGATAATGGCACTGATTCTTGATGCTGTTACACCAGTTTCAATGCTGATGTATCTTCACTGATTTCAGCGGAGTTACACGAAACTGATGTCACACCCAGGCAAGTTTCTCCTCCTATAGTGTTGTCAATCAGGAATACTCCACAGGGCACGGTGTCCATGATTTGCTTCACAACAGTTTGTAGTCACCTAGTAAATGGGCGAGATTTTTCTCTGAAACAAGAGGGAAATCTGAACGAATGCCACCGACTTCAGTGGAGCTACTCTGATTTACATCATTGGAAGAGAGAGGGGAGTCAGCACACTTGTGTGAGCTTAGCTTCCAGTTTGTCTAGTCATTACTATGTAAAAGGGTAAGATGCGTCATTGTTGGCAGTGAAATCTTTTTTGACTTATGCAAGAATTTTGTTGTTGGCATGAAAATCTTTTCTGATGTATGGCAGAATAAATACAAAAGTCTCAGTTATTATAGGCCCCAATTCAGCAAAGCAAAATACATATTTAAGTCCTTTGTTGAATTAGGAACTTGGGCCCAGATCCTCAAATGTATTTTGAGGCCTAGCTACCACTGATATCAATAGAAGTTATCCAAAATACCTTTGAGGCCCTGGACCTTAGTACGTGGGCAAAATCCTGCCCTGACTGAAGTAAATCAGAATAAAATTTGACCTTATGGGTCACATTCTGCCCTCAGATACCTATCCAGCCTCCATTTACTTCAATGGAAGTAGTAAAAGCATATCCAGAGGATTCAAGTTGTACATGCTGAACTTTAATGCTAACTGGAATTGGACCCAACTACAACTGAGACAGTTGTTCAAATCCAGAAGTTTTACTTCAGGATCATCTGTAGCGACATGTGAAGAAATTAATTACAAAATGATTGAGAATAAAATGGAATGTGACATCTGTAGTTTGTTTCTTTTTTCTAAAGAGCACTCAGTAGTTTAGAGACCATCAAGAAAAAGTATAATCATGTTATGTAAAAGTGCCTCTTTTTATTTCTGTTGTTGATATTTTGCAGCAATTTTATGAGAGCATTGATTGGCCGCATGGATTTTAAAGCCTTGGAACTGAAAATGTACAATGCTAGGGTAAGTGAACCTTTCTATAGTCCTTTAAAAATACCCAGTGTTCTAGAATGAGGAAACCCCACTTTCATTGTTAGGTGGCCACCCTGGATTTGCTATAGATCTTTGTAACTGGATTTGAGATCCACTCTGATCTGCAAGGATTTAAACATGTGCATAACCTTACACCCACAAGTAGTCTCCTTAATACCGTGGGTCTGCTCATTTGGTTAAAGTTAAGCATGTGCTTATTGAATTGGGACCAGGATACTTATTGTTTTGTGGGATTGAGCTCAACGTTGCACACATGCATATGGCTTTGTAGACTGGGGACTAATTGAAGGCAGATCAGATGTAACTCAGTGAGTCTGATAACTCATCAGAATGTGTGTGTTCCTAGCTTATTATTTTGAAAGTTTACTTGTGTTTCACAGCTTTAAGTGTGTTTGGCCAAGTACAGTAAATGATGGAAAGCCCATCACTTTAATTGTTTAAAACAAGACTAGAAAAAAAGCATTGAAACTAGGAAAAATCCTGCAGGATGGTGTGTTAAACAGCCAAGTGGATCTTATCTATTTCTTAGCCTTAGTCTAAACTGTGGGAAGGGGGGATCGATTTAAGTTATGCAACTTCAACTATGTGAATAACGTAGCTGAAGTTGACGTACTTAGATCTACTCATCACGGTGTCTTCACTGCAGTGAGTCGACTGCTGCCACTCTCCCACTGACTCTGCCTGCGCCTCTTGGTGTGGTGGAGTATAGGAGTCGATGGGAGAGTGCTCAGGGGTCGATTTATCACGTCTAGACTAGATGCAATAAATCGATCCCCACTGGATTGATTGCTGCCTGCCAATCCGGCGGGTAGTATATATCATACCCTTAGAGTCATATATGCCCTCGTTGTTGCTGCAGCTGTACTTCTGACAGTCATTAACGTACTTCTTCACTCAACAACCCTGTGAGGTAGGGCAGTGATATTATTCCTATTTTACAGATGGGGAACTGAGGCACAGAAACAGACTAAGGCCGCACAGGTAGTAGGGAATTGAACCCATGTCTCCTGAGTCCCAGGCTAGTACCCTAACCTCTGTAAGTCTTAAGTCCTGTAGTTTTAATATATCTTATATACAAAAAACTACATTAAAAAGATGTTAAGTATGCAAAGTGAAGCACTGCAAAGTTCGGAAATGTCAGTATTGAGGTCCCCAATCCCCTAGGCTTGAGAGCCCAAGTTCCAGCTGAAGCTGCAACATCCACACAGCTATTTGTAGTGCGCTAGCTCAAAAACCGCTAGAACAAGTCTGTCTGCCCAGGCTCGGAGGCTTACTTCCAGTTGCATACCCAGACTGGCCAGAAGCACCAGCAAGGCAAGATGCTTACTGAGGCTATGTCTACACTACCGCCCGGATCAGCACTCCAACGATAGATGCACCAGGGGTTGATTTAGCAGGTCTAGTGAAGACCTGCCAAATCAACCACAGATAGCTCTCTGGTCAACCCCTGTACTCCATCCCCAATGAGAAGAATAGGGTAAGTCGACCCAGCACAGTGTAGACACGGCAGTAAGTCGACCTAAGCTACGTTGACTCCGGCTACGTTATTCCCATAGCTGGCATTGTGTAACTTAGGTTGACTTACCATGGTAGTGAAGACAGCCTGAGTGGCAGCCAGGCTGTATGAGCCCTGGTACAAAAAGATGGCTGGCTGAAAAAAGGACCCATTTGCTCACCACACTTGAGCCAGCTCAGTTCAAATCCTGAGCATACTCCTCAAAACAGGGGGAAGTGTCTATGCCTGTGGAGCTTTTGTGGCCCACAAATATGGAACTCATTTTGCCTACCTCGCCTTCTAAGGATCTGATTCTGTTTTCATTCATGGAAGAGTAATTCAGGACTCTCTCCAGCTACACCGATGGAATTATCTCAATGAAAAAACAGCAGAAATGAGAGAAAAAACAGACCCTACGCTTCTGCTGGGACATTTTGTTGCATGGCATTAATTGTCTCGTTTTTAGGGCAAGTAAACCGAAAGAATAGCCGACCCTTGTTGATCACTCTACCATTAAACTAACAGCATATGGTTTTTGTCTTGGGATCATCCAACATCTTACAAAGGAAGTGATGCTGGACAGTTACTAGGCAGCTTTTGTATGCTTTGGGGATGGTGGGAGATGGTATTTTAATAGATTTCCTTGGGGATCTCCTAGAAGGATAATTTAATTGTTTAAATTAAATTTTGGGCCCCTGTCACAAATCATTACCTTGTCTTTTATCCATCTAGCCTCTTGTTCAAACTAGTAGCACATGAACACTGACCTCTATTAGCTTGAGTCCCTTCATAGGTTTTTAACTTGTAACCCTCACTAATAATGGGTAAATGACCCATCAGTGGGTTAAAAATCATGACAAAACCCAGCTTTTTTCTCTAGTTACAAACATTATTTTCAACCAAGATGGCAAAACTCATTCATTTCGATGAAAGGGACAAAATAATATCTGGATTTTTTTTTTAAATGTGGGCAGAAAAATTATTAAAAAGTAACATGTAATTTGGGTTTTTCCCCTTAATATTGATATTCTGATTACTTTCAAACTCAGTCCGGGTGAATTAACAATGTTTAGTCCACAATCATCTTAGTCTGTATAGATGTATTTTTCTCCATCATTTTTCAACAGTTTAGAATTTTAAGCATTCCTTTAAAAATTCTTTAAAACCTTAATTTGAAGAATTGTGCAGCAGCCCTTTGATCAAAGAAAGGGAGGCAGAAGAACCTTCTCCCAACTGTCTCAGCTCCTTCCTCCCTGCTTGTCTCCTAGTATTTTCTCCCCTCCCTCGCTGTGCATGCTACATACTCCTACTCCCCAAGCTGATCCCCACAACTTCTCACCAGAATGCTGCTGCACAGTAATCCAGTCCGATGACACTTCTCTTACTCAGTTCCACCTGCCTACCTCTCTACTCTCACTCATCATCCCTACTAGGTACCCTCTTTTCCCCAGTGGCCTCTCTCTTTCCCACAGCTTCCTGACCCTACACCTTTGCTCTTGTCTACCGGTCCATTTATGCAGGCTCTCCAAAGTCCTGCACAAAGGAGCTAATTTCTGCCTTACGGCAGCAGACGAGAATTCCCCTATATGTGGGGAATCCTGAGCTGGGCTAAGAGTGAGAGTGTTGGTGCAGGGTCAGACCTTAATGTCCTTGATGATCCTGGTTAGTGGAGTGGCTCCTTGAGGGCTATTCTCCATTGGCACAGGTTAGAGTGGCCCAGAAGATGCATAACTTCATCCACAAGTTGATTCATCCTCTGATCAGGATTAGGACTCGGGGGGGGGGTGTAGAAATAAGGGTACAAAGTCTCCTATTTGTTATTGCTTAAAGTGAGAGCTCAAGCATCTGATTTGTGTATCCAGGCAGTGAGGCACTTCATATTAGTGGGCGCTTGAAAAGTTTGACCAAAAGACTATGATTATTTATGAGTAGGATTTCTAAATGTGTTCAGTATTCTCCTAACCTTACCTGTATATCACAGTAGAGCTCAAAGCCCTCAAGCAGGCTTGGGGCCACATTTGCGCTAGGCCACTGTATAAATACAGAGTAAAAGACAGACCTCACTGCAACAGATTTAGAATCCAGAAAGGAAACAGAGACAAAGGGGTGGGAAACAGGATAAAACATACAAACCAGTTAGTTTGGGTGATGCTATTGAGCACATAGTATTAGTTCCATCTTTTCGTTAGTTATTTATACATTTGTAATGATGTTATGATCTATTTTTATATCGCCACTCCCACTAAAACATCCTTAAAAACTGAGTTGTGTTAAACTGAGGACACCCCCTCCTTCCCCCACTGGAATATTCAGTCACAGAAAATAAAATCAAAGCCACAATTCATAGCTTAATGATTATGGCACTTTGTGGCCTGATCTCTCTGTGTTCTACCTCTCTGTGTACAATAGCTGTCTTCCTATAATGGCAGCCATCGCATTTGTATCTGTGTTCCCAAGGCAAAGAGAGTTTTGCTGTTGACATCAGAGGGAGCAGAATCAGGCCTGTTGTTCATAAAGTTATATCTTTGGTAGCTGAGACCCGTTAAATACAGCTCTTAGAAATGTCTTTAATTGAAAATATAAATTAAAAAATGTTTACTGGCCTTTCTGATCCTTTGTCACAAGAAATGCTTCAAATCAAAAATGCTTTCTTGGAGGAAACCAAAACAAACCAAATTCTGCTTTGTTGATTTTTTCCACCTTCCAAAAGTGCTCCAGGCAGTTACTGACATAGCATCTCTCTCAGGTTCTGTGGATGGCATTCAATCACTAAATGCCCTTATAACAACATTCTTTTATATTCTGGTATTTGACAAACTAATAGAATAGTGGTAATATAAAGATATTTTTGAAACAGTGAAAAAATACTTTATCTTCTTCCTTCAGGATTGTCTGTTAATATTAGCAGAAGCAAGTGCACATTGTTCTGTTTTATTAGGCAACAGGACAAGATTCCTTCTAGGAAGCTTAATATCTCTCTATCTCTCTATCGTTTTAAAACGAAAACTTCTCATTTAAAATATAAGTTTCAGGGAATCCTTCCAAGTCCTGGAAACCCTTGCTTATGTGATTTGCAGGATTAGGCACTGGTTATTGAAGATATTGAAGAATATGAAAAATGCTTTCATTAATTTTAGAAGAGAAGCCAGGAGAATATGACACTTCAGTAGGAATAGCTGTAGACTTGGTCAAATGTTGGAATTAAGAGGAATGTTCCTTTAAAAATATTAGAGTATTATTTGTTCTTCAGAGCAGTCTTTCTTGCTGTATATAACACAATTCTGGTTGCTAGATGAGTAATGATGTGAAGGTTTTGTTTCGTTCTTTTTGATCTTAAAATAGGAGTGCTTTGTTTTTTATAAAGAGCTTGTAGTTTGCCTCTCTGTTTTCTTCCTCAAATCCAGTGAAATAGTATCTGTTTCCTCCTATTGCTGTTCCAGATACCACAATACCAAATGGGCATTAGGCGTAGGAAATCAGAGAGGATTTTCTATCACCCCTATGGAAGTGTTTGTTCTTGTATCCTTTCTTAAAAATACCCTACCAACTTCACAGAATAGTAAACCTGAGACACAGATTCAAGAGCCAGACAGTTGAATGAACAGGATAATCGGGGTATTTTTGACAGGTGCGGCAGCCTGCCTATAGTTGGCATATAATCATTACCATTTTAATAAGGCTGTAATAGGGGGGCTGATAATTCAATGGGGTGTGAAGATCTTAATTCAACTCCCAATCCCACATGAATGTGCTAGAATTTGTGTGCTTTGTTTTTCTCTTTTGTACCCCTGAATGCCAATAATTACTGGCTATAGATTCAAAAATTCTTAGAACTGGAAGCTAAATGAGCTCTCCTAATACTGCGCAAGAATGTCAATACTCATAAATAAAAAAGGAAGCAAGTGGTTTTTTTTTTTTTTTTTGTATTATCCTTGTAGCACTGCAAAGGTTCTGCTTCTTAAGTGGTTTGGCTTGTAGCATGAATAAGGCCATTGCTGTTTCTAAAAACATAGAACTCTCTCTTTTTTATCTCATAAGAAAGTTATATATAGTGTGAGGATAGTTTTTGAAAAATTAGTAAGTGTGTTCTAATTCTTTTTGTTTGTTTTTTGTTGTTTTTGTTTTTGAGATATTCCAGATGTGTGTCTCTCTCCATTCTGTACAGACTTAGCAATTGTTCCCAGTATATCCAGCATCTGCAACCTACTAACTATGCAAAGAAAAAATGTGTCTAGCAAGCTGCTGAAAAGATAAGGTACAGTCAAGGTGTATGATCAAAACATACCAAATCTATGAAGTGATGCAGAACCATATTTTTATAGGAGCCTTTAATGCCCAAACATTAAGTTCAATAGATTTATTCCAGTCAGATGATTCACAGATCCCAAGGCCAGAAGGTACCATTGTGACCATCTAGTCTGAACATAGAACTTCCCCCAAGTAATTCCCTAGAGCAAATGTTTTATAAAAACCTCCAATCTTGATTTTAAAATTGAAAGTGATGGAGAATCCACAATGACTCTTGCCTAGGTAAATTCTGCCAGTCGTTAATTACTCTTACCATTAAAAATGTACTCATTAATTACACTCTGAATTGGTCTCACTTCAACTTCCAGCTATACATTTCTCTGTTAGATTAAAGAGCCCATCATTAAATATTTGTTTCCCATGTGGATTTACAGACTGTGATCAAGTTACTCCCTTAACTTTCTCTTTGTTAAGCTAAATAGACTCCTTGAGTCTAGCACTACAAGGCAGACTTTCTAATCCTTTAATCATTCTCCTGTCTCTTCTCTGAACCCTCTCCAATTTATTGTAACCCTTCTGCCCATCAGAGTTGGCAGCAACAAGGGCCGGGTTCAGTATCCAGGGGTTCCATTCCAAAAGCACAATACAAAAACCGGCTCGAGCCCCCACCCAGTGACCTGGGACAACCATATACCACCCCTCTGGGTGTCTGTAAGAGACAAACTTCCCCTCTCGCAAGCACAGAGTCTGAGTGTACCAAAGCCTTTTAATAACAGGGAGAAACAATGTGGCATTATATCGGGGAAACACCACAAACAAGGTTAATAAACCAGACCATGAACCAGAAGCCCCCCTCCCAGCAAATAGGCCGTGGCCTTCCCTTTGGCTCTTGAGTTCCACAACCCCAAAAAGTCACTCAATAGTCCCAAAAGTCCAACAGCCCAAGAGTCTCTGTCCTTGGTCCGTGCAGAGTTCAAAAGTCAATTGGCAGAGTCTTACCTCCAGCCTGGGTGGAGATGGAGGGTAGGGCACGGGGCACCTTACGTAGTCCGAGGCCGACTGCGCCGCCTCTCCGTGAGGTTCCGCTGCAGCTCTCACCGCAATCGGCTCGGCTCCGCTCCACTGGCTGTCCTACGAACCGCTCTGCCCGTTGATCCGCTAGCTGCTCTGCTAGCCGACACACAGACAGCTCTGCCGCGCCGGTCACTCTGCCCGCAGCACCCACGCCTCTGCTAGGTGACAGACAGACAGCTCTGCCGCGCCGGTCACTCTGCCCGCAGCACCCACGCCTCTGCTAGGTGACAGACAGACAGCTCTGCCGCGCCCGTCACTCTGCCCGCAGCACCAACGCCTCCGCTAGTCGACAGACAGCTCTGCTGCACCAGTCACTCCGATAGCCGTCCTGCTAGCCGACACACAGACTGCTCTGCTGCACCAGCCACTCTGCACTTTTTCCAGGTCCCCCCTACTTAAGACAGTGCTCAGTGATTTCTTTAGCTCTTAGGTGATTTCAGCTCTTAAGTGATTTCAGCATACAGTAGGGGAGCCTTAGTGCAGGTGCACCAGTGAGCCCAAAGCAATTGTCAGCTCAGCAGCCTGGAACCAGGCTCCTAATGGAAGCAAAATTCAATTCTGACATTCCACAGTGGAGAGAGGCAGGGTACAATAGGCCTGGGAGGCCCTAAGACAGCACCCTCACCAAAAGATAGAGGTGCTTGTCCACCACCTCTCTCAATCTCACAGTGTTCTGAAAACGCATGGCCCTTGCCCAGTGAGTGCTACCTAGATGATGGCGAGTCTCTCCATCATAACACGGGCCAAGTACATGTCCATAGTCCTTCATTCACATAATCACAGTAACATCACTTTATCATTCCTGCCCCAATAACATAAAAACTGGGGCTCCCTCATCAGCCGAAGTGGCCATGTGGGCTGCTGTGGGCTCAGGCTAGGCGCAGTGGGTGTGTCTATGCAAATTGATTAGCCCCAGACTTATTTTGCAAGGCTCACTGCAATTCCCATAGTTCGCCACCAGATGTCAGAATATATCTCATTCCTGACACTGCTTACATTATCAACATCCTTCTTGAATTGTGGGCACCAGAACAGGACACAGTATTCCAACAACCGTTGCACCAGTGCCAACTATAGAGGTAAAATAACCCCTCTACTTCTACTTAAGATTCCCCTGTTCATACATCCCGGTACCGCATTACCTCTTTTGGCCACTGTGTCACACTGAGAGCTCATGTTCAATTGACTGTCCACTGTGACCCCCAAATCTTTTTCAGAGTCACTGCTGCTCAGGATAGAGTCCCCCATCCTGTAAGTATGCCCTACATTCTTCGTATGTATGCATTTACATTTACCCATATTAAAACTCATATTGTTTGTGTCAACAGTATGTGCCAAGTTTACCAACCAATCGCAATTGCTCTGAATTAGTGACCTGTCATCTTCAGTATTCACTTCCCCAATTTTTGGGTCGCCCACAAAGGGATAATTTTATGTTTTCTTCCTGGCCATTAATAGAAATGTTAGAGAGCTCAGCACCAACTTCTGTGGGACTCCACTGGAAACACAGCCAATTGATAGATTTCCAGTTTATTTTGAGACCTATCAGTTAACCAGTTTTTAATCCACTGAATGTGTCCTATGTTAATTTTATATTATTCTAAATTTTTAATCAAAATGTCATGTGGTGCCAAGTCATACACCTTATGTAAATCTAAGTATATTACATTAACACTATTACCTTTATCAACCAAACTTGTAATCTCATAAAAAGGTATCAAGTTAGTTTAACAGGATCTGTTTTCTATAAACCGCTGCTGATTTGCATTAATTACATTACCATTCTTATGATTTCCATATCAGCTGCTCTATTATCTTCCCTGAGATTGATGTCAGGCTGACAGGCCTGTAATTACACGGATCATCCCATTCACCCTTTTAAAAATTGACCCATTAGCTTTCTCCCAATCTTCTGGAACTTCCCCAGTGTTCCAACACTTGTTGAAAATCAACATTAAGTGACAGTTTCACAGAGTGCACGTTTTGATCAAAATTAACTTTGAGGTTGGGAGTTGAAGGCACTCAGTACTTGTAGGAATTACTCAGCACCTTGCAAGATCACGCCCTATGGCCAGGGGTGAAAGTAACTTATGAGACTTACCTGTACACAGGGGTAGGATCCTGAGCAAGGGCGGAGGCTCTACCAGCAGGAGCGGGATTTCAGGCGGAAGGGGCAGGGCCTTTAAATCCCCAGACCCTTTACATTGTTGCCACTACCATGGGGCTGCGGCAGTGATTTAAAGGGTCTGGGGCTCTGGCTGTGGTAGCGGCGGCTAGAAGTCATGGGCCTTTTAAATCACTGCGGGAGCCCCTGGCCTCCCAGCACCCACCGCTAACCCAGGGCTCCGGCAGCAGAGCTCTGGTGGTGATTTAAAGAGCCAGGAGCGCCGGCCACTGCCGGGAGCCCAGGGCCCTTTTAAATTGCAGCTTGGGGAAGCTGCCCCCTGCCGGTATGGTCAGCTGTGTACCAGCTCTCGCCAGTATGCCGAACTGGATTGGACCCACTTACATTCACCACTGCCTGTGACCCCATTTCAGCAAAGCTAATAAACTTAAGTCCATCCCTATTAATGACAGTACTTAACCATTAGCACTGAGTGTCCCACTGAATTAAAAGGATAATAAGCCAATACTTAGACATTTTGCTGGATGAGACCTAGAGAAACTGAGTCCTATATGTATATAGTGCTGGGTGGCAAAGGAATGGAAGGGATGGGAGAAGATCCCTGCACAACCCTTCTGCATCCAGAACCAGCATCTGCCACCCAGCAATCCTCAGCCAAAGCAGCCAAGGACTCTTGCCATGTCCTCAATCCTTCAAGTCTTTCTGGCAATATATTGCATGATATGTTCATGATAAACAAATAAAAAGATAACAAATGTACTTTATACATTATGGGAACAGGAAATAACTGGGGTGGATGAACTGCTTCAGGAAAACCAGTCCTGGCCTTTGCCTCAAACTGAAATGAAACTTTTTTCTGGACGTTTGGAACTCTGGTTTCTCTCTCTCTCTCTCTTTGGGTTTTTGTTTTGTTTTGTTTTTCATTAGAATTTACGGCACCTTTGCACTTTCTGGTTTCAGCTGGATCCAGGAGTGGAACCACTGAAATATCACTGCAGAAGCTATTCACAGTATTTCAACCCAGCTCTCTGGCCAGGACAAAGAAGTGAGAGAGATGTCACAAGAAACCCTGTTCTAGTGGGGTTTCTGTAGAGATTAAAGAGCCCCAGCACACCATAGTTGGGGTGAATGCAAGACTCTTTATTTTCTGGTCACACAGACTCTTAGCTCCTTGCTCTGGGCATCCTTGTGGCAGCTCTAAACATTCACAGTAAGACCTAAAAAAGGAAGGGGGGGGGGTGGTAAAACCTTTATTCAAACTTTACATTAAACAACAGCATATCACAGGAATGAAATATCAACACAAAACAAGAACAAATGGCCCTATGAAGGACAGGATAGGCTGCCTGAACTTTCAGCCTTGCGTCAGGGATTTGTTCTCCCCATTTGGCTGTTAGTCCTCTAACTTCCTTGATTCTCATATAAGCCTCCAGGAATGCAAGAGGCCGTCTTTCTCTTGCTGGATATCTCCTTGCAGGAAGAGGATCTGGATGCCATGCTATCTGTTCTATGTGGGCAGGTGGGGTGGTGTTCACAAGTTCGTCCTCAAGGTAGTAATCAGAGTGTACGGGATCTCAACTTTCTTCCCATCAATAGCTCTGCGGGGCTGAATCCATTTGCAGAAGTTACAGGTATGCCAAGAGGGGGAGGTGAGGATCTCAGGGTTCAAAATGAAGTTCTTTTATGGTCTTTACTGAACAATCTGCTTCACCTTTACTCAGAGGGAACTGTGGACTTAGCATGAAATGAAATAAACCACAGGTATCTGCAAAACCTCTTAAAGGTCTCTGAAAGAACTGAGGAGCATTGTCAGAGATGACTTGCCCAGAAATCCTGAAACAGGGAGAGACTCAGGCTTTTTCCTCTCCACAACTACACTTCAGGTGGTCTTGAGCAACCTGGCAACTTCAATGAAGCTTGCGAAATAATCAGTCATCAAAAGATAGGTTTTATTATTCAGATAGAAAAAAGATCCATTCTGATTTTCTGTCCTGGTCAGTCTGGTAGAGCAGATGGTATTATAGTTCTGGTGGGCTGGCTTTCATGCAAGCACAAATATCACATTTCTCAACTCTCTGTTGTAGTTCTTTGCTCAGCCCAGGCCCCTGGGCTGTTTAGTTCTCTCCCTGCATTTTGTAACTCTTTGCCGTCCCTCATCCAGTGTGTAAAGGATTCTCGGTTGCATTTATGGAGGGATAACCAATCTGGGCCCCTTCAGCCACAGACCTTTGTTTATAGTAAGATCCAGAAAAACTGCCTGGCATGATTTCATAGAGGTTTCTGGATGTATCTGTTTTATCCAGCCTTCTTTGCAATGAATCATGACTTGACTCAGGAATTAATTTGCCTCTTGCCTTTTTTTTCAGTTATTTCCGGTGTTTTTCTGTGCTTGGTAAAGTGGTATGTATTGCATCTGCAAAAGCTTCTATGAGCAACCCCTCCTGTTTAGACTTGCTGTGGTGTATTTGATTTCAGGGCCTTTCAGGAGGGTACATCAGCTGTGGCAAGATTCTTCCCAGGTCCATGAGCAATTGATTGTTCAAACCTCATGGGTCTCATTCAAAAATGTTGTATCTATCTTAGGTGGTAACTTATCCAGCTTTTCTGAACCTAGAAGAGCAACTAACCATTTGTGGGTCAGATTCCACATGAAATTTTATGCCTATTAGAAAGTCGCTGAAACATTTATCCATTTGTTCTTTAACAGTATTGAACTGTTTCCTCTGAGAAGGTGGGAGGCTTCTAGTCCCATTATATAGAGCAAGATATTCACTGATTTCTTCTCTGATTGTTGGTCTAAACCAAAAGCCTGACAGAATCTCTGGATTCTTCTCAGAGTGGTCATCTCTCAGGATATTGGAAATCAAATTTGGAAAAGGTGGGTCAGATGTGGCCAACTCCAATCCTCCACTTTTATTTGTAGCCTCTCTAGAGTAAGGCCATGTGGTCCTTTAAGGAAGCAAACTGGTGTTGTCATGGGCCTCACATTAGTGTCAGTGTCTTCTGCTTTCCTACCCTCACTCCCTGTTGCAAAATCTGGACTCACCATAGCAGTTCTCTCTGAGATAGGTTTTTCAGGCCTCTTTTCTGCTTGTTCTGCTGCTACCTCTGTGAAGCTTTTCAGCTGTTCTGGCTGGGCTGGAGGGCTTGCTTGTCTGTTTTTCTTTCCGTGATCTGCCAGATTTTTATTCAATCCCACTCTGGCACTATGTAGAGATTACAGAGACCCAGCATACTGAGGTTGGTGAGAACACAGCAAGACTGACTTTATTTCCTGTTTACACAGACTCCTAACTCCTTGCTCTATTCCCTCTCCTGGCAGTTCTAAACATTCACCGTAACCCACAGTTTCTGCTCCAATTTTTCTCCTGCAAAGGCTCTGAGAAGCAGCCAAACCTTTAGATAAGGATCCTGATTGAACTGTATCTTTGAAGATTTGCCTACCCGTAGGAATAAAGCCCATCCTTTACCTGCAGAAAAATAGATTCTGTGGGAAGATCTTGTGAAGTTTCTCTTAGTCGCTTTATTCAGAAGTTGTTATTTTTGCATACGCTGTGGAAAGTTCCTTGCTGAAATGACATAGGAGGCACTCAGGCTGTGAGTGCTCGGGGATTCAGTGGTGATGATTCCTCTGACGTATCTCAGAATTTCATAACAACTGTGCGGCAATCTTAGATGGTGTCTGGCTCGCCTCATACAGTTGGCCTCTGTGTTAATCAAGCCGTCAGGTGAGATTGAATGTGGGACAAATGGATATTCTACCTGACATGGATGGACTGTGATTTAAGGTTGGGGCGTACCTCTTCTCAAATCTTCCAGGTTAATGGTTTGTCTTTTGGGACTAATGAAACCTGAGTCTTTCTGTATGGAGACTGCACTAATTGTTTGGTAGATGATCTCATCCTGGCAATGGACAAAGGTGTCCATTCTGATACTGTTAGATCTGTCAGCTGCCTTTGATCATTATAACATGGTGCTGAGTTGCCTCAGAACCTGAGGGTAAGTAGGCCAGGCCATTTCTCAGTGGCTTTATTCTTATTTTCTGAGAGGTCACAGGAGTCTGCACCAGACAATCATCCTTCTGCCCTGTGGGTTCCTTGACATGGAGTCTGCAGGACTCCATCATGTCTCCTTTTTAGTGTCCATAGGGTTGTTAAGAGGGCTAATAAGGAGGCAGGGGCTGCACTGTTTTCACTATGACGATGGCACCCAGCTCTGCATCTATTTCATTTGCTCCATCCAGGGCTGTTGAATTCCTTACTCGGTGTTTGCTAGGTTTGTTGGATTTGGTAGAGCCTGGGGAATGGATGACAACTAGGTGCCTAAAGCTCAGTACAGATAAGACAGAAGTGATGTTGGTAGGATGAAGGAAACAAATAGAAAATGTGGTACTTATATCTACCCTCTTATCTGAGTGTTTCTACTCACCATTTGTGATTTAGGTTTGTAGTTTGGGAAGTACTATTAGATCATCATCTGCTTCTAGTTGATCTTAAAGCAGGAGAGACAAGGCCAAGTGATTTATATTTTCATGTACATCAATCCAGGAGGGTTGTGACCGATTATTTTGGGTGCAGAATTGGCTGCCATTATTTATTCATTTAGTTGCATTACTATAGCTCCTAGGAGGCCCAGTCATGGACCCAGAACCTCATAATGCTACATGCAGTGCAAACACCATCCAAAAAAGATAGTCCCTGCTCCAAATAAGACAAGAGACAACAGATGGAAACAGTCAGATGGATGGAGGAATACAAGGAAACAGCACTGATCAACATGATAGGCAGTGGTCTCAGCACATCAGCAGACTAAGCATTGTCAAGTTTTTTGTAGGCATCGTGGAAAAGGAGAATTTGAAGGAAGAATGTGAGTTAGTTTTGTGAATGTTTACAGGAAGCTCTTCCCAAGGATGAGAGGCAGCATGTGAGAAAGCACAAAGGTGCTTGGTGAAAAATTTAACAAGTGGGTGAGGGAAGCTGGCATTATGGACTGATCTGAGACTTGAGTCGACATTTCAGTAGGGACTGAGAAATGCTAGGTAGGGTGGGAATAGGCTATGATAGGCCTTGAAAGTGAAGATAAGTAGCTTATGTTTGATTCAATAGAGAAGGAGGAGCCAGTGGAGGGATGCAACGAGAGGGGTGACACAGTCAGAGCAATGGGCTAGGAGAATAATCTTTGAGGCAGTATTCTGAATGGATATGAGATGGGCAAAATTGCATTTGTCAAAGCCAGAGGAAAGGGTAACGGTAATGGGGAGACAAGGTGATCAGAGCCTGGAGGAGAGTTTTAGCTGTGTGGATGGATAGAAAAGGTTGAATCTTAGAGATGTTATGCAGAAAGAATTGGCAAGATTTAGACAGAACCTGGATGTGAGGACTTAGAGATCTGAGTTGAAGACAATGCCCAGGTTATGGGCCTGAGTGACAGGCAAGGAGGTGGTGTTGTCCACAGTGACTGAGAAAGGAAGTAGTGGGGGAGAGCATGAAGGGGGTAGGGAGTTTTAAGAGCTTGGCTTTAGTCATTTTGAGCTTGAGCTGTCAGCTAAACATTCATGAGGAGATCTCAGTGAGACAGGCTGAGATTTTACTTTGGTGGAAGGAGACAAGTCTGGAGTAGAAAGGTAGATCTATGAATCATCCCATAGAGATAGTAGTTGAATTTGTGATTATCCGGAGATGATCTGTGCCTTTTTCACCTTGAGATTACACTGCTATAATGGCATTCTGCATAGGGCTATGTCTTACATCAGCCTGGAAACAGAAGCTAGTGCTGAATGCAATGGCTCACTTTTTAGGTACAGTCTCTCCCCACAAGCACATGACAGATCTCTGTGTTCCAGGACTACACGGGCTCTCTGTTGCTTTCCAGGTGGAGTTTAAAGAATTAGTTTTCCCTTAAAAAGCCCTAAATGGCTTGAGATCACCTGGCTGATTGTGCCATAACTTCCATAACTGCAGTCAGCTGAGGCACTGGTGCTGGAGCTGCCTTGGCCTGAAAGAGAGTGAGCTGCCATTGGGAATTCTTCATGCAAGGCCTTGGCCTTTGAAATTCACTGTCTCATTCCCCTAAGATTTTTGGAGAGGGAGTGGGGAGCCAAGGTCTGACTTTTGAGGGTGGAGAGAGAGATTTTCTCCATCCTTGCTTATGGAAAACATGTAGCATTTAGTTTTATTTTGTGAATAATATATTTTTAAAAAATAGCAAAGATGCTGAGAGCCCTGGATAGGCATTTGTTAATGTTTTGAATAAATCTCCATTAATAAGTAATTATACATATTATAAATTTTAACTGCATTTTCCAAGTCAAAGGGAGCATGGCGTACTGAGTAAAGGAAATAGCTAGGCTCCAGGACACCTAGGTTTTCCTACTGCCTTTGCCACTGACTTGCTGCATGACTTGAGCAACTCATTTAGCCTACCTCTACTTTAGTTTCCCTAGCTGTAAAATGGGGATAATCATTAACTGTCTCATGGGGCTCTGATTAGATCCATTCATTGAGGTTTATAAAGCATTTTGATACCTTAGTACAGAAGAGGCTACAGAAGGGCAAAGTATTGCTGTAAAACTTTTGATCATTACTGTTCATTCAAATGAATCAGAATTAACCATTTCCCATTGTCTGAGGTGTTGGAAGTTTCATTTGTGTGAGGAATTTAGATTAACGTTAAATACGGAACGTTTTGGAAACCATTCACCTTGAAGATTGGCAAAACTGGCATATTCAAAGCAGAAGTGAAAGACGTGTTTTATCTGTGCTGCCCTTTGTAATTATGCTGCTGAATAACAGCAGTATTATCACACCAGGGTTGGTGCCAGAGGATTACCCAAAGTTTGTTAAATGGGATGCTAAAGTAGTGCAAACAGGTGCACAGACAAAGAGTGAAAAAGAGAGGGGAAAAATGAGAGAAAGAAAGCTGAGGCCTTCTAGTTTCAGCCACATAGCAAAATTAATGGTTTCTTTAAATGAATGGCATGGTTAGATTACCATTGAACTTGTAAAATTAGAGGAAGGAGTCAGATTCTTCATTACACTCTTATTTTAATTTAAGCAAAGGGGGTTACCCTTAATTGTGCATTACCTCAAAAAAACCTTTTCACTGGAATAATTTTGCAGCAGTCGAACTGACTCCTAAGAATAATAGTGCTGTCTGAAATCAGTTAGCCAATAGTTCCCTTTACAAACTGTATCCTGCTGACTGAGAATTCTCTTTGAGTGACCCCCAGGCACAGACCCAGAGAGACAGAAGACTTCTAAATTAATGGGGAAAGGCCTTAAAATCAAAACAAAACAGAACATGATGTTGCTGTGATGAAATATTTGTTTGCTGTTGATATTTTCATAGTAGTCTTTTTGTTGATTTGGTGTTTTTATATCCTTTGCAACCATCAGGACTTTTTTCTCTGCTCACACCTCAAGCACAAGTACATATGTTTGCAGGGTTTATTTGTGAGATTAAACCTTGAGAAGCACGTTGCTGTCCCCATTGGGTTTGGAGTATATATTTCAAAACATTATACATTATAGTGTTATAAGCATTATTTCCCAGGAGTAAGCGTTTGGAGGGTTCCGTTTCAATCTCAGGTGTGAGAATTTAGGGACATTTCCAAAGAGAGCTGTGTGGCCATGTATGAGAAAATATTCTGGATTTGAGGGGAATTTTGCAAGTGGACATTGGGTGTGGCAGGATTTCCACAAAATTGAAAGTGGGTAGTCAGACCGAATGTCTGCATTCGTTCCAGCTCTTGGCTTCTGTCTATGGGGAAGGCACTGTGTATTTGGTTATCCTCTTCCCCATGGCACTGTGGGAGCCTTCCAGGCAAGGGGAGGTTGCAGATTAGCTGACGGCAATGGTGTCCCATACAGACCTGTGAAAAGCCACGTGGGTTAGTAAACCTAAGGCAATGGTGACCTGGTAAGTCATGATTCCTGTTGCATAACGCTTCCCAGATCTCCTCTCAGCTGATCACAGAGTTTCATGCTGGCCTTTGGAGTATGCAGTAATGCTGGCTGCTTGCGCCTTTGTGATGTCAAGAAAAAACTACTTTAGTCTTGGCTCAGAGACTCTGAAGGGTAAAGAAATGTCTGAGCCAAGGCCTGTCTTGCCTCTTCCTTTCCTTCACTGGCCTCACCACATACTACCCCTGGGCCTAGGCATGGTTAGATGTTCTGCTGCAGCTAGTGACAGATGCAGGAATGAAAACCCCAAGATACACCATCCCTCAGTGCCACCACCCTCCCCTCTGTCCCATCCGTTGCAAAGTCTCTTGCCTTGGTCTTCAAGGCTTTGCTGGTTCTCTCTGTTTCTCTGTCAGAATCGTTCTCATTCTCTCATGTGTATTTGGGGTTTTTTTTTTGATTGGTGAGGACTGATGATCCTGGGTGTCTGGTGTGCAGAGCAACCAAGGAGTCGCCTGTGATTCGTGGCACAGTGTGAGACAAAAGGGCCTGGCTGAGCACCTAGGGATCTCTGCATATCTTGTAAAATCAGCTACTGCATTTGCATTTGCATGAATGAAAATGATATTACAAAGCACACAGTGTTATATCTAAGTTAGGAATCAAACCCTTAGTCAAGAAAAGGGCTATTTCATAATTAGTTTCAACTGGAAGCCAGAGGGTGGTTGTGGTGGAGAAGGTTCAAAATATTCCTTGAATTAGGCTCCTAATTTCACTATTAAGGCCAGTCTTTATACTGGACAAAACTAGACCCCGACTCTAAACTTGAATCATAATTTTGTGGCGCTGTCCAAACTCTAGCATTAACGAAAACTCATAAGGTTACTTACCTGAACTGAGTGCTTGAGTCTTATCCTATTGCTTAATACATGTCCGTAACTCAGATTTAATTGTACAATTTTCTTTAACGTTGTTCCATTAGCTTTATTACAAATGAATTAGCCAGCTTGATAATCACCATTCGTGTGTAACTCCCATTGACTTCAGGGGGAGCTCCATTCAGACAGCAGTTCCAGAATAAGGCTATGTACCTCCAAGGTACTGAAAAGGGCAGTGCGAAGGAACAGTCATGTGGGCTCAGCGTAGAATACAGCATCTTCCAAAACTGGCATGTCACACCAGGAAACCTGAGCGTAAAACAAAAAATCCTCATTGCTTGGCTAGATGAGAAATGGGAACTAAACTCTTGTTTTTTTTGCAGTTAGTGTGCAGCTGGCCTGCTCTCTATCAGGGATGGCGAATCTTCTCTGGACATTAATTATCTCTATTAATGTCATCGGATTTGCCTTTTCTATATATGGGGGCACTGGGGAAATCAGGTCTATAAAGGGGTTGTGGCATGGAAGAGCAGATTCCTAGTTTCTGCAGAGCAGAATATGAATCCGTTGTATAAATGATGATGAAACAGCTGCTGGCTCAGAGACCCAGAAGTCTGGGGAGCTTCTGTGATGGCATTTTTCAGGCCAGAATTCCTAGTGAGTCAGTAAAACGAGTCATTCAGTTGTTGGGCCTCCCAATGTTAATCTTGCATACAACTCCTAGTAGTGCTCCTGCCTATCCTGAGTAATCAGAATCCACGAGTGGGATTTCCAACTAAGATGGTGACCGTCCCCGTGCTGTAGCTGTGCTCTGTTAATTAGAGGATGACAGTACTTGAAAAGAGCGTTCCTGACAGATAAAGTGATTCTTAGTGTAAGGTCTTAAAATCCCAGCCGGTAAGCTGTGTGACCTAAACAAAACACACCGAGTTCGTGGCATGATGGGTATACAGATGACAACAGCCCTATGATGCCCCAACCCTACGCTCCCCTGCCAGATCCATTTTTGGGTATCAGCAAAGGCATTGAAATTGCATGGGTCAAGACTCTCTGCAATTTCAGTCCCCTGCTCGCTCTCAAGAACGGAGCCAGCAGTGGAGCCTAGGGAGAGCACAGTACACATGCATCCTCTGTCTGCAACCCTAGCAAAACCCACCACCATTCTGATTGTTGTTTTGATCCTACTTTATGCTTAGACTCTTCCAGCCTTAGTTTAGGAGGGCTGATGTTTTTATCTTCTGCATCACGGAAACGTACAATCATGGATGGTAGGTTTTAAGGTGAGACTAATTTTGATCTCCCGGTGAAGACTAAAATGGTGGCTCTGACCTAATAATAATAATAGTTAATTTATTGTTGTTGTTATTTCATTTGTTTTCAAGTAGTATTTCCAATCAGGATCCCAGTCAGGACCCCAGTCAGGGCCTCTTTCAGAGCTGGTCAGAACCTGGAATTCCCATTCTGTGGGAAATCCCAAAATTTGGAATTGTTTTGTTGTTCCAAATCAGAACGAACTTTATTGAAATGAAACATTTTGACTCTATTGAAACAAGTAATTCTGATAGCTTTTAGTTAAAAAACCAGCATTTTTTGCCAGAAGAACATTTTGCCAGAAAAACTGAGTTCAGCTCTAGCCTCATTGTTCTCTGTGTTAACACAGACTCGAAAGGTAGCTTACGGTCTAATAAAACCTTTTATATGGTTTGGGTTCCACTTCTTGGACAGTCTGCTTCTTTCCCTGTGCCACACCACAGCAGATGTGATTAACTGAGCTGCCCAAGAGAAATGAGTCTTGGTTAAAATGTGAAGGGGCTGAAGGCAGAGCATTCTCTTCCTTCCTTGGTCAGCCGGAACCTGCTTTTGATGACTTTTGGATCACTCGTTTCCCTTGGGTTTTTCTGCGAGGATTTGATTGGGGTGAAGGTTGTTGTGGGTGGAGTAGGTTGTTAGGTGTTTTGCTCTTTAATGAAAATGTTTAAAATCATGCGGGTTGGCCAGATTCTCAGCCAGTGTAAACCAGGGCCCCCTTGAGCACCACTGATTTGCGCTAGCTCAGAATTTGACCCACACCGCATGTTTTGAATTTTGGTTACTAGAACATGATAAGTGCAAGTGTTAAAAAAAAAACTAGGGAGAGATTTTCAAAGTCACAAATGGCAGTTAGGTTTCTATCTCCTATTGACTCTCAGCAGCAGTTAAATACTCAGTGGTCCATTTGGACCACTGAAAACTTCTGGAGAAATAACCACTATAAGAGTTGGTCCAACAGCCATGAGTTGAGAGCGTTCCTTTAAGAAATTCCCCCCCACACACCTATTTTAGATGGGCAGAGAGGGGGGTAAATCCTACTGTTGCTTTTGCAGCACAAAATAAATATCAGACGGGCTTGTTTGACAGGACTGAATACACGGAATAGGACTCAATGCTGTACAGGTCATTTTTGCTGGTGGGAACCATGTGCAGGAAGTTTCCGGGAACACTGGAAAATATAGGGAGCTAATAAAAAGGATGCTTGGAAAAAAAGAAACAGTTGTTGGTTTCTGAGGTCTAAGGGAGTAAACAGGAGAACAGCAGTAGTTGTTGTTGGGTTGTCTAGTATGACACAAAGCATATGGAGGCACAGCTGCTGGGAAACTGAGATGGAGACATCCTTATGTTTAACTGCTCTTGCAGTATGCCCTGCATTCACTACAGAAGAAAGAGGCAATGCTAAGTCATGCAGCTGTGATGTGCCATGATACATGTGCGTGCTCTGCCGGTGCCGTTGACAAATGAAAGGCTGTTATTATCATTTCTGTGGTTTGCTCTGAACCACAGCTCACTCTTTGTTCACCAGGTAGCAGGAATACCATTGCAAGCCCACAGGCACTCTGTTTTGTAACCACTGGGCCTGGTGAGATTTTAACTGCACTGTGCTTGTGCCGGAGGGTTCTTGTCAAGCTGTTTTGCACGTGAAAGCATTTCTTGGGCCATTTGAAAGCTTTTGGGGCTTTCTCTCCAATGGGTTTCATAAAGAGGTGTTTGTTACTGTTTATTTGAAAAGTAATGGAACGGAGACATAAAGCCTGTAGATATTATTTAGCGCACATGGTGGGGGTGGGGGTCAGGGCTGGAGTACTGAAAATGCCCCGTGGAACTCTACGGATGACCAATGGGGAGGGGATGGTCATTACAGTTCACATGAGTAGCTTTGTTGAAGAGGAAGGATGGTTTTGGGGCTAAGGCACTGGCTCTCAGAACATGTTGGTTCAATCCCTGCCTCTGCCACCAGCTCCCTGGGAGACCTCAGGCAAATTCCTTGATCTCTTTGTGCCTCAGTTCCCTATCTGTAAATTGGGGATAATGCTCCCTCCTTTCTCCCACTCCTTATCTTCTCTGTTTAGTTTTTCTTTGGGACAGGGACTGTCTCTCGCTACGTGTTTGTACTATGTGTTTGCCTAGAGCAGGGCAGCCCTGATCTTGGCTGGGGGCCAAAATCATACCATAATACAAATAATGAACAACACAGAGGACTTGTGCTCCACTCCAGGATGCAGGTGGAGACAGTGAAAGTACAAAGCGCTGACAGAAGTGCAGAAGAAGGAGACTAGTGATTCCAGGGAGTAACATCAGGGATGAATTTGACCCATCTGGACTTTTCAAATGGTATCAATATGTATGATTTTGTATTTGGCTCTGAAGGAGTGATTAGGAGTTATGGACCATGCATTAGATATCTCAGATGGTCTCAGTATGTATGTCCAGAGCAGACTGCAAGAGGTATTACTCTGCTCAGAGCCACTTTCAGATTCCCTTAGCAAAATATTACCTTAAATGTAAAAACCAACCAAACAAAAGAAACCCCACTCAAACATAGTTTGCTTTAATGTTTTTCTTGGCTGTGTGTTTTCTGGCTGTACCCTTCCAGCATGAGCAATGGACAGCAGAAATGGAAAATGAAATGCTTTTGTTGTTTTTTTAAATCCATCTCAAATACAATTCTGCACCTGCAGTGTTAACTTCCTTATACAGCCTCATTGCTGACCTCAGCCTTAATCTGCAGGGACCAAACTCTGTATGGGTGAAAGGTCAGACCAAGGATTGACTAAGCCTGTCCCTGCTTAGCTATGAGATCCTGTGCTCTTTTAGAGTACAACAGTCTCATCAATTTCAGTCCCCTGCTGGGACACAAGGCTAGAGCTAGTAGAGAAGCAGAGAAGTGGTACAATGTGTATCCATGCGTTAACTCCACTTGCTCAGAACAAACTCCGTGTCCTGGCTTGGTTTATTATGAGTCACTCAGCTCAGCAGCTGGGATGTTTAGATAGTTGCATCTTTCATTCTGGAGGGCAGATATTTTCTAGATGGGGGCAAACACATGGAAAAAAAACCCTACGTTTTAGGCTGGGCCCATTTGGGGCCTGTGGGGCTTGGTGGTATCACATTACAGCTTTCACCCTTTCAGCCTGACAGGGCCGGCTCTAACTTTTTTGCCGCCCCAAGCGAAAAAAAAAAAACAACAAAAAAAACCACACCCTCCTCCAAGTTTTCACCCAGAACTTTATGGACATAAATTGAGTCACTGGGATACCTGACCACCTGATTTGCACAAGCAAGTGCAATTTTCATGTGCAAACTTAGAGGTGTGCAGCCACACAAAAACTGCACAGGCAAATATTCATTCACAAACCTATTGGCTGGATTGAAGCCCCTCCTTTGGGTACATCTCCACAGCAGCTGGGCGTGTGCCTCCCAGCTTGGACTTACAGACTTGTGCTATCTTAACTCAAGCTAACACGTTTAAAATAGCTGTGTAGGTGTTTCGGCATTGGTGGAGGCTCAGGCTAGCCAACCAAGCTCAGACCTTGAGGGTTGGGAGCAGGGACGGCTCTATTTTTTTTGCTGCCTCAAGCGTGGCAGTCAGGCGGCCTTCGGCGGCACACCTGCGGGACGTCCGCTGGTCCTGCCGATTCAACGGCGTTTCTGCAGGAGGCCCGCCAGTCCCTCGGCTTCGGCGTACTTGCCGCCGAAGTGCCAAATCCACTTGCTGTGCTGGTGCCCGGAGCCACCCCTGGTTGGGTGGGCTTGGGAGCCTGAGCTGCTGCCCAAGCCTCAGTGTCCACACTGACTTTTTTCATATCCCAGCTCAGTCCAGGCTAACATGAGTCCATCTATCCAGGTTGGGAGGCTCACTGCCTACCGCCATGGAGACATACTCTTAGGAGCTCTGGCCTCTAGTGTTCCTTTTGCACTGTATTATTAGGTCTCTGACATCACATTTCATCAGTCGAGCTAAAAGTGCTTTACAAAGAGGCCCAGTATCATTTATCAGCATTTTACAGATGGGCAAACTGAGGCCCAGTATCATTTATCACCATTTTACAGATGGGCAAACTGAGGCACAGAGAGATGATGTGACCTCCCCAAGATATTTGTAGCGTATTGCCCAGATACTGTTATGATTCTCTATACATCTGTAAAGTACTTCCAAGTATTTACCAGTCAATAAAGATTCCAATGGCGAGGGAGACTCCTGGGTTGGCATAAAGGAGTAGAGCCAACTTTGCACCAGCCCTACCTGACACAGATGACATGTCAAGTCCAGCTATGGACAGGGCAGGGACGTTCCACAGCGGAAAGGGGTGTGAATCAGGCTGAAGGGAGCGGGGCAGGAGAAAAATGTGTTCTGCTGATCTCCATCTGGCAGAACATGGTCCTAGAGGATCATTCTAGCCAGCATAAATGAGAACAGCCCTATGGTTGCTTTCATTTATGCTGGGGGACAGCTTGGCCGTTGGCTGCCCACAGGATTAAGGGAGGGGTAAAAAGTGCTTTAGAGCCACCTTTACCTTTCTCAGCATCCTCAGCTACACTGAGCAAGGGCCAAAGATTGCGTCCAGATCGTCTGACAGGCAGCTGACTTTGTTAGTGAGGAAAATAAACTGGAGATGAAGGGAAACTGGTAATAAGAACACTAACCTCCTTATTGTTTTCCAGCAATTATTTCTGTGGAATGTTGATTCTCACTCCAGCAGCATCACTGTGGACCAGCTTTTGGTAGAGCTGAAGGCCGGAGGGATAAGTGAAGAGCATGAGAAGGCTGTGCAGAGAGAACTGCGACACATCCAGAACCTAGATCTTCTTGATTTCTTGACTTACCTGCCACTCTTTGTTCTTATCCACAACTCTGTCATTGCCAATCCACTGGATGATTCGAGAACAATCTGACCACCTACCTCAACTCTAGCAGAAGGGAAGCTGATGTCTTATGAAGACTTCTGATTTACCATTTTCCAGCTGACACCACAGATTGTGGTGGTGGTAAGACCCAACAGATCAGAAACAAAAACTGCTATTCTAATCAATACATTAGTATGTGTAAATACAGCAAGGCCTTATCTGTAGCCCTCAGTCACCTGAGTAATCCTTGCAGGAGTAAATCAGATAGAAGCTCAAATACCGAAATCTGTAAATGTAAATGTTGAGGGTACATTTGACACCCACAGAGACCATGGCTGAGCCGCAGTCCTGGAAATGTTCCCAACAATTAAAAGTGTCAAGGTTTCTGTGATGATTTGGCCCCCTTTATACATGAGGGGCCACATATTCAAAAGGTCTCCGCAACCACAGGTGTGCTCAAACTGGCTACTTCATGTAGGTGCCTTGAATGGGAAGAGTTGGATCCAGAACCCTTTTGAAAATCTGACCCATTATCTGCCACTATAATATATTTTTTCAAAATGATTGTAAAATACTAATATGATGTGTAGGAATTCCTTTTTCTCCGTTTATCTCAGCCAGTGCACATTTTAGACTGGTTACTGTGACCAGCCTATAACTATTGAGAATCAATAGGTTATTTCTAGTGTGTTGTGAGAAATAGGCTGAGAGCACAAAGGATTAATTTTGTCTTTTCAATCTGTTCACAAACGTTTTGCAGTTATATTGTTAAACTAGCATTGGTTAAAGTGAGATAAACGGTATCTGGTGCAGGGTAGTCAGTCACTGAAGGAATCTGGATCTGCCTAAAAGAGTCAAAAGTAAAAGAATGTATCAGACAATAGCTGATCCCAGTGGGCTTGCAAGGATGTTGTCCCATGGAGGATGTTAATGTCACATATGGTAAGAGCAACTGTGCATGTAGGTGGCAATCTATAAGTCCTTACAATAGACTCCTGTGGAAACTTTGCTTTGTCTTCAGTGGGAGTTTTGATTTACTAATGTTAGGCCTGGGCTACACTGTGCGGGGCGGGGTGGGGGGTGTTGAACTAAGATACACAACTTCAGCTAAGCTATCCGTGTAGCTGAAGTCGAAGTATCTTAGTTCGGCTTACCTGGCCGTCCTCACGATGGCGAGTCGACCACGGCAGCTCCCCCGTCGACTCCGCTTACTCCTCTTGCGGAGCTGGAGAACCAGAGTTGATGGGGACAGTGTTCGGTAATCAATTTATCGTGTCTAGATGAGATGCGATAAATCGATCCCCGATACATTGAATGCTACCCACCACGCTGGCAGGTAGTATAGACATACCCTTAGGTGTGTCTAATGATCTGTGTTTTTGTAGCAATCACAGGTCCTTCACAAGGATTTTGCTTAGATACTCTGGAGCAAATCCTCAGCTGGTGGAAATAAAAGTATTGTACCATCTGAGGTAAGGGTGCCAACTTTCTAACTGCAAAAAACTGCTCCTTCCGCACCCCTTCTCTGAGGCCCATCCCTGCTCGCTTCCTGCACCCCGCTCTGTCTTTCACTCTCCCCCACCCTCACTCACTCTCACAAGGCTACAGCAAGAGGGTGGGGTGCAGGAGAGGGGTGAGGGCTCCGGCTGGAAGCATGGACTCTAGGATGGGGCTGGGATGAGAGGTGTTGGGGATGAAGGTGCAGAAGGGGGCTCTGGGCTAGGGAAGGGTGTTGGGGTGCAGGGGGAATGAGAACTCCAGCTGCGGGTGCAGGCTCTGGGGTGGGGCCGAGGGGTTCAGAATGCAGGAGGGCGTGAGGGCTCCGGCTGGGCATGTGGGCTCTGGGGTAGGGCCCGGGATGAGGGGTTTGGGTTGCAGTAGTGGGGTCCGGGCTGGGGTAAGGTGTTGCGCTGTGGGAGGGGTTGTGGGGTCCTGGTGGCGCTTACCAAGGCTCCCAGAAAGGGGCTAGCAAGTCCCTGCAGCCCCTCGGTGCATGACGGCCAGGGAGGCTCAGTGCGCTGCCCTTGCGCCCAATGGTGTCACACCCCCAGTTCCTGGCCAATGGGAGCTGAGGAGCTGGAACAAGGGGTGGGGGCAGCACGCGAAGCCTCCCTGAATGCCTGGGCACCTAGAGGCCGCAACAACCTAGCAGCCATTTCCAGGAGTCGAGTGGAGCCAGGGCAAGCAGGGAGCCTGCCTTAGCCCCAGACCCGCACTGCATCACCTATTGAACTGTGAATGGCTCAGTCAGCAGTGCTGACCGGAGCCACCAGGGTCCCTTTTCAACCAGGCATTCCGGTTAAAAAATGGATCCCTGGCAACCAGCAGCCCTAAGCTGAGGTCCTGGCAATGTATATTTAGATCATATGTTTGTGAGTGTCTGCCAAGCCTTCATCAGAATCCAGTAAATGCATATAGTAGTTTGGTATAATTATTGCCTTGAAACATGCCTGGGATTTGCAGTCCTCATTGATTTAGGCTTTAAATACATATCTAGACTGTTAAAGTAATAATAAGATAATGCACTTGCACTAAGGGAAAGTTATAGGATGACTTAATTATATGTTTGGTTGATCAATTCAATGTGAAAACAGTTAAATCAATATTTTATTGCATCATTGTAAACTGTGGGTAGAGTTTATTAGATTACAGATAGCGGACTGACATTCAAAAGCATATAACTGAATCAAATTCTGAACAAACGTTATTTGTGCAATTTAGAAACAGTTAATACCTTCCAGTTGAACAGATTTGTTTCTAATGACTATAGCAGCTGTTTATTCAAATCATAGGCATGCAGTATTTAAATATGATACTAACTCACCTGGGAATTCAGTCCAGGGCACGTTGTGAGAAGCTTTGTCACAGTGTATTGAAATAAATCCAGCATTACTCAACTGTACCTGTTTCGTTGTAGTTGGTCAGTTCCCTGTGTGTGTTTTTCGCCTTTGAAAATGCTAAAATATTTGTGGCCTAACGTATCTGTTCTGGCTACAGAAGGATGTGAGTGACAGCTTCAGTGTGGTGAACTCCTAGGCATTGATGGTCTTTCAACCCAGGACTGTTCATGCACTTGAACATTATCATTCTTATTTATATTATGGTATTGCCTAGAGGCCCCAGACATGGAGGCCTAAGTGTTGTATAAAGAAAGTGGAAGACAGTCCCTGCCCCCAAAGAACTTACAATCTACATAGAGAAGAAAGACAGAGAGAAACAGGGAATTTGTCTACCTGGAGAGTTAGTGTGTGGCAAGCTGGGGTCTAAATCTCCAGCACACGGGCCTTCTGCACACTCACTGGCCATGTGGGCCCTGCTACCACACATTAAAAAGAGAGATCTGTGGTGCACTTTGATTTATTGTTGTTACAAACAGGAGAAGATCAAAACACACAACAAAATGTTTAGTGTATGGGAGAAGGGTCTGCACATCCAGCCACGTGCAGCAGGCTCATGCACTATACATGTACACCCTCAGTTTGCCACATGGTAACTCTCTGTGTAGCCAAGGAAGGAGAGAGCAAAATTACGCAGCCAAACAACAAATATGCAATATGTCAAAAGCACAGAGCCTACTCGTTTCTAGAGCTGGTTGAAAACATGGAAACCTACATGAAAAATGTCCAAGTTGTTTGCATTTTGAAGTGCTCAAAGTCCTCAACGTTTTTCACTCACTGCAAAAACAGTTGGGTTAAATGACAAAATTAGGTGGTGATTTTTGATGAAAAAAATCAAATATTTTAAAGAGACAGGAAAATATTTGCAAAAAACAAAACATTCAACCATTTTCCAACCAGGCCTGCCAGTTGCACTCCCCTCCACATGCCAACCTCTTTCTTCCCCTCCGTCAACATTCTTCAGCCAACTTCTGGTGCCATCTCCTCCTCCTGCCCATCCCAAATAACTCCCCCTTCAGCCTGGGGCTAAAAAGAAAAAAGTACAAACTGGCCGAATATGTCTACAGCCTGTCCCTTCATTCCATTGGAGGGGTGTGTGGCTCCCAGCAGGGGCCCAACATACCACCCCCTGCCTCATGCAGTTTCTAGCAGGGACTCTGTTCTGCTCCTTCTACCTTCTCACTGATAGAAAAGTGGCTTTTGACAAGGTCTCCTGAGAGGAAGGGGCAGGAGTCCCCTTAGCCAGTCTCTGACCCTGCCGCCTCTGGCAGTGACTCCTGGCAGCTCCCCATGGCTGCAAGACAGCTCCCAGCAATGTCTTCTAGCGGAGAGAGACAGCAGCCTACATGGTCAGTCCCTGCTTCCTGGAGTCTTTGGCAGTGGCTCCCAACTGGACTGTTCCAAAGACTTCATAGAACTAGGCTCTGCTTGCTGAGTTGATGCTGGAGTAGTTTTGTGGCACTCTAGTTCTTTGGGTGTAACTTGCAGTTGGGTATGCTGCTTCCCTGAGGATGCAGCAGCATTAGCAATGCCTTATTTCAATTTGTACTGGAATTGTTGAAAAAGTGGCCTCAGATAAACTCTCTTTGTTTCTTAACTTCTGCTTAATAATAGCGATGTGTTTAGTCAGAAATGCTCGCGATATCTTCTTCAAAGTACTGGCTCACCAATGTTAGGGAAGAGCTGTAGAATGGACCTCAGATCTGCTCAAGGTTCCATGGTGATGAGAACCCTAGCCATAATTATATGCATACAGCTTGCTGAATGATTTGACCTGGCAAGTAGTAAGAAGGGAGACGATAAACATACAGCGTATTGACACATGGCATATCCCCCTGCAGGCTAACAAGGCTGGTAGAAACAGAAACCGTCTTCTAATCAGTCTTCCTGCAGTCATCAGTGTTGCCCTTGCAATGAAGAGGTTCTTCAATATACTCCATGGAACCCCTGCAAAATATGCACAGGAGTTGTCAGAAGAATAGGTCATAATGTTACGATTGAATGGAGAGGGATAGTGTCAAGCAAGACAAAGCCAAGCTCTGCAAAGGAATATTAGTGCTCTTGGCTCATGGAAATGTTTTCCCCTCTGCCACCACAAGTTTACTGAAAGAGCAGAGCCAGGATCAGTGCTTAGTTGAAATAAGCCATCAGAAAATGGGCCCTGAAACTGATTCACTTTCCTCCTTCCCCTTCTCCCTTTTATTCACCTTCTCTTTTCCCCTCCGGTGACAGAGAAGACTACCAGCTCCATTAAAGCAGCTGGAGATTATGATAGTTCCTTTCTTCCCTCCAATATTTGTCTTGTCTATTTAGATTGTAAACTCTTCAGGGCCACAGTTGCCTATTACTGTGTGTGTCCATACCACAGCTAACACAACGTGTCTCCACTCTCATTTAGAGTCCCTGAGTGCTACTGTAATACATATAATAAAGGATGATGACTAGGCATGCCATATGTTTGCGTGGGAGTTATCGAGACACATGCCCTATACAACCCTCCCCACCCCATTCCCTGTCTCCTGACCACCACCCCCAGAATTTCCACCCCATCCAACCGCCCCCCTGCTCCTTGTCCCTGCTGACCACCCTCTGGGACCCCCTGACCCTTATCCAACCCCCTGGCCCCGGCCCCCTTACCACGCTGCTTAGAGCAGCATGTCTGATTCTGCGCGATCTGCCAGAGCTAGACACGTTGCCCCACAGGAGTGCGCAGTCCCGCGGGAGACAGCCACGCCGCTGCAGCACTGCCCGCACGGCGTGCTGAAGCTGCGGGGGAGGGGCCGGGGGCAGCCTCCCCGGCCAGGAGCTCAGGGAGGCTGGACGGTCCCATGGGCTGGATGTGACCTGCAGACTGTAGTTTGCCCACCCCATGTAGTCAGTTTGTATTAATTAGGGAGAGGTAAAGCAATTCAGAGAAAATAAAAAATGAAGCTAAATCTTGTTCCATCCTTTTAGTAAACCTTTATTTAAGGCAGTTCAGTTCCATTCTAAGAAAGGGAGCTTTCATTTTTCCACACCTCTGTATTTTTCCTTGCAACATCTTTAAGCAGCCCAGTTAAACACTGTGGAGCTGACAGGTTTCAGAGTGGAATTATTTTTAAACGGCATGAAACTATTTTGCTGTGAAAACTGATAATTCGGTAGTGAAAATGACCAGCTCCATAGTGCCTGAGGTATCAAAATCTGGATTAAATGCTATTGGGTTTCAAGTTGTAGGCAAAAATACAAGCACAAAAATCTACCAAACTTTAGAATGTCCACATTCTAGTAATATTTTAAGTAAGAAGGTGGGTAACTTGGGGCTGATCCAAAGGCCATTGGAAAGTTATCTGTTGACTTCAATGAGATTTGGAACAGAGCCTTCATAAATTACAGGTACATGAATCTGTTTAGGCAATTTAAAGTACAACTCCACGTCCTGGGGAGAACCAAGCAGGGGCCACTGTTAGTGATCAAATATTGATGTATTGACACAACCCCTAATCACGTTGTAATATGGCTCATTTATCAGTCTTGACTCAGGAGATACTTAGGACTGAACTAGCTTGGAGACTGAATTATCTCTGTGCCCGAAGAGCAGGTGGTTAGTCTGGGCTAAGGTGGGGATTATTGCTGCAGACAGTATTGGAAAGCTTGCTTAGCACCTGCCTCCTCATCGTATCAAGCATGTAGATAAAAAGAATCCGGTTGGCTGGCACTGCCAGCCAACTCCTCCAATCTTTCAAAAACAAATACTCAGCCTTGACTGTAAAATAAAACATAAAATAAGAGTTACCACCACCTTTTATTGACTGTTGATTGACCTGAGCGCTCTCCAATAGTGACTACAAAAGATTAGATATCACTTTCCATACAGGTGTTTAAGCAAATCATTTTTCTTCTCGCCGTGAGACTAAATTGTTCAGGACTCTGGAAAATGTCTGTGTGTAGCTTTACAAATGTGTTTAGCACAGAGAAGGCATTAACTTGCGTCTTCAAAGGCGGTGATTTACAATAACCTGTCTAGTGTTTCTAAAATGAAACGTTTTGTTAAAGCTTAGCAGGATGCACTGAAGGGAGATTTTGGACACAGAACGTGTATTTAGGGTACAAATATAATGACGTGCTTTTAAAAATAAATTATTCAAAACTGCAGACTCTAGGGAATATAGACAACATTACAATCTAGGGTTTGATTCTCCTTAATGGTGCAAATCAGGCAGAACTCCACAGACTTGTAAATTCCACTGTTGTACAAAGGAGAGCAGAGTCAGATCCTTAATTTAAATGCTGAAGAAGCTGATGGGGGCTATCAGAGAGCTGGAATAGTGGTCTGGGTATCACACATCACTCTGAATCCTGGTGTGTGCTCTTTCTCTCTCTGTTCTGAGGGCCAGATCCAAAGTCCATTAAAGATAACCAGTTTCTATTATGACCTTCCAAAAAAACATTGTTTACATCCATATCTAAATATCAGCACTGATCGAAAAATGCAAAAGTTCACCAAAAATTTCAAATGTGTTTTTATTTGGAAGTGATTGAAACAAAACTTTATTTGTGCAGCAAAAAACTATTGCAGAAACACAAAATGTTATTGGAATGGTTATGGACAAATTTTGTTTACTGAAATCTCAGACTTTGCCAAATGAAAATTTTTAATAAAAATGTTGCCAAAATATTGGAAAAAGACATGATATTTTTCACCAAATGCCCCAACCATGTAAACATCATCAATTTTTCACCAAAAAGTCATGTTAAAAAACCTGCAATTTTTCAGTACAAAAACAAGTTTCATTTGAACAATATTGAGCAGCTTTGCTATCTAACTTTGAATATAATTAGGTTTGGAAAGATTAGTTTGGGTGGAGGGAGGAGGAATGTTGGTAAACATTGATTTCATTGTACACACACAAACCAATGAAATTATATTTTCATCAATAATAATTGAAATTTACAGATTGGCAGAGTTAGAAAAATGCTGCTTGAAAACTTAGAGTCAAAATCCAGTGATTTAGACTTGTTAGTTGGGCTTGTTAAAAATGAACTAGCAAACGAATAGTAAAAAAATGTCTGATTTACTGATCGCCCGATATTTATCTTGTATATTTTGACATGTGATGCTGACAACTTGTTTCAATGATTTAAAAAGCTTTAGCCTTTTGAATCTCATCATCTACTGTCATTAAATAATTGTCTGACCTGCCCAAATTTCCCACAACTGTAAAAATTCAAATTGATAATGTTTTAAAAAGCATAAATATAAATAGCTATATTCCCTGGCAAAATTATATAAAATAAATTTAAGTTGTACCAAGTCTAAATGTAATGTGACCATCATACTTGGGCATAAGGGTCTTTCCTATTTGTGTCTTTGATACTTGGCTATTTCCAGTAATAGTGGGCTCCTCTCATGCGCCTTTATTTTCTATTATGCACATCAAGAATTAGAGCTGGAATCTGCATCCCATAACAACTGGCCACCACTAGGAGACTCTTACTGAAGGTGAGTTGGTGAGCTCATGTAAAATGATAACTCATGAATAAGACTGTCTAATATAATTGCAGAATAATCTCCTGCAATTTTTTTAAAGAGAGGTGGAGTTTGAATCTCAATAATGGACTTAGATAGAAAAGGGGTATTTTTGCCCACTTAAATAAATGATAAGCCCATAGTGCTTGCATATAAGACAGCCATCTTACTCTGTCAGAATGTGTTAAGCCCTGCAAAGGGAATTAGTGGTTCAGATTTACTATTCATCCTTTTTCTTGACATTTGAGAGGCCTAGCTGTCTTAATCAGAAAGCATTCGCCATTCAGAATACTCAGTGAAGAGTCACATGAAAATGCAGATTCATAATTGAACAAAGACAGTTATTTTCTGACTGAGGCACACTGGTGAGTGGCTGTGAGCGCCTAATTATGACCAGATCTCTCTTCCAAATGGAGTGCTAAAATCAAAGAAGAGTTCACCCTTAATTGTGAGTTGGGTTTGAAACTGTGTTTTTGAACACTGTACTGTGGAATATGTAGGTTACCTAGATGACCTTTTTTATTATCTAAATTACTCCAAAAAAGGAAGAAGTAGGGTGGTTGGCTATTAAATGTATGGTGTTCAATGCACTTAAGTTTTTCTTTTTCTTTGATCACTATTAGTTTTCACCCCCAGTTCTGCCCATCTGTGTGTTAGTTTCACAGGGCTCTATCTATAATTATATTTTTCTTCTTATACATTTTATGGTTTCTCTTCTTCCTTTATTGGGTACTGATTCTAATAGGGTCCACCTTCCATGTGGGTTTTGGTAGTGCACAGGAAAAGCTTTCTTGTGTGTATTCTTTGGAGCCAGATTCTGAGGCCAGATACCTTTGGCTGGAAAGTGCTTTTCTTCGGCAACACTGTGGCCCAGCCTCTTAGGTCTTCACGCTCCTTAGTCTCAACTTCTGCCTGTTAATGATTGCCACAAATCGCAGCCACCCAACTGCCCTGGAGAGAGAGACAACCAAGGAAGCTGTTGAAAAAAGGAGGTATGATTATGCAGATTAACCTCTAAAGGTGCATTGTAGCCTAGTCAAGAGTTCATCACAGTCTCTACATGTGAACTATTACACTAATTCATTAGAACAGGAATATATTTACTAAAGTAAGGACCAAATAGTGACCCTTGGTACCTGCCTGCGCCAGTGACTGAGGGGTTATAAGACACTCCATCTCTCCATTGCTCAGGCTTCTTACATCCTGGGCCGCAGCATCCGGGGTACACTACTCCGCCTGTGCCTGTGAGCAGGCAGAGATGGAACCTGGACACCACCCTCTACCCCAGTGTATCAGCCAATATGAAGGGAGCAGGAGGCTGCTCCTTGGTTTATCTCCCTTCCTTCATATGCAATGAGGAGTCAGGGACCTGACAGTGACTGTCTGCCTCACAGTTCGTTCCTTGTTGTGCTTCTAGAGCTGTGTAATTCTCTTACTCAGGGCTCCTAGAAACTCCATCATCTAGACCTAAGCATCATACAATATCTATAAGGGTTTGAAATTAAAATCTGGTCACAAAGCCATGTGACTGCCTATTTTCATACTACAGCTTTCAAGTTACAATGTTATGATATGTGTAAAGAAGCTTAAAACCCTATGAGAAAGTATCAAATCACAAGAGAGATGCTTGAAAAAAAAATGGTGCTCATTTATTTCCATTTGAAACAGCGCAAGAAAGATGGCATGCAAAACAGAAGCTAGGGAGAGGAAGGGTGGTCTTGTGGGCAAGGCCCTTGACAGGCTCAGGAGGCATCAGTTCTAGTCCGGGCTCTGTCACAGATGGCCTATGTGTCTTTGTGCTGAGTCTGGGATGGGGTAGAGAGGGGAGAAAAGCTCTTAGGGCTGTCCCCCTGCCTGGAAGGGTTGGGCCACTATACAGTGATGATGGGAAAGAGATTAAAGCTTATCTACATCTGGTGCAAACATTAAAATGAATACTTTACCTCAGTTTTCAATGTCAATGATAGTATGAAAAATGTGCTTGAAAGCAGGATGACTGATGGAAATGAGTGTCTAGAAATGGAAATTATCACATTGGAGTTGGAAGAAAATCTTAAAGCACTTAATGCTCAAATCAGTGGGACCGGATAACTGGCATCCCAGAATATTGAAAGAACTGGTACATAAGATGGCTAGTCCAATAGTAAGGATTTTAATAAATCTATTTATTTGGGAGGGGAGGGTGGGTAAGAAACCATCTGACTGGATAATAGCTGATGTTGAACATGTATTTAGGAAAGGGAAAAAATGTAATCTGAGCAATTACAGGCCTGTTAATCTGACCTCACTAGAAGGTAAAGTTTTAGGGCAAAATATGAAGGAAAGAAGAATTAAATTCACAATGGTAAATGGTGAAGGAGATTTAATGATATGGGTTTACTAAAGGTAGATCTAGTAATGTAATTTCTCTTTTTGAGAAAATTACTGATTTTTAGGTCACAGTGCAGTAGATCTAATACACCTGGACTTCAGTAAAGCGTTTGATGCAGTGTCACATAGGAAATTATTAGTTCAGTTAAGGAAAATGGGCACAAACACTGTAAGATGGATAAGGAATTGGCGAAAGAGGAGAAGGCAAGGAGTTGTGCTGTAGGGGGAATTATCAGACTGGAGAGAGGTAACTAGCGAAGTTCCCCATGGATCAGTCTTAGGACCAAACCTTTGCATAAAAAGTAGGAGTGTGCTAATTAAGTTTGCTGATGATAGAAGTTTGGGAGGCATCATCAGTACGGAAAAGGTAAATACCAGGAAGGACAAAGAGCTATTTAAGCTAACAGACAATGTTGGCAGAAGAACAAATGGATATAAGCTGGCCTTGAACAAATTCAGGCTGGAAATTAGAAGATTTCTAACCAGCCACAGGGTGAGGTTGTGGAACAGCCTCCCGGGATGAGTGTAGGGAGCAAACAACTTAATTAGTGTTAAGAGAGCTGTTGAAATATATGAGTGTGATTGTGTGATGGGGTTGCTTGTGACGGTGGGAGTAAACTCAACAGCCCTGGGACTCACTCCAGTGTATGTCTTATGCTCATACTTCAAGGTCTCAGCAAAACAGCGACAGGGGTCAGGAAAGGATATTTTCTCTCCCGTGTATTCTGGGAGGTTTGTTTATCTGTTTCCTCTGAAGCATCGGGGATAGACACAGCTAGAGATGGGACACTGGGCTAAGTGGGCCAGTGAGCTGAGGCAGCACAGAGGATTCTTTCTCTCTCACTCAGGTGCTTGGCTGGCTGGTTCTTGCTGACAGTGCCTAATTGATCACCATATGTGGGGTTGGGAAGACATTTTCCTCAAGGTCGAATTGGCAGTGACTTGGGTTTGGGGTTCTTTTTCTTTTCCTTTCTCTGCAGAGTATGGGTCAGGATTATCTGGGTATATCTCTCTTAATCAATTCCCTGACATTTCAGGGGCCTTGGGCACTGGTGCACCTTGGTCCCTGCTAGGCTCTGCCTGTGGTACATCATAGTCTAGTCTCATTTGGGCAGTGATACTATGGTATAATTTCCATTGCTGGATGTAGTGTGTGAGTTCTGGGTGGTGTTGGTGGCCTATGATATGCAGGAGATCAGACTAGATGATCTAGTGCTCTCTTCTAGCCTTAAATTCGAAGACACCCTAACTCCACTAGTAACCTCCTTCCAGTCTGATCATTCGTTCAGCACAATGTGTTGCTTTCTCCCCTTTATCCAGTTCCTTATCCACCTTATCATTCTTGTGCTGATCCCCATCTTCTTCAATTTAACTAATAATTTCCCATGTGAAACCATGTCAAATGCTTTACTAAAGTCCAGGTGTATTGGGTCTACTGCACTTCCCTTAACTAAAAAATCAGTTATTTTCTCAAATAAGGAAATGAGATTAGTCTGGCCTGATAAACCTTGGCAAGCCCACATTGAATTACATCCCTGTTATCATTTGTTTGCATGCATTTAATTATTCTTTCCTTCACAGTTTGTTCTGAAGCCTTGCATACTTGTATTGCCTGGATTGTTTTTCCACATTCTTAAATATAGGTGCAACATTAGTTATTCTCCAGTCAGATAGGTACTACCCCAGAATGGATAGATTTATTGTTCTGCCATAATGCTTTCACTTTTCCCCTGTGGAACTAAGGTAATGGAATAAAGTCACTGTACAGTGTGCTGTCTATGGTACTGAAAGTATGATTTTTAAGAGACCTATTTAACCATTTTTTAAGATTAAAAGAACTTTGAAGAATATATTTACATGGAAAGTTGAAGTAGTGATCTGTAAATAAATAATAGCAAACTGATCTAAGCTTCCTTCTCTGTCTTAATTACAGTGTTCCCCACAACTCGAAGCATACACCTGTTATTTATGCTACAGTTTGGTAGCTTAGAGTTGTCTTTTTGATTTCTTACATTTATGGACATAGAGGAAGATTCTCTGCTGCTCTCAGGGAGACTACAAGGGGGTTCATTCCCTGATTCTCTGCCCCAGTCCTAACGCAAGTTAGAGTTTAGCCTGGGATTTTCAAAGGAACCTAAGCCAGTTGAGTGCACAACTCAGTTAAACTCTTTAAAAATCTCAGTCATAAAAACTAGTGTAACCTTCCAGAAGGTTAAAGTATTTTACCTTTGTCACTAAGTGATCAGCAGTGAGGTATGTGCAGTTCTGCTAAATTATAGGGAAGTGCATAAAATGATCAATTATGCTCTCAGATCATCAATTCAATACAATATTCTTTTCCATTTCTTTACCCATTACTGAGGAGCTATTAGAGAGGACTAGATTGTGCTGGCACAATTTGTCCCACATTAGGGGCATCAGGTGGAATTTACTTACCCCTAAATGACTGGACATAAGGTCCTGGAAGGCTGCGCAGAGATAAGGAGTGGGTCTTAATCCCATTACCATTCTGTGCAGCTACATGAACAGCCACAATCTGCCCCCAGGAAAATATAATAGGATGTCTCCATATTATAATAATAATTGCAAGCTGTTGTAGAGCATTTTTCATCAGTAGATCTCAAAAGTCTTTATGAAGGTTGGCACTATAATCATGCCCATTTTACAGATGGGGAAACTGAAGCACAGAGGCTTGACATGGCAGAGCCTGAACTAGAAAGAAGAAGAACCCGTTTTTTTGACTCCCGGTCTGGAGTGTTAGCTGGCAGGGCACACTGGAACATGGTATGGTTTACAAGATATTTCAAGGTTGTAATTTAGATGAGTTTTCTATGCTGCAATAATATGACGCATTCTGTAAATTTGAGCTGCTTTCCTCCACCCTTAGTGGTTACTTTTGATTGTAGCAATTCAACATTTTTCACAAAAAAAAATCATTTATTAAGTTTTTAGTCACTCTGTGAAACATAAATCAGGCTGTTCCCAACCGTACATCCATCAGGATCAAAGCAGCAAAAGCTAAACCACTGATGACCCAGGCTAGATGTGTGTCTGGGGCCTCTGCACTGCGGGATTAAGAATATTACTGTCCAATTCTAATGAACTACTGCTGCTCTTAAATGATGTTGAGAACAAAAGATAGAGGAGGATTGGCTGACCTCCTTCCGCTGCCAGCAGATTTCTGACAATCCATTAAGGTTGTAGCTATTCAGTCCCAATCTAGACAGCCATATTTTTACAACTCTCAAGCTAATGAGTAGGCCGTATTATATTTTTCACACAGACTGTATGGCCAAATTCTGGTTTATGTACGACTCCTGGAACTGGGTGATATGTTGGGAGAGGGAGAAGTGGAAACTGAAATGAAGGTTTTATTGGGAGTGTATTTTCTATATTCCCCTTCTCGCTCTGTCCCTACACACACACACACTTCACTGAACGGACCCGTCACTGGGTTTGCAATCTAGAGGGGAGGTAGAAGAGAGAGAGGCTGAGAAGGAAAGCAGTTGAAACCTCGTCTAGTCTAGTTGCTTCACAAGCTTTGCAGAAATGAGCTGGAACCGGGGTGGGGGTGGGGAGGGGAGGAGGGCTGATGAAGCCGAGCCCCGGCTTGGCATGTGCCTCGAACTTCACGATTCAACAATTCCCCTAGTTCTTAGTCACTGTGCATTGCTATTTGTGTGTCCGTTTTCACTATAAAAATTCCAGAAGGCGTCAATCTCTCGCTCTCTGCCTCTCTCTCTACTACTTTACTAAATGATTGGCGCTGCCCTCTTCCTCTTGCATCTGCCCCGCCCCCCCTTCAAGCTCCCTCTTTAGCTACAAGCAGCATCACTAATTGCTTTTTAGGGTCCCTTTTCTGCTCTCTGTTCAAAATTCACGGGGCATTCCCTGGCTCCTTTATGCTCCTTTTCTGAACCTTTTCAGCTTCTTTTACAAACTTAGCACTTTCTGTGCCTCTCTGAGGCTTTGCACAAAAAAAAAAGTTTGGATTTTTTTTTATTGGCAAGAAAGCACCCTCCCTCATCAGTGCCCCTCCTCTCCCTCAAAAAAGCACATGCATTGGCCTGCCTCCTATTGAATAGGGGGCTTTGTGCAGGGAATTTCCGGAACACAGCCTAGTGCCGAGGGCTCAGTGTGAGTGGAGGGGCTTTGGGCAGGGAGCCTCCCTCAAGGCCCACCCCATTACCACGCTCACTGTTTGCCCTGGGCTCTCTAAAAGGGCTATTGTTGCTTGTTGCCAGGTATTCCCTAGCAACACTTCAGCCAAGCTGCCTCCTCTCTTTATGGCAGAAACTTTTCAATGGTCTCCAAAACACGTGCTTGTCAACTCAGGAGAATACGCTTCAAACAGACATAGAGGGGAAAAAATAACCCCAAGCGTTTGCTTTAGTTGAAATATGTGTGTTGGGGGTGTTTTTCCATTTCTTGTCATTTGCCTTGAAGCAGCAACCCAAACAATTACAATTAAAAAGTCTCAACTCCCCCACAACACACACACACACCCCTCTACACACACACACACACATACACACACACACTTCTTTTCTTTCCATTCCTATTCCCTTCTATAACTTAATATTGAATGTTGGGCTGCAGGGTCGGGGGTGGGGGGGTATTGGGTGAAGCAGTCTTTGGAAATGCCTTACATTGTGCACCCTTTTCATAGGAGAGATTGCTTCATTATTTTAAGGCTGATTTTGACTTTTGTGCGTTTGGCCCTGCTCAGCAGGCTGACCAAGGGCAAATGACTATTAAGAAGAATGATGGGAGATGCAACATCTGGGGGCAGGAGGAATATATTTTTGCATTTTTGTTTCTTTCTGTGAAGGACAGGTTTGTGTGATTGTGATTCGTCAGGTGCATGCGGCTGCAGAGGGATGTAATTTAAAGTCAAGCGGTGGAATTTAAAGCATTACTACCCCAAAAGGGCAAACCCACATTATTCTGGGTAGGAGACAGGAATGCAACATACAAGCAAATAAATATTGTCTTCAGCCTGCAAACCCATCAGGGCAGGATTTGTCTCTTTAGTATGTTTATACAGCACCCAGCACAATGGGGCGGCAGTTCCGACTGAGGCTTTTGGAATCTACCATAATATTACTTACTTATTGGTATGATTAGGACATAACATAATTGTCAGTGATCAAGAGACAATAGAAAAATATGCTTAAGGCTGGGATTTTCAAAGAAACCTATGGGACTTAGGCACTCAGATATCATTTAATTTCCATGGGATTTGAGTATCTAAGTCCTTTAAACTCCCAGCCTAAATAGTTATGGCTGTGGGCCCAAACTCAATCCCCATGAAGCCAATGGTAAATTTCCTACTCACTTCCGTAGTGTAGGATCAGGCCATATGTTTGGGATGCTAATCTGAATGTTTGTGTTTTCATGTAGATATCAATGTAGAACTCAGCGCCCAGCACCTGACAGAAAGGCCCCCTAGCTCTCTAAAACATATCAGCAGTAGATCAGATCACCTAAATGTTTCCTGTTTATTTGGGGGCTATCTGCATCCTAGAGATCTGTTTTGCTGGCTTTTGCTGCTGTTTTGCCCATATGCAAGATGACAAAACGATTCTTCACTAAAGACTCTGGGTTAGAGTCACAAAAAGACTTACGCATCTAACTTCCATGGGTGCCTAAATCCCATAATCAGGCCCCACTGGAATTCAAAAGCCTCCCCCCCCCCTCATTCAGCTGCTCTCAACCCTCTAGGTGCCTGAAGTCACTCAGTTCCTAAATTGTGCAGTAAAAGCTCTCCAGGTATCTATGATTCTACCTGCTCTGTCTTTGGCCCAAAGATTCTTTTGGGGTGAGAAGAGGGAGAAAGGGAGGAAGAGAGAGTGTATGCTCAAGAGTGCTATAGTCTGGTGGTTATCACACTGACCTGAAAGAGAGTGATGCCCAGTTCAAATCTTTTCTCACCTCCAGGGGAAGGGGAACTTGAACCGGAGGTAAGGAGTCCCCTAGCCACTGGGCTAAAAGCAAGGAAGAAAGTCCTCCTTTTCCCACCACCCCAGTTTAGTGCTAAAATGCCCTAGGCACCTAATGCCAAGACATGGCTTGTAGCTGAGAATCCCAAGCAGAGGAGAGCACCTCCCTGCAGCCCAGATTTAGATATCTGCCTCTGACCAAGAGTAGGAGACTTAGCATGACACCATCCCTTGGCTAGTTGATGCACGCTGGCTTGTGTGAATCCCATTCTGTGGCACCTCTCTCATCTCATCCCAACTCAGTCTGCTATTATTAATATGGAGCCAAATCCTTATCCTATTCAAATCAATGGCAAAATTCAATACTTATGTATTTTATAATTGATTAGGCAATGAATGTTTGTGTTTATATTGTTATTTACTTGAGGGGAGATATTCAAAGACACAAAGAGCAGATTGGCTTTCACTGGGGATTAGGGGCCTAACCCCCACTTGTGCTTTTGAAAATCACTCCCTTTGTTTCTAAGAGGCCTCACAAGAACCTCGGAGTTGAACTGTCCTCCAAAATAAAAGTGGAAGACGCATGACAAGCACGCAACCCTTGAGCATCTGACTCTCAAGCACCAGAGGGGAATTCAGAAAATCTGGGAAGCACCTGGAAGAAAAATCTGGCCAATGCTCCTCAGTCTGTCTGTGCCAAGTGCAGTATGGCTCCTGTTAGACAAGAAAGTACTGATGTTGCTTCGTGCTGCTCCCTTTCTTGTTAGAATAGATCACAGGGAGCAGAGGTGTCTCCTGTTTTGACAGAAACACTGCGCAGCCACCATTCCCTTCATATGCAGTTTTGGACTGCAGCCCTTTTCTCTCTTGGTTCAGCTGCTTCAGTCTTGCAAAGATGCTAAATCATATAAGAGCAGAGAGATGATAATTCTCTCCTCTGACCTATACGTCAGGATGCTATCAATGTCAATTTAACTCTCCGTCAATGCCGGTGTGACCCTCCCGAAAGATAACAAGCATGTTATGTGATAGCCCATAGGTAGAAAGTGTGGGGGTGGTTGATCATGCATGAGTGTGTATCTGCAGGGAAGTGTACAGTCTGCCTGGGTGAAGCTTTGTCTCCCTGTCTGCATCTCTGCCTGTTGCAGTGTAAGCTCTGCTCAGCCTTTACCAAGTCATTTTTGCTTCCGTTTCATAGGAGTGCCGTAATTAGAAGATGTCATGTTTCTAGCATTAGCATACTATCCTGCAGAGCTTGACATTAGAGGGAATGTAAATGGTTTTATTAAGTGCAAGATGAGGGCTGTTTAAATAATTGTGGTAATTCAAAACATGTGTATTATTATCTCTCAGGATCTATTAGATTAAATTAATGAAGTTCACATCTGGAAGAGCAGATATTAACAATCTGTGGGACAATTATCCCTCACTTGGTATCAACGGAAACCTAGATCTCGAGTTCCACAAAAGAATTGAGTTGAGGTGTCATAAACCAGACATTTTTCTGTGGTTAGCTCTAAGAAATAGTATGATTTAGATCTGGCTGTTCAGTCTGTTAACTTTTTGGTTATGGCGATTGATGCAAATGGTAAAAATGAGGAGCAGTGACCAAACATAGTGGAATATTCACAACTTGGAGCATAGGAAGGTAGCCACACAATCACCATTAAAGCCATTTGAATATAGTACCTGCCGTACATGCCTACATCTACAGTACATTGTTGTACCATGGAGAGTAAAATACAATATAAGTGGTGAGATCCTAAATTCTAGAATACAATCAACATTTCTTCTGAAGTCACTCTGAAAGGCCACAAAATGTGTGGAAAAATACAGACCACTGTAGAAATATCCTGCAGGTTCTTGTTTTACTCTACTTCAGCCTATGGCAACATATAATATGCTTTTTGTGGTTAAAAATTCAAAAATAATTTTAAATGAATGGCCAAGGTATTAAAAATGGATACCTAAAATTAGGGCCATAAATCCATACTTTGGCATCTAAATAAGTGATATAATTTCTAAAATGGATGAGCACTCCAGAACTTCTGTGTATTTAGGTGCAGAAGTATGGATTTGGGAGCCTAACTTTGAACTCCTATTTTTGCAAATCTTAGCCAGATACCTTTTCTACATCCTTGATTAAGTGGGCAAATGACAATTGAAAGTATACACCATGGAGATTCCAGGGAGAGTCATTCTTATAAACAAAGTGCTTTTTGGACAGAATTTCTTAGAAGTGGAGGCAGTCAGTCCTGTTTGTTTTTTGGAAATTATATACTTATTATTTGTAAGGTATTTCAGTCAAACAGTGGTTGCATTGAGAAGTCAACATTTGCCAGCAGTCAGTACAGTTACTTCCTAGACCAAGTATATAGAAATGCTCAGGTATCTCAGATATTTAATGTCTGCTAAGTGTTGGCAAATGGTGACCCTTTCATGGTAACTACTTTATATAAGCCCCAGTGACTGTACTAGTTGTGGGGCAAATCTCCCAGCCTATGGTAAAGCTCATACTCTTGCTCCCTTCCCAATTGAGGAACTGCCAAACAACCCCTCATTCATAAAGATATAGTACTTCTACCTAATTTTTCTCTCTCTCTGCTGAACCCAACACCTTGGTGTTAAGGCACCAAGTTTCAATAGGAATCATTTTGCTTTCAGAAAGTATCAGAAAACCTTAAACGATCTTTATTTTCAAAATATTTTCCCAGAGAGGAATCCCCTGGCCCATCCTCACAATGGTGTCATCGTTGGCCATCCCTCTGTATTTGAACACTGCACAGTACGCACGAAAAATCCCTATTTGTCTGAGAGAGAACTAAATCCAGTTTTCCTGCGAAGTATTGTATTTGAGGTCTTGTATTATAATCAACCCTTTGGAATGATTGTTCTTAATAAGGATGGGTCAGTCTGTCCATATAAAATAATTTCTAACCATATTTATATTGAACCCAAACTGAACCTCTTCTGGGGTGTGGAGGAACCTAGATAACTCCCTTCCCCTCCCCGTATGCCTCCCTGTGATTTCCATTTGTAGTCTCCATATTTAGCTGGAGAGTAACATGTCAAAATACTACAATAGAATATGTTCTTCTACTATCCAGCTTGACTTGAACAAGGAACTCCCAGAAATCTCACGACAACTTTTCCCCATACAATTTCCATCTCAGTTTGAAGATCTATGTGGTTCCCATAAATTTCAGCCAAGTATGGGACTGAGCGCTTCAGGTGATCATTAATGAATTAACAAATTAATTAATTGATCTGTTAATTAATTTATAAATTAATTAATAGATTAAGTAATAATTAATATAATTATAATTATAAAATTATAATTAATATATTAAATAAAATTATATAAAATATACAAAACAAAATTATATTAATAATATAATTAATCAATAATAGCACAATTAATTGTTAATTTATTTATTTAATTATTAATTAAATATATTTAATTATTGCTAATTAATAATCATTAATTAAATATATTTAATTGTTATTTGTTAATTTTTAAATATAATTAGTAATTAATATAATTAATAATTAATAACTATAAAATATAATTAATATATAAAATAAAATTATATAAAATATAATTAATAATTATTAATATGTTAATTAATATTTATTATTATATTAATAAATAAATAAATTAACAGAGCTCTACAACCAAGATTTTCAAAAGTGACTACTGACCTGGGATGCCTTCATTTCTGGGTGCCCAGTGTGAGACACCTTAAAGGAGCCCAATTTTCAGAAAGTGTTGACCATCTGCCTTCTGAACATCAGACCTCTTTATCATGTCTCAGGGAAGGCACCCCAAAAAGGAGGTATTCAAAATCACTTTTGAAAATCTTGGTTACTTTCATCTCGAAGCACCAGTTCAAATCTAGCCCCAGATCAGTGATGACCATTTCATGTCCTAAGTTAAATAAGGTTAGTGGCCTCAGCCCAATGCCTAGTAGACAGTTGTCCACATCAGAAAACCCGCTGCCTCATTCAACATGCATTTTTCTCGGTAAAGAAGCTGAGAGATGAGGAAGATGAATTACATCACCCTCTCACTCTAGAAGTTGGTCAAAGTTGAGGAATGCTGGCAGTTTGGAAACTTTGCACTGTTGCTGCCCATGTTTGTATCATTTCTAGGGACAGAAGACTATATTACATAGGGATGTTGATCTGGCACCATAGACAAACAAAAGTAAGGAAGGATTTGTTAATATTTAATCTTCTATGACCCTATTGAGATTCTCCCGTATTTTGTAGTTAAAATCTTTCCTCTGTACAGAGCTGACATATTCCCCTTTCATTTACATTAAATGCAGGTACATTTGCATTTTCCATACACCATTAGGTTTAAAGGCACAGCTACTCTAGCATTGCCATTCCCTTAACACTAATCTCACAGAAGAGCTTTTTTGTTCCAATTTTTTTTTTTTAAAAAAAAAAATGAAGCTATGAGCGGCACTCGGGAAAGTATGTGGAAGGACTTCAAAGTTGCATATGCCTTGCATTAGCTCTCAGCACAGGGGTGACTTCCACTATAAAATGAACCCTATGGAACCCTGTGGGAAGAAAAAGTGAATTATATTTGGTTGTATATGCCTTCACAAGAGGGTTTCCAATTCCTTCCTCGATGCATGCAAGCGAATGTTGCAAGAGGAGTGTTTGTAGCTTTCTAATCAATGATTATTTATGAATGATTTGTATTACAGTAGTACTGAGGAGCCCGGTCAAGGACCAAGGCCCCATTGTAGTAGGTGCTGTACCAGGAGAGAAGAAAGACATGGTCCCTGCCCCAAAGAGCTTACAATCTAAGAATGACACAAGAGAAAATAGGTGAACGCAGACAGTTAGTTGTCTAATCAGTCTATATTTTGTGCTGATCACAGTGGTATCTGGATGAATCAACGTATGACACTGCAGCTCTTCTCACCACTTCAAACTGTGATGGCACCAAAAAAGATTCCAAAAATGAGCAACAAGAGGAGACAATTTACAAGTTTTATAATTTAAAGTTCCCATTTAGACACATTTGCTGAAACAATTAGTTGAGGCAGGCAGTGTGGATGCGGTTTGCTTGCTACCAATCTACCGACAAAATAAAAATAATCATTTGCTCTTTGGATAACACTTCACTTGGGATGGTTTACAGACATGTTTGAATTTAATTGTTGATGTCTTCTAAGTAAATAAATCTATTGTACAGAAAAGGTTTCTTTAAGGATGGGATTTTCCAAAGTTCTAAGCTTTGCAATCAGTGAGAGTTTCATCATTGACTTCAATGGGAGCAGAATTAGGCCACTGTCTAAGCACTTTTAAATGTCCCACCCTTACTTGTGAACACTCTGCCTCATAGTGTAATGTATTTACTTAGGTCTTGATTGAGAAAAGCATTTAAATGTGTGATTAAATCCATCCCCAGCACTTAGGCATGTGCTTAAATCTAGTTGATTTCAGTGGAATTTAAGCATGAGCTTTAATGCTGCCCCGATTAGGGATGCTTTTCAGAATCAGGGCCTGAGATTTCAGCTCTCTGGGGCAAGGCTTCTCTTTTTGTTCTTTGTGTGTACAATGCCTAGCACAATGGGGCTCCATCCCTGATTAGAGCTTCTAGGCACCTTCATAATAAATAATAATGATAATATGAAGTAGCAGAACAGATCTGCTATATGACCTTCCGATTCCCCTCCCCTCAAGTCAGGCAAAAAAGAAAATTAAAATGGAACGAATCATCAAAGTAAATGTCATTGCAACAGACTATCAACAGAACTGTTTGAATTTCTGCTAAGTTATTTAGGCTACGTCTAGTAATTATTTATTGAAGCAGTGACACATAAAAAGTAAATTGGCCTGTAATTATTTTTTGTAAGGTAAGTAAAGTCCTCCTGAAAAGTGGTGATCACCTTCAACTTTGTCTCCGCTTCCTATTTTCCTTTTTAGATTTTTTTCTCCCAGAAAACAGCATCCAAACCACAGACCTGCTGTTGTGAAATAGGATTTTTAAAAGATAATCCTCATCAGGATCGCTGTTTGAATTAAAATGCTTGTCACAAGGCTGCTTCATAGATAGTTTTTCCACTGGCTGCGGATACAAGCGGAAGGTATAATGAAATCATAGTAACCTATTAATATATCAAAACTAAATGTAAGATTAGGGTTGTGTTTCAAAATCTGTTTAGCTTTTCAGATTTTGTTTATGCCAAGGGTTTCTAAAGCTTAACTTTTCTCTTTCAAATTGCATTAATAGCATTAGGCCTCAATTAATCAGATTCAAAATTTGGAAACAAAGAAAGTATTTTGTCTGCATAATCACTACAAGGCCATATACCGGGCTCTTTTCTTACCAGCCTTTTTAATGATTATTTCAGTCCAGATTTTTTTTTAAAAGGAACCACTGAAATCTGGGCTTTGAATTTTGTAAATGAGCCTGCTGCCCGACGCACTTCTCAGCAAGATAAGGGCAGAATGGCATTTGCAGAAATGCTTAGCTATCTCACTAACAATCCTGCTCAGTTGTGGGCCCCTTGGTAACAGCTTGGCAAATCTGCAAAAGGAATGTGACTATATAGTTTGTGTGTGGATTGTTGAGTCATTATAGCCTCCAAATTGCACAGCAGATCATTAATCATAGGCCAAGATAGGCAATCACTGCAGAAACGTGATGAAAAGGCTCCCAGAATAATGCCTGCTAAATCATGTTTAACATGCAGACCTTGCTTGTGCAGATATGGAAAGGGGGAGGTAAGAAAAAAAATCATTCCCCTTTTAGGAAAGAAAACTTCTACTTATCTTTGATTTGCATTCAGCCCTCCCTCAATAGTCCTTAAGCCTGTTATTTAATTCATTTTGGTGCCAGGTCCCATCACAAAGCAAAGACCCTAACCAGGACCTATACAGTCTATGACCCCCAAACCCCCTGTCTTTTCTTGTCAGTTCTATGTCATTTGTGCAGTTGAACTCCGCCAATTTGAAACGCTGACCTCTTCCATAGACAACCTTATTCTCCTCAAGTGAAAGAAAGGGCCAAGGCCTACAAACCACTCAAGCGAGAGATGGCAAGAAAAGAGAAAAGTGGTTGACTCGTAAATCAATTTTCACAGCCCACCCAAAACCCACACACACACACACTACATTGCTATTTTTAAAAAGAAGAAAAATATAGAACGGATTCTTTTTTAAAGTTTCAAGAAAAGGAAAATTGTGACTGGAAGGTGGGAAAATAGACAAGGTTGTACTCCAAGCCCAATATAAATCTATATTATCGAAACATAAACTTTCCTTTCCCACCTGTCATCCCCAGATCAAAAAGAGAACAGTCTCACAACATGTGTGAATGGTCTTTGTTAGCGCTGACAAAGTTGGTAGTATAAATACTAGGCATAAAACTAGTGCTCATCCTTTATGGACCTCCAGAGTTCTAAACCTTATTCATGAGCTGCTTCTATCAAGTGGTCCATGCTTGGAGGGTGGGGAGAGGGGGAGATCTATGCACACAAACATACACTACACACAGATAAGTGCACACACATTCATATATACACGTATAAACGAGCATACACACACATAAACCAGGAAGACAACTGACAGTAAAACAATCCAGTGGTATTTAAGGCCCCAGTCTTTCAAACTCTCATGAGTCAGAGTCTGCTACCCTTACTCACACAGAGTGGTGCCATACTCCCCATGTAGTCCCACTGACTTCAGTTTGTGTGCCACAATAGTACTTCTGTTCAGTGTGAACTTGGCTGTCACAAGCCTGCCCTCTGTTAGTAGCCTTTCCTCTCAGGAACAGTCCTGTTGACTGTGCTCGGAGTCATGAGCCAGAGCTTGCGAGGTCAGAACCTGAGACTGTACATAATTAGCAAGCTCTTCCAATCACCTCATTTGCCAGTCTTGTTCTTTAAAGGCATCCCACACTTAATCAGCCATTTAATCTATAGCAGTAGGTTTGTACAATATGATTTCAGTATGATAGCTATAAATTAAATGCCACACAATGGGCCCTTAAGGAGCGGGGTAGTCATTTTACAGGTAGGGAAATGGTGATATAGCTGAGCCAATAGATTCAAGCCCTAGCATTACCTAAAGTGCACAACAATTGATTTTTGTCTTGCAAATCACTGTGAAAATGCTGGCTCGATTCACTGGAGATTCACCCTCAGGGGAAGGCAGGAACCAAGCACAACTGACCTTCTCCCTTAGGGGGCTATGCTGTGGGGGAAGCATCTGTAATTTACAATGGGGTGTCTCTAGCCATCTGTATGTGGAGCTTGCCTAGAAGACGGACTGTATCAGCACAATGCTAAACTCCCTGTCCCTGTCCATTCCCCAGACGTTCCTGCCTGCTTCTGTGGCTGTACTAAGCAGCTCCAGGTCCCTCAGCAGGGTGGAGATTCTGGGCGGCTCGTGCCACTGCACTCTCCATCCCAATGACTTGTCATTGCCTGGGCCCTGCTGCTTGGGCTCTGCCGGTAGCAGGCAGTAAATCAAGCACAGTCAAGTGCTAAACAACTCCTACATAACACTACTATGGTGTTCAGACGTATCTGTGGAGAGCCACTGATTAGTACTGCAGTAATAGCTGGATCTAATCGAGATGCTAATAAAGATTTCTGCTAAAACCTACCAATATACCTTGTTACTGTCTGGTTTTGGTGGGTTCATAGAACATATGTTGTATTGCAGGTAGGGTAGGATCTAAATCTGCAAAATAAGACTCAGGGTTGTATGTGATGAAGAAGTCAACAGGAAGGAGAGACGTAGCCACCTCACAAGATATTTCCATTGTAGGGGCAAAAATAAGAACATAAGAATGGCCATACTGTGTTGGACCAATGGTCTATCTAGCCCAGTATCCTGTCTTCCAATGGGGACCAATGCCAGGTACTTCAGAGGGAATGAACAGAGCAGGATCATCAAGTGAACTCATTATGATCAGAACAGATAATCATCTAGTGAATCATCAAGTGATCCTGCTCTCTGTGAGTAGACTTTACTCTCAGGAACAGTCCTGTTAACTATGCTTGTGAGTAAGGGCTTGCAAGGTCAAAACTTGAGACTGTACATAATTAGCAAGCTCAGAGTTGGGCTACTTCACATCCCTTCTTGGTCCAATAAACCATTTTTCCTGGACTAAAACTAGCACCCTGTTAATTAGCCAAGTGTGCATTCACAGCTCGCACACAGGAGAAACGTGCCTTGTCTGCATGGGAGAGGAAATGGATAGGCCAAAGGGAAAAGGTGGTTGGGCCACGTTCCCTGGCCACACATCCTGTACCCATGCATTATCTTGCTCCAGTTGGGTGAACAAGTGTTTCCAGCCTCAAAGCTGGGCTGATAGAGAAGATAGAGAAACTGGGTTTGGAGAGAGGCTGCCCTGGCAGTGGTGAGTCACAGCAGCTGACGCAAACAATCAGTTCCTCATTCACTGCTATCAGTGCAGTGTAGTGCTGTCCAGTACAGGTGTGTGAACCATTCATAACAAACAGTGTATTCACTGACTTTAGCCCATTTTGTCTTTGCAAGCTCTGACTTTTATGAATGTATTTGTTGTGAGAGGAAGAGCCTTTTCAGATAAACTGCTGTGGATGTGTATAGACTCGTTCCTAAACTTTGCTAGTTCACTTATTCACTGTTGGTTGTCACCACTATGTGGCTGGTCAGTTTAGTCATATTATGTGGTTTCTGGCCCCTGACTAGACAAGTGTAATGTCTCGGGGAGAAGATGGGAGTAGTTTGTGGAGTTAGGAAGAGATACGCTTCTATGTTAAGGAAATTTGCGGACACTGTAAAGCTTTTTATTTCTGTGCACTCACTTCATGCCTGAAACATCACTATTAGAAAAAGTGGACTATTGTATAATAGCCTAGCTCAGGCCTGCACAACTCGGAAAGCAGCTAGGGCCATATTACTGCAAAAAAAACCCAGCTGCGGGCCGAAAAGCCCCGCACTCGTCCCGCCCCCATCCACTTCCCCCTACCCCGCCACTTGGCTTGCCCCACCCCTACTCACCCCTCGCGGGCCGCACAGTGAGCCTGTGTGGGCCACATGTGGCCCCCGGGCCGCATGTTGTGCAGGCCTGGCCTAGAATCTCATATGCTTTCCATTACTGAGGTATCTGATTTTAAATTTTCTGTTGAACTTACACGAAGTAATTGCATGGGGGTACATCTGTACATGTCTCAGCAACTACAGTTACAGCTAGATCCTTGTTTGGTTTAATTGCCTCTGGGGCAGTGTTCCCTCTCTCTCTTCTTTAAACTTCATTAGTGCTAGGGCTCTGGCCTGGGATTACAGGAACTCAGCCCCCCGGGTCGCTTGCTATTGTTAAGCACTGAGTTCTGTCCGGTATGCAACATTTCACATTTATTCAATTTACTGGTCTCCAATTTGTTGTCACTCAGCACCGTTCACCAACATAATTTTCACCAACAAAATTAGCAGTTGCAGCGTAGGCGTACCTGAGCAGGCCTACTTAGGAAGGATTCATTAAGATTCCCATAACAGCCTCCTTGTCAGGGCACTTACCTACAGTCTGGGGAACATGTCAACAAATCTGTCCTACTGTTGTGTTAATTAAACATTGTTCTATTTATAACAGCCTTTACTGACCCCCAGCAGTTCCGCACACAGTGAACGAGACGTAGGTAGCCATGGTAAGTGGAAGTGATCTGTCAAAACAGCATGGGTTTGAGCCTCCCGCAGGCCCCAGGGGACAGTTCTAACATAGGCAGCAACCATCATATACGTGTATCATCACAGTCTGGCACCTCGGCTACTGGCAAAGCCTGGTGTTCTTCAGCAAAGAACCTGCAGGGTTTGGGGGCTACTACTTTGACCTGCAATTAGTTTAAATTGGTCACAAAAGGAGTTTTGGTGTGTTCACACATAATAAGTACAAAAGACCCATCCACAAAATGAATAACGGGTATGTGAACATGGCACATTGAAATTTGGTTTCTACCTCACTGCCTGGTGAGTGAATAATTTCCCCCACTCTTGCTGTATAGCTTGCTTGCTGGTGTATGTGTGTGCATAGGAAGAAGGAGCCTGCAGAGAGATCTGGTACTCTGACGTGTTATATGTGGACACGGGGTCATCTCAGAGCTGATGGCACCACATGTGATCTGTATGGCCTTTAGCTCATGCAGTCATGGGGGAGCGGTGTCTGCCCAGCCCTGCTTTTTTCCATATGCTGTCAATGACCAGTTGGTGTTTCAGCAACAGGTGCCTGCATGGTGCAGTTCTGCTCCACAGATTGTGGTCTGATGGCCTGGAATACCCCACCTCCCTCCCCCCCGTCCCCCGTGTGAATGTTTTGCCTTTCAGCCACAGCATGTCCTGTTGCATCCTATGACAGAAGCACATTGCTGCAAATCCATCCCATGCTCATTTCTTTATAGTGACATTTTATGTAGGGCTGGGGTGAGCAGCTGTCAGCATTTGCAGCCATCTCACTAATTGGCTTGGTACCTGTTGAATGCAGGAAGAGTTGGTCACTCTCACCACCAGTGGGTCTCTTTCACTGCCTCCCTCCCTTAGCCCCTCTCATCCCAGATAGATGCTCAGATATTGTGACAATGACAACTGTGTAAGTACCTGGATGGATAGATATGCAGCTGTATACTTGGCCTGGCTCCAATCCTGACACCTGAATTCTGCTCCAACCACTAGGCATGACCATTAATGCCTTTGTTGTGATACCAATGGCAGGGGTTCTCCTTCATGTTTCTCTGTTGGGTAGGTGGAGCGGTATGGAGTGATATAAGTCCTGTTTTAATGGAAGGGTGCTGGATTGGGCCCACTGCCATGAGAAGATGGTTCTGAGCATAACTCTCAGCCTGCCCAGGCCCTAATGTGAGATGCACTGTGTGACCAAGACCCAAAATGAAGGTGTGGGAGACATTCTTGAGGAAGGAAACGTAAAATGCTGTGGGATTCGTTCCCTCCTTATACAGAATTATCTTTACAACCTCAGCTTCATGGCTGTTTGTTTTTGTTTTAACTTACTTCCAACCGTAACAGTGAGGACGAACCGGCTTTCTGTGGGACAGAGGGAATTTGGGGATTACCAGAAGTGACATGAGGGATATTTGAGAGGTATGGTTCTCATTGTCAAGATTGAGTTCTTTCACCTATTGGAGACTAGCCAGGCCAGCATCTAGACAGAATAATGAGCTCCGGTGGGTTGCAGTAGGATCACCTGATTGACTAGCCTGTCTGACTGGCTGAAGGGAGACAGCTGATGAGAGTTTTTAAACACAGCAGGCTGCTGGCTGCTTAACGCTTATGACTGCAGCTGTGTTCACTCCTGTACCTGCTGCATTCCCAGATTTATTCCTGTTCTGTGCCAGCTTCCTTGCTTGCCCCTGACTCTGGCTCTGACTTTTGGTTTGACTCCTGATGCTGGCTCCAGCCCTTGACTTTGGTCAATCATGCCTGACTCCTGCTCCAACCACTTAGCCTGGCAGTCTATGCCGTGCTCACCATACTGATGGGATTCTTTTATTTCACTCCATTGTGTACATGGTGTGGTATGAAATGGTAGAAATCCTGTTTTAGCTGAAGAGTGCTGGATTGGGCCACTGTTTTGAGAAACACTGTTGTGTACATAATATTAACCCAGAATTCTGATTTACTCTGACATACTGGAATAAAGAAAGTCTCCAGCCTATAATATATAGTAAAGATATACAGAAATCAAGCTCTAACTAGTGAGACACAAATTCAAGAGGCACAGTGTAGTGGAGAACAGAATACAACAAAGGGTGTGGGGGTTGGAGCACAAGTCACAGGTGAATGTACTCTTTGTCCTTCCTCTTCTTATTCTTGAGTCTTCTGACATTGAGTGGTTGAGGCTTGAATTATATGGGGCAACCAATATCTCAAAAGAACTGGGCTTCCAGGTGTAACTGTTCTCACTGCTCTGAGTTTGGGACTGTGAAGGGAATGACCTCTGGGAGCACTGTGGTGGGTTCGAGCTGCTGGTGTTCCCACTACCCAGTATTATCCAGGTGGTGCACAACATGACTGGGTCCTGGTTTACACAGCACCGCATTGCCTGCTGCCCTAATCCCAGATGTGCTGCGGAAGAGCATTCTGACATTCTTTTGTCTCCAGGAGTTGCCTCGGCGTCTCCCTGTCTTTTTCAATAGTGTCTTTTGCCATGGCAACGCTGTCCCTGGCCACTTGTGACACTGTTTTTGGTCACTCTAATCATTTCTCTGGAGAGCTCCAATTCTTTCTTTTTCCCCCCACTCCCCCATCCTCAAGTACTGTCTCCATCTTTCCACTGTTTGTTTTTCTTTGGGACCCCGCAATGAGGTCAGCAAACATTTCATCACAGGTTTTCCATTTTTATTCTCCTCAGGTTAGCCAGCCACTCAGCTTTTGGAAAAGGCCTTCTCCTTGGGGGTCTAACTAATACAGGTGCCGTATGGCTATGAGAGCAAGAAAAGAAACCACAAGCAGTTATTGTCCATATACCAAAGAGCCTATGGTCATATGTCTTAATATGCTGTTCTGACTTTCCCTCCCTGAGAGTCCCCCAGACTGGGAGGAGCCTCAGAGATGGTAAGTGGTGTGTGCAAGAGAAGAGCTGTATTGGGTTTCTTGTCTGTGCAGCACATGCTGTTTGGGTTTGCAGTTGTGCATTGCAGGTGGGCTGGGAATTATATCCCCAGTTTGGGTTTGCATTTTTCCTTATGCAGTGTCAAAAGTGTTTATCGGGAGGCATGTCGGGGTGAGTTGAATAGTAATCATCTCCTCATCCCTTTGTACTGTCCTGAATCTCAATGACATTATGCTGAGGCAGGTGTCTAGGAAGTAGAGAATGGATTTATTCAAAAAGGCAAAGGGCAGACCATTGAGATATGCTGTGAACTTGTTCACCAAGATGGTTCCCAGAGGACCATAGAAGGAAGAACCTTGCCATTATGCCCTGTAACATCTGGGCCAAAATAGAGCTATTTCTCAATCATAGATTCTACTTTATCTTCTCTGCAGACCTGGCAAAAGTGCAGAGAAAAATAGATAGGGCTCCGCAGTGATTGTCTGAAGCATCCATGTCTTTCTCTTGGAAGCCTGAGAAAAGCCATTAAGAGCTTTGCGATCCCTAAGGAAAAAGCTCTTTTTCCTGTAGAAACGTGTATTACAGGGCATTGCAATGTCCATGTCTACCTCATATAATGTGAGACTACTAACCAAACTTCTCCTGCAACCACTGTCTCGATAAACTGTTGAATTTTGTACAAATGGCTGTTTGAATTGACTACAGTGTGTGCATGCAACATGTGCTGTAGCTGCATGATGCTGCCAGCCGCCATGTTGAGCTGGTGAATGAGGTGTGAGAGACTGGGAGAAGTGGTGTTGTCTGACAGGGTAGATGCAGGGGGAGGGGGAGGAAAATAGGTAGATGGGCACATGCCCTCCATGGTGTGGATGTGAAAACAGCTGATTGTCAGGCTTTAGCATCAGACGGTGGCTGACTGCCCAGCCAGAGCAGCTGCCATTTGGACACCATGTAGTGGGCAAACAGACAGGGTGGGCTGAAAGGGAGGGTGGTGGGGATCTGGAGAGTCAGATGTGAGCTAAGAGCCTTTCTGCCTAAAATGGCTCTGGCCATTGCTCACCCAGAGCAGAGAGCCAGCGTGGCAGTACAGCGTGGTAAAGACAGGGACTTACATGCCCAAGTTCCATTGAAAAGATTTTACTCCTCAGTACTGTCTGAGCCTGGGTTGCTGGCTGGGAATCAGGCTCAGTTGCTGTGCTTGGCTTTCCCCTACTGTCGTCTTCCTGGAGCACTAAATTCATTTCTAAAAGAGCACATGGGAATTATTGTTTACTTGACAGAATTTGTTTAATTTGTTATCTTCTATTGCAAGCAAACCACATAGATAAAGAGGGGTTGATTTTCCGGTGGTGTTAGTGCCGTTGAATGTCTTCTCTTCCTTAGCAGCCTTTATTTCACATACAGGTGGCTTTATTTTTTTCATTTAGAAATGTCATCACTACTTAATTAGCAAAGCATTGTTACCTGACAGTAAAAGCAAGCCTATCTAGGCCATATGGCAGGGTTTTAATCTACATTGTCACAGGATAATCCCATCGAAATGGTTTCCCTTTTCAATCAAAACAGCATTTCACACTTTACCAATATGGGGCTTTTCCTTTTCCTGCTCTAGGGTAATATAGATCTCCCTGTGCAGCCAGTGCAAATTAAAACGGCTCACTTCTCCAATCAACTGCAGGAAGAGAGAGAAAGAGAAGTGTGGTTTGAGGGGGGAGAAATATATTAAAAGTCCATCCCAAAGGTTGGCTTAGAAGGGATCTCTCTTTAAAAAGCTTATGTGCGTTTGGGACTAAATTAATTTGGGGTACGATTTTAAAGGGAAGTTGTTTATATACATGGCCCCTCTCTAGTCTTTCCATTTCACACAAGATTGGTCGAAGCCAGTCAAGGAGATGTAAGCAGCCTCAGTGATCTTTATCTCTCTTCCTCTGGTGCTATTGGAAACTTGACATTTGCAGTTTATAAAATAAACAAAGGTGTGAAATGACTTTTTGGCCTTAATTTGACAGAACTGTCTCACACCCACCACTGAGCTATTTTGCTTGAAAGGGGTGCTGAGGAATGTGGCCCATTGGGCTGTTTTCAAGTGTTTGGCACCCACACCCAGGACCAGATTTTCAAAAGGGCTCTGCTCCCAGCAGCTTCCATTTACTATGGCCAAATTTGGGGCCTCAGTGGGAGCTGAGTCCTTTTGAAAATCTGGGCATGATTCCCCCTCTGAGGAGGGAGGGTAGAAATGCAGAATGGGGTTTAATGCTGCTTGGGGCATGCAGAACTTCAGTTTGGATTTCCTTTTGGTGACCAGGAAATTTGCAAGAGCAGAGAGACTATCTGCTGTAAAGGCTCTCTATCTCCCTCACGAGCTAGCATTTATATATTCTCTAGCACCACCAGATCACCACAGCTGTGTGTGGTCAGGCAGTAGTATTATCTCCATTTTATAGCTGGGGAACTAAAGCACACAGAGATTGTGGTAGGGAGTGGGAAGAGGCTGGAATGGAACTCAGGTCTTCTGGGGTCTAATCCAGTGTCTTGGCTACAACGTCACCTTTCCTGGGCTTCCAATACGTTGCCGTCTGGTTTTATTCTCTTCTATCACCAGAGGTACAGAGAAGCATCCATCCTATGAACTCTGGTCTGAACAGTGACTAGTCCTTCCAAGGGCACATAGAAGAAGAATCAAAAAGGCACAAACAGCCTCCCCCAAGTCTAGGCCCTGTACCAGGTCCAGAAGCAATCAAAATCCCTGTGCTCTGGGGAGCAAAGGAACTGCTCCCTTTGTGTACTGGTACTGGAGACACACATTGCCCCAAAGAGGTAGAGAACAGCGACTCCACTGCCCTCTCTGTGCTGGAGAAGTGGGCTGCATATTCCTGGGGTACAACAAGGTGCTCAGGGAAGGACTATACCTCTCTGAAGACACCACACTTTCTAGAGGTCATCCTGGGGCAGCTGCCCTCAGCCCATCTCTTAAATTAAAGGCACAGTCTAATTTAGCCTACTTTTTAATGTCTGAGCTGTGTCCTGGCATGAGCCGGCTAGAACATTTTATCATTAATTTGGGGAAATGGCAGCTCCTTCCATTCATTGATACTTTGCCATAATGTCATGTTCCCAACCCTTATGAAAATATTACAGTATTCTCCACTCACCTAGGGTATAACTAATGTAGGATGTAGTGTTTGGGACCATTGCTGTAGAATACTAGCATCTCTTTTTTTTTTTAACAAGGGAAGCTAAGTTCACTGTAAGAATTGGATCCAAGCATGGTTTTAATCATGCATCATACGGGATTCCCTTGTGGTTTACAGGCTAGGAAAAATCAATGGCTTGACCAGTTAAATCAATGTCTGGCTTTGTTATTGTGAAGAGTCTGGCTGAATTTTAAAAGTGGAATGCCACTGTAATGGGATACTCCAGTTTTTAGACAAATGCAGTCAAATATATTTGCAGTGGTGGGGAGTACATTTTATACAGTAGCTTTCTAGAGTTACAAATCTACAGGGTCAAATCCTCAGCTACTGTAAATTGGAAGAGCTCCGTTTCCTTCAATGTTACACAAAGTTACATTAGCTGAGGATTTACATTAGCTATTTCTATGGCCCTTATCATAGTCAGTTCATAGTCTGGAAAACTGACTAGTAGGAATGTATTTACAAATAAAAGCAAGAGGGATAGTGAGTTATGCTGTTTGGGGCTTTAAGAAGTAAGAGAAGGTATTCTGAAATCAGGTACTACTCTGGGTTGCAAGTTCTCTGAGGGTGCCACTTGAACTTTGAAGTAATAATTCAGGGAAGAACAAGCTTGAAAGTAGGATATACAGGTGCTTATGGAAAATGTAAGTTTTTCTGAGTGGCCCTTAATTGTGATCCGTGTGAGAGTGTGAAAGAGAGCAAAAGAAACATAAGGAGAGGGTATTTCAATGTAGATCCCTGTATGTTTTCTTCTGAGATGGACTCTTCTCTGAAGTTGAGTAGAACTGTGCATCTACCAAAAAACCCCAAAATAAACCCCACAACCCTCTCCCTTTCTCCCCGCTCCTCCCAGTGCTTCTGAGGGTGGAGGTGCGATTCGCTATGGCAATTTTTATTTTCAGCACGCTTGACAGGCTGGGAGACGAAGGCGTTAATGTTTTCTGACAGGCGACCCCTAATTGTGGACGCTTTTCTTCTCTGCCTTTTCTGTGAAATTCTGACTTAGGCGAGCAGCATAACAAAATGCCCTGGCATTGAAATGGGCGCTTGCACTGCTCTGAGCTCAGGGGAGCGGCATTATTCATGAAGATTTTCAGCTGGTTTTTTGTGTGTTTTAACTAACCTTTGAGTTTGGTCAGAAGACTAGCCAGGCTCTCTTTCTCAAAGCACGGTGCTGGCAACCGGACAATGGAGCCAAACTGTTTTCCCTGTTAAAGAGATAACTATGCCCGTTGAGTTGCACATAGAGAAATTAATCTTCAGGCGCATAGAAACGATGGGCTAACCTCTGTTTGTAATCTCCTGCATGGGATTATTGATAGGATTCTGGAAAGTAGCAGCACGCACGCTGTCTGGGAGCAAAGGAAAAAAACCCCCACCTCTCTTGAAGCTAAAAGGCCTGCTACTCTGCTTACTTTCCATTTGCCTTTTGTAGCAGGATTTGTAGTGGCTAACGTAGTAGAAACGGGCTTGTTAATTGCTCCAGGAAGAAGTTGCTGGAACTGTGTGATCTTAGATATGCGTTGGGGAATTAGGACTAGTAAATGGTACCTTCACATTTAAAGACACAAAAGGCGAGGGGAGGGGCCAAGAAACAACCCGCTGCATTTCAAGGCAAGCTAATCCCCGAATACACTGAGTAGTAATCACTGCCTCAGACAGCGCATCCCTCCAGCGCTGCCCACAGTGGGAAGCAAGGGTGTCCCCGACGTGATTTTGTTGCAGTTGGCAGGTGGCGTTTCTTTTGTGTCCCCTTGAACTTTCCTTCCCCGCTCCCGCCCCTTCCCGAAACGAAAATAAATAAATAATAGACGCCCAGGCGGAATCCGCCGGGACCTCCCCCCCCCCCCACTTTCGGGTTACTTTTTTATGAGGACAGAGCTTAGGGTAGGTGCTCTCTGCAAGGTTGATTGTCCCGCTTCCGATAACTGCAGCAACAGTGTAAGCGGAGAAGGCTCTGCAAACTGCCGGTGTGTTTACGAGCCCAGCTCTTTTGCATTCTGCAAAACCCTTTACTCCACACACACCCTCTTTATATATCTATCTATATATCTATATAATCAGGTAACTGAGCGACCCTTAAACTGCTGTTATCTTATAGCGGGGCTTGTGCGGTAGGAGGCTGAGCCGTGCGCATCTGACAGTGGGCGCATGCCTGCAGCCAATCAGCGCCGGGAACAAGCCGGGATGGTATATAGCTTGAATAAATCATTAAGCTTGACACGCGCTCCCCACTCTCTGGGCTCTGTAATACAGCTCGCTTCCTGCCATTAACCTACAAAACCTCTTTTGTATCAATCTAATCTTGCATACAAAAGACAGAATATAACTTAAACGTACATCAAGAGGAAAGTCGTCTTCCCCTCCACCCCTGTTTTCCTGGGGATCTGCTAATTTGGGGGTATAAATGCAGGGGATGGAGGTTAATGATGTACCTTGAAAGGGTGATTACTGTGAAAAGTAATAGAAACATTTGAAAAACACACGCATAGAAAGAGAGGTTGAGTATTCTTCCGTTTTTAGCACTTGGATCCTATGCGAGCATATCATTGCTAATGTTGTTGCTAAAGTTTGCAAGACAGGAAAACAACCTTCGAGAAAGGGAAATGGGGCTTCCACTACATAGCCCCGAACTCAAAAGTATTGGAGAAAATTCCCACATATCTGTAGTTTGCCTCGGATCCTGGGTCCACCTGAATATGTGATTAAAGAGTTAGAGTTAGTACTGCCATATAAAGGACTTTTCTGCCATTGTTTTTACCTTCTGATATACCTTGGTGTGATATACATTGAATACCTTACGACATACAGCGGCTAGAAGTCAGAATCGTTTCTCAAATTAAGTGAGACGTGCAGAGGAATGGTAGAGCAGTATCATGCGTTCAGGATGAAGTGAGCCTACGAGCAACTAGAAAATAGTGGACCAGTCCTGCGTTCCTTATCTATACCCAATATTCTCATTGTCTGCAGTGGAAGTGGTGAGTGTCCAGGAGATGAAGGATTGGACCAGATGCAGATCTTCAAAAGGGAATCCAGATTCCTTCTTCAATGGTGAAAGAAGGAACGGGATTTTTAGGGGGAACCCAAACTTTCAAAGTTATGACCCTCCAGGCTTGACCTTTGCTCTGGCAATTGAAGCCCTATGATTTGTTTTGAACAGTCAGCTAGGAGGGGTTCAGGGAGGATCGTTACCCCAGGAGGGTTACGGATCCTAATTTGAACCATTATAGGAAGGTCTTCAACCAGGGTCTAAAGCAGCATCTAAATTTGCCAAGCCAGGCGTAGGGCTCTTGTGCAGCCCTCTGCACTTCACCCCTCTCAACCAGCAGCTACAACCAATGTTGTTTCGCCTTTTTAGGCACGCTCGAAGTTCGGTACTCCGGGGAACAATATCAAAAACTTGGATGAGATGAATTTGTTAATAACTCACTTTTTCTAACGTTAAAAACAAAGCCCCGGTGATCTCCGTCTGCATTTTGTGTTTTCCTGATAGCCCTTTGTAGCGTTCAAACTTATACGCTAATAGAAGCCCTGATTTATGGAGTTTACTAAAGCTAACTGAATACTGCTTGTCAGGGTGCACTGAATGGCTTTCCCTCCTCATACAAGAAAAGGCTTTGTGTTGCTAAGCGATTAGAGCAGATGTAATGAGATTTACCCCAGTCCAGCTTTGGCCTTTCCTATCTTCGGTAAAATTGTGTGTTTCTGGGTCTTTTTCTTTCTCTCTCTCTTTCTCGCTCTCTTTTTTTTCAGGCCTGGGGGAGGGAGGGGAAAGAGGGATGAATTTCCGAGTCTGCCTCATGCACTATAACAAATAACAGCGTAACTTTGCCTTTAGTTTAATGAGGCTGGATATTTACTATTCAGAAGTGAGCAAAAAAGAACACCTGTCTACACAAGGAGGAGAAATTTCGCCTTTGTAACAGAATGAAACATTATCCTAATGTTATATTCATAGCCATAAATTACTCGCTACACTTTCTTTGCATACCTTATCTACACACTTGCAAAAGTGGGTAAATAAAAAGCTGAGGTGCCTTTAGCTAGAGAATGGATGGCGACATTATAACGGTTATTATTTTCATAATTAAACATTAGTTCTAGGATGGGTTAAAACAATGAATGTACTGAGGCAATAAGGGATTTAGTGATCCCCCCCAACTCTTAAATAACATATTGATAATTTTGAGGGGAAGGTGAAATGAATGTATAGAAATGCATGTTTAAAGCAATGCAGCAATGGGAAAATTGCATTAAATTCCAGTGTAGTCAATGACTTACTCTTTTTAATTTTTTTTTAATGAGCCCCATGCAAATAAATAGTAAAGCTGTACAAAATCAGGCTAGATTTTTTAATTCTGTAAGGCAGCCTGGCTATCCCAGTTCTTTGTTGGTTGTGGTGTGGTTTTTTTATAAAGATGCATTTTGCGCTTTGCTTTCCGCTTGGCTTGATGCACGCAAACTGAATTTGCAAGTAATGCAGGAGGGGGAAAAGGGGGAGGCGAATTCTGGTCACGTCCTTGCTAACTGACAACAAGCAGGCTAGCCAAAAAAAAATCTTTTTGAATCTTGGTAATTGGGTACTTTTACACTCAGATCACGCTATTTGGATAGAATAACAACTTTAGGAAGATCAGTGTCATTTCTACTACTTCGGGTTTTTTTATTCTCCCCCCTCCCCACAATCCCTCTTTCTCCCAATGGTTTTATTGATTGCTTGTCGAAAATAAATATATAAATGGCAAAAAAGTAGCTTGTCTATTTCGGTGGCTTTGACTACATGTTTCCTCGTATTTTCTTCTACCCTGTTTCATTGGAGGCGGTGAGAGGACGGTCAGAGCAGTGAAAATGTGGGATGGAGCGCCCTCTTTTTTAGGGTTCATTCTTTTAGGAAATTCTTTAATGTGCAGTGATTTCACGAAGGACAATGAAGCCATTAATCACCCCCGAATCTCTTGGTTTAGATACACATTTGCAACATAGAAGGGCAAGAAAACAATTGTAACACTTTTGTATCTTTGCATATATATGTTACATCCAGCATACATACAAATACTCTGTGTGCAACGTATTTCTGGCATATTATCACTTAACATTTTTCTCTTTACATTCATAGTTATCAATGGCAGAAAATAAAATTACATGCAATAGGCAGCTGATCACTTTAATTTTTTTAAAAGGTTTTATTACGAAACTAGCTTGTATAAAACATGGTTATACAGGACTTTTGTAAGTTTGTAATAAAACAGTAAGAAAAGGCAGTGGTATAAGGGCTTTTTTTCCTTTTTTTTCCTTTTTCAAAAGGCAGCATATAAAAACAAATGGCTACCATTTTTGTGTTTGGACAATAGCTGCATAAACTTTGTTCACTTTGAACATTGTTTAATAACATTATTAATACATTAACAAAGTTTCTATAAAGTAAGACACGTTGGTGCTAAAGTACATCTGGAGGAATTCCAAGTCCTTTACAAAACCACATACAAAAATGGCAGTTGTAAGGTAAAGGTAATGTTGACTACATGTCTAAATATCAAGAGGTAATAAGCATTACATATCTCTTTAAAAAAGTCTCAAGATATACACATTTTAAACCATTTGTACAAAAACCTCTATAAATTTCTCTCTTATGTACAAAAATAGCTTAATATATCCCCAAACTGGTTAGGATAGATACAAATAGATTTTCTTATAATAAAAAATTCACAAGAAAGGATTGGAAGCATTCAATGATGAAAATGGTAGAAAAAAGTCAAAGTGATGGGGGAAGGGGTGACTTTAGAGGATTCTTTGAGTACAGCATAGTTTAATTTCAAAATCTCCACAAACATTAGGAAACTAATTGTGGCAATAGCGTAATGAACACCAGTCTTTAAGGGCTAAAACTGTACGAGGAGGGGGTGGGGGTGGGGAAGAGCCCCTCTCTGTGTTGAGGCTAGGCAGTGCTCTTCCCTAGAGGGCTAGGACGACACATGTTTTTGAGGACATATGCTCCATCATGCCGTGGTCCCCGCAGCTTTCAAATCCATCCTGGTCTTGTGAAACTGATCCGAGTGCAAAGGCGGTGAGTGCTTCAGTGTTCTTGGAGAGGCGATACGAGCTCCTCGTGTGCTGTGTAATTCTCCCGTCCGCTGAGAGGGAAAAAGGCAGTTTTGTTTTTGTGTTTGCAACCGTCCTGTAACAATAAACAAGAGACAGAGTCAGGATCAAGGTAGCTCTGAGGCACAGCCAGCTGCAAAGTCGCGGGGGTGGGGGGATTCTGCTCATCTTGATCGCTGTTCATTGAGCCCTTCCCGCTGCTGCACAGCCTCCCCCCCCAATTCCACCCCCAGGCTGGGGATCCCAGGAATAAAGGATCCCCCCGCCCCGAGCAGGGCTCCCGCGGACGCCAGACCCACCTGCCGCAGCCCGAGCTCAGAACCAGTTGGTGAAGTCCAGGAGCTCCTGCTCTTCGGGGCTCAGCGGGTCGTAGGACCCGTCGTCGGAGGAATAGGACGAGACGGGGGAGCCCGCCATGGAGTTCATGTCGTGGGAGTAGCTGGGGGAGATGGTCGGGGACAGCACCCCGGCCTGGAAGGCGGCGCTGACGGCGTCGTGCTCGTCCAGCAGCTGCTGCAGGGCTCGGATGTACTCGACGGCCGAGCGCAGCGTCTCCACTTTGCTCATCTTCTTGTTGGCCGCCCCGTTGGGGACGTGCTCCCTGAGGGTGGCGAAGCCCAGGTTCACCAGCTTCACCCGGTTCCGCTCGCGCTCGTTCCGCCGCGCCACGGCCGCCGGCTGCTGCTGCGGGAGGCTGTAGCCGAAGCCGCTGAAGTTGAGCCGCCGCTTGCAGCGCATCAGCTCCGGGGAGGACGAGCGCTGCCGCTTGACGGGCTTGGGCGCCGCCGCCTTGCTGCCCGGCGAGGGCTGGCCGGCGGCCGGGCTCGGCGGCGGCGGCGGGGGCTGCAGGCTCTGGGCGGCGGCGAAGTAGCAGGCGGGCGGCAGGAACTGGCTGGCGCCGCTGTCCATCTTGGCAGGGCTGCTGGCGCTGCCGGCCATTGGCAGCCGGGGCAGAGCGGGAGCGGGGCGCGCGGCGGCTGAGGCGGCGGGACGGGCAGGGGGACGGAGGAGAGAGCGCGGCGCTTCCTCCCTCTCGGCCCCCTCCTCGGCCCCCCTGCGCACCGGGCTGCGGGGAGGCTCGTGGCGCTCGCGTGTGCGCAGCCTGCCTCGCGGAGCCCCCTTTTGCCAACCAGCGGCTGGGGATTGTGTCTCTTATAAGGGGGCGGCCGGGGCTCTGCCGGCCTCTCTCCCCCTCCTTCCCTTCCCCCCACCCTGCGGGGTCCCCTCCACCCCCCCCCCCACCCCTCGCCGCCCTCCCCCTCCCCGCACGCTCTGCACCTTGCGCCGTCCACGCTCCCCGGCTTTGCAGCGAGTGGCCGGGGAGCGCGGCCGCCTTTTCAACGCGGGGGGTGCGAAGGGGCGGGGGGGGGGTGGAGAAAAAAACACACGGGGGTGCCCCGTACACACGCGCTGGCCCCGGCCCGGCCCCGCCTCCGCTCCAAACAGCCCCCCCTCCCCTCCCCTTCTCGCACGGCCTCCAACTCATTCACCCGCCTCTCCCCTCCAGCCCTACCCCTCCCGGGTTTGTTGTTGCAAGTGCGTGCGCCAGGCGCGTGCCGCTCTCCCAGCCGCTGAATAAACAACTGGGCTGGGGAAGGAGTTGTGCGGGGAGTGGGGGCGGGGGGGGGGGGGG
>ML677350.1:9085638-9195952 GCA_007922305.1 Dermatemys mawii
TGTTTAAGCTCAGAGTTAAACCGGTGGCCGCCGAATAAAGTGGGGCTGGGAAGCGCCTGGCTGGTCTAGCAGCATCGGGGACCCATAAATAGAGACATCTGGGGCGGGAGAGAGGGGCGCGGCTTTGAACGCCGCTGAAATATACCAGACTTCAGAGAGAGGGAGTTTTGGAGGGGGAGGCGCGGGGGGAAAGGAAAGGCAGGTGGAAAGCCCAGTCCTGAGAGATGCTGAGCATCCGCCACTTTCCTGCAGCGCAGTGAAAGTCCGGGGTCGCCGAGCACCTCGGGAGTTGGACCTGGAGTGTGGAAACGTGTCCGCGTTTTGCTGAAGAAATAAGGAGAGAGTGTTGGCGTGGGTGTGTGCTTTGCTCTGCACAGAGCTGCTGATAGTGTCCCTGCAGGAAAAGGGGCTTTGCAAACAATATCAGAGAATTGGGAGGGGGTGGGGGTGGGAGAGGACCCCGGGGTGGGACGGTGGTGAATAGACACAAAGAGAGTTAACATTTCCCAGCCTGCTGCATTGGGAAGTGGTTGGCTTGTTTAAGTCTTCGGGTAAAGTCAAGGTGCCTGGTCGTGTTTCCTTAATGTACGGGGTATCGTGAGGCTTAAGTCAGCAATGGTCGTCAAACGCGTTGTTAATTTATTATTATCTGCATTATATTAGCACTGTGAAGCCCCAGACAAGATCTGGGTTCCATTGTGTTATGTGCCGTACAAACACATGGTCAAAGAGAGTGCCTGCCCTGAGGAGTTTACAGTTTAAGGCACCTTTCAGGAAAGCATCACTGTTCAGGGCACCATCGAATCCCATGCATAAATCCCAAAGAAGTCCATGGGAGTTAAGCATTTGCTTAAAGTTAAGTACATGCTTAAGGGCTTTCCTGAGTTGGCCCATAAATAGACAAGATAGACAAAGGACTGGAGACAAAACGTTTTATTGGCTCTAATTTACAGCTGAGGAACTGAAGCACAGAGAAATTAAATGGCTTGCAGAGAACCTGTTTATGCCAAGAACCAGGGACTGCAGCAGATCTCCTGTCCTAGTCTAGTGTGGTATGTACAAGACCATCCTTTCTCTCTATTTTGAGATGGTTGGGGGGAAGGTGCTGTAAGTGCTAAGTATTAATTCTTATTTTATTATGATAGTACAGAACCTACGATTTTTTTTTCATTTGCAACAATAAGATCTGCAGGTTAAAAAGAAGTTATCCTAAGATACCCCTCTGAACCAGGGTGTTTGCAGGAGGGAACCAGCCAGTAAAGGAGCATTAGCTCTGTCCAGCAAGGAGAGCACCTGAAAAAATCACTCCCCATTCGTTACAGTATTGAAACTCCCATTGAAGTCAATAGGAGTTTTGATACTGACTTCACTGATAGCTAGAACACTGTTAATCATAGAAATGATACATGGGAAAAGTCATTAAATAATTCAGTCCATCTTCCCTTCCAGTGAAGGATTGTTCCCTACCATGAATATCTATTGTTTTGTCCAGCCTAGTTTTAATAGTGCCAGACATTAACAAATAATATTGTGTTGATCGTGGGGCATTCCCATACAAGATTTATTTTAAAAAAATAAGTTTATGAATCAGACTGATCAATTTGTGTAAAATATATGCTAAAGAGCTTTCCGTATTCTGCTGGCAGTGTTTGGCTAAATAATAATATAAGTATCAATATTATGCTTTTCACTCATAGAGCGTCTTTCCTATGCAGATCGTCTTCCTATGCAGACCTCAAAGTGCTTTGCAATCTTCCATTAAGCTTCATAATACTCCTGTGAGGTAGGTATGACATTACCAGTTTGAGAAGTAGGTAACGAGACTTGCCCAGACAGAGTCAGTGGCCAAGAAGAAAATCCTAGGCCTGTTCTACAAATGGAAAATGTCCCCCAAGATTGCAATTGGTTTTAAAAATGGTTCAGCTAAACTATTCTAAAACCAGCTGGAGACATAGCATAGACCACTTTAAGCAGACTGAATTAGCAGCAGTTGATCCAATTTCAAAACCACATGGTTCAAATTGCTTTGAGCCTGGTCTACTTTGTAGCTGCAGGAAATAGTTCAACTGGCATTTCCTCAGTTTAGAGCAGGTTCCTGTATTTTATCTTCTTGTTCCCTGCCCTCAACCACTAGAGCACTCTCAGTCTGGATGGGTTGAAAGAATAGGAAAGTATAGTTGAAAGTACAGAAGAGTATAACCCTGGTCTAATGGTTTTCTGATAGGACATTGCTACTGCACTGGAAACTGGTTTGCTTTTGGCTGAGGCTCAGACTCCAAATAAAAAGTGTAGCCTGCAGTTTGGACCTTTCACTGGGGGCATGCATATGTTTATGAAGACATGGCCTGCCACTGATTTAACTGAAAATACCCTGCTAAACAGAAATCACTATGGATATTATTCAAAAAGCTGGGTCTTTAATGGTCCTGAATTCTCATCCCTCTATGACTCTTGACACCTGTCTCAAACAGCATGAGAATAATGGCTTCATGGTTTTTCTTGGACAAATTAGTTAGTGCCTTTGTGCCTGCTACATGTTTACATGAAATTATTGGTTTAGTTTCCTCCAGGTTTTAGGTTTTTATCTCTGCTCTCTCAAAATAATGGCCTCTCTATGCTATGTCTTCACCTCTCTTTGGAAATAGTCTACTTATTTTATTTGTGAAACTCTGATTGTACATCTGCTGCAAAAGCAAGCACTGGATATAGACGAAGGGCCTTTTTCTCCAGTTCCTTACACTGGTTTACCTCAGTGTGACTCCACTAAACTAAATGGATGAAATTCTGGCTCCACTGAAGTCAGTGGCAAAGCTCCCATTGACTTCAGTGGGGTTAGGATATCCACCAATACCTTTACATCCACATTAAAGCCAGTTATCTGAATGGAGGAAATGGCTCAGAAAAGTTACATTGAAAATGAATATAGTTCTATTATTTGAAAGCCTGTGATGCACTCTAGCAGGCTTTTTATTAAAAACAAAACAAAATAACAACTAAAAATTCAGCTCGGCTTTGTATACTTTTTATTTGTACATTCCCATTGTTGCTGCTGAACAATTTATTGGTAAACATGGAAATTTCCACACTGGCTTAGACTAGTCCAGTATCCGGCATCAAACAGATAAGCATCACATGCTTCAGAGAAAGGTACAAGTCCTGTAATGGGACTATCATGTAAAAATCTGCCTAGGAGGAAAGTTCTTCTGAGCCCCCTGGTTAGCTTATGCCACAAAGTAGGAAGATTGATATCCCTTATAATTTTTTTATTATTATCTGAGTGTTCATATTGTCCATATAAATCAGTGGTTTCCAAAATTTGTTCATTTGCGGGCCCCTAAAAATTTTTGAATGGAGGTGAAGACCCCTTTGGAAATGAGTTAGACATCGTCTGTGAAGTCCCAGAGGTACGTGGACCACAGGTTGAAAACCACTGAGGTAAGTGCCTTGCCAACATTTTTTTAAAAAAATCCTAAGCTCTTATCCTCCATGGGATCAGTATGTAAGCTCTTCATGTCTTCCCTAAATGGGGCCATTAGGCATTACCATGGTTACACCAATAAATAAATAATAATTAATAGTAATAAATAATGAATACTATATTGTGGCAGTAAATTCCATCTGTTAAGTATGTATAGTATAATAATCCTTTGATCAGTTTTGAATTTGTTGCCTTAAATTTCATTATATGTCCTTTTGCCCTTTTGAGAAAGAGAAAAAGGTCTACCCAAAAGATCTCCTGTATGTCATATTGATTATTTTATGTATCTTTGTCATATATACTCTTATTCATCTTTTCTCTTATTAGGCTTAATCTTTCATTCTCTCTACATATGGAAGATGTAATAGGGTAACCAGACCTGGACCCATTGTTCAAAGCTGAGGATATACAAATGACCTAGACAATGGCATTATAGTCTTTTCGTTTTAATTTTCTGTGGAATTAGAAGCTTTCCTCTTCAGTAATTAGTTTTCCATCTGATTCATTCAGTGATGTCATAGTTCAATGTTCCTGGTATCAGAATTCAGTCCAAGGAAAGCAGTCCTGACATCAGGAGCCCTGTAGTGTGGCATTACTGGGGGAAGAGAACTCTGTTTATGAAAGAGAGAGAGAGAGAGTTTTCCTTTACACACACATCTTTTGAAAAGCAACAATAACAGGCCAGGAAATAGAGGAAAAAACAAATGACAGTTTAATAGAGGTTCAGTGAAATATATATTCCTTAAATGTGTATTAGTCACTTATTTAGAAGCTATAAACTATAATGAAAATAAAGAATAATCCTGTGCCCTCCTCTTTTCTCACTGTAGCTTACTGATGAAAGCATCTACATACCTACTTAGCCCTATACATATGAAATCAGCTTCTAAGAAGTGATCCTTTCGGGGTGGATCGTTGTAAAAGGTAGCATGGAAGATGTTAACGACCTATAAACATGACAGTGTATAATCCTGAACCTATTCAAAAACGGATGCGGCATAAATCCTTAGGTCCCATGGACACGAGTTTGAGAGCGAGAGAAAGAGAGAGAGAGGAGGAGGAGGAAGAAGAAGAAGAAGGTCGTCAAATTAGCTTTATTAAGAAGATGCAAATCATAAGTGCAACCCTGGTAGCTTTTGTCCTGCTTTCGATTTGTACTGACTGGGAGGGCGCAGTGGAGTTAAATGCATATTGTCAGTATATTTTATCTCGATACAGAAGAAGGCAGCTAGAAATCCTAGTGGTTGAACCACTGAGGCAATATCGATGGATAAACAGCTGTGCCGCAGTAGATTCGGGGAGCTGGAGTTCCATTCCGGACATGCTCTGTTAACCTCTGGTAAACACGTGGGGGTTTTGGTGTTACCAATATTGCTTTCCCAGGCTGCATGTTTACAGTGCCAGGTTAATGTAACGATCTGTTTCCTAAATAAAAACAAACAAAAAGTGATACAAAGTAATCTTGAAGCATCAGTGGAAAAAAAGAACATTAGCCCAGTGTTTATGGGTTTGAAAGGCGATCCAGTGGGCCTTACTCAATTCTTTCTTCACTTTGAGTTTTGCCTGTGAAAGGACTGGCAGGCGTCTTAACACGGATCAGAATGTTGCAGCGCAGTGACATCTGTTAGCATGTTTGGTAGCATCAGTGTCAGTTCGCCTAGTTATATTAGGCCAAGGGCCGTATTGATGTCTCCTGGCTCTTCAGAGGGTTGATGGGATGTGCTGGTTGCCTACAGTATCTCCAGGTAGTGAAAAAAATAAATTCTCCAAAATCAGTCCTAAATTTGTGCCAGGGCTGAGTCTCAGCACCTCGAGATTTGGCAGTTCGTAGCGGGGCAACCGTTTCCTGCAACCTAGTGTAATTGCCTCAGCCTTGCCTCTCTGTCCCTACAAATTAATCACGATTAATTGAAATATTGCAATTTAGCCCCCCAGGTCTCCAACTAACCTGATTTAAACACTGTAATACTGCAATCACCACCACCACTAATAATAATAATAATTAATACGGCGGAGCCACTTCTGTAAGCTTCAGAATTAGAGTCCCAACAGTCAGTTTTATAAGGATGGGAAAGTACCTGGAAAAGATGAGTAGTGTACGAGGTACTATTGAAGAGCTACAGTAGAAACTCAACTATTTCCATCTGGAAAAGGGTTCTGTACATAGTTCATAGCACACCTGACCCACAAGACAAACTTGCGCTTGCCATGGGACCTTCTTGACCAGAACACGTCTGGTGACTACACCAGCCCCGGACTGTCCCTATGTAAAAACAAACAAACAAACCAAACCCGACTTTTAAAATACTATTTCAAACTAGAGCCATATAATAGTCTATTGTCTACTTTCCAATCAAGTCACTTACCAGCGTTAGGTATCTATTGATGCTAGACGTATAGATAATAAGTATTTGTTTCAAGCCTCCCCCAACGTTATGTAGTCGCCCGGCACCTGCAGGTAAGAGTTCTTAGAGGTCTTAATTCTAATATAATGATAAATATCCCTTTCCCCTTTCACTGTTTTTTTCAAAAAATATCTTGAACTGTCATTATTTGATTGTTGCGCGGGTTTTTTTGTTTTTGTTTTTTTTTATAAATTGCAGCTACACTCAGGAGTTCTTTTGAAGCTCCTTCCCTCTTTACTTTTCCAAGTTTTTTTTTAAAGTCCCATTTACGTTATGATTAAATACCGGCTTGGATAAGCATAACGAAAGTCGTTAATCTATATAGCGCCTCAAAGAATCAATATATTCTGAACTTTTGTAGGATTTGTTACACTCCATTTTGTTACAGTAGTCGAGCTCGTCTGGGTCTGGGCACATGTGTTTCTCCCCTCCCCCTAAGAGTGAAAATAAAGTAAAAGGTCTTTCATGGTAAACAAAACCAGCTTATTCTCCACATAGAACACATGAATAGCTGGAGAAAAAACTTACAATAAATGGTGCATTTTTTTCTCTGCTGGGTATAGCATTCAAGATCAGTCCAGTATTCAAGAAGCAGTCCATTTTTTGCTCAGCAAGAGAGTTTAGAAAAGAAGCGTGGGGTCTATTCAAGGATCTTTTCCCCTGCACAATTGCTGGGCTTTATGAAACCTATCTTCCATGCCTTGTCAGAGTATTTCTGGGGACCAATTAGTGCTTTGTTGCAAGGCTTCTTTGCTGAATCTTTGAGCAGCAAGAAAAAGCTCTCTTGAGTCTCCCCTTATTTTGACTATTTCAGTCATTACTCGGTGTAATAATTAATATGACAACTGGACGCTGAAGTTTGTATAGAAACACCTCGGCTGCAGGAGAGAGCGTGCAGTGGGTGGTAACAAGCTACAGATCAGCCCGAGAAGCCACACACACAAAAAGAGAAAGGAATGAATGAAAAGAAAGAAAGAGAAGGAATAAAGATAAATAAATAGTTGGCACAACCCGAAGAAACATAAAACAGACTGGGAAGAGGAAAAAACACAATTAGGAGGAGGGGGGACGCAGAGAGGTTAACTGATTTTGGAACAGTTTTCTGGACCAGACACTATGTGCAGCTAATTTCCAAATTGTGTTAGTTTCATAACACAAAAAAGAGAGATTTCTTGTAATCGGTCCTGTTTAAGGCATATTTCTAGACACATCAGAGGTGTCCCTTATGATTCCTTTTAGTAACATGGAGGAGGTTTGCTGGCTTTGAGTGTTAAAGACCTGGCTTTTCCAAACCAGGTTGGAGGCTAAGGCCCCATACTGCAAGTTTGAAGAGTTCTCTCCTGTAAAGTCGGCCAGAAGAGGAGTAAAGTGTGTGCACTCTGCCCGTTGTAAGTTAAGAACGACAAGGATGTTTGAGTCTAGGGACGTTAGTGGGATCTTCTAGGAATATTTACGGGAATGGGCCTGTCTCGACTTTAGAAATATTTCTTGGGCTGCCAATTAAAAAAAAGTCGCCGTGCTTCTGGAACCATTAGGGCATAATAAATAATTAGAGGTTTTAAGCATATTAGATACAGCTCATGCAAATGAGTGACATCAGATCTCCTGCTAACCTGAAGTGACAGTTTGCATACAAGGCGGGGTCGGGTGCGGAGGGGGACACACTACAACTTTTTTCGAGTCTCCTATGAAACCACGAGCACTGTGTGGATGTCTGCACGGCAGTTTTTCACACACCGCCGCTTTATTTTTTAAAATGTTTGCAAACTTTTGGGTGTTTTTAGTTCATAAACCCGTGTTATTATATCACAAACACCCAGCTACTCCTCCACTCTGTCCCCATGTGTGGTGTGTAAGGACATGACGTCCAAGGCTGCTCGCTGAAGGCACCGAGATGAGACATGCAAGTCGAGATTACTGCCTGTGCGTTTCCCTTTCTCCTAGCTTGAAAATATTGCAACTTCTTGATCCCTCAGTCCCCAGACTGCAGGGCAGAGTCACGCTTGAAGTCGCTGGCACAAAACAGCTGGGGCGGGCTCCATTCAGCCCTTGATTTGGTTGCCTTCCCACCACACACGCTCTCTCTCTCGATCCACATTTCCGAGGACAGGGGGCAGTCTGCCGAAGGGTAGGGGCAGTCTGCCGAATTAGCTGAGGTCAGTCGTGTGTCTCCATTGTGTGGCCACGTGTCCCGTGTCCATCAGGAGCTCCCGAAGTCCGAGGCAGCCCGACTCCTTGCCGCACAGAACGGGAGCATCAATCAATCCCCCAGGTTCTCCCGTTCATTCCCCAGATGTCAGCGGCTGCTGCGGAAATATTTACTCTCCCTGTAGGTTGGAAGCAACTGTGTAGAAACTAACACTTAACCTCTGTACCTTGGGCTGAGTTCAGTCCAGCTGGGAGCTCGTTAACCCTCCCGCCTGGGAGGGTCACGCTATACTCTCTTCCAGCACAATGTAGGTGAATAATGGGTAGCAGGGGTTTATTTCACGATGCAGGCTTCTTTTGGGTCTCAACCTGTACTCCAGGAAAACTGCTCTGGAAGTCAGTGGGAGGAGTTTTGCCTGGCCACACTGTATGTATGCATGCAAAACGAGTTGTGAGGATGGCCATATTCATATAGAATAGGACTTATAGTGCCACGCTTAGCCTTAGGTATAACGGGCCAACGCCATGCCCATCTATGGCACCGTCCCAGCAATCAGTAATGGTGTTACTAATGAGGAATAAATAAGACGTTTGTCCCTGGCGTGGGTCCGTTGACACCAGTGGAATTGCCCAGTGAGTGACTTCGGCTCACTAGTTCTAATTCACACTTCAGAGGCTGATCCTTTAGTTAAGATGAAGTCCCATGCGAGCGAGAAGGAGGAAGGCAGGCCGGTTGCTTTGGCTCCTAGGGTCCTGTGGTTGTCCAGGAGAGGGCCTCTTCTCAGCGTTTCAGATGAGAGAGCATGTGCTTTAGAACTTCCTCAACAGCTAATGATTTTTGCCTGCTCTGAGCCTTGCATTGATTCGTCTTCTCAGTCAGGTTGTTTAAAACGATCACCTCTCTTTAAAAGAGAGCCATCAGTAAGTGGGAAAGACAGAATAATGTGTGTATCGACCGAATACCTGGAGAGAGATAGCGCTACGACGTTGCTACACATCAATCTCTCCTTTTATTGACGCAATTAACTAGAGTGGAGAGCGGGGCAGGTGCTGATCCAGGTGCCGAGGAACTGAAATCCCCTGTAGTAACTGCTAACCTTCGATTGACTAATTGGGTTGCTGGAGTTTCAGCCCCCACCTTCCCTGCAGTAGTAGTGATTTTTACATCTCGAATGAAAAATAGAACTAGGCGAAGTCAGTGATCTTATGAGGACAGAGCGCCACCTACCGACCAGCTGTAGGATTGTGAGAGGTAAAAAGGTAGGTTGACACAGAGATATATACTCAGGCACTGCTTTTGCAGAGGGCTTATCTTCGGACTGAAACTTGATTCAGATACATGATAGCTATTACTGTTTACTTAGTTTAAGTATAGCACCTTTAAAGACTTGATTTGGCTTGTGCCATCATACAGTGACTGTAGCAGAGGATGGGACATGCATGATGAACAGTTTTAAGTTACACTAAATCGGCAAGTTTTCAAGTAAAGGCAGACAGATGATTTGTGTTGGGGAATTAGGAGAATCTGGACATTTTGGAAGGGAGTCAGCTAAGGAGAGGAGTGGAGTAGTTCTGTGAAGGGTGTCAGGAATTCAGCTGAGGGTCCTTCCCAGAGAACAGCAGGAAGATGGTGGTGTTACATCGCCAAGAAAGGGATTTAGTTCTCTTGGAAGATATTTTAATTGATCTTAATGGAAATTTTCAGATTTTTTTTGCCATTAGGGGAATCTTCCTTTCCTCTCCACTGATTCTTCAAACTGTCTGGGATGTACTGAATCGGCAAGAAAAGGGGCAGACTTTTGGAGAATATTATGGAACAGTCCAGATTTTGACAGATATATCTCATGTCCTGCAAGTTGGAGTGATTCATGGGTAAATTCCAGCCCTCACAAAGGCACTAGGAGGGATCTTTATCCCGAGGTACGGGGGGAGTCTGAAATCCCCTACTGGCAAGGGCACCCCACTACTTGTTACTTATTACCTGTTTTCTCCTAGAAATTGTTTTTTGTGACCATATCACCTTTGAAGATCCCGGCTGTCTTAGGAGACACATAGATCCAGAGGGCTGGTGGCAGCAGACTGGTGATACAAATATGATTTATATTATGGTAGCTACTAAAGGCCCCAAAGGACACAGAGGCCACTTTATACTAGGTGATAAAAATAATTAATAATAACAACAACAAATAAGTAATAAATAAATATCTAGTTTTTATACAGTGCTTTTTATCAGTTGATCCCAAAGTGTTTTACAAGGGAGGTGGGTATCATTTTCATCACATGGTATGTATGCATATACAGCATCTTTGTTTTAAAGATCTTAGGGTATACATATATAAAATAGACAAAGAGTGGGAGGGGAAATAAAAGTAATTACAAAGATTCTGAATTAATGATTTTTAGCCTTGCCACTGCTGTATGGGTAGAATAAGAGGAAGGCCTAAGAAAGAAGGAATGTTAGGAGAAGAGTATAGAAGTCGAACAAGACTGCAGGCATATGGGAATGCAAAGGAGAAGGAAAGGCACAGGACAAAAGAAGGGAAAGAATCATAGGGTCATAGGTGGCTGGTGAAAATATTCTATTTTGGGGCTGAGCCTGCCCTTCACTCACCCTACACTGGTGGCTCATGTCCCATGGGCCAGGACTGACTCCCTGCTCAGGCCCATTGGCTCTCACAGCCTCAGAAGATGTGCACATACATGCACAGTCAGAGACTTTCCTCCTTGATGCCCTTTCCCTCCACCTCCACTGGAGGTGGCTCTTCAGGAAATCCCCTTCTCTGGGACCCCAAACCGCTCAGGATCTCCCCACAGGATTCCTCTTCTTCCCTCCACAACACCCCCCCCCCCAGATCTTTCCCCTTCCATGGGACTCCCCTTTCCCTAATCCCCTCAGGATACCTCTTTCCCTGGGACTCTCCTTCCTCCAAATCACCTCAGGACCCACCCACCCCCAGATTCCCCCAATCTTCCCTAGCAATCCCTTAAGCATTCCCCTTTCAATGGGATTCCCCTTCTCCCCCCTCCCGCACACTCCACAATCCCCTCAGGATCTTCCCCCTTCCATGGGAATCCCCTTCCTCACAGTCCCCTCAGGATCCATCCTCCTCTGGGACTCCCTTTCTCTCTCCCACCATCCCCTTAGGATAGCCTCTCTGCCAGTACTCCTCCTTTCCCTCCACTATCATGTCTGGATCTCTCCTCCCTAGGACTTCCTCTTCTCCCCCAACAATCCCCTCAGGATCCCCCAGAATACCTGTTTCCCTGCCATCATCTCAGGATTTCCCCTGTGCCTCAGCTGACCACAGCTGTGGTGGTATCACACGGTGAGAGAGGAACTCTATTCGACCCCAATCCTGCAGGTTGTCACACATTGGTGGAGTCCCACTGACTTCATTGAGGCTCTTTTTGGGTGCAGGGGCATGTACCAAATTTCAGAATCAGGGCCTCAGATCATTTAGGTATATAGGTCAAAATTAACATCATCAACATGCATCTGGATATTATTTCTCTTTTCTTGTATAGGGCCCTGGCTCTGCAGCATTTCCTCATCCCCCATTCTCAGTCTTTCCCAGCTTGATCCTGTGCTCTTCTATGCAGATCCCATTACCAATTTCAGTCATCCTTCATGGTTTTCTCTTGTCATATTGACCCATCTCACACAGTCCCTTCTCAGTACTGTGACACCCTAACGCTCTGAAACTCCTGTGCCCCTCAGGTCATCTTTCACAGTTCTCTTCCTATAGCCCCTCCTTGTGGCCTTTCTTTATGTTCAGGGTATCTCCCTAGACACACTTGCTTACTAAAGTTGATCCAACTGTAAGCAGTGTCAGGAATGAGATCTATTCTGACATCTGGTGGTGAATTATGGGAATTGCAGTGAGCAGTGGAAAATAACTTTGGGGCTGATCGATTTGCATAGGCACACTCACCGCGCCTAGCCTGAGCTCACAGCAGCCCACATGGCCACTTTGGCTGATGTGGGAGCCCCAGTTTCTATCTTACTGGGGCAGGAATGATAAAGTGATGTTACCCTGATAGTGTGAATGAAGGACTATGGACATGTACTTGGCCCTTGTTATGATGGAGGGACTCGCCATCATCTAAGTAGCACTCACTGGTCAAGGGCCATGCACTTCAGAATGCTCTGAGATTGAGAGAGGCCATGAGTAGGTCTCTATACCCTTTGGTGAGGGACTTGCCTGAGGGCCCCCCAGCTATAGTGCACTGTGCCTCTCTCCACTGTGGAATATTAGAACTAATTTTGATTCCCTTAGGAGGCTAGGTTCACCCTACTAAGCTGAATTCACTTTGGGCCTGCTGGTGGACCTGTGCCAAGGTGCTGACCCCCCCCCACCTGCTAAGAGCTGAAAGCACTGAGCACTGTGTTAAGTGGGGGCAGGCCTAAAGGCATGTTGGTGGCACCAAGCTATTTATGCAGCTAGCAGAGCAAAGCAGCAGACTCAGCCGAGCGGTTCCTGGGTGCAGTTTGTGTGACTGGCAGTGGACTCAGCTGAGTGGTTCCTGGGTGCAGTTCGTGTGGCTGGCGGAGTGGCTGGCACAGCAGAGCAGTCCGTGTGTCGACTAGCGGAGCCATTTGTGCTGCTGACGGAGTGACTGGCACCGCAGAGCTGTCCGTGTGTCGGCTAGCAGGATGGCTAGCGGAGTGACTGGCGCTGCAGAGCAGTTCGAGTGTCAGCGAGCAGAGCAGAGTGGATTGTGGTGAGGGCTGCAGCGGAACCCCACAGAGAGGCGGCGCAGTCGGCCTTGGACCACATAAGGTGCCCCGTGCCCTACCCTCCATTTCCACCCAGGCTGGGAGGTAAGACTCTGCCAATTGAATTTTGAACTCTGCACTGACCCAGAACAGAGACTCTTGGGCTGCTGGACTTTTGGGACTATTGAGTGACTTTTTGGGGTTGTGGAACTCAAGAGCCAAAGGGAAGGCCACGGCCTATTTGCTGGGAGGGCGGCTTCTGGTTCATGGTTTGGTTTATTAACCTTGTTTGTGGTGTTTCCCCAATATAATGCCACATTGTTTCTCCCTGTTATTAAAAGGCTTTGGTACACTCAGACTCTGTGCTTGTGAGAGGGGAAGTATTGTCTCTTACAGACACCCAGGGGGTGATATATGGTTGTCCCAGGTCACTGGGTGGGGGCTCGAGCCGGTTTTTGTATTGTGCTATTGGAATGGAACCCCTGGATACTGAACCCGGCCCTTGTTGCTGCCAACTCTGATGGGCAGAAGGGTTACACAACTGTAAACAGAAAATGCTGTAAATCCCGTATGATATCAAATAGTGTCTAATGCTCATACAAGCCAGGGAACACCAATGTATGGATCAGAAACTGCTTGACAAAAGACGAAGCCCTTTGCACATCTGAAATGAATATAGTATACAATATTAACCAAAAGGAAGAAATCTTAATTCAAACCATGCCATCCTTCCGTGTTGATCACAGACAGATACCGTATGCTAGAATGACTGAAGGACATTCCTGGAGAGGCTTGAATTCTGCTGCTCTCACGGCACGCGTGAATTGTTTGCAATCTGGTGCCAGAATCTGGCAGGGGGTGGAGAGGGGCGTGTAGGGAAGACGCCCCCTCTAACCACACACAGCTGGAGAAAGAGAGGGAGGAGGAAAGAGTGAGGAGGGATTGGACCTGCCTTTCATGCTAAACTTTAAATACCTTTGCACAGCACAGAGCTGTCAAACCTAGTAAGGTCAGAAGGCTTTCTCTACAGAGAGAAGAGTGCATTGCAGCCTATTACTTAGCTTTAAAGACTGGACAGAGAGGTTTGCAAAATGAATGGAGACCCTTTTCAGGTAAGTAGTATGGTATATGCAGGTGTATCTGGTATGGCAGGTGAAATGATACTGCTTTCTGGGGAGGATGGATGGCTTTTGCTCCTCTGATCTTGCACTGCGTCTCTTTGTGAGACACAGCATATTATTATTCACTTATGGTATGTGAGGAAACCAGTAGTTGTGGTGCTTAGTCTGCTCCCTTTTGGTCAGTGAATGCACTTTTCTGTTGTAAATTTATATTTATATGTGTGCAGTAGAAACACAAATTAAACAGTAAAACAGAGATGAAGGAGAGACATTAGAGTAACATAATAAGACCACTGCCAATATATATTTGTATGTATGGCAAATAGAATAAGAAAAGAAGTGATCAGAAATAAACTGGAGATCTCAAAATGTGTGTTAGAAGACAGTGCCTACTATGATAGCTAGTTTCTTTACAGATTTTGAGGGATTATTTTGTTAAATTCTGAGTTTTTACTGTTTCTTGTTACTTTTTTAAAAAAAGTTCTGATAGCTGTAGCTATTTTGAATCCATAGTTTCCAAAAGTAGATGACAATCTGCTGAAGCACATGCCATTAACCTGTGGGCAATATTTTTATTGTAGGAACAAGTGAGAGAATTAGTCCATGGTCAGTGGTATAGGTAAATTAGTTGAGCCAAATTCTGTACTCATTTGCCCCAGTGCAACAGTATCAAGGTCAGAGTGGAATGGCAAAGAAAATGAGAAGGTACAGCAATTTAAAAATGGAAATTCACAGAAGATCAAGAGTAAAATTTTCAATCGTACCCTAGTGACTTAGAAGCCCAACTCCCATTTTCCAAAGTGATTTAGGAACATAAGTGTGTGTCTACACCACAGTTAAACACTCCTGGCCAGACTGTGTCAACTGACTTGGGCTGGTGTGGCTGTAAAACTGCAGTGTAGACATTTGGACTCAGGCTGGCGCCTAAGCTCTGCGTATCATCTCCCTTTGTGGGGTCTCTGAGCTCAGGCTGCAGCCTGAGCTCTAACGTTTACACTGCAAATTTACAGCCCCACGAGCCCAAGTCACCTGAGTCGGGCCAGTCACAGGTGTTTAGTTGCAGTGTTGACAAACCTAAGCCTCCTTGAAAGTCAATGGGATTTAGGATCATAAGTGCCTGAGTCACTTTTGAAAAAGAAACTTAGACTCCTAAATCACTTAAGTGGGTTTGAAAAATTGATCTTGTGTCATGTTTTGAAGTAGGAATATATTTCCATTTATAAATATCCCAGCTCTGGAGTTTAGTAACATTGGGTGAAATCAATTGTGTTCAGTAAGGCTTTGATTTTACTCTTCATTCTTAGTTTAATGTATGATAATGAATGGTAGGTTTTGAAATGAGTCATATTTTCCCTCTTAGATGTGCATTATGAATAGCCATATTTTGGAACATCATGTGTGCCTGAAAGGCCAACAGTAGTTTCTATGTAAAACATTCAACCTACTGGTATTACACTTTCTTGCAAAATACTTGGGTCCAAACAACCACATGCTGTCTGCATTAGGGGTGGTGGTTTGGTCCAAAATGGTATTTAAGCCAACCATCTTGTTTTTAGTTTACTGTCTTAAAAGGACAAATGGGGAGAAAATTTCTGAATTCAATTTATTCCAGAACTCTTTTGGATTTTCTTTAGTCTTCACAGATGCAAATTAATTAGGACTGGTTACCTGTGTTTTGTTTGTTTTTTGGTTTTTTACATAGGTAACAATAACTTACGGCTCCAAATGCAAAATCTTCTACCCAGGACCATCCTGTGGATTTGTGGCATGCTCTTAGGGACTTGATCTCATAAGCCCATGAGGCATATAAACAATATAGTCATTTGTGACAGGTTTCATATCATTCAACTATTATTCATATTAATTAAAGAAAAACAAAGTTGCAGTGCTTAGCTATCTGAGAATTCAAAAGATAGGAAATACTCTTTAGCATGAATAAACTGTGCAAAGTATAAGAAACCAAAGTGCTCCTTCTTGCATTAATACACACCTATTAATACATTTTAAAGCACATCTTTCCTAATAGGATCCAAGAGCAGCCTCTATGCAAAACAGTGTTAAGAGAGCAATATGGAACATAATTGTTTCATACTTGCACCTAGAATGAGGAACAAGCTTTCTGGTTTTTAATCTTTCAGGCACTTAGGAATGTGCTTAGCTTTATGCATGTGAATGGTTCCACTGAGTTGAGTGAGAACTCATGTGCATAGAGTTAAGCATGTGCCAATGTGGGCAACAAAGTGGCGGATGAAAATCAATGCTGACCAATGAAAATCAATAAACATTGGAAACCACAATCCCAACCAAACATAGAAAATGATGGGGTCTAAATTAGCTGTTACCACTCAAGAAAGAGATCTTGGAGTCATTGTGGATAGTTCTCTGAAAACATCCATTCAGTGTGCAGCGGCAGTCAAGAGAATGTTAGGAACCATGAGGAAAGGGATCAATAATAAGTGGCAGCTTCTGACACTGACTCAGTTTTTGCTTCCACAGCGGTATCAGTGACTTCCAAGTTTTCTCCTTCTAAAAGATGGGGATCTCCTCTGTCAGATTAAGCTACTCTTCCCCCACACATACACACTTAACTTTAGTTACACTGGCATGCATACATTTTGTTCCATAGGCTGGGGCATCTGAAATACGGATATATGTAACAGGATTTTTTTTAAAATATAAGATACAGAGTATATATATACATAAGAATATTACTTATATCAGCATTAGTTATAAACAAACTTTTCTTTAAACAAGGGGACATAAAGTCATAGTTTGGGGCTAACTGCACTTCTGACCCCTCCTCAATAACCTCCTTAAAGACACCCCTTTTTTGTTTTAGGCCTCTTGCTATTACCTCTCTATGGGTGGAGACCTCTTCCCTCTTCCTCTAGGCTGGATGTGTAGGCTTACAGACCTCTCCAGTTCATTGTGATTATCCCAGCAAGTCAGATCACGGGCCAATATCTGCACTTTGCCCTTCTCTGCATCTGTTCCAGTCTGAGTTCATCTCACTTGAACTTGGTTGACCAGAATTGTATATAATATTCCAGATAAGGTCTTACCAGGTGCCTTCTACAACAGCATTTTTTGAGTCTTCTCATAGCTGAACACTAAAATACAACTTCTATATATAGAGTATCATTCATATTTTTAAGTGTACAATTTCTTCAAAACTGAAGTATTTACCTTTACAAAATCTGGCTTCCATTAGGTATGTCTGTCAGGATTGCCTCCCCACTCTGAACTCTAGGGTACAGATGTGGGGACCCACATGAAAAAAGAAATAACCCCCCGCAAGCTTATTTTACCAGCTTGGGTTAAAATGTTTTTCCCCAGAACACAACTTCTTCTGTATCTGGACCTGGTACACTGCCACCACCAAACTAGGTCTAGAGTAGTTTGGAACCCTTCTTTCCCTTTCCACTAACCCCCCAAACTTCTTCCTTCCCTGGGAAGCTTGAGAGAAAAAAAAATAAACCTCGCCTGCTCCTGCGAGATGTGCCCGATCCAAAACCAGGATCTTACACAAAGAAAAACAAGCAGTCAGCTTAAAAGAACGATTTTAATAAAAGAAAAAAAAAGAAAGGAATAAATCCCTTATAACCATCAATAGAACAGCATCTACCATAATCAACAAAAGGATTCAGAAACCAAACCTCTCCCCCGAGGCAACTTTCTCCCACTGTTGAGATCTCTGCTGAATCTTACAATCTCAAGAAGCACCCAGCCAACACTCACCACTGAGAACCCTCCAAAAGAAGGTAAACTTACTGACTACAGTACTTGATAGAATCTATAGTTACAGTGAAAGACATAGCTGTGTTCATCCCATAGCCGAGGTGAACAGAGAGAGACCCAGGGAGAAACTGAAACTTAAAATCCTTTGTCTCCTGAGGAATTTCTCATTGGTCAGTTGTCCACCTCTCAGGTTACCTTTAGCTTAACCTCTTACAGGTAAACACTAATTCTAGGCTCCTTCACACTTATGACAATGTCTAACAAATTAATTACCTGATTTGAATAAATGAGTCACAGTTTCTCATCCATACTTTTGTTAGGGTGTCTTCTGTGGTTTCAACATTGCTACTATCTCTATTTTCCAGATTTATTTCTGCAAATCAATAGTTTAAAACTTACATTTAAAATAATAGTTATACATAATTAAGAACAAACAGCCACAATTTGGCATTGCATACTTTGAGGATGAGTGGCCCACAGTTCTGCCCATCCAGCTGTCTTTTGTGTAGAGGAACTTTTGTTGTGCAGACTTCCAGTTTCTTTATAGAGGAAGTGACAAAGAGTCCTGTGGCACCTTAAAGACTGACTAAAGTATTAGAGCATAAGCTTTCGTGGGCTAATACCAACTTCATCAGATGCATGCAGTGGAAGAGAGGGGAGACAGCATGCACTGCATGCATCTGACGAAGTGGATATTAGCCCACGAAAGCTTGTGCTTTTAGACTTTTGTTAGTCTTTAAGGTGCCACAGGACTCTTTGTCACTTCTGCTATTCCAGACTAACATGGCTACCTCTCTGATTCTTTACAGAGGAAGGATCTGCAATTCATAACTTACATTAAGTATCCAGCCTCATAAGTTGATTTCATTACTAAGATGACTCATAAAGATTTCAAAGCCTTGTCTCTTTTCTTAAATGAAAAGTTGTCCAAGAAATAACAAAATATTGAATGTTTAAAAAAACTTTATTGATTTTTAGCAGAACAAAAAGTAAACTTTCCAGAATGAAAACCGCCACTGAAATGGATCATATGAGAACTTTCTTGTGCATTTTTTTTAAAAAAATTCTTGATGTTAATAAGTAGTAAAAAATACAATAGAATTTTGCCTCTAAGAGTGGTTTCATATAAGATAGAGTAGTGTCCTTAGCGAACATGTGGGAAGTAAGATCTATGCATAAGTGATGAAATTAAAAATTATAGACCAAACTAACAGCTGAGAAAGGAACTTCTCATTGGAAAATCAAAGGAAACTGAAAAAAGAGGGAATTTATTACGGGGGGGAATTAAAACTTTAGAAATAAAAATTGAAAATTACAATAACAAAGTGCTATGGCAGGGGTCTCCAAACTACGGCCTGGGGGCCAGATCCGGCCCACTGCATCAATTTGTCCAGCCCCCCAGCCCCAGCTGAGCAGGCACGTGGAGAAGCCGCCGCTGCCCCCCTGCACGAGCTGCTGCTGGCAGCCCCATGTGCAGAGGGGTGTGTGCCCCCACAGTGCAGCTGGAGGAGCAAAGCGGGGGGTCTCAGCAGTGGCGTGGCTGGAGGAGCAAAGGGGGGTTGCAGCAGTGGCCAGAGGATCAAAGGTGGGGGGCGTGGCAGGGGCTCACGAGGCCCCTTCAAAAATCTAATATGGCCCTCGTCTCAAAAAGTTGGGAGACCCCTGTGCTATGGTAACACTGTGGGATGTGATAACTTGAGAAAAGTCCAATTCAGACAACCAGAACAAAGAGAAGATACATTTGTGAAAAGCTCTAGAGCTATATATAGGCATGTTGCACTTATGAAAACTGATAAAGAACTCTTTAAAACATGTATGAAAACTATGAATGTTTGTTTGTGGAGCATGTGTAAGTAAATTATTACACTGAATCAAGTCTCCTAGAGCTCAAATCCTCAAGACTCTGAGGATCTGGGCTCTAGGCTACACTATGCCTTTAACACCACCATCATGGGAAGGAGGTGCTGATATGGATCATCCAGAGAGGAACACAAGCCCCTCTGTCACTCACACCCTAATTAGGGTGAGCCACCTGCAGTGGTTGCCAATTTTCAGTAACCTTTAACCCCACCTCCCGCCCTCTCTCACTCTCCCAGAGTTTCCCCTTCCCTGCCACAGTCTGGCAATGCAACTCCTTCTGTCTTAACCTTGGCTCATCTATCCTGTCCCCAGAGTTGCCTATCTGCTCCACTTCCTCTATCCCCTTTACCCTCCTTTGTTTGTTTGGCTGCTGCACAAATTCTGCCCATCCTTCTCCTCCCATTTGCCTCCCTCCCCTCCCCTGCCCTAGTACCCTTGTTTTTCAACAAGTAGCAAGTTCTGAGGGCAGTTAAGGGCAAAATGAGCACAAGGGATTCAGAAGATGTCACTGAGATGCTCAAACTGCTTGAGCAGTGACATGCTCAGGAACAGCAAGGTAGCTAATTCTGCAAGGTTAGCCAATGTAGTTAGTTTTGACACAACAGCTCCCTTGTAATTCTCTTCTCCAGGCTGTCTCCCCTCTCTCACTTGAAGTCACTTAACTGCCGGGTTTGATTAAGTTAAGAAGATAGCTACCTGATGACTGAGACTCTTCTGGCTAATCTGCTGCTCCCTTGAATACCTGTTTCCTTAAAGGAGTCATGTCATGGACAGCAGCTGGCCTGTCCAGTCTTCACTACCCCTAAAAGGGCACAGCCTGCCCTGTTCACAGTATACTCCTTCCTATAAGCTCATGTACAGCCAGTGTTACATAAACCACAGTTTGAGACCCCCCTGGTCTAGTGCAACATGTCTGAGGTATAAAGAAGTTAACACTGCAAAACAATGTTACCAATTTTCAAAAGGTAGAAAAGCCTCTGTTCCTGTTTTGGTTTAAAAATGCTTTGATTCAACACATTAAAGTTAACAGCCAAAAGGAATTTATTAGAGTCTGAGTACACGGTTGAAGCCTCATGATCTAAAAATCAGGTTTTATAGTTGCTGTGCAGGTTTTGCACTTCTGATTCTATACCATGCCACCTCACAACTTCCTCCTTTGTCAGACATATTCATCTGAGCCTCTTACGAAGATCTGTACAGGGGTTCTAAATATATTAATTGCACTGTTGTCTGGATTTGAAAATGTGTTAGAACTTAGCCTTTTAAAGTTAAATGCCCTCTCCACTTGCCTGACGTCTGTGTAGTAATTTGTTTTTTCCCCAAGAAAAACTGACTTGCATACAGAACATCAAACTCATCTGGTGCTAATATTTTAGAATTGTTTCCCATTGATTAACATTTTTACTCATTAAATCGCACACACGATTGACATTTTTCTTACACAAGTGCTTCTTGTGTGAATGGCTTTCATTAGTCTGCTGCCATACTGTCTACTACTGCTGTTTCCCTCAGGCTTCACAAGCTAAGTAGAATTGGAATGGGTTGGTATTTGTATGAGAAGACTCCAAAAAACAAACATGTTGTTGGGAAGTGGTGTGAATGATTCAACAGACGGCAATCTTTCCTTTATGCTGTAGTTTCTTAGCCTGTGTCTCTAAGTGGTTTTACCCCTCCGCAAACCATCCTGACCCAGACCCCTCAATCACATGTTTCTTTGCGCTTTGATCCCATGCTAGTTTGCGCAACTTGAGGGAGAAGTTAAAGCTGGAACAGTTTGCTCTGACACTGGTATTTTTCTCATCCCAACCTAAACTATTACCTAATGTTGTTTGTGTGCTATGAAACAGCTGCTGGCTTACCCCCTAATGGCGTTGTGAGGTGACCTCTCTATATCCCTTACCTACCATGCAATAGTGCTGTAATCTATAGTTAGTTAATGATTATGAGGTGTTTTGAAATCCTCAGCTGAAAGGTTCCTTATTATTTGTATCGCTGTAACACCGAGCAGCCCCAGTCCTGGACCACGACCCCACTGTGCTAGGTGCTGTACAAACACAGAACACAAAGATAGTACCTGCCCCAAAGAGCTTACAATCTATACCAGCCCTGTGCCCTCTGGAGACTCCCCACACTGGGAGAATCCTCTTTGTGCTATTTGTGCATCTCAAAGTGAGTGGTACCTGGCAGCAAATGTTCCCTCAGCCGCTGGTGACCAGTGCACAGTCTAACACAAGTGTAAAAGCTGGTCTGGAGAAGTAACAATAATATATTTTTAAAATGAATATTGTTCTGTGTGTCACTGCTCCAGAAAATATTGTCCCTCAATGAGTCCTTCTCTTTTGACTTCAGGGGCCATGTTGGGGGCACAAGGAAAGCCGGATTCCCTTGCTGAACCAAAGGCTGTAGACTCTACCGTTACTATTAGCAAGATCTCTATTCTGGCACTGTTTTTCTCTTACACTGAACTCTCATTGATCTTTAGTTGGAGTTCTGCATGAGGAATGCTCCTGAAAATACAGTTCTGAAGAATATCTTAGAGAGAGAAACGGAAAAGATGATCTAGTGAATTGGGTGCTACTCTGAGACTCATGAGTTTCTTTCCCTGCTCAGTCACAGGTTTCTTGTGTGTGCCCTTGGGCATGTCACTTAGGGTCAGATTTTTCCAAAGGCATTTAGGCACCTAACGATACAGATAGGCACTTAGTGAGATTTTTTTGAAAGCACCTAACCATGTTAAGTGCCTAACTCCTATTGATTTAAATACCTTTGAGGGTCTGGGCCTCTGTGCTTCAGTTCCCCCTCTGTAAAACAGAGATAATATTACTTTACCTCAGGGACATTTTGTGAGGACAAATACATTAAAGATTGTGAGGTGCAATTTCACCAGAGTAATGGGGATCTGGCACGCCTTAGCTAGTGTATGGCAGAAATTGTGCTTAATTGTTTGAGGAAGAAAACTTAATATGTTATGAATGAATATAAATAAAAAACATATTTTACCATCTATCACTAGTCATTCTGCCTTTCATTGACTTTTTACATTTGCTGCCCCATGTCTTTAATTTTTGTACCACCCTGGGTGAAAGTCATCTCTGACATGTTATTTTGAGGGCGTAAGTGGGGCCTAGTCCCTGTGGTGGCTCTCTGCACTGCATATATGTATATAGTTCTGCTGAATCCTAAGGGGATGATTTAATGAAAGGAAAATCTAAAAGAATCTTTTAGCAATATATAAGATAAAAGAACATTTAAATCCTCAAGTGTGCATGAAGCGAGCTTGGTGTGTCTGAGAGGTGAAGTGGGACATGGGTGTCATTAAGCCCCTAACAATCGTGGTACTTCCTTGCAGGGGTGGCTCATCCCCAGTATATACCAGAGCAGCCATATTGCTGTTCCAATTTACACTAGCAGAAGCTGCTCCCTAGTCTAACCCAGGATGGCAAGAGTACACTTCGGCTCTGCCTTGGCATAGCCCCTATGCTAGGGCAATGCTCAGATGTCTGTCTCAGGCAGCAGTAAGTCCACTTTGAGTCGCTGGAGGAGGGCAAAGGGGACTTACTGCACAGCAGACTAGGGCCCTACCTGTATAGTTGAATTTAAAAGAGTTTGATTTTATCTTTCAGGAGACTATGTACATTGAAGAAAACACCTATAAAAATGATATGATCTCTTTGATTTTCTCTCTGAAAGAAAAGGTTGGGGCATTGGCTAAAGTTCTGCGCATATTTGAGGTAAATATTTTTTGCTTTTTTCTGTCTCTAAACTTTCAATGTTACCCTTTGTTTTTACATGATCCTGACTTAAGGGCTGGGGGATATTTCTTTTCTGGGCTCAAATTTTCCTTGTTTTGATTCAGCTGAGAGATGACTTTTTTTTAAAAAGACCCTCAAAAAAAAAAATGACTGAAGTGTTGGTTAAATGGTGCAAGGGTTAAATATTTTTTTTGCATTTTTTGAAAATGATTTAATGAATAAAATGTACCCTAAAAGCGGTTGCATTTGACTAGTTTGTGGCATGCACCTGTGGATGTGTCCCTGTATTTCATATCTATGAATGTATACAGATTAGAATAGGGCCTGATTCTTCTCTTCCTTGCACCCTGTGTAGACACTGACACTTGTACAAAGTGAGTGCGGACACTGTGTAAAATGCTATCAGATCAGACTGGCAGCATTTTACATCCACTTTGCACAGGTGTTTAGAGCTACACGAGATGTAAGGCCATTGACACTCAGGCCCAGGCTATGTAAAAGCACTTTGGGATCCTGTGGGAAGAACAGAGCTGCATTGCTGTTAAAACGTCATCCGTGCACATGCACACACGTTTCCCCAAATGTCGTGGATAATGTGTTTTTAAAAAAAGTCCATGGAATTTGTGACACGTCTAACAGCCTTAGTTGTGACACATAGGGCAGTAATTTGCTGAGGAAAGACTTATGAGTCTGGAAGGGGATGAGGCTATAATCAGCACTCTCCCTTTGTGCCCTCCCCATCCCTTCCCACCATGGAACATGAGAGACAGAGTCTGGACAGAGGGAATTTGACAGCGTCCGAGATGGGGGACATGATACCATCTACACTCAGCCTACTCAGCCCCCACTTTCAATAAGAGTTCAGCCAAAGGAGCAGGATTCCTGTTCTTTTCACCCCTTCAACTGCATGAAGCAGAGGGGATGAAAATGGCTTTGGTATTCAGGTTAGAAAAGGCTTTTTTGGTCACATCTCTTTGACTCAATTGAGGGTGTACAGGGGACATCTTTTCTTACTGGGGACCCTGTCTGCAGGCACCAGGTCTGGCCTGGTGGTGGTCCTTGAGCCCTTCTTAGAGGAGACTGCACATGGAAGAAATCTATGGAATTCTGGTTGTCTATGGGCATATTTAAGCCTCATTAATCTGTTCAAAACCAGGCCAGAGTTGTGCATGAAATAGAGTTTGTAACACAAAGGTTACAAAACATGGTTCAGAGAAATTGTTCCATGAAACTGAGCCTGCATGCTGTGAGTCAGTTGCCTACTAAAGCCAAGCCCAGCCCCCCCACAGAGTTCTTCATATCATGATTTGAGGACCAGTGTGATGCATTTGGAGCTGCTCAGTAGTTTATGACTATTGTGTGTTGGCCTAGCTATTGGCATGTTTTCTGTGTGGCTATATTGGGTTAAATCAACAGGAGTGGGTGGGTGGGGGTGGGGAGAACAAACAAGAAAGAAAGTAATAGCTCCTGATAACTCCCAAGAGTCTGTAGAAAGTGATAGCCTTGGCAATGACCCTTCTCTATTAGCTGTGGTGATTTTTTTTTCTCCTCTTCAGCCAACCTACAAAACTAGTTTGGACTCGGACAGGAAAAAGTGAATGGTCACAGGCTGACTAGCCCCTTTGAGAGGCAGCAGAGTTCAGTGCATCTCTGATTACCTGCTGCTCACCTGGGCTTAAGGGAAGGCACCTGGGGGCTGTAATATTTTGGTCTAATTTTGGTTGTTGTGGTTAGTGTGTGGGTGCTGGTGGCCTGTGATATACAGAAGGTCCAAGTACATGATCTGGTGGTCCCTTCTGGTCTTAAACTTTGATTCACCTGGGTCTTATACAGGGAAAGGCACCAGCAAGGAAAGGGATGCCTGCTGACCCCTTCAGGCATAACGTTAAAGAGACTGATTGGGGAGAAAAGGAAAAGTGAACCCAGCAAGAAGTAGCCAGACCCCTGGGCTACAGAAGCTTGTCTCCAGGAAGCATCTGGGGACAGGAGGCAGCATGTATAATATGAACTGTGTGTTTAATCCTAGAAAGTCATAGAATTGTAGGGCTAGAAGGGGCCTGGAGAGATCATCTAGTCCCTTTCCCCTGCACTGAGACAGGATGAAATAAATCTAGACCATTCCAGATAGATGTTTTGTCTAACCTGTTTTTAACCTCCAATAGTGGAGATTGCACAACCTCCCTTGGTAACCTATTCCAGTGCTTATCTATCCTTCTACAGTTTTTTCTAATAGCTAATGTAAGTCTTCCTTGCTGCCGACTAAGCTAATTATTTCTTGGTCTGTTTTCATTGGACATAGAGAACCAATCACCATCCTCTTTATCAAAGCCTTTAACACGTTGGAAGACTGTTATCAGATCCACACTCAAGACAAATAAAACTGGGCACTTTGAAACCTTTCCTCCTAGGTCAGGTTTTCTCAACCTTTTATCCTTTCTGTTGCTTTCCTCAGGATTCTACCCAATTTGTTCATTTTGTAAACTGTGGTGCCCAGAGCTGGATACAGTAGTCCAGCTGAGGACTCACCAGTGTTCTGTGGAGCAGAAGAACTACTTCCTGTGTTCTACATGACTTGCCTATTAACATACACCAGAATATTAACAATAGGTTAATATTCTGGTGTATGTAGTTGTAAAGACTGGGACTATAACAGGGCTTAAAAGAGAACTAGGTAAATTCATGGAGGTTCACATTGTTGGTGCATGTTCCATGTGTGACCTATTATAATCCCCACATCCTTTTCTGCAGTACAACTAGCTAGGCAGTTATTTCCCACTCTGCAGTTTGTGCATTTGCTTCGCCCCCCACCCCCCAGTTCAGTAATTTACACTTGTCTTTAGTGAATTTCATCTTGCTGATTTCAGAGAGAGTCTCCAGTTTATTCAGGTTATTTTGGAGTCTAATTCTGACCTCTGAAGTGCTTACAACTCCTCCCAGTTGATGTCATCCACAAATTGTATGAGTATACTCTCCTCCATTATCCCAGTCTTTAATGAAAACGTTGACCAGTACTGGACCCAGGACAGATCCCTGCAGGAGCCAACTAGATATATCCTCCCAGTTTGACAGCAAATCATAAATAACTACTGTTTTGATTATAGTTTTTTCAACCAGTTGGACACCCACTTTACCATAATTTCACGCAGACCACATGTCCCTGATTTAGAGAATTCTCCAGCGAGAGGGGGCATTCAGCAGGCACCATCTGGGGAAAGGTGGCAGGGAACATAAGGTGCTGAGACAAGACATTTGTCTCCAGAAGGAGAACCTGGAGAGAGAGAGAGCACCTCACCACAAAGATGGTGGGGGAGGTGGGATATTTAAGCATTGAGCAGTATGGCTTAAAACAGGTCATGAAAGAAGAGCTTAGGAGTAGGTTAACTGGAAGAGTTCTAAAGAGAGAGCTATTGTGGTTGGACATAAAAGTTTAGAATAAGGTAAATCTTTCTGTCTGGGGGAATGATAATGTGACATTGTATTAATAAACAAGGCTGGCTTGGGCAGAGACACATGTAAGCCTGTTGTAATTCTTATATGGAGTCTGTAGTGCCATGGCCACCACCTGCCTCTACTTTCCCTTCATCAGGGCCTTTAAGAATTCACATAATTGCTAGTCAGCTTCTCAGCCCCAAATTCTTTAATTCACTCTCCAACAAGTTGGCAACAAAGCTTGTCAAAAACAGAACAAAGTCCCAAAACAATCATCTGTTCCAGAGCCACACAATCTCCTCTCTTAGGCTTCCATCGCTTACTGGCAGGCCTCCTACCTCTGGTAGTCTCAGATACTTCTCTCAGTCACATTTTTCCCTTGTAGCTTCCTGCTGCCTTTTATATTTTAATGGCCTGATTTCTCTCAGGTGGCATTCATCTTATAAGCAAGGCAAGCCACCCTGTTACAGAGTCCTTAATGGTGGGGGTCAGGGGGGAAGTGAGGAAGAGACACAGCAGGGCCACATTTTGTCAGAAGGATGAATGGCAGGGCAGGCACGTCCTATTACAGCCATGAACCCAGGATATCAAAAGATCTTTGGCATGTTTAAAAAGGAACATTGTCTCAAGAGGGGGAAGTAGTTTGGGGAAACCAGACTGCTCAGAGGAATTAGTCCTGCCGAGGTTACGGGCAGGGTGCGGTAAGCCATTAGGTAACACAAATATTAGTGTAGATGTTTAAAATCAGTTTTCTCAAAAAGCTTTGTTCCTACAGTTAAACAAATGAAATTTTGGTTTTAAGAAGGTGGCTTAGTCACTGTATACCCCACTGGTCACAGGCTTCTGAAGGGAAGAGCTGCAGAGGCTGATCCTAGTCGAACCTGCTTGCTAAGCATGGTTGATACACAGGGTACTGCAGCCCAGGGCACAGTCTAGGAATGGGAATATGGCAGAACTCCACCCCAGGGGAGGTAAGGGCATGAGGCCTGACACCTGAGGGGGTGCACTCAGCACAAGCCAAAGGGGATTGAGATGCAGCTAGCCCTGCAACCGGGACCCCAAGTTTAAGGGAATCTCGATGTGCTTTTGGGGTGCACTGTATTTATTGCATACAAAGAGCCCTTGAGGTCATGTCTGTGACTGAGGGACTGTCCAGATGCACTGTTGTGGAATTCTGTGCTTTGAAACTGAGCTCTTGTTTTAGTACAATTCCCACTTGTATTCAGAAGTGCACTGCACCCTCCTATTAATAGGAATTGATGTTTTATCTGCGTGAATGTTACCACCAGATTTGAATCATTTCCATGTAACCACTTCTATGCATCTGACTGCTTTAAATTCAAACCATGTTTGGGCAGATCTGTTTTTTGTCTTTCAGTCTGTCTTAAGAGCCTGGTCTGTGACTCTGAGAAGTGCAATCAGCCGACATGGATAACCATTCTGGTCCCCAACAGAGGACGGGGTGCATGTGCAGGGTGACCATGTTTCCCTTTCAACTGGGAATCTCTCTCTGTTTTCAGCAACAGGCTTCGAGCCATGTTTTTAGAAGTGCGCAGCACGCACAGCTGGGTCCAGATTTTCCAACAGTTCACTCCCATTTAGGCAGCAAAATAAATGGCCACATTTTCAGAATGTGCACATGGAGTGCAAATGGAATGCTGAGCTCTCTTGAATATCTAGCCCTAGTGTTTTTTCCCACACTTTGTAAGCTATAGGACAAAATGTCCGGTCTAGATGGAACACTAGAATGGTGCCCTGAAGGAGTCCTTGGCCAGCTGAGCTGATGAATTAGGCAGGGGCTGGCTGAGTGCATGTGTTCCTCAAGCATCACTCAGTATCCAGTCCTGCCACCATCTGCTACCCGACCCTACTTCCACCCCCAGAAGGTTTCCCAGTGAGCCCCTCCACCCCCATGCTCCCCTGCAGGGTGAGCCAAATCTTCATGGAGTCAGAGGCTCATTCTTAAACTGAGCGGTGAATCCAGTTCCACCATTATAAGCAAGTGGTTACAAACCGAACCTGAGCCAGATTCTATGTATCCACCCTCCCTACTGCCAGACTATGGCATTCCATTTGGGGGATGAAAGGAAGCCTGTTCCACTGTCCTTATTTACTACAGTCCAAATCTAGTCCCCATTAAAGTAAAAGGGAACTTTTCCCTTAACTTCAGTAAGCAGTGGATTGGTAATGACCTTATGCCTGTAAGAACTGTTATTCACCAGAATGTTTGGGGAAATAGAAGTGCTGCAAACATGTATCTGTGCACAAATATGCATGCAAATCTTCTTAAGGAACTGATATGGCTCTCATTAATGTAACATCGGACCACCTCACATACTTTAATGTCCTCACAACACTGCTGTAAGTTAGGGAAGTACTATTTTCCTTATTTTCCAAAAGGGGAAAGGAACTGAGGTACTGAAAGAGAAACTAAGTGACTTGCCCAACATCACACAAGAAATCTCTGGAAGAGAACAGAGTCCAGACTTCCTGTGTCCTAAGCTAGCATCCTAACCACTGGACCAGTCCTCTTGTGTGACACCCATGTGTCTGTTCTCAAGTACTCATGTCTCTCTTGGAAGTTGGGATCTGAAAACTCTTTGAAGGTTTGGGAGTCAACCAGTCAGGTAGCAGACGTAGTACCTTGTGACTAAGGTGATCAGTCACATACCACCAATAGCAGCTGATTCTGCCAGACTTTGTCATAGTGAATAGTATTCATCCTGTGTTACTGAACTTCACGGGGCTATGTGCAAAGCAAGGTACTGCCCATTGTAAGGGTGGCAGAATCTGCATTTGTGCTGTAAAGAAGCATGTGTGAAGTCACTAGTGGTTTTGACTACAGGAATGATTTTACAGTATGATAGATCAAAACAAAAAAAATCCCTGTGCAGAAAATCATGGATGGATTAAACACTGGCCATGTGAGGTAAGGAAAATCCTCTCCAGAGCCAGATGGATTAAAATGTTTACTAGTAAAAAAAAATAGTATGGAATGATATTGTAACACTGACAGACCTGGTCATTGTTGGGTTTGAACCTGGGGCCTATGGAACTTAGTGTATGAGCCTGGACTGCATGAACTAAAAGCCATATAACTGTTAGCTAATGCTGTAGAACAGACTCATTAATCTTCCTCTCTCTCTCAGTGGTCTTGGTACCACTAGACGGGATAGAACACTACACCTAGGAGGTGTGTGGGTTACAATAGGATGCAGATTCCTACCTCATGTTTGAATAGAAATCACCTGGCTTTTGTTCAGTAATGTTCTTTTCCAAAGGCAGTACTTCACTCTAAGGGCCAGGTTCTGATAGCTTTGCTTGTGCAGTGCAGCACATTTGATTTACATAGCTCAACTCATGCAGTATGTTGTTGCATCATGTAAGTAAAGATACTGGAACCTGGCCCAGAAGTAAATGGTAACATTGAGTCAGACCTTTTGCCTTCTGAGCCAACAAAGATGACTGTGGTAATTTTTTGTTTTTTCTGTTTAGGGAGCTAACTTTGTGATCAACAAATAACGACCACTTTGAAGTTTATCTCTTTGACCATCATGAGTGTACTGAGCTTTTGCTGAATTTTGGATGTTTTCCAAAACGAGAGGAAAAGCATACAGGTTACACAGGCATGGGCATGATTTGCAAAACAAGTTGTCCCTAGAATTTAACTCAGTATACTCGTAGGATAAATGGGACCTCTCCAGCTTCAGCGCACACACAACTCCCAGTATACCTATTTCCACTACAACATGCAACAGCTATCAACCCTTCCTTTGCTGCCCTGATCGAGACACTGCAGAGAGGTTGTTTCATAGCTTTTAACTTCATGATGGAAAGCTTTGATGTACTGGGCTAGCGCTGAGAGTTGTGCAAATGATTGAGTTTTTTCCCCGCAAAAAAATTAAAATAAAAGGGGATTGTCAGTGATACAGATGAACAAAATATTAGTTTCAGGTCAGGTGAAATGTTTCATTTCAATGTTGGGCATTTTGAGTTGCCTTTTCATTTTATTAAAAGCAAAGGACATTTACAAATACCATTCACAAAACCACAAGAGGAGGAGGTAGGCTCAGTTGTGACCTTTTCCTTGGCCCTAAGCAAGGGGCAGTTGCTAGCTCCTTTTCCCTCAGGAGCAGACAAGGAAACAGACTCAAAGTAGCTATCTAGTTCCTGTTCTGCCTTGCTCCAGGAGGAGAGAAATCTGTACTAGCCTTACACGAACGGCAGATTACTTCCCAGGGCATGCTGGCTCAGTTTAGCTGGCCGCCCCAGGAATGGGTGGGGTGGTAGGGAGAAGGGACAGAGCCTTATGTGCTTTGTACAAAGCTGTATGTTTCATGGTCATTTAATTTATATTTAATACATTGAGCAAACTCTGATCTCATGGGCTTTGGCGCCTAGACACTGCTGTGATGAGTGCCTGAGAACAGAAGGTCTCAAAATGGTTGTCACAGCTCTCAAGATGTGCCAGAAGATTGTGACTACTCTGCCATTCCCCGACCGCAGAATGGAAGGGTTCCTGGCTAGGTATCAGCTAGACAAGAGGGGTGTCATGGAGGGGTGAGGGTGGGGTCCCCTTTTGGAAAAGGGTGTTGCACTATGGAGACAATTGAGAATCCCTGCCTTAAAGAAACAGAGCCTAAATAAACTCTCCCTGACCAAAATGAAAGTCTCTGCATTGACTTGGAGGAAGCTATTCAAAGGCACAAATAGAAATTAGGCTCCTAACTCCCATTGACTTTCAGTGGGAATCAACTGCTTAACTGTCATGTGTGCTTTTTGAAAACGTTTCCTTTTAATAGGACTTCAATGTAGCTGACAACTAGCCAGGGTTAAAAACCACAGCACATAAATTTATATAAAATTGGTAAGAAAGAGCATGTAAATGTTCACTCTGGGAGTATTTACTCACTGTTTGAAAATTCAGTAGTTATGCAGCCACATTGTAGAAACGTCATGATGTGTCTGAGGTCGCTTAGTGACAAAGGCCAGGGAAACAAGCTCCAGATGGATTTTTATAGCTGTTTTGGGTTTCTTTAAGAATTAAGTACAGGGGCGGGTGGTAGCTCACAGAGGGAAGATACAAATGCACTGTTGGAAACAGTAGCCTAGAACTATCACTCCCCCTTAAGGCTTCCTGATATATTTGTGAAAAACACGTGAAAATGTAACCCTTCCAATGATTTTTTGTTAAAAGACTTGCTAATGATGGACTAACGTCTACTATCAGTCACACCTGCAGTACTGCCAACTCCAGTCATTCAAAAATCATGAGACTGATCCCCCCCCCCATCCCCTCCCAAAAAATCATGACTTTGTCTTAAAATTCATGAGACTTTTAAAAATCATAAATTTTGGATTCTTTTTATTTGATGGTTTTTGAAGCCAAAGGCTACTGCTGAGTCATGTTTTCAGGCTTTTTTCTGCAAGCATGATGCTTACTTTTTTTTTCTCTTTGTAAGGAAGGTTAAATTTTAAGCTCTAGGAGTGAGGCCTTTAAGCAAAATAATAACTGTGGTGAGACTCCAGCTAAAATCATAGGAACTGACAACTCCACTGAAGACTGGACGGTTACATAGAACAAACTGAGAGCAACCATTGATCCTATTGGCGAAATCTGTTATAATTGGCTACTACATGATAATGATGAACTTATAAAGGGCAAGTCTAGTGCCTTTATGTAAATGCAAGGCAGATAGCTATATGCTTACAAGCATCTCTGCAACTGAGCAATTCTGAGAGGGGACTCACTCATGTGCTGAAGTCTCTTTCAGTTGGCCAAATAGTCACAAAAGTTCTGCAAAGGAGCTATAAACCTCATGTAAGGAAGGCCTCTGTGCAGCAGGACCTCCACAGCAGGCTAAAGGCAGGAGGCGGGCCTGCTGAGATAGGAGGGGGTGTCCCTCCCCCTTCCCGGGATTCTGCACAGCTGCAATAGGCAAGAGGAGCAATTGCAGCAAGGGTACAAGTTAGTCTGAACCCTGTGCTGAACTGGCCCATGTTGTTCCTGAATGGGGGAGATGCAAGATGTCCCCTCTCTGCACTAGCACTGGTACAGGGATGAATCTGAGCCAGAGGCATTAGGGGTTAAAGTGTAAACTACAGTACTGTCAACCCCAAACATTCAAAAATCATGACTTGGGCCCCAAAATCATGAGATTGGCTTAAAAATAATGAGTTTTTTTAAAAAAAGAAATAATACACTTCCTCAGGTGTGTGTGTGTGTGGGGGGGGTTGTTTTTGTTTTGCCTTCTGGTTTCTGAGCTTTTAGAGGACACGCATGTCAACTTTACAAGCTTTCATCTGCAGCCAGGAGGGCTAAAAACATACTTTTTTTAAAAAAAAAAAACAACAACCCTGACCTTCAAATTCTCCTTTTGGCTCCAGGAGTTGGAGCTTTAAGTAAAACATCAAATATCATGAGACTAACAATAAAATTGCAAGAACTGACATCACAGACTACTTCCTACTGAGTTCTGAATGCTATAAAATATAATTACAATACCATCAGTAGACACCAGGTGGGGAAGTTGTACCAAAATGAAATTAGGTGCTGAGTAGAAGCTCAAGTAACAGAGCTGTAAACATTTTGAAGTGAAGGTGCTTATTATCAATACAAAACATCTGAAAACATGATTCTGCAAAACTACCACTTTGGAGGGTCAATTTTTGTGACCGTATTTCTGTTTCTAAATCAACAGTGATTGTAACTTACATTTATATGGCTCCAAAGGGATTCCAAAGCACTCTTTACAAAATGGCAACCATATATATCTATATAATACACACATGATTTTCTTTGCCCATTGCTAAGATGCAGGCATCTTTGGAATTAAAGGAAAAAATTGTTTGCTAGTACATAACACTACATCTTAGAGTCTGCTGTTTTGCATTATACAAAATTTTAGGACAGGAAGTAAAGAATGCCCTCCACAGAGCTCTTCTTCAGAGCTGAAGGAAGCTTACCTCTTTCACCAACAGAAGTTGATCCAATGAAAAATATTACCTCGTCCAACTCTTCTTTTTCAAACCTGGGGCTAACATAGCTACAACAACTATGCAAGCAACTGTCTTATATAGACAGTTTTTCTGTAGTGTGTTCCTCTGAGCAAACAACGGATTGTAATAGAAATGGGCATAAGAAATACAGATCCATTTTGTTTACAATGTAATTAATAAAAGATGTTTTTGTAAGTAAGAGGTTTTGTAGGTTTTAATAGAAATGAAAATAAAATATGAAAAGTTAATTGTGTATATATAGTGCTAAGAATAGGTAAAGTTACATAATTCATGATGGGAGCCGTACAGTTCAAAAGCTACACATTCAATCCTTTTTTTTTTCAGATGATAGTTGGAAATAAAGGCATTGCTTTCTCCCATCAGATTGTAAGTCAGGGTGAATTTTGACCCTGAGTAATTTAAGCACCATGGGCCTTTACTCCATCAGAATTTCAGATCACCTGAACCGCCTTCTGCCCCAGATTCTCTGCTGTGCCCGGTATCTGCTGGGCGTGTAGCAGATTGGTGGAGAGAGGGCTACTAGACAGCTGGCTGCCCCTCTGTGTTTCTGAGGTTGGTTCATGGCTGCCCCTGTAAAGTTTAGGGCATTGTAGAGTCTGATTTAAACTCTGCCAAGTAAGCATAATGACTGTTCCCCCTTCCATCACCTCTGTACAGACTATATGTCAGCAACTGGCTGTGCCAGATTTACACAAGCTAAGGTCTGAAGAATTATCAGCTGGCCAAATATGACCAATTTCTTGCCTCTACTCCTCAATCAGTGAGGAAGTGGCCGAGCAGGGGAAGAGAACCTGCTTCCCTTTCCCTTTCCCTTTTTAGAAGGACCACCCACCCTACCTTTGACAGTCTCTTAAATGATATAAAAAATGGTCCTGACTGTCCATTTGGGGGAAAAGAGAAGTTAGTTGACATGAGCTGAAGCTGCTGCTGTTGTTAAAGTCTGATCCTGTTTCATTTCAGGCGGTGTTTAGGATTCAGCTGGAGTTGGTACAGTTGGTGGTGTCATCTGGGTTTCTCTCCCTGGCCCTGTTTGCTCAGTACATCTCTCAGGACAGGATGATGAAGATCCTGAGTCCCAGAAACAGTAGGAGAGGCAGCCATGATCATGAAGCTTACTCATAGCATTCATCTGTTCCTCTCTTTTCCCTCCAAAGTCTCTTTCTTTAAGGACTCACAAAGGGAATGGAGGGAATTCATTATTTTGTCCACCAATCAGGCGTAATATCTGACACACCAATTTTGGTTCATTAATTTCCAGTTCCACATCTTCTATTTTACCAAACATGATTTTCACATAGTCCTTGAGTTATAGCAGGAGGCTCTTTTGTTGGACTAATTCAGTTTTTTGTCTCCCTTTTGCACCTATTCCTATCAACATTTATTACTATAGGCTATTGTGACATTTTATGAACTTTTACATACTTTTTACAGTTGAGCCTACAAAGAGGGTAAATTTGTAGTCCTTATTAATACAATACTCCTCTGTCCCTCCCTCCTACCAATAGTACAGGCTGTGGGCTTCATTCTCCACTTCCTTGTTCTTTTTTTTCCCTGTCATTTATTATGGTAGTATCTAGGCACCCCTCCCCCGAGACATGGACCTATTGTGCTGTACAATCTCAGAACAGCAAGTCCTTGTGCAATCATTTACACTTGTGCACAGTGAATGTAAAATGTTACTGTCAGTGTGAAGAGCATTCTGGTTTGGTGGCATTTGGCCGCCATTTTGCACAGTTGGCTATGACTACACAAGGTTCCAGGCAGTGAAGAATAAGGCCTAATGGTCCAGATTCTGCCTCTGGTGTAAATCCTCAGTAGCTGCATTGACCTCATTGGCGTTATTATGGATTTACAATGGCCCAGCTGACAGCAGGCTACAGCCCACTGTCTCTGGTCTCTGTTAAAAAAAAAAAAATCTAGTAATTTTAATGTCTAAGTCTTGAGCACTGTAACGATCTCTTACCATCTAGCTAAAAAGCAAATACAAAGTAAGGTCTGTACACTACACAGAATTTTATGGTTCTAAAACAAATTGTCCTTAGGGCTTAGCACAGTTAAATGCATTCTCTGCCTTCAGACAGCACAACTGGGGAGTATCTTTCACAAGCAGCTGTTGGTGAATGTGCTTTTGAACTTTTCAACTTACTGTACTGGCATTTAGCAAAACAACTCAAGGTAATCAGCTGCTTGCAACCCTCCAGACACAGATGAGCGCCATGGATGCATCTTCTTACCAGATTCTGAACTGCCTTTTGTAGTAAGGTGAATGAGGTCATTCCTGTGTTGTTGATGGCCATCTGCCTTGCTGCACTGTGTAGCACAAAGGGGAGCAAAACCAAGGAGCAGACAGGCCCAAACCTGAATTTTCTCTGTCTTCATGGGTCTCAGCTTCCTTTCAAGAGGTAGAATTTCATTATAGACCTCACCCTATAGCAACAATGGCTGCAGAACTTCAGGGGTAGGCAACCTATGGCATGCATGCCAAAGGCGGCACGTGAGCTGATTTTCAGTGGCACTCACACTGCCCAGATCTTGGCCACCGGTACAGGGAGCGCTGCATTTTAATTTAATTTAAATTAAGCTTCTTAAACATTTTAAAAAACTTATTTACTTTATATACAACACTAGTTTAATTATATATTATAGATTTATAGAAAGAGACCTTCTAAAAACTTTAAAAAGTGTTACTGGCATGCAAAACCTTAAATTAGAGTGAATAAATGAAGACTCGGCACACCACTTCAGAAAGGTTGCCGACCCCTGCCCTAGTTATTAATCACACATTGTATCTATTTAGCTTGTTAAGCCAGTGGTTCCCGATGTGCATTTTTTTGTTGGTGCTCCCCTAGTGTCAGATTGGCAAAAAGAGGCCCTTTCCTGTGCTGTTTGCTAGGACGGTTGCTGTCTCTTCTCCTTTGTTTCTGTTATTTTCTCTCTTGTCCTAGTCTGTTTCCATTTTCTCTTTTCCTTCTCATTTTTTTTCTTCTGTGATTTATTTTTAATGTATGTATTTTTGGTGGGAGTGGCTTCCTCTCCTTTTATTCTTTCCTGTTCTCTCTTAAGTTCTGTCTTCCTGTTCCCCCATTCACCTGAATGCTACATGCTGCTCTGGGTGCCTTGCAGTGGCACTTTGGAGCCATGCCTCATGTGCTTCCAGGGATGAGCTGAGTGTTGCAAGAGAAGAGATACTTGACTTTGCAGCAGCTGACACTTGAACTGCTCCCCTGGCTGGCTGCAATGCAGGAGCAAAGAGAGTAGGTAGTTAGGTTTAAAGGAATTGTCCATTGCTTATCCTTGCAGTCACAGCAGTAAGCTTGAGTAGGGTATGAGGCAAGCAGGGTATGAGGCAAGGAAACTGCAAGCACTGAGGAGGGCATGTCATGGCTTTTCATTTTTAGCCCCTAGAGATTTGGATCACAAGATGACCCACTTCTGGCTTTTCCAAACCTCATTTCATTGTAATTGCAAATAACGTCAATGTATTTGTTTATTCTCACTTCTCTATTTTTCATGGGAGGAATTCTTGAATCCTGTGTTGATTCTGAGTGAATGCTCTTCTCCACATAAGCATATTCAGAGCCTGTGTGCAGCTCTTGTTCCTGGTGTACCAGGAGTGAAATTCACCTCTGTACAAAGCTTATGCACCACTGAAACCCAACTTAAGCCCTATTTTGAGTGATTTAGTTATGCACAGGCCCTGTGTTGATTCTGCATGGCGGGGGGATCTCAGTTGTACAGAGATGAAATTCAACTATACAACTGCTCCAGCTGATGGAGATTATTGTGATGTAGAGGGCCTTGTGTGGACCATTCACCAATGGATGAATTTCAGCATGCTGTGATTCCACCTACAGCCTATAGTATCAAAATTCAACCTATTATCCTTTTCTCATAGGAAAAAAGTATAAACCTGACCCATATTGAATCCAGACCTTCCCGAGTTAACAGAGATGAGTATGAATTCTTCATAAACCTGGATAGCAGGGACAGTCCTCTGCTCACAGATATCATCAAGACTTTGAGAAACGAAACTGGAGCAACTGTTCATGAGCTTTCACGTAGAAAGAAGAAAGATGCTGGTAAGAAAATATTGATTGTGGTAATATTGACTGTAAAATTGCGTGTTATCTGCCTAAACCATTCAGCCTTTTTGAACTACTTCTTTTCCACTTGAGTAAAGCAGTTTTCTGGTTGTCCTCTGTACCTGTGTTTCCTCTTCCACCCGTTATCTGTCTTGTCTATTTGGATTGTAAGCTCTTTGGGACAAGCTCTTGACTATACTAGGTACTATACATACACATACACTCTATGTGTATGTGCAGTACCTAGTATGGTCAACCTTGATTTTGACTGAGGTCTCTTGGCTCTTTTGGAATATGAATTAACTTTCACATTCCTAAGGAGGGCTGGCTCCTCTAAGTCACTAAGGAGGGCTTTAGAACAGTGGCCTAGAGATATTTGCAACCGCTTGCCCTTTATGCTCCCTAGATGAAGAACTTGCATCCTTTCCAAAGCTGCCATGTCTTGATCACCCCTACAGCGGAGCAGTCGGATGAAGACAGGCAGTTTGTTACCATTGAAATAGGATATTGAGTACATAATACAAAGTGAGCGGAACCCTTCTTGGTCACCCTTCATGGTAAGGGTCTACTTTAGAAGTAGTTTATGAAGAGTTAATTACTGTAAGAGGTGTTACCATTATCAGCATCTTACAGATATGAGTAGTTTGATGAGCTATGGATGGTTTATAAACCCATCAATAGAAGGTGTGACAGATGGTTATAAGCTACCAGTTGACCTGTTGGACTCTATAACAATTGACTTACCAGTTCTTAAAACATCTGTTAGTCATTTATTAACTCTTTGTTAAATGGACCCTTCATACAAAGTATGACCATATCCTCAGTTGTGTTTCAAAGAAGTAGATTTCTTCTCTGATTTCCCTGGCAGGGATCTATTACTGCACCCCTTCAGAGCGTGGAAATAATTCCCCCACCTCTTCCACACTGGTCCATCTCTACAGGCTGATCAGCCTCCAATCTCTCTCCATCCCCTTCTGATGCACTGTGCACCCCTTGGTGGATGGAAGGACCAGGCTGTATCCTCCTTCAAGCTCAGGGGCAGCAGCTGTGTCTGACCCTTATGTAGGTTGGATGATGAGTGGGAAGGGGAGAGGAGGCCTTCTTGTGTACTTCCTCCCCTACAGTGCACCTACGTAAGTGTCAGGCACAATCTTCCCCCTCATAGGCATAATCTTGTCCCCATAATCTCACTCAAATCTTTTGGGTCCAATCACACCCCTCCTCCCACCCATGAAGTCAGGGAGTTTTTTCTACCCCTTTCAGTGGGAGCAGGCTCAACCCATCCTCATACAGCAGACTCTTGATTATCCAGGATGATAGGGAAAAAATTAATCCTGGTTAATAAAATCCTGGATAATCACCATCCATAGGAAATACAGGGAGGGGGTGTTGGTTCACCAGCCACCCTGCACCAGGGGGAAGGGGTGTTGGCTCACTGGCTGCCCTGTGCCCTGGTGGGTTTTTTTTGTGTGCTTGGGGTGGCAACAAAGACAGAGCCAGCCCTGCGAGTTATGCATATTTTTTTTTGACATCCTGGTTAATCCACTTTCTGGTTAACCCAATCCTGGATAATCGAGAGTCTACTGTACATGCAAAACTCCCAGCCATGTTGATGGTAGTTTTGCCTTTTTAGGGAACTAGGGCATGATCTTGGGAGGAGCTGAGTACCCTCCGTTCTTCTTATTGAAGTCAGTGAGAGTTGAGAGTGCTCAGCACCTCACAGGATTGGGGCCTGGGTAAAGACGTGGCCCAGAAGATTCATGTAAAGAAACCACGACACCCACTCTTTTTAATACCTAAATATCTCTTCAGACACCAGATGTGATTATAATAGGATTTCAGCTAGGATTGTCTTCAAATGCTTTTGGTCTGGTTCTTCCTCTTCCTTCCTCGGAACAACATAAAAAGGCATTAATATCTGCCTGAGATAAATCCTGGTAATCCTTTTACCATCTCCTTTGTGCCTGACCCATGACATTACATTTGGGGGAAAGAAACCTTCAGCAACTACCCTCTGGGGTCTGTTCGCTCCATTCAAGTGACAAGAGACAAAGAGTTATGCCTGGGCAGGGAGCTATGAGCGCTACTGTTGGGATTCCCCCCGAGACCTCTTTCCACTCGGCTTCCCAAGAACTCAGGTTGACTCCCACCTTTGTCACTCGGGTATCTTTACTGGACAGACAGCAGTGCTATGCTGTGCTGATCAGACTCAAATGCAGGGGGGATGGATGCAGGGTACATCACAGCTCCAAAGTTACACAGAAACCTTCTCCCTTTGTATTCATTACACATCTCATTGCATTTATTATACATTGCAGCACACATTTTTGGATGAGCTTGGTTACTTTGCAGCATGCACTGTCCACACACTGACCACCATTTGACCAACTTCCTCTTTACCTCCTCTCTACATTCTTAACTTCCCTTGTTATCTAGTTCATAGTAAAAACTCCCCTGTGTGTTTCTCCTCTTATCTTAGTTGACTTAACATTCTGTCTTCTTAGCCTACTGACCTATTTACTTACTTTACTTAGCACAAACATTCTGTTTTCAACCTAATGATTCATTTCCTTCCCTAATCTTCTCTTCCAAAAAAAAGAGACCTTCCTCCAGGAGTTAATTACTCCAGGCCAGGCCTCAGCTACACCTACTATCACAGATGTTCTCTCCTTGTCATGTGTCATCTTTCTGAATTACATTGTCAGAAGAAAGCTACAGAGCCTGGCAAGTTTTTGCAGAGCAGCAGTGATTAAAGGTTTTATAGGTGCCGATTCAAGTACAGGGTAGAGCTCAAAACGTCAACAGCAACAAACAGACCACAGGGGAAATCATGGCTCTCTTGAAGTCAATGGCAAAAATCCTACTGATTTAATCAGGGTTAGGATTTCACTTCATGTTTCCATGTTCATCAAAAGGCCTTCCTGAGCCAGATTAATCTCTATTGACTTCAGAGCAGCAGAGATTAGTTTGATCCCTTCTGACTGAAGGAATGACTATTTTTGTATGTTAGTGGAAACAATTTATCATCAGAGAGAGAAAAGATCAAATGAATCATTTCATTTTTATTTCTTCTGTTCTTGATTCCCTTTTCAGTGTCAATAGTTGTCATTAGTGGAAAGGCCCATCGTGAACTTAAATCTCAGAAGGGTTGTGTTCTAAAAGTCAGACTAAGGCAGGGGCACTGGAACAATCTGTATAGTTGGGGTGCTGAGAACCATTGAACTGAACTGTATCTGATGGAAATCACTTCAAGCCCGGGGTGTGGCAGCACCTCGAGTTCCAGCACCCATGGACTAAGGCTGCTTAGGGAGCAAAACATACGTGGGTTCAAAATGAGAGACCAAGATGCAGACATAATGGCTGAATTTGTCCCTTAAACAAATATATGACACTGTTAATAAATAACAAACATTGCCATGACAATGTCTACATTGACTTGCCCTTTAAAATCATCCCTGATAAAACTTAGCATTGGAATCCTAACATCAGAATTCGCTGATTGTTCTTTTTTGAAAAATATAAAACTAAACAAAATATCACACACGCACCTCCCACCCACACATTAGCAAGCCAACCTCTCCTATGTTGTATGTGGACACAGGCCTTTTTCATTGCCAAATAAAGCCAAGGAAAATCTTCCCCTGTAAGACACAGGCGTGACAAGAAAAAGGCAATTTATTTAATCTAGGGCAATAGTGCCAATTCCTTATCCACCATCTATAGATGTGATTGATTTTTCTTTGCTAAGGATTATAGGTTCAGTTCATCTGTGCACTTTACATGAATTCAGTGCAGGGCCACAGGGATAGCACAGGTGGTTTTGGAATATTTCCCTATGTTGCTTCTTGGTGACCAATGCGCCATCTAGGCTAGTGAAATCCCTTTTCCTCAACTGATCTAATTATGACAGTCTGGGCTTTTTTCGACTTGCTCTTAAATAGTTTTTGTTCATTTTGCCTGATGTTTGTTGACTGCCGCTAGGACTAGGTTCAGCAAAGCACCTGAGCAGACAAAGAGAAGGAAGGACCACAAGAATGATTTAAGGATTGGAAAACATGCTGTACAGTGAGTGCTCTATTTAGGCCAGGTCTACACTTAAAAATTAGATCAACCTAGCTACATCACTCAGGGCTGTGAAAAATTTTGTGCCCTGAGCACTGTAATTCGGTCAACCTAATTCCTGGTATAGACATGGCTAGGCTGATGGAAGGATTCTTGTGTCAGCCTAGCTACTGCCTCTCAGAGAGGTGGATTTATTATATTGAGGTGAATTAAAAACTCCTTCTGTCAGTGTAGGAAGCATCCGGGGGCTGCAGTGTAGACATACCCATAGCGTATCGAAGAAAAGGCTAAGAGGTGAACTGATCATAGTCTGCAAGTAAAGGAAGAAAACCTTGAGTAATAGAGGGATCTTTAATCTGGCCGATGAAAGCATAACAAGATTGAATGGATGGAAGTTAAAACTAGCTGACAGGGCCGGCTCTAGGCACCAGGCTAGGAAGCATCTGCTTGCAGTGGCACCTGGCAGGGGGCAGCATTCCATCCATTCGTGAGGCGCCCCACTCTGCTCCGGTCGGGTTTTGGGGGTTTTTTGCTTCGCCAGCAGGGATCCGGCTGCTTTTTTTTTTTCCTTGCTTGGGGCGGAAGAAAGGGTAGAACCAGCCCTGCTAGGTGAATTCAAACTGGAAGTAAGCTCACATTGTGAACAGTGAGGGTGACGATCAGTTGGACTGTGTAGTGGATTGACCATCACTTGAAATCTTTACATCAAGACTGGATATCTTCCTAAAAAGTTCTAGTTCAACCACAGGTTATTGGAATTGATGCAGGAATTACTGGTGAAATTCTATGGTCGATGCTATGCCAGAAGTCAGACTAGATGGTCACAATGGTCCTTCCGGCCTTAAAATCTATGAATCCTGTGCTTAACCTGAAGCATGTTTTGAGTGCTTTACTGGTCTGGAGCTTTAGTGTATGGATGATTTTTCATTTGGGCTCAGTTATCATTTTTACTCTCTTTTTTCCCCTCAAGCTCTCTTAATTGCAGGACAGAAGATATGCTATTTTCCCCCATTCAAGCAGTGAATAAAAGATTTAGCTCAATCATATAACTGTAGCTTAGCAAATGCTAGCAAAATGGCCTCTTTCTGAAGGTAACTTTAGCTCTTCACATGAGCGATGGGCTGAAGTGTTTCATCTGGCCAAATGCCTTTTGTGGAATTAGAGTTATTCGTTGCGAAAACACAGTGCATCTCTTCATGGCTCTTTTGGGAAACAAGCTGAGTATCTGCAGACCCCTAGGAGCCCAGGAATAAAAGAATTAAATATTAGTCTATTTCAGTGGGGGGAAACAGAGACAATTTATTGCATTTCTGAGACCGGCTGGAGGCTGAGGTTCTGTAAGAGCCTTGTTTGCTAAACCCTGGGGCAGGCCAAAGCATTTGGATCTGTTTAAAGAGGGCTAAACCTGTGCCTCCAACAGCCATAAATTTAATAGACCTGTCGTTGACCCTCCTCACAATGGTCAGAATGTAGGAGCTCTGCAGAAACTCCGAACTGCTTCCGTTTTGTTGCCCCACATATAAATAGCTTATTAGCATCCTATTAAGTATTTGACCCCATGTTAATTTGGTCACCACTTGGGTGTCCAGTACATGCCTATAAATGCTGCTGTTTCACTTACAGACAAATCAATATTTATTACTGATCAGCCCATGTTCTCTCTTGAAGTCTTCACAGAGGCTCCCTGTTGCAACAGCTTGCCCTGGCAATTCATTAACTGCAGTGCAGCCAGCCAGCATGTCTGGTTCACTAGCCCTGCGCCAAGACATGTCAGCAAACAAAATATTTGACAAATTCACTGAGCGCCTAATTTGATTTGATAGTTTTAAACTGTTGCTGCTAGCATTGTTGGGGAAGGGCTTTCTGGGCTGCCTTGCCAGACACTAAACCCCAGCAGGTCGCTCATGTCTCTAATGGCTCTGATTCCTGCTGTGTATAGGGCAGAGGGGCTACATCCCATGTTGTGCTCAGCACCCTCGATTCCCATTGACCTGGGTGCTGAGAACACTAAGCTCTTGACAGAAGACTCCTAGGGCCTTGTTCAGCCTTCTGCTGTGGCCCCTTTGTACCAGTGAGGTTGGTGCAAATGGACAATAGGTATAAAGCCTCCCTCATCAGGGATTTCCCCTACTACAGAGCCACTCCCCCAGCTCTGAGCTGAATCCGCATGAGTCCCAGGCACAGAGGGTGTTCGGAGGTGGGATGGGTTGGGGGGGCGGGAGGAGACAGGAGGTGAGGTGAAGTTAGACCAGAGGAGGGAGAGGAGCAGTGGAAGGTGGTATGACTAAGGTGGACTTGTGTCCTGGTGATTCTGGATCCCTGAAAAACCCCCTTGGGGGCCACTAATGCAAAAGTATAAGTTTGGGGAACCCTGAGGGCTGCCCGAATCTTCACAACACTCCACACTGGTCACCAGCAGCTCAAATAAGGGAGAAACAAGCCACCTCCCTTCAGTCCCTAGGCTGGTGCCAGCCCAGGAATGAATCTGTCCCATGGTTTATAACTCACCAGTTTGTCGAACACTTTGAAGTCTTTAATAAAAGCTGTAACAAAAGTTTATTGGATACTATTGTTTTGTCTAATTCATCCACACTCGGAACAGAAATTACTTGAACCCAAACCTTTCTAGTTCAGAGGAATCCTCTTCCTCTCCAAAATCCCTAACAGACCATCCTCTCACAGATGCACACACTGAAATCCATCACAGGGCATAGCAGGCTTCACAGTTGCTAATGGGCCTTCCACTGTGCTCAGATCTGATGGGTTTTAGAGCTTCCCTGAGAATGGCACCATGTGGTGGCAATAAATAATTATGTACATGTAGCTTCACGGTAGCACTTTTCCTCCCCAAATCTCAAAGCACTTTACAAAGTGTTATCACCCCCATTTTACAGATGGGGAAACTGAGGCATGGCATGGTGCTGTGGTTCACACGAAAGGTCATTGGCAGAGCTGGGAACAGAACCCAGGTTTCCTGACCATAAAGCCAGTAGCTTAGCTGCCTAGGCAATAGATGTTAAAGATATTGGCATCCTCCAGGATTGTTGTATGAGAATTGCCTTCTTTTAGTGTGTTGGCTAGGGTGACCAGATGTCTCAATTTTATAGGGACAGTCCTTATTTTGGGGTCTTTTTCTCACATAGGCACCTATTACTCCTCACCTCCTGCTCCATTTTTTTGACACTTGCTATCTGGTCAGCCTAGTGTAGGCTGACAGTGACATTTGTATCAAGTAAAAACAGTATTTCATAACAAAGTCCCATTTCCTTATTTAATCTGAGGGGTGGAAATTACTGACAGAAGCTAGTCCACTATTTCTAGAGAAACAATGGAGCTATGGCTAAAAAACAAACATATCCAGCCGTGAAAGATTTTGATGCTACTGCTGCTGCCATCTAGTGACTAACTTCTTAGGTCTGCTTACAGTTAGTAGCATGGGGCTCCAAAGAACGTTTCTTTCTGCAATACAAAGCCACATTCACTTTCATTAAAGGGGAAACACCAATAACACAGCACTACAAAGAGTCTGTTTTGATATTTAGAAACTTTTTGCAGCAGGCATTTGAAAAGCACAAAGACAGTAGCACATTAGTGTGCACAGCACTGCCCCGGCACAGCTGGACATGTCACGGAAGCATGTGGCCCAGTAGTCATAAAAGCAGCCTGCTTTTCTGGGGCCTACGTGAAACGAGCTAGTGGTCTGACTCCAGTTCCGATGTGCAGGTGTCCACATTACGTAAACCCTACTCCATAAATGCCTTCTTTATTGTCAGTCTCAGCAGAGAGCCCAAGGGCTGAATAGGGCTGGAGATGGAATGATCCGCTCATCCCTTAAGTGGGCCATGTGGCCCAGGGTTGGGGAACATCAGTGGGGCACTGTGGGAGGGATGGCGCTGCAGCTGGCCGTGCACCCTGGAGGACTGATACAGGACTTCCTTTTCCAGAGCCGTTGGTGCAGAACTTTTCTGGCAGCTGAGATTCATGAAAAATCCAAATGTTAAACAATATAAAATGGATTCACTCAGCAGCAGTGTCCTCGTTGGGGCAGAAAGCAAGGCATGCTTTTTAAGGGAGGTGTTTTAAGGCACCCGCAGGATGAAGGATGCAGCTTTATGCAAGAAAGAGGCTGAACTCAGATAAGTCACGTAGCAGTTCAGCTGGTAGAGAAAACACTGAGCGCACCTGGGCTGGAACTCTCCACTTTAAACTCCGGGGTCCTCTGAGATAAGTGACCCCCGTTGATATCAATGGCAGTCACTTGTACCCTGCATGAAGAGAATAAGGCGCTTGAATGCAGAGTGCAAAGCCCATGTGACATCCAAGCTGAGAGCAGTGCTGTTGTCGCCACAAGAGCTGTAATGACTCCTTGCCTGTTATAGTAATTGCTCTTGAGAGGTTGGGGTGTCATTTTTCCCTCTCTGATCCAATAAAAAGAAATGGAGCCTGATTCTCCATTGCCCTGCACCTCAGGTAATTCTCACACTCATGCAGTGTGAGTACAAGCTGGGTGCAAAAGACTCTGAAGTCAGTGTTGGTAGCTTTTTACACCTACTGTGCACTGATATAAATGCATATAAGAGTCACAGGGAAATGGGCAATCAGACCTGTTCCTGCAGTTTGAAATGACTCCTTATGCATTATTGTGATGTCCATTAATTGATACAACACTAATCAGATGCACCAGAGTGCTGTTTAATTTGTATACCGCTTCACAGCTTAAACCAGGTGAAGTGGCAGAGATTAGGAATTGGATGAGACCTTCATGGAGCTGATTATTCCATATCTACATGCTGCAGGGTTTCTTGCCTATTCTCTGGCTATTGTCAGAGACAGGATACCAGACTAGATGGAACTTGAGTCTGATCTGATCTGGTAATTCCTATGTTCTGATAATTCAAGAAATATCAGTAATCAAACATTAACAAGCAAATTTAAGGCTAAGAGCTGGATTTAGTCCAGATGCTTTGTATTGTTCCAACAATGCAAAACAGCCATAAACCCAACTTATCTGGCTCATGAAGCAGAGTTTACTGTTGCATTGCATCACTGGTGCAGTACCAGTGAATCTAGGTCAGTCTTTATCCTACTTTATATTGATATCAAAGAAATGGAAAGAGTTAGGTGAGACCCCAAGATAAGCTAAAATGAAAAGAGGCTAATTTGTATTTTCTTTTCTGTTTTGTAGTGCCGTGGTTTCCGAGAACTATCCAGGAGCTTGACAGATTTGCCAATCAGATCCTAAGCTATGGAGCTGAACTGGATGCAGACCACCCTGTAAGAAACAAGTCCTACCTTTAAACAAAGAACAACTTTATAGGAATTGGGCGTCTCATGTACACATGTTTTATACCAGGGTAAATCTAGTGGTCCAGGGAGGCCCAGAGGCAGTTCCCATAACTAGGGTTGTCTGAGAGTCAGTCCCCGACATAAATTAGATCAGTTTGGAGGCTGCTCTAACTTTTGCAAATGCCAGCAGCCCCAAGCATTATGGCAGCTGAGGATCTCCAGTGCACACAATCATCATAGGCACACCACAGAAAGTTGACAATCCCCATATTCCAGCAAGCGGTTATTATGAGTTTTTTAAAATGAACGTATAGTTGATTGACACCTGCATATTATTTGTTGAATGCCAATATGGCATTTACGATGCAAGGCACAGTAAAAGAAGTGGTCCCTGCTCCAAGGAGCTTGCAATTTAAATCATGTAAGTGCATTTGTTTGTGCTAGTGAGCCCATGAATCCTTAAGTGTTTTAAAGACTTATCTTGATGCAAAAATACTTTCTATTCCCACCCCCTCCCAAACAACAACTTATTTTCATGTCAAAACACACCAAGTTACATGCAGCACAACAGAAATTGCTGCTGTTAGTTTAATTGAGACAGGGTGATTATAAATAAATTACACGTAGTGTAGCAAAAATTGCTGCTATTAGTTTAATTGAGACGGGGTGATTAGTCATTCACTACCTATTGCTTATTTCAAAGTGCGTTGTGTATCATGTACAATGATTCATGAAATTCATATGAAAAACAGAATGAAAGAAGATGCAATTACTTCAGCAAAGTGAATCAATAGCCTTCTCATTTGTTGCACTGGGATACGAACATGTCGTAAAATGATGTTCTTGAAAGCAAAAAAAGAAATAAAACTCAGGTATTGAAGTGAATGAAGCAGCTCAGTTCTAGCTGATAGAACTCATTAGTTAGTGATCAGTTTCCTCTATGTTCTCATAAAATCACAGCACAACCAGGCATATGGTATAGTAAGAAAGGATAGTAGAATTTAGGATGCAGCCAGGAGGAAAAACTAGGAGTCACTCAGTTGGTATCCTTTAGGTAGATGTGGGAATTAAAAAATAGGATAAATGTTCTATTATGCCATTCTATTGTATAACATATAACTTCAAATCCCCTGGTCCCTTTTGGTGCATGAGCACACTTTGGTCTAATACAACTGTATTGGATATCTGGTTGTTTCACAGTTGTCCCTAGATCCAGTTTCATCTTGTATTGTGCTACGGTTAATCAAATGACCATTATTATTGTATATTGGAGTAGTCGTTAGAAGTCTCAACTGAAACGGGGTCCCCTTGTGCTAAGCACTGTACGTACACATAGTGTTAGACAAGTCCCTGCCCTGAAGGGCTCACAGTCTAAATAGACAAGCCAGACAAAGGTTGGGAGTATGCAGCATCGTAGCTGCGTCAGGCCCAGGATGTGAGAGAGATGAGGGGGTGAGGGAATCCCTTTTACTGAACCCACTTCTGTTGGTGGGAGAGACATGCTTTCGAGCTCCCGCAGAGCTCTTCTTCAGGTGAGGCCTAATCCTCACTGGCTAGATGAACCTTGTGAGAAATAAGTGTATAAGAGGTGAGATGTTTAGCTTGAATGTGTGGGGGAACCATGCATTGGGGTGCACACCCCCTGTGTGGTAATGAGTGAAGCTCTCCTCTTTGTAAGCCCCCTGCTTGGCAGCATACAGAGAACTGGAGGAGGCAGGACATGAAATGCAGGGAAATTCCTCCTGTCTCTCTCCTGCATACCCTCTGGTGGGAAGATGTAAACAGTCTGCATATGCTATTTCAGCAAAGCAGTCATTCAGCCTGGGAAAAAGCCATCTTCCCTGCTTGCTCTTGTGTGCTTGGGCTCCACATGGGGAGCTGGGATCTCGATTTTATCACTTTCCTGCTCCCTCTGAATTCAGTGGCAAAGTTCCTAGTGTCTTCACAGGGAGCTGGATTAAGGCCTGAACCCTGCATTGTTCCCACTAAGCAAGAGGAGTACATTTTAATTGTTTCCTCTTAGGGTTTCAAAGATCCTGTTTACCGGGCCCGCAGAATGGAGTTTGCTGACATCGCCTACAACTACAGACAGTGAGTGTGCATCACATGGACAGGAGAGACATCGGTCACACAAGTGAATGCTTCCCACCCTGTCACTGCCTTTTCATCACCACGACAACAAATTCTTGTCAGGGATTTCCTTTTTGCTGTTGGCTCCTTCTTTCTTGGCGTGTGTTTAAATCTCCCTGTAAATGCATTTATCCAAAATTACAGCAAAACAAAAGTAAATTGCTCAAGGCGGACATTCAAATGAGAATGTGTCCCCACTCCACACTCCAGCACCAAGCTTTGTTGTCTAATTGTACAACAGTGTCACATGCTACTACAAAGAGCTGAGCACTGAATAATGCAGTTTTTGGTATTCTCCATGTTAAACAGTGGAGAGGGGGAGAGTGTATATAATTTACATTAAAGGAGCTGCACACACTATTAAAATAATGAATAACGTATGGTCCTCTTGTTAATCCAGCACTTGTTACTCTACTTTTATCATGTCTGATCCAGCTGCATTGAGCAATTTAGGTTCTTGTTTCACAAGCAAAATAAACAAATGAAGCAGATCCACTTTCCTAGGGTGGACTTCATTTTGTTGTCTGCCTTTTATTTCTTTTTCTGCCCATGGTCAAATTTGGATGACAATAGGAACTAAAACTCTCCTCCAAAGTCATTCATGCTTTTATTATTATATACCTAATAGGCCCAATCTTTGAAGTCAATGGTAAGGCTCTGGTTGACTTCAAAGGATCAGACCATGTGTTTCATGTTTTTAAACTATTAATTATTATTATTATTATTTTATTATTTTATTTTATTTTATTTTATTAATTTTACTTAGGGCCCTACTGGGCAGGCTGTTGTACAACCACAGAACAGAAAGACAGTCCCTGTCCCAAAGAGCTTACAATCTAAGTTATAAGACAAACGACGCAACCAGACTGTTTAATTACTTGAAAGGAGTCAAAGGAATCAGAGAGGAACCTGCTTGCTGGCTAGAAAGTCTGGGTAAGCCTACATGGCCAGGTTCTGATCTTAGCTGCAGAGGTGCATCTCCACTGACAAGAGGACGTGGAATTGTAGCCTTTGTAACTGAGAGCAGAATTTGTCCCTTACTTTGCAGACTTCAGCCAAACTTTATATAAAAAGAATAGAACAACTGTGAAAAATAGCCATTACCAAATCTGAAATAAGTTAGGAGGATGAGACCCCACAGTATTACTAAGATGTGTCCATAGCGGGAGATAGACCAGGCTGGGATTTTATGTGTTTACTTCGTATTCTATCAGGAGTTCATAAGCTCCATGCTTTTAAATAATAGAATAATAATAGAACAGCAATAAGATGGCAAAGAAATTTGGCTTTTCTGGATTTTTCACAAAGAGGAAGGGGCACCCTGTAGAACCTTCTGGCCCCACCCTGGGCCAGCCCGCCCGCCACCCAGTAGCCGCACCCTCAGACCCCACCCTGCAGAGATGCCCTGTTGCAAGTTCTGCAGAGGGGTGAGAAACAGTGCTATGAAGGCAGCTGAGTTCCCATCTGGGTAAAAAGGGGGCAGATCCAGGCACAGAGGGTCCCCTGTGAACTTGGAGCTTGTTGGGGGTTGATGAGAAGGTTGGGTCTTTAAAGGGTAACTATGAAATCCAGGTGTCATTACCTCTAAAACTCAGGTACAAGAAGTGGAACAACCATGTAATGAACAGATTCACACGCTCTTGTCCTCTTTTCCTTTGATCTCCCTCCACCCCCCGTCCCTAGGGTGACCAGATGTCCCTGTTTTATAGGGACAGTCCAGATATTTGGGGCTTTTTCTTACATAGGTGCCTATTACCCCATCACCCTCTGTCCCGATTTTTCGCACTTGCTGTCTGGTCACCCTAGCCACCCCCTCTGCCTGTCGCTTTCCCCTTGCACGTCTTTTCTGCCCATATCTGCTGCTTGTTTGACTCTCTCCTCTCCTTTGCTCCTTTTTCTTTTTTCATTTTATTCTTTCCCTTCCCCAGCATGAATTCCTACTTCCCTGCCTTCTCTCTCCCTTGCTTTTGTCTCCCTTTTCTCTCGCTTCCTTCCCTAGTCCCTGCCCTATTGATCTCTGGGACCTTTTGATTGATATTTGAAAGTGCGCTAAGCCTCGGCTTCCTTCTCCAGCCCTGTGAAGGTGGCCCAAAGATTAATTAGGAACAGTGAGTGCTGCAGGAACAGCAGTGGCCCCCCAGCAATCTTAATAATTCAAGGGCATGTTTAAAGCTCCATAGATCAAGGAGGACTGATGCACACAGGCAGAAAATTACCGAGTTACTGGGGAGCTGCCCCCAGGCCAAAGTTAAAATGAGAGAGTGGGAGGCTGTGGGGTATCACTGGAGTTTAACAATGAATCTCTGGGCTTGGAAAGCCCTAGCATTCTTCCAGTAGTGCCGCTAACCCTATTAAGTTGCTTAAAACCCTTTGATTTTTGAGGGATTCACCTATGGCCCTTTTCTTTACTGCTAAGGAATCTTCCTCCCTCCGATTAACAACAAGGCAATATAGAATGCGGGGCCAAATTCGTGGTTCATGGTGCCTAACTCTTGTTAACACCAGCATGAGCTCAGTGAACATGTGACTGAGGCAGAATTTGCCCCGTGGTTATTCATTTTTTAAAATCAAATTTAGCAAAATCTGCATTTAATGATCATAAGGAGCATGTCCAAGATATTTAAACCAGTAAGAGTTGTGCATCTTCAGAACTGATGTTTTCCTGACCACAGTAGGAACATTAAAACAAATCAATAGGCATGAAATGCGACAACCTTCTGCACATCAATAAAGGAAAATCAATGAAAGACAACAGCCAGTGAATTTTACTAGCAGATCATCAGCAGCAGCAAAATAAACAAGGTTTTGCGACATTAGAACCAGAAGGCTGCAATTGAGATTGGGGCCCCATTGTGCCAAGCAGTGAACAAACACAGGGGAAGAGACAGGCTGTGCCCTTAAGCATGTATGATCTAAATGACAGCGTAGCTCAACCGAATTCAGTAGAGTTATTCCGTCACATTGTTTTCTCTCTTGCTGTATATGAGAAGAGGGATTTTTGTCACCCACACCAACTCCTGTTCAGCACAGCTGGAGTACAAGCACAGATGCCAGTGACACAAGCCACTTCTTTATACTGCTGGTTTAAGGTGTATCCATTTCACTGTGGTTTAAAAATGCTCTTTGCATTACAGTGGGCAGCCTATTCCTAAAGTGACTTACACAGAGGAAGAAAAGAAAACATGGGGCACAGTCTTCAGGGAGCTAAAGACTCTCTATCCAACTCATGCCTGCTATGAACACAACCACGTGTTCCCGCTACTGGAAAAATACTGTGGCTACCAGGAGGATAATATTCCACAACTTGAAGACGTTTCAAGATTCTTGCAAAGTATGTTTATGTTAAAATAGCCCAATAGAGAGGAAGGATGGTCCAGTTGTTAGGGTGTTAGCCTGAGACATGAGAGCCATTAGTTAAATTTCTGCTCTGCCACAGACTTAGAGTGACCTTAGGAAAGTCACTTAGCCTTGGTCTACTCTGGGGGTGGGGGAATCAATCTCAGTTACGCAATTTCAGCTACATGAATAACATAACTGAAGTTGATGTATTTAGATCTACTCACCATGGTGTCCTCACTACAGTGAGTTGACTGCTGCCATGATCCGGCGACTCCACCTGCACCTCTCGTGGCAGTGGAGTACAGGAGTTGATGGAAGGGCGCTCAGGGGTCGATTTATCGCGTCTAGACTAGACACGATAAGTCGACCCTCACTGGATCGATTGCTACCCGCTGATCCGGTGGGTAGTATAGACATACCCTTAGTTACTCTCTGCCTCAGTGCCCCACCTGTGAAGTAGGGATAATAGCACTCCCCTACCTCACAGGCGTGTGTCGAGGATGAATATATTAAAGACTGTGAGGTGCAGAGATACTGTGGTGATGGTGGCTATGTAAGTACCTTAAGCAGATAGGGAGTTCTCCACTATTTGGTACCCAAACTTATAATTAGGAGAGAAAACTGGTGCAAAGCTCTGTCCAGTTCCCAGCACCCAAAGGAGAGGCATAAACCAACTCCAACAGACTTATTAAAATGGAACCTTTTCCTCCCTAAAGCCTGCACTGGATTCCGCTTGCGCCCTGTTGCTGGCCTGCTGTCTTCTCGGGATTTCCTGGCTGGTTTGGCATTCAGAGTGTTTCACTCTACACAGTACATCCGCCATGGATCTAGACCAATGTACACACCAGAACCGTAAGTACTTTGGCACTGAATGTAAACAGGGCTGCATAACTATGCAGTTGGATTAGTAAATAATAACTCCAGTTAATATTATTGTTAATAATTAGGGCTCTACCAAATTCACGGTCCATTGTGGTCAATTTCACGGTTATAGGATTTTAAAAATCATCAATGTCATGGTTTCAGCTATTTAAATCAGAAATTCTGCAGTGTTGTAATTATAGGGGTCCTGACCCAAAAAGGAGGTTGTGGAGGGAGTCGCAGTATTGTTATCCTTACTTCTGTGCTGCTACTGGAGGTGCCTCTGCCTTCAGAGCTGGGCACTCGGCCAACAGCTGCTGCTTTCCGGCCACCCAGCTATGAAGGAAGCGCAGAAGCAAGGATAGCAAAACAGTGACCCCTGCAACTGCCTTTTGGGTCAGGATCCCCAGTTTGAGAAACGTTGGTCTCCCTTGTGAAATCTATATAATAGAGGGTAAAAGCACACAAAAGACCAAATGTCACGGTCCCTGATGTGTTTTTCATGGCCGTGGATTTGGTAGGGCCCTATTAATAATATATCCATCCTCATGGCAAAGCATTACACTGTGCCATACTGAGGTATCCCCATTACATTGTTGCTCCCTTCTGAACATTTTAGAAGGGATTTCTAGTCTCCTTAGTGAGAGAGTTTAGCTCTGTCTCTGCAAGCTCTCCCCTCCTCTGCTAGTCCTTCTTGACCTGACCAGCTTCACTAACTCGCTGTCAGAGATCTCTTATTCTTCCTTCTTGCCACATTACATTCCTTTATGCCTTTCTCGCCTCCTCTCATCTCCATGTTTAATTCGCTCTCTTTCTCGCCATTTTTCCATTGGGCTTGTTAACTCTACCTTATCCTTATTTTCTTTCTCCGCTTTCTCTTTTTCCTTAAAAAAAATCTGTTCTTTATTCCATTTCTCCTTTCCCCTTATTTCTTTACTTCCTACCCCTCTTCACTTCCTTCTTTCTCTCCATTTTTCCCTCACCTCAGTCTTCTTTCTTCTCTCTGTCGTTTCTTCTCATTCTAGGTGAAATGTGTCTCGCTCCCTTGTACAAAACCAGATTAAACCATTTTGTGCAGTGAGTGTTATCCTCCCACACAATCCCTCCTGTAAATTGAAGGCAACTTCACGGTTCCTCAAGAGCCATTACTCCAGTCCCTGCTCTGCAATAGTGGATGTGAACCTTGTGCTCCCCTTTCACAGGGGCATGGGGCCACTGATGCATCATAACTGCAGATCCACTGGCCACCTCCCTGTCCCTAGCCTGCACTATTCCACTTCTCTCCATGATGATCTATGTGGAGCCCTGCTCTGCTGTGCACAACTTACCATGTCTCCCTCAATGTCCATGCTGTGGCTGCCCAGCCTCTGCACAGCAGAGTTGCACTGAGTGCTTCCTGGAGAATCTCTTCCTCCTCCCTCTTTCCTTCTTCCTTCCTATTCTGCATTTCTCTCCCACCCAATCCTTTCTGCCAGGGATATGGCAAAGCTGCACACCCCTCACCACTTCCTCTCTGCCTTTCCAACTACCAGCAATCCCTAGCCCAGCTCTCCCTGAAACACATGCTCTGGCCATCTGGGAGCTTTAAGCACAAGAATTGCTGCCTTGGCAAACCGCCACGTCTGTAGGAGCATGAAGGAAAGTCTGCCAGCGGGAGCTGTAGCAGGGCAAGAAGTGAGTGGCACAGATCAAAGAGGCCTTGGCCAGGCAGATTCCAAAGTATAACACCTCAACAGCCCAGTCAGCTGGTTTCCTGTTATATCCACATGTTATATCCACATGATAAACTAAAGCGTCCTTCTACTCCCATGGCTGAAAAGTCCGTGTGAGGGTAGCAGTTCCAGCACAGCCTCTTCTCCTGCAGGGTGAATTCCCTCTGGGCTTCAGGAACTAAGGGTGGCACAGGAAGGTAGAGTTTACACCTACAGGTATTGGCTTCAGTGAGCCTGGCGCAGGAATTCATGTTGTGTTCATCCCGTGCAAAGGGCTGGCACAAAGTCTCTGCGCATATTTTGTGGGGCTTAAGTGGTGCATAGGTCTTGAAATGCTTCTCTGCGCAGGGCAGAACATGAACGGTATATTTTACACAGGGCCAAGATTTACTGTACTCTTCTCTTCTTCAGCTGTTAGCAGTGATTATTGTTAACAAAATGAAAAGGGAGAAGAGTCCGGTGGTTAGGGCACTGGCCTAGGACTTGGGAGATCTGCTCCCAGTTCCCTGTACCAGCAAAAAGGGCCTGTGTGACCTTGAGCAAGTCATTTAGTTTCCCTGGGCCTTAGCACCCTTTCTGTGAAATATGGGCAACAGCACTTCCCTTCCTCACAGGGCTGTTGTGAGCATAAACTTGTTATAAATTGTGAGAGACCCAGATGGCATATTAGTGTGGGCTCCAGTACCTGAGAGAGAAATTCCTTTCCCTCTGGACCTTGGGCATTTCTTTCTAATGTAATTTCTTCTCTGTACACAGGGAGAGACTCTGACACTAGTGTGTCAACACATTTTTTTTTAAATAAAGTTAATTCATACAGCTTATTTTCTCTAGTGATGTTTGCCATGAGCTCCTAGGACATGTACCTCTGTTTGCTGACATTAGCTTTGCTCAGTTTTCCCAGGTAAGTGCATACATTACTCTATCATTGTAACTTAGATGCCAGAAACTGGATAATTCAGAAAATTAGTAAAGGATTACGGAGCTTTCAACTTCTAGCTCAGGGGTCGGCAACCTTTCAGATGTGGTGTGCCGAGTCTTTATTTATTCACTCGAATTTAAGGCTTCACATGCCAGTAATACATTTTAACATTTTTCAGAAGGTCTCTCTATAAGTCTATATCAGGGTTGGCAACCTACTGCACGCGTGCCACGGCACACTGCCGCCAGCCCTGCTCAGCCCGCTGCCGGCCTGGGTAAAGGGAACCCCAGGCCAGCAGCGGGCTGAGCAGCGCCAGCGGCTGAGACCCCAGAGCAGTGGTGGGCTGTCAGTCTGGGGTTCCAGCAGCAGGCTCGTGCCAGCCGGGGTTAGATGTGGTCAAAAGAGATATGTTTGAATTGGAAAAGATTCAGAAAAGGGCAACACAAATGATTAGGGGTATGGTACGGCTGCCGTATAAGGAGAGATTAATAAGATGGGACTTTTCAGCTTGGACAAGAGACAACTCAGGGGGAGATATGCTAGAGGTCTATAAAATCATGACAGGTGTGGAGAAAGTAGATAAGGAAGTGTTATTTACTTCATCTCATAACACAAGACCTAGGGGCCACCAAATGAAATGAATAGGCAGCAGGCTTAAAACAAACAAAAGGAATTATTTTTTCACACAACACAGTCAACTCCTTGCCAGAGGATGTTGTGGAGGCCAAGACAATAACAGGGTTCAAAAAAGAACTAGACAGATTCATAGAGGATAGGTCCATCAATGGCTATTAGCCAGGACAGGCAGGGATGGTGTCCCTAGCCTCTGTTTGCCAGAAGCTGGGAATGGGCGATAGGGGATGAATCACTTGATGATAACCTGTTCTGTTCATTCCCTCTTGGGCATCTGTCAGGATCCTGGATTAGATAGACCTTTGGTTTGACCCAGTGTGGCCATTATGTTCTTATGTTCACTTTCCACCAGAACAATGATAAATATTTAAAGTATCTGCTTTGTGGTTGACTTATCATCTTTTCATTGTAAGGCTCTGCTGGCTGCTTACTATTGGCTGATCTAAAGCCTATTGAAGTCAGTGGAAATGGGCTTCATGCCAGGTCCAATGCATCACACCACACAAATGAAATTTAGACAGAGCCCCTCATTAACTTTCATAGGACTTCTGGTTAACAATTTCTGATGCACCAGGGTAAGGTGCTTTGTTAACTTTTGTGTGTGGTGGTGCCGAATGGTAATTAAAAAGTGAACTATGAAATAAGGCATATTAGAAGCAATGTTTGCACTAAACAGCTTGAAGAACAATGATTTATTATTGCAGGAAATTGGACTCGCATCCTTGGGAGCGCCGGATGAATACATTGAGAAACTTGCTACGGTAATTTAATACATTAGGATGGGATTTTGCAAAGCTCTCAGGCCCAGATCTTCAAAAGTTATTTAGGCACCTGGTTCCCATGGATTACAATGAGTGAAGTGCCTCAATACCCTGTAAAGTTCTGGGGTAGAGGGCTGGCCTAATTCTGCTTCCATTGAAGTTGGTGGTGGAATTCCCAATGACTTTAATGGAAGCAGAATTAGGCCAATGATAAGCACTTTGGAAAATCCCACCTGTAAACACTTGCCTTCAGGGATAGTAAGAATGCTTATCCTATCAGAGCCTTATTGGCTCTACAGTTGTGCTTAAATGTGAAGGGCCAGAGTACAGTTGCTCTAGCTGGACCCTTTCTGGTAAGGAGATACTGCAGTTACTTCATTTCTCCTGCAAATGCGCAGGAGGCGGCAGCTTTAACAGCTGTTCTACCTGTCAAGGACTCTGCCCTTCCACCCTATGATACAACTAACTTCCTCTGGTGTCAGTGGGAGTTACTCAGATCCTATGGTGGGAGAGCTGAGTCCTGGAGCAATATGAACTCCAGCTGAAAGTCAAGCTGTGTTCTTTCTAGCTCAAGCAGCATGAGTAGGTTTGGCAGAATTCTGTTTTAATTTATTTTTTTATAAACTTGACTTGCTAATATTAATGTTTGTTTTTAAGCATTTTAGACATTTAAATATTCACAGTTGCATAAAATTTTGGGTTTTAAACTTTTCCACTTTTTATCTATTTAAATTATAACAGATGTGCGAAATAATGGGGGGACAATAATTAACGACAGTCATAGATATTAAGAATGAAAAACTTGATGCTTCAGAACTGTTACAACACAAATTGTTAACATCACATGTCAAAATATACAAAGTAAATATTCTTAAATCAAACTCTAGGAAGCTCTCAGGCAGCATTTTTCTTATTTCACTAGTCTGTAAATTTCAATTGCTATCTTTGAAAATATTTTTTCTTTGCTTTGTGCACTTACAGTGAAATTGATATTTACCAACATTTACAGATAAAAATTTACTCCTTCTAAGCCTAACCATAAGCAATTGTCAGGGTTCTGCTAACAATTTAGTCTCTTTTGCTGTCCCCTGTCTTTATAATAGCTTGGTGCCCTACATGTGAAACAGGAAACATGTCACTAAGGGAACAAAACTCAACATCTGTCAATGATTGACAAACCATATTATAATCCATTTCTCTCTCATGTAGCTTTATTGGCTCTGTCCTGCCAGCAAATATAAAGGCTATAAAAATAACTTATTCTGTCAGGAAAGTAAGCAGATCTGAATACACACCTGGCTGTTTTGACAGCTTAAGTAGGATGTAAGTGAAGAAAAGATCTAGTGCTGACCCTCTTCAAAGGGGTCACTGAAAGAGAGCAGATCTGGTCAGTAAAAAGAAACCATTTAAAACAGTTGCTATTTAAACCATAGCTACGTGTTAAAAAAAAACCTTTCTCAGGGAAATGTAAGTTTCAAATACTTAAAAATGAGTGCCACGTGGTCAGATATTTTTTGCCTGGAGAATCATCTATTTCTGTCTAATGTTCTTGTTAGGTCTATTGGTTTACAGTGGAATTTGGACTCTGTAAAGAAGGTGATGCAATAAAGGCCTATGGTGCTGGGCTTCTGTCTTCATTTGGCGAGTTGCAGGTTTGTTCCCAATAACATGTCATAGTAGCTACATGAGTTGTGATCTTTTTTAAAAAATTATGTATTTCTTATGTAATTACTGCATCTTCACCTAGTACCATGCATCCAGATTGAATTAAATGAAGTACTATAATTCAACACAGCCAAATGTGAAAACATACATCTAGAAAGAAAGAAAGAATGCTGGCCATACTTCCAGGGCAGAGGACTGGGAAATGACTCTGAAAAAGACTTGGGGACCATAGTGGACAATCAGCTGGACATGAGCTCCCAGTGTGATGCTGTGGACAAAAGGGCTAAAGCAATGCTTGGAGTCTTGAATAGTAGTAAGGAGGTTATATTGCCTTTCTGTTGGGCACTAGTGCAACTGTTACTCAAGTGCTGTATTCAGTTCAATTCAAGAAGGATGTCAATACATTGGAGAGGGTTCAGAGAAGAGTCATGAGAATGATTAAAGTATTGGAGAACATGCTTTATAGCAGAGGGTCCCAAGGTGGGGGCCACACCTCCCAGCAGGCATGGAGGAATGTCTGAAGGCACAGGAGGGCCCAGGCCACTCCCCACAGAAGGTATCCCCACCCAGCCCCTTCACACCCCCAGCTCTGCTCTGGTCCAGCCTGCAGTCACATCCCTGGCTCCCAGCCCTGCACTTGGCCTTGTCCACAACCTCGCTGTGGTTCCACTCCTGGTCCTGTACCAGACCCCAGTGTGAGCCGCTGGCCACAGCTCCATTCCTGGTCTGGGGTCAATTTTGGGTTCAAGGCTGAGAGTGGAGCTGCACCAGCCCCTTGCTTGGCTGCCAGCCCCCACCGCAACCTGGCTGTGGCTCTACTCCTGCTCTTTGCCCCCGCCTCAGCCCCTGTACATGGCTCTACTCCTGACCCCAGACCCACCCCAGCTGTGGCCCCAGCCTTGGTCCCTTAACCCCAACCGTGTGTTCCCCTTCCTGGAGCCATAACCCCACTCCCAGCCCTGGTGGACGTTGTGGGGTGCAGACAGGGACAAAGGGGGACACTACTTTCAAAAATTTTGGGACCACTGCTTTATAGTGATAGGCTCAAGAAACTCAATCTATTTATCTTAGCAAAGAGACAGTTGAGGGTTGAGTTGACAGTCTTTAAGTATTTACAGGAAGAACAAATATTTGATAGCTGGCTGTTCAATCTAGCAGAGAAAGGTATAACACAATGCCTGGAAATTGAAGTTAGAAAAATTCAGACTGGAAATAAGGCACAAAACTGAACAGGGAAGGTAGCTAACCATTGGAACAACTCACCAAGGATAGTGAAGGATTCACCATCATTAGCAATTAGTATATCAAGATTGGATGTTTTTGCTAAAAAATCGGCTCTAATTCAAACAGATTTGAGGAAGTTCCATGGCCTGTGTTAAACGGGAGGGCCAGCCTTAGAATCTATGAATCTGTTATTTTGCATAGAAGTCATATTTCACAAATGTATCATTATCTTCATTTAGGGCCTGCTCCTCCTCACTTTGAACTCAATGGTCAAATTCTTTTTGACTTCAATGGGAGGAAGAGTAGGTCCTGAATAACTGAACATGTGCTTGTCTAAGTAACATTATCCTCTTTCGTTATTGAACCAAAATCAACTTATAATTGAAAGAAATCTCTTACTTTTCCATGCAGTACTGTTTATCAGATAAGCCTGAAATTCAACCCCTTAACCTGGAGAAGACTTCAGTTCAGAAATACCCCGTCACTGAGTTCCAGCCAGTTTACTATGTTGCTGATAGTTTTAAAAGTGCAAAGGAAAAAGTAAGGTAAAATAATCATCTCCATTATAGGCAATATCTTACACACACACATACCTCCCTGAGGCTTTGTGGACCCCTGCAGCTGGGGAACATGTTCTTTGAAGTCTTAAAGTTTAAGTCACACTCTGCCAGTTTGGGTTACTACTTTCAGTCCCAGTTCCATTTTTTTTCAAAAGCATGTGTTCTTCGCTGTCCAGCCCTCTTCTGGACAGTTCAGATGTTAAAGGTCCATTGCCCCTGTAAAGGGTCAGTATTCAACAGTTTGCTACTTTAACTGGAGTTACCAAACTCCACTTCAGTTTAAACACAGCACTGAGTTGGTTCAGATTAAAAATAGAACAAGTTTATTAACAAAACAAGATATGATTTTAAGTGAATTCAAATACCAGGTACTATGGTTACAAGAGAAATAAAAATAAAATTCTCTTAGTAGCTAAAATTTAACAAGCTAGACTTGGTTCTAGGTAAAATCCTCACTCACGTTCCCAGCAATATGGCTGACCAAATTCTCAGGTCAGGATCTCCCCTCAAAGTCAATGGTCTGCTTCTTTTGTCACCTTAGGTGAGAAAGAGATACCTTGAGGTTTTCTGCCCCTTTCTTTTATAATCCCTTTGAAGTGGATTCTTCTGAGGGTTACCCCTCAAGGCAAAGTTTATTCAAATGATAAAGAAGGGGACATGAAGTCTGGTGCTGAAGGAGGCCCCATGTTCTTTCTTCTCATCCGTTTTTGCTGAAAAGCTCATTTGCTTTGTTGCTTGCCATCACCTCTCCCTGCTGTTGTGGGGACCTTATTTAATACCTATATGTATTACTGAGGCAAACACACATTTCTTTGTTCAGGGATACTTCTGCCTGGGCTGAGCTGTGTGTTTTTGAACATATGTCAATAATATTATACAGGGGGATTTCATAACTTTACATATGATGTTACTACATGTGTTTCACCATGATATTATTGATCAGCGAGTTACTAGTTTTCAAATGATACCTCACAAGGCATATTTTGTACAAAAATTATTAGAACAGTGTGTAGGATGTGAATCCAAGGAAGATTTTGGTCACAGACTGCCTTTGTTTTTTAGTCACCAGTCTGTGTCTGAGCTAAGGTGTCCTACTTCTAGTGAAGCCCTTGAGCCTCTTGCTGAGATCTGGGAGGAACATTATTTTTCCTAGAATGCTGACACTTGCTCAGAAGGACCTGGACTGATACCACCAATCATTGTCTTATAGACCACGGACTAGCCATCACACGATAATACGTATAGGCCACGGTTCTGTGTGGAGCTCCACATGAACAAAGGGGAGGGGCAGCCCATAAAGAGCTTTGAGTGGGAATTTGGCTTCAGTTACTACTAATGTGGCCTGAATTCAATCTGGAGCTGCTGCGTCTTCTTTCATATGGCTTGGATAGGTAACAATGACTACAAATTTATATCTAGATTTGATTGCCAGCACATTGCCACTGTGAATGTCCTTCAGGCAAAAGAACAAAGGGAACATTCAGATAGGACATGCTCCAGTGTTTGTGCTTGTTGACCACAGCTGCATGCAAGTGTTTGCCTCTGGAGCTGGGTTGCCTCGGCAGCATTGTGGAAGCCTCAGCCCAGGGAGCAAAGCTGGCCACCTGGAAAGGATAGAGGAAAACACCAATGCTGAGCAATATGCATGGCTGAACATAATCATCAACACACTTTATGTCAATATTCAACTATGAGCCATAACTGTGTGCATTTGCAGGGATTGGGAATGAAGGACTTTCAGGATGATAGAATGAATTAACACAGGAATTGCTGCTGTAGAATTTGGTCCAGCTGTACCGTAGAGTACATGAGGCCCTTGGTCTTGGTAGCCTATTTACCTAGCCCTTGAGTCTCCCACACTTTCACTCTTAAACTTTTGAAGTAACAGAACTGTAGGTGACGTGAGAAGCACAGCAATTTTCCGAGGCAACTTATTCATCTGGTATACCATCAGTGAGAGAGTTTTGGCAAACGACAGGTGTTCTGCCACAATTATGGGACCAGATCTTCAGCTCCAGAATATAAATGCCAGACCAAAAGGCTGTAAAGCAACCCTAATCCTGCAGCTGAGGACTCTTCTGGCAAGGTTGAGCAAACGGTGCGGCCAGAATGAAACTGTGCTCCAGTGGTCCCTGACTGGCTTTCTAACACCTTGGTGGCTACTACCAGCTATCAGAAGTTAGATGAGCCTTAAGGTTGCTCTAATACATATCAGGGTCTGCAAAAGTAGATCAGGGGATTACATTCTGCATTAGTAATAGGAACATGGGGATTTAAAGTGTGGGAAATGCTGACACCTGCTCATTTGGATTAAATCACCAACAGTCTGTATTACTCCTATAATAGCATGGTAAATACTGCATTTGAAAAAATGAAGGGGCTTAATGACACGCCTATAGGAAAGCCTCCCAGGTCAGCCTCAAGGATATTGCTAAAGCACTGGAGAATTTGTAGCTGCCTAGTCACAGAGTAGTTCTTCACTTACTTTACCACATTGGCTTCCCTATCCTTCACATCAATAGAATCTCCTTCTAACTTAAAGGAGCAGTTACTTAAAAAGAAACAGGTGTTTTCATAAACGTTTTTGTCTTTTCTCCTTCAGGAGATTTGCTTCAACAATCCCTCGACCTTTCTCTGTTCGCTACAATCCGTACACCCAGAGAATTGAAGTCTTGGACAATGCAAAGCAGTTGAAGAATTTAGCTGAGTCCATCAGCAGTAAGCAATTGCAGTTCTGTTACATTAGGTTTCTCAAAAGCTAGGACCTGAATGGGGAGAAGTGGGTATTTCATCAGGTCTGAAATAGTCCCTTTATGATATATAAAACCTGCTCCCTAATTTCCCATTCCCGCAAAGTAGTTTGCCCACTTTATTGTTTGCTTTTTACATTGGAAATATCACATCTTGATATTCTTCCTTTTGCTAGAGGACTTTGGCAAAGTTTGGAGAACTGATTGGTGATATCACAGAAGGATGAAATCAGAGCTGTGGCTCTCTCTACCCCCAGTAAGGAAAAGGGGATATTCACAACCTTAGACCATTTGGATTTTCTTTCATCATTCCAGGATGAGCAGTTCTTTCCAATTGACTGGCTGGCCTGCTCAGAGCCAGCATCCCTGATCTTACACAGCATCTCTGGCTGATAAAACTCCAGATATAAGGGCTGATCCTGCTATCCATACTCAGGCAAAACTTCCATTGACGTTAATGTGCCCAGTCTATCACCAGCCTCTTTGATCCTATTCTTTCAGGGCATGAAAATATGGCTGTTCTGTTGTTCCATTGAAATGTATTAAACAGGGTGTATGACTAACAGGACAAACACTGATTTTTGCTATTTCATATGCAGGTGAGATGGGAACTCTTTGCAGTGCCCTCAAGAAGATAGAATGAAGGTTTCCTCGGAGTCCTCTCCTCCAAGAGCTACTTGCTGAAGTGACTATATGCAAATGCCAATAATATTCTAGCTATTTCACATTATCACTCTCTCAAATGTGTGAATGTTTTTGATAAACACACACACATACACATATTATATATATATTTATAGTAATATATATATATTACTACAGCTTAGGAACAAAAGAGGCTCCTGTGGGTGACTCTGTGCTCTCTTTGGTTGCATCTCATAATTCAGTTTAAAATTCACCCCAGCCTTGGGTGACTATCCATGGCCTGCACATCTTTTTTTGTCTGACTCCTGGAGGCTGGCAGAAGAGGGAAGCCGCCTCCATTCACCACCCTGCGGAGTTATTGCAGCCCTGGTACTGCATTGCCCCCATAGCCCAGTGACAACCTGGCAATGGCTAGCAGCAGATTTACCTGCCCTGCCACATCTCTCCTACACTTCCATCCCCATCCCCTTCCTTCACCCCAACCTGCAGCCATGCCGGGTTCCCTTGGAGAGCTAAGCTCTGTATGCCTAGCTAGTACACAGACTCTATGTCCTCACAAACCCTGTCCCCTACATAGCAGTTCTGCAGCTCTTCCACTACACATGGGGCACTCTGCATGGAGAAGAGACCCTGGTTTGCCACCTTAACATGGGGCTTAAGTAATACCTTGTGTGAGCCCTCTGCGCTGGGGTGAATTTTGCTGTAAAAGTTTTTGTTTTGCAAAAATGACTTCAAATTTAGTCAACGAGTAGATGCTCTGATGTTACTAAAGGAGAATGGGTTTTCAATAGATTTCTGACTCATTAATGAAGATTTCTCCTCCAGTGTTAAAATATTGTGTTCACACCATGTGCAATGTGTTCCCACAGCTCATAGTCCAGGGATTACATTTGCTAGGTCACTACCTGGACATTTTACCATCCTGAGCTAAGCAGAGCAGTTGGTGTTTCTCATTAGCAGTGTTTCCCATTAATAACTTTCATCACATGATGAGAGGTTCTAAAACTGCTGTGGGCTTTACAAAACTGATTTAAAAGTCCACAATATGTAAAACCTATTATTGCACCACTTTTAGATTTACATTTTGAAAAGCAATGGATCTTTCATTCAAACATTGTCCTTTAAGGGAATACAAACTACTGCTGTCTCTATTATATTTATAGCGTATATTAATCTAAGGATACCAGCTGGGACTTTTTTGAATAGAAGTATATTTATACAAAATGGCATCATTTTGGTGCTTTGAAGTATAACTTTTTTATCACTGGGTCTTTTATTGTGTGGTAATGTCTGTGCAAACCTTTAATCCCTGGCATTTATTTCAAAAGTGAAAATAGCCCATGTTCCTTCTCTTCTAGTATAGTGATACCCCTAAGGTGATTGTGTTCACAAAAGGATGATTCCACCACAAGTTTGAAGTCTTTCAAAATAATCTCCTGCTGGCTTTCACATCTTGTTGTGACTGCTGCTATCAATAACAATAGAGCAGCATCCATGGTGCTGTTGGGAACACAGGATACATGTTTTCCTTTATACTTATGTGGAATTATTAAATGACTTGCACATTTAGGGTCTGATTCTCTGTCATTTACACAAGGCACAGTCTGGAGTGACTCCAGTTAAGTCATCATAGGGCTATCCAATTACTTAGAATACTCAACTATGACTAAACTTCTGACCCTCAGTCCCATGTTATAACCTCTTCCTCCATGCTTCTTCTTTCAGGTTTTCTTGTAGAATAAGTTAACTATCCATGGTGCCTTCATGCCTGACTAAAGTGATCAAAAAGTTGTGGTGAGACAGCTTTTGCAGTATCTAGTTTCCTCAGACCTCCTTGCCTTTTTTCAATTTGGCTACCAACCTGATTAAGAAACAGAGTCCACCTTAGTTGCATTGATAGAAGATCAGCTGCCCATGCTGATACTATTACACTAGGTAGCTGCCTTTAATAAAATTGATCATGAGGGTGTTTGTTATTGTAAAGATGGGGAAATAGAGTGGGAGGGAGACTTGAGATTTTACCTTGCTTGCCACTGATGGTTTAATCTTAAAGTATACTGCTGCACTTAGCGTGTATTGTATTTTTAAGTTATGTTAAAGGTATATAGATAGAAGACCTGGTTAACATTTAAATGAATAATAGTAATACCATATAAATTCATTATTAATAAAGCCACAACAATAAATATAATGTAAAAGCCACTGTATGAAAAGGATTTTTGCTGAAATTAGTTAGTTGTTTTGTCTGTTTTTCTTAAAACTGCCAATAGCTAATATGATTGGAGTGGCTTTTCAGTTTCTTGTAAGCACATAGGCCATTATGGCAGCATAAAGTAACACTAATAATAAGTTATATGTGCACATCAAGTAGTGACTAGATGCCAAATATAGCGCATTGTAATATTCTGTATTTTGGAGTATTTACTTTTCATCTTCAGTTTGGGAGAGGGAGTAATTATACATCTTTTTTTTTTTTTGAGTAGCATCTCTTAAGCAGGCTTTGCTGGCCACACAAATACACAGGTGAGCCAACACTTACTTTGGGGCCTCACTCCATCCAAACCATTTAACTTCCTTAACATTTATTTTCATTGCATTGCATTTGTTCACTGTTACTTTTTATGTCAACAGATTATCATATTCTTTGCAGAGCTATATAAATACAGTGTTAAGTACATATTAAGGGTATATTTCAGCAGTATTTAGCAATGTAGTGATTGAGATGCTGATCCTTGTCTATGTCTTAAAAACAGTAGGTAAAAGTTTTGTTTTGTTTTATGCAAATAAAATTGCTAACAATAAAACCCATTAAGCAGCTATGATTTGTGTAACCTGTTTTACTATTATGGAGACATGCCAGCCATTCCATAGCCAAGGCTATGCCACAACTTTCCATTAAACAAACAGAACCTTCCTGTCTTTAATATGCATCCTTTAAAATATAAAGCATGGGAATAGCTCCTTTGTGACCTTTTTTTTACTTGGGAAACTAATTTAGGGTTCTGTATTATAGTCTTTTATGCAGGCCAACTCTTGCTGACTTCCATGGGAGTTTTCCTGCAAAAGGATTATGGCCCAGGTCCTCGAAGGGATTTGATTCAGATTTAGGCACCTAGCTACCTTAGAGGATCTGAGCTTATGTGTCGGAGACTTAAGTTTCCTTATAAGTTGAAACTGAGATATTCAAAGAAGGGACTTTTTAAAGACTGTGTCAGCACCACTAAAAGCTGAGTCCAATAGCAACCTTGACCTGTGTTTGAGTTAAATCTGCCAAGCCCAGTCAACACAGAAACAAAAGACTTATCAGATTCTTCAGCAAGTAGCCATCACATTGCTGAATAAATGCTGCTTCAGGAAATAAAGAAAATAAATAGCTTAGACCAAAAATTCTACTCCTCCAGCAAGAGCAATCCAGATATTTGCTTGAATGTATACTGAGAATTAGTTAAAGAAAATAAATGTGTTTATACAATCTGATATACTAGAGGGAAAGGGAAATGGGTCTGTCTACAATATCTCTGGCCAGCACTATAATGAAATTAAACCAAATTGCTTTGTAAGTAAAGTAGGATGATGGTGATTCAAAGAAGAAATCATATACTCCTATGCTGTTAGTAGCAAGGGGGTGGGGGAATCCTCCTTGATTAATCCTCCTTATTAAATGTGAATCTGTATAAAACACTCAGTCTGTGACTTTAAATCAACACATTTATTTTGGAGCATCCATGTCTCAGGCTTGTAGCTCTTAAGAAGAATGAAAAGATTGCTGTCTACATGTGTACTGCCTGCGTGCGCGCACACACACACACACACGCACCCTTACCTCAGTCCTCTTGTAAATGTCACAAATGCCACTTTTAATGCAGTGGCACTTTGTTTTAATACTCCACTGAGTGGTTTTGGGGGAAGCTGGGGGTCAGAGCATGGATTGCAATGTTCACACTGACATTATATCCAGTAACACTGGACGCTTAAAATTATTTGATCAAATATCTAACTATACCTGTAGCTGTATAGTTAAAATGTATAAGGTCTATATTTATGGAATAGAGACACTATGGGTGAGGTAATGTTTTTTAATCTCTGAAGAAGCTCTCTGTGGAGCTAGAAAGCTCATCTCTCTCACCAACAGAAAATGGTCCAATAAAAGCTATTACCTCACCCACCTTGTCTCTCTAAAACCTCAGGACCAACACCTACAACAACACTGCAGTTAATATTTGTAGTATAGGCAGACTCAAATAATGTAATTTATCTTAGGACTGATTGCAGGCCTAGCCTAGTCCAAAATCCATGACTTAATTGGGGATTGGTCCTGCTTTGAGCAGGGGGTTGGTCTAGATGACCTCCTGAGGTCCCTTCCAATCCTGATATTCTATGATTCTATGAAAGCCCACTGAGATCAGTGTAAAGACTCTCACATAAGTCACTGGGCTTTGGAACAGGCTCATAATGGTTACAATTAAACCTAAGGGCCATATTTTAAATATACATTTACCGGTGCAAATAATAGACGTTCATGGTATGAAAAGAAGCATTTACCTGATCACGTTTTTCATCAGCTATATTTTAATGCTGGCGGTTTAGCTCATGCAATACGATTGCACATTAATTGACCTGGTGCACTTTTCTGCAGTTATGACATTTGCATGAGACTCCCGTGGATAACTTCGCATTTAATAACGTATTATGTAGGGGATTACTCATATGCGTAACACGTTTCAGACTCGGCGAGGCTGTCAGACAGAAAAACCCAGGGAAGTGGTGTGAATCTGTTCCTTTGCCCCTCAAGCAAACCAGAGGGGTCTTCACTTCAGTAAACACTTCGCTGGGTTTTTTCCCCTCTGTGTCACTGAACCTTGAGAGCTCCGTTAGGAGCGTCTATTGCTGGCTTTTAGCCTAGCAGGCTGAGTCTCAGAAAGGGGAATGAGCTGCTGAACCGCAGCCCACGGGCTGTCTCATTCAGTTCAACGAAACGGCAGCAGAATGAGAAGCTGGTGGGTCCCTCTTAGGTTGACTGATGCTCTTGCTACTTTATAACCACGAAGCTGCCTTCGCACACAAAGGGCGAACGAGATTGCCCTTGATAGTTTCATACCCCCATTAGCAGAGTCTGAAGGAGGAGGTCGAGGATCCATTCCCTGGCAACTTTGTAGTTCTTAACATAGTTTTGATTGAGTTTAGTTTATTTTGCAAGGGGAAAACCTAAGCAAATAGATGTTGACGGACATTTTGATCCAATGATTTTGTATGTGCTTGACTGGGAGTACAGGTGGTTGTACGGCAAATATTAATATTTACACCTTTTACCGTCCAGATTTAAAAGTAGCCTATCAGGAGGTTGTTATCTTCAGAGAGAATCAATCCCCAGGCTGTCTTGACTGGCTTTTCACTCTGGGAAGGTTTTTATTAGGTTTACGGCGATAAAAGTGTATTCTTTGGAATCTCGATCTGATCTTCTGCACTGTCACACCAGACTTGGGTGTGGCACGTTAGTGTTTGAGTCTCTTTGCTGATTCCTTTATACAGATTAGATTATACGGGTATAGCTATTTAGAGCTATGTGATAGATTATAGAGCGAGATAATTCAGGTTTATATCGATAGCATTCTAGTTTATTTTACCAACTAATCACACTTTCAGTTACTGGTTACAAAACGTCACCAAGGAATTTCGGTTGCAGAAAAAGTGTATTCTGAGAGTCATGTTCTTTATTAAATAACTGGTCTTAATTTCACTGTGGATGTAAATAATGCCGAATGCAGATTCCTACTGTACTCCCACTGAAAGCAAATCCGCTGACAACCTCGGATTTCCTTAGATAATACTTCGAACTGCATAGGACTGTCTTTTTCCTCGTGGCTAGCTTAGAAACAATCGAAACTCAGAAGACTCGTGTAAATTACAAATAGATGAAAACGTCACTATCTCGGCGCTGAATTTCTGTCTATGACTAGTCATTGCTTTTGCGGGGAGGCGTTTCACTCCGGATCCTTATTCCCAAGCGACCAGCCATAATCAGAACCAAACTGACCGAGCTAGCCAACAAACTGGACTACCTAGAAATCCAGGCAGAAAGAGGATGGACATTACAAGGGATCCAGGAGCAGGGAAAGCAGTCGGGGTTGCTGCTTCTGGTCAACACAGGAGAGTTTCAGCACCGGGGACAGCGGCCATCCCTGCCCTTATCTGACTCACAAGGAAGAAGGGGAATTCGGGGGCTTTATAGATCATGTGTCGTTGTAGCATCCTTCCTAGAATCAAGAGACGATGGTTTTATAAAGCTGTAGACCCTTCGGTGGTACATTTATATGGAATAATTTCTATGCAACAATGCTGAATTATTTACTCTTGTTGTTAAGTGACAGTTTGGCCCAAAGGTGTGTCCAGTAAAATTGTATCAGTGAGACGTTAGCTTCGACTGCTGAACAAATGATAGTCAAAACTGGTCAGGTATGAGTCTGGCTGTGTTACATTTCGCTGTGCTAAAATGTAGCCGCTTGGCGTAGCTCTGTCAATCGAAATACAGCTTTGAAAGCTGGGGAATGAACTGACTGCAACACAAAGGTGTGTGTCTATGTCCCACATTGCACAGTGCTGGGAGGAAGGATACAAAAAAAAATCGAAGAATGAAAACAAAACATTAAACGCCACGGACTTGAAATTGGTTTAAAAATCACGAACTGTATTAGTGGAAACGCTGGCAAAGTTTAATTCCGGTTCCATAAACACATACACCCGGGGCAATATTCTTCTAGAAACCTTAGTACGGTATATAAAATGCGCATACAGACTGGCGATCATCGGTCACGGAAATAAATAAAAATGGAACAAATGTCCTGCTTCCCTGAAGTTTCATGCACTTTATAGCCATTGGCCGTCTAGTAAATTTTCACCGTTAATCCGGAGCCGTGTCCCCAAGAGATGGGGCTTGAATTATCTACCAGCGCTGAATTCGTTTGCTAGGTAGCATTAATTTGAGTGAAATTCAAAATATTGTTGCAACATTCAACATTACACTAGAAACCAACCCCGTGGAACAACAGGGGTTTTTCCCCAGGAGGGAAGTTTGCAAAGAGCCCCTACCTGAGTGGCAGGTTGAGGGGAAAGGCTATTGAAAGTAAAATATGACGCAAAGTTTAAAGGGGACTTTGAGATTCCGGACCTTGTAAAACTCACAGGCTGTTGTTGGCTGGCATCTCCTCTGCTTTATTGCTGTAAAAAAATCAATCACCGGTTTATAACGTTCTTAAACTAACCGATTGGAACTAATCTTATTGCACGAGATAAATTTAGGCATGGCTAATACAATTCTCTACGTGACAATATTTAAAGCAACTCTTAACACTCACAACTGACATTGCAACGGGGTTTAAACGGGGCTGGAAACCCATCGAGCGTGACCAGATTGGACCCCTATCCCGTTTCAGGTCATTCTAATTTCCTCCCATCTCCTCCCTTTGCTCCGGGAAATACAATGTAAAGGTTTCTTTATGATCAGCCGTTCCCCAAAGCGAAGACCTTGAAAAGAGGAATTCTACTTCCACCTTCTGAATGCTCCGTATCATTGGACGCATTCGGTAGAATAGGGACCAGTCCAATAGTGGGAATTCAGCTATGGAAAGAAGATTTTTCCAGTTAGACAATAAAAGCAAAGAAAGCCATACACGGGGGACGGGGGTCCACACACAAAGCACAGAAGCTCAGATTCACAGGTGTGAACTGCACCCAGATTTCAACTGTCCTCTTAACAAAAGATCCTTATTTCCCAAGCCGGTCAAAGATACAACAGTGCGGAACATAAAGACACTTTCAACTAGAGCAGGAGGGTCCGGCTTTGAAATTACCATGAGAAGGGGGGTTATTTTAGTCTCCTGCGTACACTGTCCGCAGCGCGCTTCCATTGATCTCGCTGGGGCGGTCCCCATAAATGGTCCCCGCTCACCGCTGCTCTCCCGCACTGTCAGACCCACGGGGAATCCACATCCACCCCAAACTCATCTCGCACTGTAAAGAGGCCGGAGAGGGTTTGTCCCACCGCCCTTAGCAGCCAGTATCTAGACCCCGTTAGCTGCCTACGACAGATCTCCGCCGGGGCTGGCACCCAGCAAGGCGCGGACAAGGGCCGGCTCCGAAACTCTGAGCGAAACTCCCAGCCGCGCAGGTGTCTCCCCGGGCGGGATCTGGATTTCCTGAGCCGGTTCCCAATGAAGACAGACGCTGTGGGCGCCCCAGGCAGGAGAGGAAGCCTCCGAGAAGAGGCGGGGAAGGAAACTCCGGCCCCAGAGCCCATGGGCAAGGGAGAGGGGCTGGTCTGGGAGGAAGAGGAAGGAAGAGCCACCCTGATCCTGACCTACACCCTCCGGAATGCTAGGAAGGCCGGACTCTCCAAGACGGCCAAAGTCTTCGAGGTAGGAACCTTCCCCATCCCAGCCTCTGTCCTAATCCGCGCCATCCACAGCATCCTCCTGCCCTGCCTCTCGCCTCATCCCCTTTCGCACCCCATCGGAGCCCCCCGGCCTTCCCCTGGCTTCTCACATGCGGTACCTTCCCTCAGACCCTGCTCGGCCTGACCCCGTTTAGCCCCTGCCTCGTCCCACTTCCTAGACTCTGCCTTCAGAGCTCCCCTGCAGGTTAACACCACCTCCCTGCTCAGGGGGGTTGGCTGGGGCTCTCTTGGCTGAAGAGGGATGCCAGGGGCACTTTGAGATGAGGATGGAGGTTAGAGGGACGGGAACAGCTGTATGGAGGGTACTTGTCCAACTCAAGCAGACTGTCCTGCTCTCTCCCGTTCTCTGATAATGGTACCTTCAGGTGGAGAACGATTCTAGGGTGAAGAGCCAATGTGACCCTCTGGCTGGTATGATGCTGTGGGGTCTCTCAGCAGAGCCTATGCAAACTATCTGAAGGCGGGATCCGGAGTGAAACAGCTGCTCATCTCCTACAGTAAAACATACACTCCAATGGATAGTTCATTTTAGGCATATGAAAAACTGATGTTGGCATTTCTTGTAAAGCTTTGTCCAGTTATCCTTTAAAAGACATATTACAGCTGCAGTCAAAGCCAGCTCTCTTTCAGTGATCTTAGATTTCTCATCAAGTGGGCATTGGTCTTTTGCAGGCTTTTGAAGCCGGCATTCATCACCTTGAAACCAGGCAAGCCAAAAAACCTAAGAACACCACTGATGACCTCGAATTTTTTGTCAAATGTGAAGTTCATCATTCTGATGTCAGTGTCCTTATAAACACCTTAAAGAAAGTGGTGGAGGATGTGAAAGCTATCAGAGAAGAGAGAGGTATGCAATGGGTGGAAACTGTACCCTAATAGCCAAGTCTCCTCCTCCCACAAATGAGCACTAGCTTGTGTCTAATTGTATTTAAACTATTTGTTCGGTCCAGTGTTTCCAGTTTATGTATGAGATGTTAGGCCCCCTACCCTGCAATGTGATGTTCCTTAGTGGATCTAACATTCATGCATAGCTCCAGGCCCCTCACAGAGGTCAGCCTTCCTAACACACATTGTGCCATTGGGGTCCACCTCGTTTTTGTTTATCTTCTGTTTCTAGATGATTCTGAAAATAATGCACATCAAAATATGCAATAGATTTGATCAATATTTCATATTCTCCATAGTACGTCCATGCATTTTGTCTCTGTGTGGCAACATGTAGTAATGATATTTTATATGAAATAGAAAGTGTTCAGGAAAACTACTGATCTATACATAAGAAGTGCTATTATTATTTATCAGAATACAGAGTGTTTTCTTTTTAAATTTCTTAAGGACAGGATATTCCTTCTGTAATATTACTTGCGCTCTTAGAAGAAAAATAGCTTTCTCACCAGCCAGCCTGAAATTAACTGTGGTCTGAGATCTAAATGTCCTTTGCCAGAGAATAGGGGCTCAGACTATTGTGATAATTCTTATGTTTATTGGCTGGTGAAGTGTAAATGGTTTATGATCACAACTTGACAAAATGATAGAGCATAAGAGTATATGGGCTTCATGCATGTACTTAACACTCATTTATGCTAATGCAACCTACATTTTTTAGTTAAAGTCTGAGTAGGAAGCACATGCATAAGTGCATTACTGGATCAGTGACAGAAAGTTCGTCATTTTTCAACTTATTTTGAGTTTACCATTTGTAATGCAGGGGTAAAGCAAAGGTTTATACAATGGCTTGGGGTTTTTTTTCTGTCTCTACCCAAGACAGTACTGAACCTATATCATTTAAATGTGCCATTTTTTTGCTATCTCCAATAGTCCCATGGTTTCCAAAGAAAATACGAGACCTTGACAGGTGCCACCATCTGATTACCAAGTATGAACCTGATTTGGACCATGATCATCCTGTAAGTTTGCGGTCATTATTAGTTTATCTTTGAAACTATTTAAATACATTGGTTATTTCTGCTGTCCAGATGAAGCACAATAGAAAGAATTCTCTGAAAAACTAGCCTCCGAAACAATTCTGGGTCCAAAGTTTGTCTTTTAAAGAGGGGATTTAAAATGGACATCAGTGAACTAGGAATGAATGAAGTAACCTAATAATAAAAAATCTTTTAGACTGATTGTATTAATTTATATGGAAATATGGAATAAATGGGCCCAAAGAGATAGGTGTTAACATGATCCTATCACTGTTCAACATTAAACAAGGTCTGGTGTTTAATATATAGAGATCTCAGTCTGCTTAGTACCATGGCAAACACATCATTAAAATAGTTTTAACCCTTTAGTAAAGATACAGAAAAAGAAGGAAAAACAGTGAAAACATTTGAAAGGTAAAGTATTAAGTAAGGCTTTCCTTTTAACAGCATCCATTGTTCTCTTTCTCTTTAGTGATAGAGTGTCTTTAGAAGGAAAATCTACTTTGCGTGACAGTGTCTTAGATGGTAATAATTGTCCTTTCGGGGGAAAGGGAAAAAGTTAGTTGAGATGGGCTGGAGCTGTTGTTATTGCCATTGCTGTTGAATTCTGATGCTGTTTCCTAGAAGGCACAAGATAAGCACACACAAAAGGGGAAAGTACAGAATAGCAAAGATAGAATGTGCAACGTTTGTCCCTGGTGTTGACTCTCACTTGCAGTATCACTGTTTGAAAAACACTGGCCAAGCACATGGTCTTATTGGGCCTGCTGCAGTGTGACAAATCTGTACAGCATCAGGCTATTTAAGGCATTGCTTTTAGCTGCCTTTTTGGTCACAGGCTTACAGCAGCGTGTGCACTATACAGTCTTGGCTAGCTAAGTCAGACTCTTGTTAGACAGAAGGAAAAAGGAGAGGGACAGGAAAGAGAAGACATGAAGTGGGGAAGGAAAAAAGACACAATAAGGAATAAGGGGAGGAACAGGGGTTGGGATTCAGTCACTGTCAGTGGAAGTGGTGATATATCATCTGGGTCCCTCTCTCTGGCCCAGTCTGGTAAGAACTATCTCTCAGGATCAGTACAAGGAAGGCCCAAAGGTATTACAGGAGATCCAGGGTCCCAGGAGACCAGGGGCGGGGGGGCGGGGATGGCAGCCTTGATGGTAAAGCTCACTCTTTCCTGTTCTCCCATTTTTAGTTAGACAGCATGCTCGTAATTCCCGCCACAATATCTTTTTGGGAACCCTGAAAAGGGAGTGATAGGCAGAATAGCCCATCCCCTCATTATTTTGTTCACCAACTAGGCCTAATTTATGACACACCTATTTTGGTTAATTAATTTCCAGATCCATGCTTCTCTTGCTTACCAGCCATGATCTTAACATAACCCTTGAGTTATATCAATGAGGGACGGGAGAGCACTAATTCAGTCTTTCTGTCTCCCTTTTGCACCTTTCCCTGTCAACATTTATCATTATATATGATTGGAATATTTTGTAAACTTTCATCCACTGTCCCACAGTTGAGCTTGCAATTAGGGTCAATTTGTTGGCCCAATAATTACAACAGGACCCCAGTCACCAAAGCACATGTTTAACTTTAAGTACATGGTTAAGTGCATCCCAATTCAGAAAAGCCCTTTAGCACCTGATCAGGTCTGACTTTCTAGACAATTGAGACAACTTTCATTCATTTGCCACCCCCCCAATTAAAACATAATAATTATGTGCTAGGCTGGTCTGACATAACAATGTGTTCCTTACTCCTATGGTCTTTACACCCATGGGTAACTTTTTGCATGTGAGCAGTCCTATTGAAGGAAATAATAATTTCCTGGCTCACAGAGATTATAACATACTCCCATAGTCAAATTTTTCCCTCAGCTAAATGTGCACAACTCTCATTGTCTACAGTCATATTCATGATCATAACCCTAAAGGAAAAGTCTGGCCCTTAACATGAATAATGGCTCCAATAAATATTGACTATTTTACAATAATAAATATTTGCACAGTGATATTGCTCAGCTCTACTTTAGTAGTTGTGTTAATATGGAGCCAGAATTCACATATGATTCTTATTATATCAAAAGTAATAAAAACCTGAAAGGGATTTGGTTCCACATGTTTTTAATGTTTATTGAATAACTGGAAAGACCTGACTGGAAGAGCTGAACTTCTAGTAAAGGAAACCCCAAATTTAAATTTTCTCCCTTTTGAGAAAAATATCATATGTCCATCTCTAAATTTCTCATAATTAAAAATGGCTGTCACGACCTTCTCCTTCCTAGGCGCATACTTTGTTCAGCACTGGTGTTTCTGTGTTGTTAGTACAGCCTTCCCCCCGTCCCCCATCCCTCAGCTTCCTGTCATGACCCTTGCCAGTGAAAAGCGGAAGATCCTGTCTGCTTTTTCCTATCTCTCTTTTGCGGGCCTTGCAGATCTCTTCCAAACCCACCGACTAACGACACTTCTGACTTTTACATGTGAAAAATGACTCAATTTTTATTTAACCAAATTAAAGATAACAATAGCTTTCAGTAACCCTTCTACTTACTCCCAGAGGGAAATTCTGAGCTTATAAGAGACTGGTGGTGCTTCCATTTCTGACCACAGTCCAGCTCCCCCCTTCCTCTGCGATCCAGCTCCCTCTCCCCATAGCAGTGAACCTATGATCATCCAAATTCAACCCCCCAAGTTCCAAAAAAGCAGGCTAATGAAGCTTCCATCCAGGTATCCTGTTTTTCAGGTCACCCAGTAGCATCTGTTCTTTTGGTCTTTGTCCAGAGACACGTCTCATCTTGCCATGTCAATCACTTAACAACCCTTATCCTATAGTAATGTCTCCTAGCGTACAATTTCACATTATTAACATAGTCCCTTTTCACAATGGCTAAGCAGAAAATCAGTGGAGTGAGCTTATGTTCTAACGTTCTAACATTATACAGCCTTTCATTCTGTATAATGCTCACTACTCAAGCCCACTATATCTTCATGCTTAGCTGTGACCTACGTACACTGCATTCCTTCTTAGGAACAGGTCCAAAGTCACTGAGATTTCATGGATGTAACTAAGTGCAGAGTTTGGCTCACTCGCTAATATTCCCATGATTCCTTGCCACAGAGAGACTGCAATAGAAGAAACAACCAAATTCAGGCCTGTGAGTTTGGAATGTTTCTGTCAGCAAATCCATTCAAGCCCATCAATCTGTCCTGATGTAAGAGTGATGCTAAATTATTTCCCAATTTAGGGCTACACTGACCCAGAGTACAGGAAACGGAGAGCCTTCTTTACAGACCTGGCCTTCAACTACAGAGAGTAAGTGCAGCACCACTGGAAAACTGTTTGTTCCAAGTCAATTTCACACATAGTGTGCTCTCACAGTAAGTAGTCTGATTTTGTTCATCTGTAAGCAGTTTATTGGTAGATGTAACTTAATCCTAGGCCAATGGTCTGTGGTGCCATCTGTCGGAAAACTGAGTTAATCACAGAAACATACATCCCATGCAAATCAGGAACATTTCAGAATACACGGAAAATTAGTTTAATATTTAACTTTAGGGCTGTCTTCACACCTCGCTGAGCTCTGCATAATTTCATGTAACTTTAGGGGGGAAATGGTCTCTATATGATACTTTCATTTAAATTATCAGATGAGGCTATTGTCCTTTCAGGAATTGGCATGTACCTTAATAAATCTGTCAGGCAGACAAGGACTGGTGCATGTCCTACAGAAAATGCAGCAAATAAACAAAAATGGATTATACTCACATGAACAATTTATACTTTCTTGCCTTTCTGTGTAAAAACACATGGGAGTGGAAGAGAAGTCTGGAGGCTTGTCCTTGTTCTACCCACTTGTAGGTGGCATTAGCAAGATGTTTAATAGCCTTGAGCTGTGAGCCACACGATGTCCAAGATCTCAAGAGGAACCCTGAACCTTGGGAGATTTCTGCTTAATGACTGTCTCTGTACACTGTGGCTAGTCAGCCAGCTCCCTCACTAGTATTGTGAATGATCTCCTTCTCTGATGGTAGATACAATCACAGAGAGGAAGTTAACGCTGAAATATACACAATATATCTATGCACCCACTTGCTGTACAATTTAGGGCTCCTTGCCCAGTGACTATGTCACGTGGAACAGTTGTTTCTAGCTCCATCCAACCTTTTGGCTAGCCAGTTATGTTGTGGATGGTCTGCCAGCAGCTAAGCAATGGGAACAGGAGACAAAACAGCATTGCTTCCTCTACATTCCATCAAGTGGTCCTTCCTTTACAGAATTTCACTGTTTGCACCATCCCTGGGGATTTGGTGGAGCCTAGGACACTTTGGTCATAAAACTGTTTGGAATCCTTCAGGATGATTATTTATTATTTGTATTTATTTTAGTAGGTCAAATAATCCTGATGCATATAAAGAAAATTATACTTGAGACTAGAACTCAAATCAGCAACATAATTTTCTCTCTCTCTCTCTCAAGAGGAGACCCTTTACCTAGAGTTGAGTACACTGCCCAGGAGATTGCTACTTGGTGAGTATATTTTTCATATCCTGCTCCATGACAAGTCATGGGGTGATTCCACTGAAACCCAGGAGAATTTTGGAGGTGCAGGAAAGTGCACAACTGTGCCCTACATTCTCAAATAATATTTGGCATCTCTAATTTCAAGTGATGTCTTAATTATCCCTTCTTGTTCATTTTGCAGAATTCTATTCTTCCCATGCAAGTGTAATTCCTGATGTTGCTAAGAGGAGTTACATACCTGCATTGAGGAGTGAATAGACCTCTGAGTCTACTTCCAGGTTACATTAAGTGGTGAGAATACATCAAAAGGCTCAGGGTTGGTGCACCTAAGTAACGGGGTGGGCATAAATGGCTTTCTACTACATTTGTGACCCCTCTTTCTGCCTCCACCCAGTTTCCAAGGTATCAGAGTCAAATTTTATCCATGGCAGGTTGGAACAACGTAGGGGCTGCTCTAAATTGCACTGGTTATGGGCGGTTACATCCCCTGTGATGTTGGTAGAAGGTTTAGAGCTTAGGATCAAAGCAGAACAAAGTAGACTTTGTAGGGCTGTGGATTTAGCCCTTGGTTAAAAGATACTAAAAAGTATGGCTACTTATACATACTATCCAGAACTCTTGAAAATCTGCAAAATTTGTCTGGAAAACTCACGAGAACAAGAACTTAATTAAGATTTTTTTTACTTCTGGTTGGGCTGCAAATAAAATGAAACAGTTTCTTGCAAGGTATTTTGGCAGCTCCTGTCTTAGACAGAATCTGGAAGGGCATAAGATTGAAAAATGATCAAATAAATGTTAATCAAGCATTTCAGAATCTTTAAAAGAGATTGGTCCCAAGCCAGAAAATTCAGATCTCTATCCAGATCTGGATTTGAGTCTATGATTTTTGTTTGGTTCCTGAAATCATCTGTTCTTGGTCTCTGCCAAAGAGAGGATGCTGGACTAGCTGAACCACTGGTCAGTCCAGCATGGCAATTCCTATATTCTTAACTTGAAATTGAACATTATCTGGTTCATGTTCTACTTAGGGGATAGTGTGAGAAAAAAAGATAGAAGGGGAGAAAGAATAATCCAATGAAAAAAAGGGTGAAAATGGAGCAAAAAGAGTGAAAAACTATGTGAAAATGGGAGGGAAGAGAAAAATCAGTGTAGTCAAATGTATACACATATACACACAGAGAGAGTATATTTTTCCATTTGAATTTTTCTCTTCTCCTCTTTCATCCCCTTTTCATGATAGAACCGATGCAAAGGTGTGCTCTTAATATATACATGCTGAGATAGATACTAGGCAAAAGAGAGTGCATCTATGTAGCAATTTATGGGGTGAGGGGTGTTTCTAATCCCAGTACATAACACAGACTTCCCTTTACGTTAAAAAATGTTCCTTTTTAAGTCGACTCACTCTCTGAATAAACTTGGTCTTAACTTGCAATAGAAAAAGCTTCATGATTTCAGATGACCCCAGGGCAAGCCACACTAGAGAAAGTCACTTTTCACACTGGTGCAGCACATTTCCCCTGGTGTTTTCCCCTTTGTAGCTATTCCTGTGCAAAAACCCCAGTGAGGTTTGCAACAAAAAATAATGCAAGAAATTCATTAAACCTAGAAGACATTTGCCAACTTCAGAAATGGATGAAGGTTTTGGAGGAAAGGGGAATTCTTATTTCTTGTCCACCTCCTTCCATCATCCCTAGTTGCCTTTCAGAAATCCCACTATATAGCAATAATTATTGTTATGGGTTACTTGTTTTACAAGAATGTCTTATGGTCCCACTGGTGAAAATGGAGCAAAAACTGTATGCACACATAGATGAAGATAGGCCCTGCCCAGAAAAGTGGACAATCTAAATGGACAAGACAGACAAAAGGTGGGAGAAAGGAAAAATTATTGTCCCCATTTTACAGATGTGTAAAATGAGAGATTAGCCAATTAGCCCAAGATCTTACAGCACACAGCCAGGAGTTGAGCCTTCATCTCCCAAGCCCCCAACCAACACCTCAGCAACAAGGTCATCCTTCCTCTCTGAAGGAGTGTTTTATTTTAAATAAAATCCATTGGGCCTTAGAATTTGCACAACGAGCACCAGATAATCACCAAGGAACAGCATATCCTGCTCACACCAATGCTATGGTTTTCACAAGCTAGATTTTCAAATAACCTTTGAAAAATAGTAACATGCCTGTTAAGTCCTTAGCATCATGTGTGTGAAGGCTCCCACCAGCCACCAATATTGGCATGTTCTGGTGTGTGGTAATGTTGTGCTTAAGATAATTTAATTTTGTGTTCTTTCCTGTTTTTCCCCTTTTTCTGCCAACTTTCGTCACGGCAGCCATTCTCCACTTACTTAGAACTATTCTCACGGTGGCAAATGGAACAGGCCTTTCAGGGGTATCTATTTGTCTCCTTAGCACAGTTAGCCCCAGCAGCCCAGGTCACTGGTTGCGAAAATCAAATTCCAAAATTAGATTTCACAGTTGTTACCGTAGCTCCCTCGGGCTGTGTGCTGAGGTCAGCTGCATGACAGCACAACTTCATACGGATACAGGGAAACCAAAGGGGAAATTTTTTAACATGCTGTAAATTCCCTTGATGTTAGCTCTGAAGAGCTGTTGGATTCCTTTAGTTTGGAGCAACGCGTATAAAAATGAAAACAAGAGCAGATATTTCAGTTTCCAAAAACAGGGCTTGGAGAATCTGAGTCTATGTTGTCAGGCATAGTTATTGCAGAGCCATAAACTGAACAGGCCTGGGAGCAAATGGGGAGATATTTACTGGGAAGAAGTTGCCTAGAAAAAAGGGAAAACAAAGGACAAAGATATTGAGACATACGGCATGTGACAATAGTAAAGGTTGACAGTCACCTTCTTCTAACAGAGAACAAAGAACTTGATTAGAATAAGGAAACAGTATTAGCCCTAAAGCTGTCTTTTCCACTGTTTCACTGTCAAGATCCTGCTTACAATCTTTCACAGCCCTCAACTGTCATTTTAAAAAACCATCCCAAACATCTAAGGATGGCACACCATTCCACAAACCATTGATCACACAGGGAAGTGACTACAAACTTGCCTAGGATTAAGGTGCCCAAACATCCTGATTTTATATGGACAGTCCTGATTTTGGAGTCTTTTTCTTATATAGGCTTCGATTACACCCCCACCTCCCCCCACACCATCCCGATTTTTCAGACTTGCTGTCTGGTCACCCTGCTCAGGATGGAGTGCCTCTGCTTTCCCCCTCATGGCCTGGGGACTTTGAAGGCAATCCAAAGAATGAGAAGTTCGGTGCAGAAGGAAGGAGAGGAGTACCTATTCCTGAGCTAGGGTGACCAGACAGCAAGTGTGAAAAATCAGGACAGGAGGTGTGCGTGTGTGGGGGGGGTGGGTAATAGGAGCCTATATAAGGAAAAGACCCAAAAATTGGGACTGTCCCTATAAAATTGGGACATCTGGTCACCCTATCCTGAGCTCTCCATCTGCTCCTCCTGAGCAACTCTGAAACTCTCTGTGGAAGAGATTGGTGTTAGTAGGTTCTGCCTTCAAAGCAGATTCACTTTTCCTCTGCCTCAGACAGCTTGCTATGGAGCTGCCTTCCAAGCTTTTCATCCCTAGAAAAGCCATGCACTGAAGCAGTGGGACTTTTGCCTGTGTAAGGACTGCAGAACTGAGCCCTTTGTGTACACAAGTCTGTTTTCCCGTCACTGAATTGTAGCCACCTCTGGGCTGGAACACCACAGCTGCTTACCAATGCAGATCAATAGTGCACAGCAGCTGAGAACACTAAATGAAGACCACGGTTTCTTCTATTTTCTAAGAATAAAATATGATTTTTTTATTGGAACTGCTTATACTTTTCTAAAAAAAAGTAAACTGTTTGCAGTAAAAGCCTCTGTAATACTGAACTTGGTTTTAGAACAACCTGTGCAATTAATTTAAAAGTTGTCTCTATTGTAAGTGTAAACTCAATTTTACATTTTCTAATTGGGAAGTGCTGGTCTATTTTTTTAAAAAAATCAAAGTTTTGTAAAGTATAAGTAAGTATATTTCAAAGTCTGCAATTTCCATTTTCTAACTCAGCTCCTATCTACCTGGTTTGTAAACATAATTCATAGGAACATAGGACTGGAAGGGATCTGCTGGGTTAAGTCCAGTCCCATGCCGTTACAGGAAACCACAGCATATAATTCCATTCATAAATGTATAAAGCTCCACCTTAAAACGAGTTAGTGTGGTTGGCCCTATAACTGCTACTGGGAGGCTGTTCCAGAACCTCACCCCTCTGATGGTTTAAAAACTTTCATTTCATTTCCAGCCTGTTGTTCATGGTCAGTTTATACACAGTTGTTCTTGTGCCAACATTGTCCTTTAGCTTCAATAGCTGTTCTCCTTCCATGGGGTTTACCTCCTCAATGCATTTATAGATAGCATTCAGATTCCCCCTCAGCCTTTGTTTTGCTAGGCAAAGAAGCCACTTTCTCCTTGTCTCCTCTCATGTGATAGGCTCTCCATTCCCCTGATCATTCTAGCAGTTCCTCTGCACCTGTTCCAGTTTGAATTAATCTTTCTTGAACACGGGTGACCAGAAGTCCTATCCCCTGGTGACAACTAGAAGTAAAGTAGCCTCAACACAGGGAATGTCCTTTTGCTGCTGATCATAGGCGTCCAAAGTCAGGTTCACAAACTCTTCTGCAGGGATTTGCCTTGTCTTCTCAGAGAATGGACTGCTATGGGATCAGGTTCCTCTTCTCCACCACCCATCCTTCCCATTCTTCTTGTTAGGGTGGGGATGGTCAGCACTGGCCCTTCAGCACCATTGGTCCCTACAACTAGAACAGGCTGAATAGAGCATTCACAAATATTCATTTGAATTTCCAGCTGTTCAGTTCAGCCTTATTCATGTGCTCTGTACAATGGTTTGGGGAATGCCTGTTCCTTGTGCAAATAACTGTATTCACATATGAACCGAGGTATTTATGCCCACACAATATATCTGGTGTTCATTATCTGCTAGTCCCCATCCCTTTTAGGTTATTCCCCATTTCTGTCATCCAACCAGGGAGTAAGGACAACAACAGGAGGAGAAAGGGGACAAAAATGGCTCTTTCAATGTCAAAGTATCCTAGTAAAGACTTCTTTCTCCCTGGGACTTCTATCCTCCACATCTTCTCCTCCAAGCCCTATCCTAGAAGGCCAGTGTCTAGTGGCTTCTCCTCTTCTATGCTGATGGTGATAATTATGCAGACAAATGGTGCTGAAAGAAACATGACTACAAAATACACCATGGGCCAAAGCCTCATCCACATCATTGGATAAAACTCATGGACTGTGTTTATTTACACTGGCTGAGGCTCTGGCCCCTGGACCTTAAAGTTTGTTTTATTTTAAAACAAAATGACCAAGATTACTTCCATAGAGATAAGGGACAGGGCATCCAGCTTCTTAACAGGATACAAACTTTCCCAAAGCTGAAGAAGAATATTTGGACTTGGAGTTTCGGGTCACATTCTTTTCTAGTCTCCTATCTTGCCTAAGCTTTGGTGCTAGTACTAACAGTAAAGTCATTCTTTGAAGTGACTGGTTTAAGATTAACAGCTGTGTTAGTCTGTATCCGTAAATAAGATGAGGAAGACTTTGTAGCACCTTCGAGACTAACCAGTTTATTTCAACATAAGCTTTTGTGGGCTATAGCCCACTTCATCGGATGCATAGACTGGAACAGAAGTAAGATGTATTGATACACACAGAAAGCAAAAAAAAAAAAAAGGTTGTACATTACCATACCAATTCTAAGAGGCTGTTTAATTTGGATGGGCCATTATCAGCAGGAGAAAAAAGTACTTTTTGAAATGGATCTCTGGCTGGCTGGAGATAACAACTATTGAAGGTAAATTAACTAGGGAAATGCAATCAGTTAGTGTAATGAGAGAACCATTCGCAAGTCCTATTTAGCCCTTGGTTTATTGTGTCCAATTTGAAAATTAATTCCAGTTCCTCAGTTTCTCGTTGGAGTCCATGAAAGCTTATGCTGAAATAAACTGGTTAGTCTCTAAGGTGCTACAAAATCTTCCTTGTCTTATCTTTGAAGTGAGAATGTCCAGATTCTTCACAAAGGTCTAGATAAGACAGTACAGAGAGCAATCCTGGACTCATGCACTGCTATACACCCTATACAATCCCCTTAAAGTCAATGGTATTCTATGGGAAATAAGTTAGGGCAAAATCTGGCCTCTTATTCCCCTGAACTTTTCCTAACCGCTCTGTGGAGATGGTCCAGGCTCATGCAGCTTTTACAATACTGACAACAGCCACTGTTTAACTCGGTTTCTTTTTTTCCCGCAATTATACCCATGCTAATATTAGAAGTTTGTGTGACGGAATGACAACCATTACAAGATACTGGCTATCACCTCCATAGCAACAACAGCAGCAAAAAACACTGCGATACAAAAACAAGAGAAGGTCATTTTCTTTAGTCAGCATTTCCAAGAATGACCTCAATTTTCATAAAACAATGCTTATACACTTGTTAGATCCCCAGAATCGGGTGTGAATAAATATAACCATTCCTGTAAGCTTCCTTGCCATCACTTTAATGCTTGTTTATTTTGCAACTGCTAAATATCATTAAAAAGTGGGGTCTTTAAAATGAGATAATAAAGTACATGAGCAGGGTCCAAACCAAAGCCCCAGATTCCAAGCACTGCCAAATATTTGTATATAATTGTATATAACACTTTTCATTACAATAAGCTAAACATCTCCAAAATTTGAGGTCATAGAAAGCTCTGTCTTGCATTCAGAGCTGCCTGGGTGGTATCTTGCATTTGCACAACTACCCTGATGCAAGAAAGCACTGAAGCATTTGCTTTACTGTATGCACGTACTTAGTGATTTCCTGCATAGGAAACTCTGGGTGCCCGTTTACAGTTGAATTGTTCATGGGGTCCCATGCAGGCACCAAGATCTGCCTGAGCAGAGCCAAATGCAAGATACAGGCCCATATCTGGTTCTCATTTTGTGCCCATCTCCTGGAAAAATCCTACCCTGCAGCCTCCATCCAGGCTTCAGCTTCAGAGCATCATTTTTTCTGAGCTCAGCTTGGTTTTAGATACCCTCTCTGTGCTGCCTGTGTGAACAGCTGTGGTTCTGACGCCAGGGAGAAGTTCTGCTCCTAGTAAAGGGGATGAACTAAGGGCTGTTGTTCTTTCAGGAGAGAAGTCTACAGGAAGCTGAGCAGCCTCTATCCTACCCATGCCTGTAAGCAGTACCTGGATGCCTTTCAGCAGCTGGAGAAATGCTGTGGATACCAAGAGGATAGTATACCTCAGCTTCAGGATGTCTCCAGATTTTTAAAAGGCAAGACATTGCAGCCCCTTGTATGTTAGCACTCCCTAGGTTGGGAATCTACAATGATGTGTAATGGAAAGAGGTGTTAATGGTACTGTAGGCTCCCCATTCTGAATGAACTGTGACTGCTTGGGGCACAAAGATCTGTTTGCAAATAACAAGGAGCGGGGGTGAGGAATAGATACAATACTGAGAGGATGCAAGCTCAAGTTAGTCTGTCAGCAGACGGTTGAGTGTCAGAGGACAGTGGAGACTGAGATCCTGTATTACTAACCCCCAGGCCACTTTTAGTTCCAAGGCAGGGTGTGTCTTTTCGACAAATCAGCTTGCCAAATTCACTGTACTCTGGAGCAGCTAAGGGATGGCTGCACTACAAGAAAACACCCTCCTTGTCAGCAATAGGAAGGGTGCCAGATGCAGGACAAAGACAGTTGCTAAAGTGTGGCAAAATAAATATGTAAAGGGTAGATTTAACTTAAAATAAATTAGGTATAAATTGGATGTTTATCAAATCATGTGAAACACGCCATCTGCCAATATACAGATGCAAGACAAATTGGCTTAACCTGCTGCTGAAGAGATTTCCGGTACATTGTCATTTTAATTACAGACTAACATATATTGGGCCAGATCCTTGTGTTGATCCAGAAGCACACAGGGAATGGACAGCTGCATTACTAGAGCAGCCAGGGATTCCCCAAATGTAGAGACATCCTTCTGTGGTGTAAATTGGAATGGCCAGGAATACATCATCCAACCCCCCTCAGAACTCGAGGCATACTAGGCATTCCTGGGTGGGCTGAGGGCTTTTCCAGGGCTAGGAGGAGGTGGAACTGGAGCACAATGCCCTCCAGTGATTCCAAGATGGCTACCCCTCAGACTGCAGAAGACAAGGCAAATCCCTGCAGAAAAGTTTGTGATCCTGCTTTTGGATGCCTACAATCAGCAGTAAAGGAACATTCTCTGTGTTGAGGCTGCTTTACCTCTAATTGTCACCAGGGGGTGGGACTTCTGGTCGCCCGTGGACAAGAAAGATTAATTCAAACTGGAACAGGTGCAAAGAAAAATGGCTAGGATGATTAAGGGAATGGAGAGCCTATCATATGAGAGGAGACAAGGAGAGCTTGGCTTCTTTAGCCTTGCAAAACAAAGGCTGAGGGGAAATCTGATTGCTCTCTATAAATGCATTGAGGGGGTAAACCCCCTGAAGGAGAACAGCTATTGAAGCTAAAGGACCAGGGCCGGTGCAAGCACTGGGCGACCTAGGCCTAGGGTGGCACGGATTTTTGAGAGCGGCGTTTTACTGCTGCCGAAGAGGACGGGGGCCATGCGAGCAGCCATCAGAATGCTGCCGAAGTGGATGGGAGCCCTGCGAGCTGCCGCCAAAATGCCACCACCGCCTAGGGTGGCAAAAAACCTTACGCCAGCCCTGTCAAGGACAATGTTGGCACAAGAACATCTGTGTATAAAGTTGAACAACAAACTGGAAATTAAATGAAAGTTTTTAACCGTCAGAGGGGTGAGGGAAATTCAGAGTGTTCCACAAACCAGTGTTGTTTGTGGTTGGACTCATTTAGCGGTGGATAAGATACTTGGGTCCAGTCTGAGTTAACATCCATCGATACTGCCTTGTCACCAATAGCTCTAACATTAGATTCTCCTTATCACACAGCATTCCTCTGAGGGCACTGTGAGAGTTGCAGTTACTGTCACATCCCTTTGGCACAAACTCACTCTAAGTCAGAGTCTAATGGTGTCACTGCAAGATCTGCAGAAGCCGCAACAGCCATTCTCATGTCAGTGAGACATCGTGTGAGATTAGGGTGCATGAGGTGTGCCACTTATTTACAAATACCTTGGGTGAAATCCGGCTCATGTCATGAGTGCTGATGAGCTGCACTTCCCCAGAGGAGCTCTGGGTGGCATTGTGCAGAATTCCATAGTATGTGGTGGGGACATGCCAGCTAGTATATCCTATAATGGGATGCACTGTGCAGTTCCTTCCATGGCTGGCCAGATGTAGTTGGAGCTGTGGTCATGTGCAATGCTAGTCCTGAGCTATCCTAGTGCTACAGCCTGGGCCTAAATGCTATGACAGGTCTCTGAATAGCCAGTGTAGGTTTTCCCAGCTCCTCCTGATACCCTTGCACAGTTATGCAATCCAAATATATTCTAAACTCTTAGATTCACATATACTTACTACTATGCAGCCTACATGCTGCCTTTTCTACATTGAATCTGGCTCAATGAATCACAGAAATTCCAGATGGAAAAGACCTTCCTCCAGGTCATCATCCTGCCAGGGAAAGGGTGTTCCCTGCTTTGTCTAGTCTGTCTTCAAATGTCTCTAGAGATGGAGCTTCTACTCTCTTCCCCTGGAAGATTGTCTTTATATGAGAAAGAGAACCAGTGACCAAATAGACTGAGACCAAATGTACTGGAAGAAACATAAAACGTTTCTCATGAACAGCTTGGTTTCTGTGGGGAACATTTCTGTTTAAACAAATTAGGAAATCAAGCACAAAGCCATTTCTGTCCTTTTATTTTTTAGTTGTATGCAATAAAAGTAATTAAAATAAGAGATGAAACGGCATTTATGAAAGCAGGGAATGCAACACAGATTTGGAATATGGGGCTTCAAAAAGTTTATGTACTCTTCTTAAAACACAGTAGTTTTACATGATGCTTTTTGAACTCACAGAAAACATGGGCCTTGCCAAAGGGGGATTATAGTTTAAACATAGACAAATAAAACACACAGGTGCAAGATCAGATGGAAAAATGGGAGCTGACAGCTCTGGAAAGAATGTTAAAATGAAAATGTAGAAAGGCTGCGGGCCAAATTATCCATAATGAGTAACCCCACCTGTTACATACCATGCAAATTCAGTTGCTGCTTCACCCCAATGATTTCAACAGACTGCAAACAACAAATACACACTGTCCAAAAGTGTATGGCAGTGTGCTGCCAATGTAAATCCAGTTTCTGCTTTTGAATCATGCACACAAAATAAATGAAACACAACATAATACTACATGGTAACTCGATCACGTGAAGTTGATTGTGTCGTGAAAGGCTCATGTAGAACCACAGGAACTGCCAGACTAGCTTAGACCTGAGGTCCATCTAGCTCAGTGCCATGTCTCTGACAGTAGCCAGCACCAGCTTCTTCCGAGGAAGGGATAAGAATCCTGCAGTGGGACGTTATAGGCTAATGTGTAACCAGGAAATATACCTCCTGAGCCACCAATGACTGAAAGTTGCCTTGTTCCCTGAACCAAGTGGGTATGCATCCCATCTGAAACACTTGTTTATTTCTGATATTTATTATTACAAGGGAAGAAGGCTGCCAGTCATTAGGACAATAGGCTGGGTCCTGGGAGATCCAGCTTCAATTTCCTGCTGTGCCACAGATTTCCTCTGAGGACAAGTCACTTAACCTCTCTGTGCTTCAGTTCCCATCTGTACAATGTGGACTATATCCCTATCCTTCTTCACAGAGCTATCAGAAAGATAAATACACAAAGGATTGTGAGGCACTTGTCATTATATAGCCCATATTAGTAACTAAAACAGACAGACATTTTCCATCTCCATCTGTACAAGAAAGTTCTGGGACTCAATGCAAAGGAAATTTCCAACTGCTTGGATGGTGTGGAGTTGTCATTCTCACAGGAGATTTTCCTGCTGGGTTGTTTTCTTTTGCAGAAAGAACCGGCTTTCAGCTGAGGCCAGCTGCAGGGCTGCTATCTCCGCGTGACTTCCTTGCCAGCCTGGCATTTCGTGTCTTTCAGAGCACACAGTATATAAGGCATTCCTCTTCCCCTATGCATTCCCCAGAACCGTAAGTAGGATGAGCTGGCATAAACCAGCGGTTCTCAGACTGTGAGCCCTTTGTGGTGGTGCTTGTATTTATTTAGATGGAATACAGGAGCCCAAAGAGTTGAAGGTGTTAATGTAACCCAGTCATCGTCCAATTTTCAGCTGTGTTATACAGAGACCTCAGTCTGCTTAGTACCATGGCAAAAACACCATTAAACATCCTTTAACCCTTTTATTAAAGATACAGAAAAGAGGGAAAAAGTGAAAGCATTTGAAATGTAAAGTATTAAGTAAGGCTTTCACTTTAACAGCATCCCTCCTGCGTTCTGTTTCTCTTTGGCTGCAGAGAGTTTCTAGAAGGAAAAGTCCCCTTGTTTGACAGGTTTTGAAATGGTAATAACTGTTCTTTTGGGGAGACGAGAAGTTAGTTGAGATGGACTGGAGCTGTTTTTGTAGCTGTTGTTAAACTTCAATCCCATTTCCTAGAAGACAAAACAAAACACACATGCACAAAAGGGAAAAGAAGAGAACAGCAAAGATGGAAAACAACAGCTTCTGTCTCTGAGGTTGATTATCGCTTGCAACCTATTTGCGGGAAAAACATAGGCACAGCACAATCTTACCAGCCACTCTGAAACCTGACAAACTCATATCATCATCGAGCTGTTTAGAGCATTGTTTTTATCTCCCTGTCTGGTCACAGGCTTACAGCAGTGTTAAAAAAAATGCAGTCTTGCCTGGCTAAACAAGACTCTTCTCAGACAGAAGGAAAAAGGAGAGTGATAGGAAAGAGAAGAAATAACATAGGGAATGAAAAGAAAAGAGCGGAAACCATGTCTCACATGGCAGGTGGTGTTTGGGATTCAGCCAGAGCTAGTGAAGGAGGGGATGAGGTATTCCCCCTTCTCTCTGGCCCAGTCTTGACAGAACACCTCTTAGGTTAGAAATGAAAGTGGCCCAAGGTTCCAGAAGATGGTGGGAGTGGTAGCCATGATGGCGAACCTTGCTCCTTCCTTTTCTCTCTTATATCAGGCAGTGTCACAGTCCATTAGCTTTTCCCCCAAGGTCTGTCTCTCTCTCTCTTTTTTTAAGGACTCCAAAAGGGAGTGATGGGCAGAACGAGCCCATTCCCTCATTATTTGGTGTACAAATTAGGCCTAATTTCCAACACACCAATTCTGATTCATGAATCTTCAGTCCCATGCCTTTATTGTTTATCAGGCATGATTTTAACACAGCCCTTGAGTTCTATCAGGAGGCCATTTTTCCTTGGACTAATTCAGTTCTGTTTTTTCACTTGTGCTAATTTTTATAAACAAGGTTATGCGACAGTCTGAGTTGGACTTTTGTTACTTTTTGCCCATCAGCATGTGTTGTTATCATAGGTTATTGTCACATTTTTAAAACCTTTCAGTCACTTTTTACAGTTGAGCTTGCAATTAGGATAGATGTGTAGGCCTATTTACCACAACATGGTCCACAAAGTGAAATAATTTGAGGAGCAAGCAGACATGGAAGTGGTCCGTGAGAGGGAGTCTGTTTCTTTTGCAAAGATGTCTGGATAAGGAAAAGACTGGGGAGCATCTGGTTTACTCTGTTCATTCTTATTGTGTTGACCATTTGTTGAATTCTGAGAGGACGCTTGGCTGCATCCACAGCACAGGAAATGTGGTCCCAGTCATGAGAAGCTTACAATGTAAATTAGACACAGCCTCTTAGCTTGATTTTGAACACCCATCAACGCCACTGAAATTACTGGGAGCTGTAGTTGCTCTGCAGCTTTGAAGATGAGTCCACAAGGGCCAAATTCAGAGTTTACATAACTGGGGAGGGAGATTGGGAGGTAAGTTACACATTGGTAAGAGTGGATGAAAGTGAGTATAACTTACACATTGAGTAGGTGGGGTGGAAGTGCCCGTCCTGCCTTATCTTACATCCTCTTTTTGGTTGTTTTGCTTGCTATGAGTCCACACTTCTGTCTCTCCAAGTCCCACACCAGTTCCACACCAGTTTCACACCCTCTTCCACACCAGTATTCACATCACTTCTCAGTTTGGCTCATGGCATACAGTTCGAAATTGAGCTCATACACAGATTATATGTACAAGAGGTACTGGATAAAAGCTGGCCTTTTCTGTAATTGTGGCCTGGTTTTCAGAGGAGCTGCTGAGCACCCACAGTTATGAATGAAGTCAATGGGAGCACCCACAGGTATGAATGAAGTCAATGGGAGCTGTGGGTGCTCACATAATTGGAGTTATATTTTCATGATGTGCATTCAGGGCTTGGCAAGGTTATCAATGAAAGGCTGCGTGGAGGAAGTAAATTTTGGGGAGAGATGTCCATGTAAAGAAGGAGGTATCTGAGCAAATTACTGGATCATGGGAGTCCTAAGTCATAGCATGGAAGAAGGCTTAAAGACAAAAGTAGGAAGTTAATATAGAGTTGGACAGGTAGGAGGCCTGGAAAGAGCACAAACAGCTGGATAGGAGAAAATGAAAGCAGGGACCTAGAGCCAAATACTCAGCTGGTGTCTATCTGACTCCAGTGATATCCTTATATGTTTTCACAATGAAGCTTCACTGAATTATGCTAGCTGAGAACTAGCCTCTGTGAAATTGCTATGCAAAGAGGGGAGAAAAGAATAGCAGTGGAACAGCTGATATGCCCTGCTTAGAATTGCACTTGTGGGGATTTTCACATAAAACGAGCTTTATTACATGAGAAAAGGGATTTGTTTTTCCAGGGACTGCTGCCATGAATTGTTGGGTCATGTTCCCATGTTAGCAGACAAAGAATTTGCACAGTTCTCACAGGTAAGGAACCTTGTCTGTAATTTAAATAGCAATGAGTTGAAGGGACTAGATGTGATTTGCTCTTTTGAATTTTGAGGGTTTGCTTCTCCCCCATTTATGCCTGTACAGGGTTGTGGTATTTGTACGCCCCTGCATCGGGGTGCCAGCTACCCCCTAGAGGAAATATACCCCCAGGGCAGGGTAGTCAGTGCCACCTTGGGGAGAGAAGTGGCAAGGCAAGGTAGGCAATGTCACCTAGGGGAGATAAGCACCAGGGCAGGGCACGGCAGTGCAGGCAGTATCTTCTAGGGGAGATAAGAACCAAGGCAGAAATAAGAAGAGGGGAGCTTCAGTGTACAGCCAGTCCTGCAATGGAGACCTCTAAGCACTGCCTGCCTGAGAATAAACAGGCTCTTCTTTTAGGTACCCATCATACTGCATGGGAACTCGCATCTCTGGGTTTCACAGACAGTAGCCCTCAAAATTTAGGCTGATCCTGTTCCTGTATTTTCATTTCAATCTGCCAGGGTACTTCTATTATGTTCTTTACTGTGGCATTTAGTAGAGTTTTATCTTGTTTATAAATGGCCATATTTTGACACCATTGCTCTTACTGATTAGAACTTTACTTCATGAGCAGTCTCCTTAAAATAAATGGTACTTAAATGTGGAGTAAGCCACTGATCCATGTAAGAGGATCAGAATCTGGCCCAAGGTGGATTTAGTGCTTCTGAAAAACTAGTGTTCTGTGGCTAGTTCAGGGAACTGTGATCTCTAGGGATTGCCAGTCTGTTCTCTAATTAAACACAGAACGGATACAGCACAGGAAAAAGCAGCATAAACTTCCCCTACCCTGCATTGTTAACATGCCTCAAACTTGATCTGGTGGGATCCTCTCAGGGATGAAAAGGTAACTCATTGGGGTTACCTGATAGCAGCTGTAAAGAAACAGAACAGGGGGTGGGGGCTAATAGGCACCGATATAAGAAAAAGTCCAAATAAAACAGGGCTGTCCCTTTTAAAAAGGGATGGGTGGTCACCCTATACTTCATGCACTAGCCCCATCAGTCTTTTTCCTCTACTGAAACTGCCAACAAAAGTGTCACTGTTTTTGTGATATAAACACCTGTCCAGTAGTTCTGGGGAAAGACCACCAGTAGGTTTCATTACATGGAGCCTAGGGTCAGAGAACAGAGCCAAGGGTCAGAGCCAGAATCAGAGGTCAGAAATCAGAGCCAAGGGTCAGAATCAGATTACCTGGAGTGAAGAAAGGCATGGGCAAGGCTGGAGTCAAGGCAGAACCAGGGCTGGGAACAAGGGGGAGCTATCACATCATCATCAGTTTTAGTCATTACCATATTCTAACCAGTATATCATATAATATTCCAATGCCCCGTGACTGCCCTGCCCGGCGGGGGGAACACTCCCTTTTGCTTGATACTGAAAATAAAGAACTATTAAAAGATGTAAAAACAAAAGCCTATAGTAATTTCAGAACCACCAGGTTTTGTTGTTGTTTTCTCTGCTGTGTTATGGAAGAGAGAACACAGGCTCACAAAAGCTCACTGATTTAAGTGAATGACATCAAGTGTTTTTCATGGCTGAATTCCTGTCATGGAAATTCTTCTTGATTTCATCCACCATGTGAAAATGAATGGAAAAATGCCCTTGTTTTGTTTGTGTTACTATGACACCGTATCCAGGGCTTGAACGGTAAAGAGGCCCCAGAGAATTGCTGTTCCCACTGTTAAAATAATGTAATTAGCTTAATGGGGAGCATACAAGTGAGTAGACAGACTTTTGCTGTCAACCTCTGTTGCTGGCTCCTGCTGCTGAAAAGTTCAGTAGTGCTCTTTTGAAGTATCAGTAGGCCCAATCCAGCTCTCACTGAAGTTGATGGGAATCTTTCCATTATCTTTAATGGCAGTTTTTACAGGCTCAAATTTCCATTGGGCTGGTAATACTAGAAAGTTTAACTTTATCTCATGTAATTCTGGAGGTGTATTATGCTCATATTATGAAGATCTATTTGATTTTTTTCAGGTTTTTATACCAATGTTCATCACTGTAGTATCTGAGAGTCTTCCAGTAGTCCATCAAGCCATGTGACTACACATCAGTCACATGTTGTTTGTTCTCTCCTCCCCGCCTCATAGGGAGTAGTGGAGTGTCTTTTCTTGGTAGCATATGTCTTTTAAAATATACGTATATACCTGTTACTCAGTGTTTGTTTGAGAAGACAGGACAAAGAAATGTGCCATGCCCTTGGATCAGAAACTGGTGCTGTTTGTAATGGTCCTTTGCTCTCAGGGGAGTTCATTCCACAGATTGGGATTGCCTGGAGACACATCTGTCTCCTGCACAAACGAGCTTGACTCTGATTCTCCAGAATTCCACTTCACCAGGGGAGCCTTGTAGTTGCCTGCCGACTTTTAGATGGTCTTTTACATACCCTGGGCCCAGACCATAGAGAACCTTGAAGATAAGGATTGAGACCATAAATGTGATTTGAAATTCTATGGGAACCCAGTGTAAAGAAGGTATCACGTAATAGGGACATAGGTAGTCATAGCCAGTGGTTAGGGCAGGAGTCATGCCCAATGATCAGAGCAAGAGTCAGGTCTAGTCATTAGAACAGACGTCCATAGCCAAGAATCAGAGTCTAGGGCCAGAGTCAGTAACTCGAGCCTAGAGTCAGAGATCAGAACCAAGTGTTGGGTCCAGAGTCAGAGGTCAGAAATCAGAGTCAAGAGTCAGAACTGGATTACCTGGAGTGAGGAAAGGCATGGAAAAGGCTGGAGTCAAGGCAGGACAAGCAGGAGCTATCACAGTCATGGGCAAATTATTTGAGCACCCACTGAACTGCTGTTGCAGCTGGGCTTAAGGGCCGGCTTGCTGACTCTGCAAACTAGTTGGGCAGTGTAGTCAGTCAGCCTATCAACAGCAAGCGGCACTCGTTAGGTTGCCCATAGACTGGCTGTGCTGCACGCCCTGCTTCCATACTGGCAATGCTGCATGTCCTGATTCCCAACAGAGGGAAGGACAGGTGTAATGGACTCGTGGCAGCCTGCATTGCTGAGGAGACACACTGCTGCATTCGGAACTAGTTGGAGCTTCTTAAACACAGAAGGCTTCACAGCCACGTTTTTCGCAGTGCTGTAGTCCAGCTGAGAGGTGACGAAGGCATGAATAACTGAGGGCAGGTCTTCACTCACTAGAATGGGACAGAGTTTCCTAACCAAGTGGAGCTGATAGAAAGCATCCCTCATGGATGCTGCTATATGACAGCTCAGTGTCACCGAGGCATCCAAGAGTAGTCCTAGACTACAACTGAACTGACCAATTATGGCTGTATATCTACCACCAACAGGGACTGCACCATAGCTACAAGCTCTTCAGAATACTTTCCTCTGCCCACCAACACCACCTCCATCTTGTTAAGGTTCAGCTTTGGCCAGCTGTTCTCCATCCAAGAGCTGAGCTCATCCAAGCACTGGGCTTTCTTGATGGCAGCAGCGTGGTCATATGTGGTGAAGGATAGGTAGAGCTGTGTTTCATTTGCATATTGCTGAATCCTGAGTCCACACCATCTGATCCATTTACCTAGTGGTTGCATGTAGATTTAACATGAAAGAAGCAGCAGAGGAACTTCCTTCCCATTGGAGTTCTGATTGTATGACGTGTCTGGCATGAGGCATGTTACGTCCTTACTCACACAGATTCTTTGTAGTGAGAGCCATTTCTGCCACTTTCTCTCCTTCAGTCAGAAAACACAGTTGAGTTTGCAGGGTCATGTCATTGATACAGGACAAAAGGAACAAACTTTTTCAATCTCAGATTAGGTTTGGTTCAAGTTTTTGGTTATTTTTCTGGTGCTGAGGGGATGGTGGTTCTTGTTTTATCCAAACCACTTCACTCATTCTCGCCTGTAACATGCTGCTGAATTCTGTTCTGTATAGTCAGGGTTGAAGATGGAGAGTTTCAGGATGGGCATGGGTGGGGGGAGAAAGAGGAACAGTTAGGAAGAGAGGAGAAGGAAAGAATAAGGGAAACAGTAAGGAGGCACAAAGAGTACCAGAGAACAGGAAAGCACCAGGGAATCCAAAAATGTAGATAGGGAGGCAAAGAGGGCAAGGAGGAAGCAATTGAAAAGGCAAGGCTAGGTGGATAGGCTGGCAGATGGGCATCAAGGACAGCGAGTGGAGCTGGCAGAGGCGCTAGAAAGGGGTCTGGCAGGTGGGAAAGAGATTATTTATATGTTGCCAGGCCATGCAATGGAAGAAGCTGGAGGTGTAATTCAGCCATATAAACCTTGGCCTTGTAACAAGATTTCTTTGTTGTTTGGGGACAGAGGACATGTGCCCTGAGTCAAAACTAGGCTAAGCGCTGGTCAACATTAGGCCAAAAACTACACGCAATTAAACAGTTTTAAGGACCAACAAATCTGGTTCCTTGTGCCAGGTAAATGGGGCCAGAGAGAAAAAGGTATCCTGGGAACCCAGTGTAAAGAGGGTATCACGTGATAGAGACATAGGTAGTCATAGCCAGTGGTCAGGGCAGGAGTCATGCCCAATGATCAGAACAAGAATCAGGTCTAATCATTAGAACAGTCGTCCATAGCCAAGAATCAGAGTCCAGGGCCAGACCCCAGGGTCACAGACACAGTCAGCAGCTCGAGCCTAGGGTCAGAGATCAGAACCAAGTGTTGAATCCAGAGTCAGAGGTCAGGAATCAGAGTCAAGAGTCAGAACTGGATTACCTGGAGTGAGGAAAGGCATAGGCAAGGCTGGAGTCAACAAATTTGGTTCCTTGTGCTGTGTAGATGGGGCCAGAGAGACAAAGGTATCCTGGAAACCCCTGTAGCATATGTCGGTTGCAATGACTGTTTCAAGTTAGAAATGAAATAGTACTCCTCTATCTGCCTTTCTCCTGTTAGCTAGACAATAACACAAGTGTAACATTGTCTACTTGCTTTAGGCTATTGGGCTGGCTTCTCTTGGATCATCTGATGCTGAAATTGAAACGCTGGCAACAGTAAGTATAGATTACACTTTAACATCAGAGATCAAATACAAGGGCCCTGATTTTTTGAGAAAATGCTGAGCGTTCACTTTCAGGTGTCTTAAGTTGGGTACCCAAAATGGAGGCATCACAAATATTGTCTCTGAACTAATCCTAATCCTAATCTGAACTTCTCCTAATCTTCAGATTAGGAAAGGACAGAAGCAAGTCCATCCTTCTTCAGGAAAGCAGATAAGCACATGCGTAACTTTAAGCAAATGCTTAATTATTTTCCTGCATCTGAATGTCTTCTTGAATCAGGATCTTCATTCAGTTTCAGTCACTGAAAAGTCACCAGTCACTTCCACCTTCACATCACACCAGCTACTAGGTCAGATTACCTGCATCCTACTATTAAACTAAACCAGCAATGAAAAATAGTTTATTTTTGTGTGAGCATAAACTAGCCACTAGCTGTGCTGATCCACATGGTCACTACAGTTGCAAACATTAGAACTATCAAAAGCAATCTCAGGGTAGCTGTTACTCTGTAGACAGCATGGCTTTGCAGATAGAACCGGTACTTGAACTAAAAAACCTGGCTTCTAGTCTGGCTTTGCCACTGGGTGACCACAGGCAAGTCACTTCACCTCCCTGACCCTCAATTTCCCCTTCTATGAAAAGGAGATGATGATACTGATGTACTATCTAAAGTGCTTTGCAATCCCTGGATGAAAAGTGCTATATAAGAACTGGGTGTTTTTATTTCATCGCTGTTCATTTCAGACAGCAGAAGTTATAGTCATTTACATGACCAAATCTTCAGGTGGAGTAAGACATCATCATCACCACTGAAGTCAATGGAGCTTTTCAGCAGCTGAGGATCTGTTCCACAAGGTCTTTCTTGTGGCTGCCACATAGCCAGCTGCCCCAGTCATTGGGGAATCGAGCTTTAAGGCTAAACCACAATACAAACTCACAGCTAGCCTCACTTTACCAGGCTACCCAGTCCGAGCCGCTTACAATTGTCCTGCAATCTGAGTAGTACAGAGCCCACATAGCAGAAAGCGCAACATGCACGCCCGACTTCTTGCCATCCAAAAATAGTTCCTGGCCCCTCAAGCTAATGGCCCTAAATGGCAGCCTGTGGGAGCTGTGTACGACCACTGTAAGGAAGGCTGGACCATCATACACTACATCACTTGTCCTGGGATGGACAATACTTTAAGAACAAAGAGAACCCACAAAAGGTATCCCCTGCTCTCCTGTGATCAAATCCGTGCACCAGGAGTGCAAATTCCCATGGAGAGAATGGGGTGCTCGAACAATATGTATAGTGGGGGTGCTGAGATCTATTGAACCGAACTGTAAACTCTGGATATGATGGAAATCACTTCAAGCCAGAGGTGCTGCCACACCCCCAGGACTCCTAGTTCCAGCACCTATGGGAGAAAGTGGGTGGGAGACTGTGTGAGGAACCAATTAACTCGCTCTCCTATTTAATCACGATTAGTTTCCTCCTTCCTTGGTGATGAGAACCACCACTTGGTGAACACACCTTTTAAATTACATTGTCTGGAGATGTTTGCATTTTGAGCCTGCAGACTCTGAGTATATTGATATGATAACATACTGTCACCTCACGCTGAGCTGTGTAATCTGAGGATAGTGAGGTGGTGTGAAGACCTGGGGCAAGCTGGTATAAATGGGGATAGCTCCACTGACTTGGAGTTCTGACCCCTAATGAAACATGCTGGGGGCACGTCTTTACTGCAAAACAATACCCATGGCAACCAGTCCCAGAGCCCAGGGCAACTAACTTGGGTTCACAGTGCTTATGATGTGGAGCTAAAAAATAGGAGTGTAGACGTCCGGGCTCAAGCTGAAGCTCGGGCTGTGAAACCTAGTGAGAAGGGAGAGTCTCAGAGCCCGAGCTCCAGCCTGAGCCCAGACATCTTCACAAATCAAACCAAAGTGATAATGGAGCAGGCACAACTTTTTTGTTTTCTCCACGTGGCTATCGTGTTTTAAAATTCAGTTTCCTTTTAGGAGGGGCAGGATGGCAGTAGATTTGGAGAATTTACTTTAAAATGTAAATAAATAAATAGGTAGGGATATTTTCTTAAAATATACAACCATAACGCTTAAAGATAACTAGAAATTAAGAGAAGTAATAAGGAGAAAAGAAACAAAAGAAAGATAGGGCAGAAGTCAAGTAAACAGAAAGGGAGGTGATTATGCGATTAGTTTATGGTTCTCACAAACTGATTAGTTGTTCTTGGTTATCAGCTCTATTGGTTTACTATTGAATTTGGTCTCTGCAAACAAAATGGATCCATCAAAGCTTATGGGGCAGGACTCCTTTCATCTTACGGGGAGCTTGTGGTAAGTAAAATGTATTTATTATTGACTGATTCCTATGATCCATTTTCTAATGTTTATGGAAAAAATTAATGAATATTTTCTGATATCAAAATATTCTGAGGATCGTTTTAAAAAACACTTGATCATCCCATTTAGAATCTCACTTCTCCACTCCTCCCATCCTAGAGAAATTCAGATATTCCCTTCTCTTCTACAACAGCTATCACAAATGTGAATAGAAAAGTTTTAGCTTTGTCTGTCTTCCAACTAAATAGTCATCATAGCATGAATGTCTTATGAACTAATAGACTGTCTTCTCACAGAACCTTCACCAATACAAGTTTTGGTCTCTCTCAGCATATGCACAATGTGCCCAGCCATTTGATGGCATCAACAGAAACCGGGTGGAGAGCTCATCAAAATAAGTCAGTGAGCGCTTGTCAAGGATATGCAACCATCTGAAGCTGACCACAGCTGCATCGCAGGTCATTAAAAAATAGGGTGACCAGACGTCCTGATTTTATAGGGACAGTCCAGATTTTGGGGTCTTTAACTTATATAGGGTCCTATTACCCCCTCACCGCCGTCCCAATTTTTCACATTTGCTGTCTGGTCACCTTATTAGAAAAACCCTATTTAAAGAGATTAGTCGCTCCATTGCCTTGTCATGTTCAAAACTGGTTCAGAGATGACTAGGGCCCTACCAATTTCAGGGCCATGAAAAATGCATCATTCCCTGTCAAATTTGATGTTCCCTTGTTTCTAGGCCTTGTTTCTAGGCCCACCCTGTCAAATTTGATGTTCCCTTGTTTCTAGGCCTTGTTTCTAGGCCCACCTGACTCCACTGCGTCCCGGCCCGGGGCCCTAACAGTGGCAGAGTGATACAAGCACAACATGCTGACCTAGAGTCAACCAGCAACGTAGCCAGACAGTAGTCGACTGCCCCCAGCTACTACCTGAACCCTGGGGCCATCCTCCATCTCCCCCGGGTACACTGCCAGTGGCAATCCCAGCAGCTTCTCAGTGTCGACCAAATCTAGCAGTTCTGGTAGCTTGGGAGAGTCCTCAGAACAGAAGAAGTCTTCTGCAGTCTCGCGCATCAGCAGTTGGGAGAACAAGTCCGCCGTCTCCCTTGGTGGCTGCAACCCATCTGAGCTATAGGGTCCACCTTTTATACTTCCCGCCCCCTCCCACCCCTTTGCTTCTGGTGTGGTGAGTGTGGCTTTTCTGGTTCTGCCCACTAGGGGAGCGTCTGGCTGTCCCTAGCTGTCAATCTCCAAGGGTGGCCACACCTCTTTGCTGCAGATTGATTGTGCAACAGGCTAAGTAGAACTGGAGAAAGAAGATAAGATGTTAGGAAGAACATGCACTGGTGTGGGACTAGAGGCTCAGTAATGCAGGCATAAGGATTGTTCCTGAGCATGGCTTGAAGACAAACAGCCATGCCTCAGAACGTAAAGATGGCGTCTCAATATGTTTAATAGAGTTTTGTTTCTTTCATCACCATGAGCTTGTTGCATAATTTATTGCTAATTAAATAAATTGATAGGACTTTAAAAATAAAACTTAAGAGGACTGTGAGGTGAAGGGACAGCTGTGTTACTGAAACCAGGAGCTTTACCCTTATTTGCTTGGGAGAGACCTGCATAATCAAAGACTTCATAGCACTCTAGCATTTAGAAAGAAATTTCAAATCATTATCTGATGAGGCAAGTGACTCAAAACTAGAGATGGTTAGCCCAAAATCTGAGATAATGCCATCAATCTCTGAATTATAGAGTTTCTGCCATCCTTACCCACTTTGGTAAAAGGAATTATTGTTATGACATTTTTTCTGTCAACTCCCATCCAAGTATTTATACCTATGAATTTCATTTGCTTTCTTTATTAACATTTCAGAATATATATTTAAATAGCTTCACACTCCAAATTTGATTCTAGAAAAGGGCTACGGTATGCCCACCCTGCATTGTTGCAATGCATGAAACATCTTCTTTTCCATGCGTGTTGTATTAGTGAAAAATTATGAAAATAAACTTTAAACTGTAAGTGTAGTATTCTAATCATAGTTGATCTTGCCCCATCCTGAATGCACCTTAGAATCTTAATCAGTTCAATGGATGTTTATTTTTTAAAGTTTTTATGCACAAATTCCAACCTTTTCTGTTGTTTTTTGTTTTTAAAGTATGCTTTATCAAACAAGCCTGAGCACAAACCATTCGATCCCGAACTGACCGCAGTTCATCCGTATCAGGATCAGACCTTCCAACCTGTCTATTTTGTAGCAGAAAATTTTGAAGATGCCAAGGCCAAACTCCAGTGAGTATGCCATTGATGCACATTCTTTTCATTGAGACAAATACATTGGGCCAAATGCTAATCTCCAAGGCACAGGAAGTACTACTACACCTCTGCCTGATCTGGTAGCTGAGCTAAGGTTAGAAGCTGGGCTCCCTTTACAGTATCAAGATATATACATCCTCATTCCATAAAATATGGTGGTTGCCTCAGAACACACACAATCTGCACATTTTTAATAATAAACAATTAATAAATAATGTAATAATTAAATTTAATTTAATAAATACAAGTAAAATACTGCTTTTTAAAAGCAATAGTTGCATATAAGATTCCATCTACATACCTATCCAGCCCCCACCCCCAACACCTAAAAGATGCCTTACTCACCTTTGTCCTCACAACATCTCTCTGAGGTAGGTTCTGGTGCTGAGAGGTAGGGAGATTAAATGACTTTCCCAAAGTCACACCGGAAGTTTGCGGCAATCAGGAATTGAAGCTAGATCTCTTGTAGCCCCGTCAAGGGGATTTACCATAAGGTCATCCTCCTATCCCAAATGTGGAACACAAGGGAACAGAATTAAAAATCACAGTCAATCTAATTTCTGGCATAACATTACAGTGCAACCTAGGTGACACTCATTTAAAACAGGGTGTATGTCGGGGGGAGGAAGATATCATTTTCTAGCTTTTTTAAAAAAGGTAATAAAAAAAATCCTACGGTGTAACAATGCTCTCCCCTGCTCCCAGCAGTGTCTGAACACTGAGCCATTAGCACATTAGCTGTCAGGAACAGAAGGCAGCTATTGGTTGTATTGGTTGGTGCGGAAGAGGCTGCTGAGGACATGTGCTGGGTCAGGGTGGGGAATTTGTAAAGGAGAGTCCAATCCAAATCTCTCCCCCTACTCCCCTCCTGGAGAGGCTGTCTTTTCCCAGGGTTCCTAGTGTACAGTCTGCTATTGCAGTAGTATCAGCAATTTAGGCCTCGCCATAAGTTACAGTGTTCAGTTATTTTCACATTCTGACAAAATGTTGCTGCTGACAACTCACCTGACTGAAGAAAAACGGTGATTTTTCAAAAAGTGTAAATCTCAGTCAAACCTGAAGAGAATGTCATGGAACAATGAAAAGACAATTATCTGGCCTTAGGGCTTTATCCATGCCAAATTTCAAAAGCCTACTGCAATGGAGGTTTTGCAGCTTCTCAAAAAAGAAAAGCTTCACAAGAATCCTTCATGGTGTAGAGTGTTAAGAAACCTAAATGTAGGGATTGTTTCCCGTTCCCCTTATAATTATATATATCCAAATGGAAACATTGACATAAATGACTGTTATTGATTGTCTCTCCATTCAAAAGGTAAGGGAAGAGGGCCCAACATGTGTCTATGTGAGTGTTTTATTTCTGTATCAGAATGGTTACCGCTTATTCTAAATAGAAAGAAATAAAAATTGAAAGGGTGTGCTATACTTCTGCATTGCCCCAGCTTATTGATGGTGTAAAACAGGAGTAACATAGTAGTAAATGAGACCCTACAGGTTTTACATTTAGGGTTTTGTCTGCAGGTTCAAATGTCATTTACCTCTCTTTAATATTCTTCTCCCCTCCGCATAGAAAATACGCTTTGAAGATCAAGAAGCCTTTTTCTCTTCACTATGATCCATTCACCTGCAGCATAGAGGTTCTGAATACACCTCAGAAAATCAAGAACATGCTCAGTCAAATGAAAGAGGAGCTGAAAAACCTCTGCTTTGCCCTTGAAAACATGTCTTAAAAAATAGTCTTAGCTGGTGTTGAAATGTGTACAAATAGCTCTAGAACTTACTGATTTCTAGTGGTGAAACTATGTGTCTGAAGATCCAAATTCATGAGTAGCTGAATCAGTCTAATCACCTCAATGAGTCAAGCTACACAATCTTAGCCATATTCATTACTTGTTATAGTATGTTTCCGTTGCAAGCAATGAAGTCTTCTACTTTTGATAGGGAATATAAGCTAGTATTGAGTGGAGTACATTTATCTACTGTTGTACCCTTTATTGCTTTATACTGATATATAGAAACCCATGCCACTTTTCTAGGGCTTGAATGACACAACATTTCAGACATGTGACTTTTGTTTGCCAATTAAACGACTCCACACTATCATTACAATTTCTTGAAAATATCATCTATCATTTTTGGAGCTCAGTTCTGCAAACAGTTCCTAAGATGTATAATACTGCTTACTGTGCATAGTCCCTAACATGCCCTGCAGATAATGTTTGTGGGATTGGGCCTTGACCTTGTACATGGTATTTATTTGAGACTGTCACTTCATTTAACAGCCTTCATATACTGGTAGATAATTTAGTGCCATTCACAGGGGCCCAAAGTTTGCTATAGATTTACTTCCTCTCTCTCTCATCTTGTAGTAATTTAGCTGTCTGCTTCTTGCCAATTCAGGCATAGGCAAAAATGTTTGATGACTAATAATAAATCATTTTTGAATAAATCAAGTTTGTTTAAAACAACATATTATGTTCATGAAGCTGGTTATTTTGCTTTGTAGGCTGAACCATGTGCTCAAGGAAAAATAGGTGGAGGCTAATGCCAGGGAGGAAGATTTTCTATAGATGGACTCTGCAGGCCATAGGGTCTCGTTCATGAATTCCCTCTGAGAGACTGAATTTGGATTTTAGATTTGAGTTTGGCTGGAGCTCAGAGTAGACCTATATTTGGAAGAAATGGCTTTGTTTTGTCCAAGGCCTCACACTTGCCTTGGAGGGACTCCAGGGCCGCCCACACACCCTTGTCTTTTCCAGTTCCTGGGGCAGTGAGAGAAAAAGAAATTACTTAGGGCCAGCTTCTCCTGCCCTTACACATGCTTATTAGAGTCTTACTTCTCAAGTAAGGCCATTGATTGCAGTGGAACTACTCAGACAGTACAGTACTGCTCCCTGAGTAACAGTGGCAGAACCTAGTCCTGAGCTGATTTTGGTGTTTTTAACAACACACTATTTTGATAAAATGTATACTTAATGGCAGTTGGTCAGATTCATTCCTGGTGTAAATTCATCAACTCCTGTGGAGTTCCAACAGTGATTAATTTGACTCATAATTTCAGGGGTAAATTGCTCTTTCCATAAGCGGTAAAACTTGCAGTCCTTACTCAAGCTCTAGGACAGCAAAGTCTGTTCCAAAAGCAGCAGTCATCACACTTCCTTAAGGACGAAATTCTTTAATCCTTATTTGGTGTAACGACAGAGCAAGAACTGCAGGTTTGACCCAAAATGACGTGCACCAGTTGCATTGCTCTTACAACAGCTGTTGTTTCATCATCATAAAATAACCATGAAAAGGCTAGCATATGGTGCCATATGGGGGTGACAGAAGCTAACAGCAGACAAAATCAAACAAAAAACAATATATAGTTCACATTTAAGTTGTTTCATGTTAATCTCTCATAGGGTGACTTGAAAGCCAAGCAAAACTTGTCTTGTGACTTGAAACTCCTGATGAACTCCCTGTGGTGGATATTTTGCTTATCCTGATAAACGTGTTTTTCCTAGACTGGTTGTATGTAAAACGAAACAGTGTGTTTTATTAAATCTGTATTGTGTTTTTCTGTGATATGTGGGAGAATTCTTGGGAACTTGTTCCTTTTTTTTTTCTTAGCCAACTCCATCCCCTACCCATTTTGACCCCTCTGAAGTCTCCAGGTACCTGATTACTTCCTTGTGGACTTATAAGGAGCTCCCAGCATGGTCACTTCTTAGGATTTTGTGAACTTGGCAAGGCAGGGAGAGGAGTCCTAAGTAACCTCAAATCTTCATGAAATTGGGCCATGTTCCTCCCCATTTCTCACCTCACTCTTCTCTTTAGCCCATTGAGGATCTGTATTCCATTGCAAGGCAAAGCTCTCTTAGTCCAGTGGGACACCTCTATTTCTCAACCACTTCCCTCTGAGATGTCTTCATTCTTTACACTGGGGTGAAGATGTGTTATGGACTGAACCTCCATCCTGACATGACTAATAAAAGCAACCAAGGAGCAAGAGAAAATCATAACCCTTCCCCTCATGAGTAGAAAGTATCACATCCTCAATAGTCCCACTCCCTACTGACCCAGGAAGAAAGAAGCAAACTCACATGATAAATTCCCAAATGATCCTAAAACATGTAATCAACTGATGTCTAGACATATACAAAGGGGTCACTTAATCCACCACTGAAATGCAGCCACCTCCAAGATTTTCCTCAAGAGTGAATCTTTATAATTATTTAATAGCTAACTGAAGCACCACACAGCAAGTTAAGACAGGAAGCAAAGATAAAGGCCAGATTCTCAGCCCTCAGTCCAGTAGCCTTGCACTACTCAGGAAGTACAAAGGGAGTGAAAACTTCACCTAAGTCCCCTTCTGGGGATTCCTGGGGGAGTCCCCAGCAGGCATAGAGGCAAGCTATACACCCCCCTCAGCACATTACCAGTGCAAGGGGCATGTAACAGGTAAAGAGGGTGGGGCAGGGGATGACTTGAGCACAATGTATATTAGCAGTCCCCAGCTGATGTCGGGGATGTTTTCTGATCTATATTCCTATGAAATTTATATTAATCTAGGATAAAAGAGGAAACAATTTCACAATATACATTTAGCTAAGTGGTGGGAAGTGCTCCTTAAAGTACCCAAAACAAGCCCCCCCCCCCCAGCTTCCATTGCTGCAGCCCAGTTCTACAGCACTGTTCATTGGGATGTTATGGTAGAAGCATGTATCACACATAACATACCACAAAAGACTGCAAAAAACCAGACAAGGTAAAGTGAGGGAAAAGCTCCTCCAGTTTAGAAGCTAAAACTGAAGCTGAACTAGCTGGTTTAAATCAGTTTGGGATACCACTGGAAATTAAAGGGTCTGAGCCTGCTCCCACTGAAGTCATAAGGCCAGAGCTTCAGCTGACATAAAGCAGTGGGGACCTTTGACTTTAGTAATGCTACACTGATTCACAGCACACGTAGCTCTGCGTCACTAGAAAAATTCCCATTGACTGCAGTGGTGCATAACCAGGATCAGAATTCCATAAAGAAGTCATTTATAGTTATGTCAAATCACATTTGATGACATCTCCCTATATTTATTAATAGATAATAACCCAGCTGCATGGGTTCATCGAGCGCTATGGAAAGAATCCCTTTAAATACAATGAAATAAATAGACAGCAAATGAACTCATAGAGAGTAAGTATCTGTTAAGGTGGCAATTAAACATTGTTGTGTTTCAAGAATGTCTTGAGATGACACAATGAAGCAACAATTTCTCTTTTGCACAACAAGAATATTAAAAACTTTCTCAATCATATTTTGTAAAATATGTTGGTTTTAAGTGTTTCCTGAATTGATCCCAGAACTGTTTGGTTTGAAGTGGAACGTGTGTTGGCTGATGGTATGAAATTTGTAAAAAGTGTTTAAGCCTTGTACTTCAACCAGTCAGTTTGGTTTCTGCTGTCATGTCAGTGCATATTTCTTGGTTTAAATCTAAGTAAACAAAATGATTTCACTGAACTCTTTTGTTTCTAGTGTCTACAAATACAAGCTTTGAAACTAAATCTGACTCTTATGTTTTGCTCCCTCATTAAACATTTTGTTAGCTTTAGGGCATTGGGAAGTGGAAGAAGCTGTGTTTTTAACTTATTATCCTCTATTGCTTGTTGCAACCTATTTCTAATTACTTTTTTTTTCCTTTGGCTGATTTTATCCAATGGTCACCACAACATGCTTTCAGTTACAAATGTGTTGTCCAGAAATCCTATCAAAATATTAAATGCATAGAATATAAGAACAGACATGAAGGGTCAGACCAATGGTCCACCTAGCCCAGTATCCTCTCTTCTGATGGTGGCCAGTGCCAGGAGCTTCAGCGGAAATGACCAGAGCAGTGCAATTTTGAGTGATCCATCTCCTGTCATCTAGTCCCATCTTCTGGCAGTTGGAGGTTTAGGGACACCCAAAACATGGGTTTGTTCCTTGACCATTTTGACTAATAGCTACTGAAGGGCCTATCCTCCACTAAGTTCTATAATACATTTTCAACCCACTGGTCTTTTTGGCCTTCATCACATCCCCTGGCAGTGAGTTCCACAGGTTGACTATGTGGCGTGTGAAGAAGTACTTCATTTTGTTTGTTATAAACCCACTGCCTATTAATTTCATTGAATGATCCTTGATTCGTGAGTTATATGAAGGAGTAAATAACACTTCATTATTCACTTTCCCCACACCATTCATTATTTTATAGACCTCTATCATATCCCTCTTTAGTCGTCTCTTTTCTAAGCTAAACAGTTCCATCTCATTTTAAGCTCTCCTCATAAAGAAGCTGTTCCATACCCCCTAATCATTTTTGTTGCCCGTCTCTGTACCTTTTTCAATTCTAATATATGTTTTTGATATCACTAACGTTGTAATTTATTACTTACTATGGTATTTATTTCTTATGTTGGGTGCAACCTGATTAAACAACTCTTTTTCTACCTGCATAGTTTCTGGTCCATTATCGGATCCTACATTACTTATCTTGCTTTCACTCAATTGGGTTAAGGGAAGATCAAAGTGAACTTCCATGAGAAGGGAATTATCTTTCTGATTCCTTTGCATTTGAGGTCTCAGTTTGCCCAGGAGCAAGAATGAGCATGAAAAGACAGGAGTCTTAGAAACTTACAGAGCAGCTCACTATACAGTACTTTGAATGGCAACAAAAATAATAGGCTCTAAGAACAGCTGCATGATTATCTGCTGCAGAGCTAATTGTCGTCCACAATTTTTCTGTTACTCCCTAATTCTTCACAGTTTGTCAAAAGTTCTAGGTATCAGTTATCAGTGATAAGACCTAAAACTGGTTAGGAAGGATTTATGGGCCAGATCTTATTCTCCTTGAAGCCCTAGGGCCATAGCAACTGGTATAAAAAGTGACATTGCTCCATTGGCCTCAACAGAGCTACACTAATTTGTACCAGCAGAGGATCTGGCTCAATGTTTTGCCATTGATTTCAATCAATGCATTATCAGGCCCTTTATAATATCATAGGTAGTATAGAGGTGACTCCCCATTGTGGTGATTATGGGAATGTGTATAACTAAATGTAGCTATAAAACATGAACAAAAAAAAAATATTTTTCGTACTCATTAGTCTGCCCATTTATTTCACTGATGATCTGGAGAATTAGGGAATAAGGATCCAGTCTAGAGATGTATCTAGCACTCTCGACTCACATAGCTGAGGACAGGAGCAGAAACAAGGAAGAATTTTGTTTTCCCCCAGAATTCCATAACAATGTCATAGAGCATCATTCTATCACTTTCCTCCCACTCGTTATACCAGAAGTCTTTTTTCCAGGCTGATGTTAAAATCACACTGGGAGGAAAATGTAATTTTAAAATATGCCACAAAAATCTTTACTCTACTTGGTTTATACCAGGCGTGGGAAAACATTTTGGCCTGAGGGCCACATGGGAC
>ML677350.1:9196052-9274580 GCA_007922305.1 Dermatemys mawii
TCCTTGTCCCCTGACCACCCCCTCCCAAGCCCCCCCCAACCTAACTGCCCCCCAAAACTCCACTCCCCCACCCAACCCTCGCTGTCCCCTGACTGCCCTGAGCTGTATCCACCCCCCACTCTCCAGGACCACACCCCTTGTTCGCCCTCCCTTGACCGCCCTCCTCCCAAACCTCCACCCCATCCAACTGCCCCCTGTTCTCTGTCCCCTGACTGCTCCCTGTGACCCTCTGCCCCTTATCCAACCCCCTCCCCCCAGGCTCGCTGGAGACAGCCCACAACACTCCTCGGCAGGAGTGGTGGGCCAGAGCACTGGTGGTGTGGTGCGCCGAGGCTGCGGGGGAGGGAGGACAGCAAGAGAGGGGCCGGGAGGAGCCTCCCCTTGCCAGGAGCTCAGGGGCCAGGCAGAACGATCCAGTGGGCTGGATGTGGCCCGCGCGCCGTAGTTTCATAGAATCACAGAATTATAGAATATCAGCATTGGAAGGGACCTCGGGAGATCATCTAGTCCAACCTCCTGCTCAAAGCAGGACCAATCCCCGCCCCTGGTTTATACCAGTGAAATTAATCCAGATATAGTACCAAGACTGAGATTCCACATAGACTGATTACTTATACGTTCATGAGAACAAACTACAACTATAAGTACATAAGTCCAAATGCTGCACTCCATATTCAGATGCTAACCAAGATCTAAATGGGAAAATCCAGTCAAAGGGCTAGAAAATTCTATTTCTTTTAACTTATGGCATTTCCTTCACATCACCTCTTTTATTGGGTGGGGGTGAGAGGAAGGGCATAAGGAAGGGCTGGGAGGATTCAGTCTCTGATAGGTTACTCGCAGCCATTTTTCCCCTGGGTGAGGTGACTTCCACCCTTACTGCAGTATACCCATGTACAGTAGTTCAGTGTTATTTATATTTTGTCCACAAGGTGGGAGTATAACATTAATATTTAATGTAAAGAGAGTATGTTTCTTAATTCCTGTCCAGCACCCCCCAGAAGCTTTGTAGCATAGTGTCAGACTTTAATAATCAAATAATGCAAGGGGAAAAAAATCGAAGTTCAAACAAGAGTACCCCAAATAAATAAATTTATAAATATAATATAAAGGTAAATATTTCTGAACAAACAGGCATACAAAAGCCCACTCCCAAGCCTAAGAAAAAGGCTACACGAGAGGCATGAACATCATGAACTAAAACCATGTAACTGAAATGAATCATCTTGGGTTTGCTATTTTGATTTGTTCTGAGAAGAAAGGGGGAAAATATTACTAACTGTTGCTCGTGATGGTTGAAATCGGCTGAGGTGCAGTAGCTGAGATCATGCTTAGAATCAAACGCCAGAAGACTGGAGGTAGGAAGATGATGGTAGAGAGTCCTGAGCTGTGGGACTCATTCCCGCTGTGCTCCACCAGAGCCTAAGTTCACCGACTTTCAAGACAGTATGCAAGATCCATTCCTGTGGCTAAGTAATCGCTTGATTAAGGCTCACTTGGCTTCCCTGAGATTGGTTGGGTTGGTTACCAAGGGTCATGGCTATTTCTGCTGTCTTTTGTGGCAGTACAGATTAACGTGTTCTTTTAAAGTATGCAACCTATCCAGATACTATGGTGATCATTGCACAATAAGTCGTCTGATAACTAAGTATGGACATTAGCACTAAACACCATTAATCCGCTATATAACATAGTGAACATAGTGAACATCTCATGACGACCCATAGTTCACTTAACTTTCTTGGTTCACAAGGTTACAGCCAATTGATTTGGAAGAGACAACCTTCTATTCCACCAGAAATAAGAGCTTACTGTTCATCAAAATCACTTGGCTTGACCCTCTTACCCAGCTGACAGTCTTCTACATTGGGATTTATATACTGTTGATATCACTATGTTTGAATACCTAAAAACTAATCACAGACCACTACAGTGTCTCAGAGATTCTGGTGCTGTCTCAGTTAACCAGAGCATTAACATTTCCTCTCCCATAGCAGCTGGAGATTTTCTTTCTTTAACAGTTGTCAAAACCAGAAAGTCTAATCTTGAACTTCTTGGAGTTACTGGAACTACCTGTATATGTAACGGCTATATACATGAATAAGAGTTTGTAAGGTAGGGTCCATAATTTCTTAGCTTTCCAATGGCATCTCTATATTCTGTGGGTACTATTTCTGTGTGACCATAATTCTTCATCCGTGGCTAGTGTACTGAGTTTGGAGAGCAAAACATATAGCTCGGAACCCCTTAAAAGGTTTTTATTTGTAGAAACAATCACATAAAATAAAATCATTTAAAAGGAGGTCTTAATTATATTTCTGTTTCCAAATCATACTGCATAATGAGGGTGGAACATGATTAATATAAACTGTTGTTTTGCAAACCATCATTAATGAAGTTAAGAGAAAAATTGGGGTGTGATCGAATAGCGTGAGCCCATTTTCTATTGCACACTTGTAGTAAACATAAGTCTTTCAATAGATCAGTTGGGGAAACTGGACGTATCATATATCATCTTTCTTGTACAGCCAAATCCTGATCATATGGAAATCCATGGGAGTTTTGTTATTAACTGTAATAAGATGAGAATTTAATCTTTAAAACATTACAATGGAAAAGGGAAAAAAATCCTCAAGTCAAACATTTCTTAAATGACTATTGGTTTTAGGTGTCTTAATTATTGGGTGCCTAATTTATAGATACATAGATTCTAAGGTAAATTGTTCTAATGGTTAATTACTTTCAATGTTAAAAAATTACACCTTATTTGCAGTCTGATTTTATCTAACTTTAGGGTGACCAGATAGCAAGTGTGAAAAACCGGGGCGGGGGTGTGCGGTAATAGGAGCCTATATAAAAAAAAAGTCCCAAATATTGGGACTGTCCCTATAAAATCAGGACATCTAGTCACCCTATATAGCTTTAACTTCCCGACATTGGATCATGCTATACTTTTCTCTGTTATATTGAAGAGTCCATTATGAACTATTTGTTCCCTACATATGTGATGATTGCCTGTAATAAAGTCACACTTCAGCCTTCTCTTTGTTAAGCTAAATAGATTGAGCTTCTTAAGTCTATCTTATAAGGCATGTTTTTAATCTTTTAGTCATTCTCATAGCTCTTGTTTGAACCCTCTCCAATTTATTAATATATTTCTTGCTTGTAGCAGTGGTCACACCAGTGCCACATACAGAGGTAAAACACTTTCTCTATTCCTACTCAAGATTTCCCTATTTATCCATCCTCGTATCACATCAGCACTGCACACTTTTGACCACAACATCACACTGGGAGCTCATGTTCAGCTTTGCATTCTCCTAGATGAGGATGACCCTACATCCCGTTTTGGCCGGGAGAGTCTCTTTTTTAAGCCCTGTCCTGGCCATCCCGACTTTATTTTCAAAAGGAGGCATTTGTCCCGTTTGCTCTTGCTGACATGCTCAGTTGGCAAGAGCAAACAGGACAAATGCCAGTTTTCGGGGAAAAAAGTGGGGTGTGGTGCAGAGGAAGTGAGTGAAGATGCCAGCCCCCACGGGGGAATGGGAGGGCGGGGAGTGGGGGCAGCACAGGGTTCCAGTGATGGGCAGCAACCTGGTGGTGCGGGCAAGGTTCCAGCAACAGGCAACAGCATGGGGAAGGGCACTCAGTCGAGCAGCTAGAGGTGTCCCATTTTCTTTTTGGGAGATATGGTTACCCTATCCAAGGTGGAATTGAGATCTTGACACTGAAACAGCAAAAGGGGTTACATATGTGTTTGGGAACAGAAAGGGTATTTTCCTGATCATGTATCTGGTCTGTAAAGAGGCTTGGTCTACACTATATATGTGTGTGGGGTGGAGGATGATCTAAGATACGCAATTCCAGCTATGAGAATAATGTAGCGGAAGTCAACGTACTTAGATCCACTTACCACGGCATCTTCACTGTGGTGAGTCGACTGCCGCCACTCCCCCCTTCAACTCCACTTGCGCCTCTCGCGGCGGTGGAGTACAGGTGTCAACGAGAGAGCACTCAGGGGTCAATTTATTGCATCTAGACTGGACACGATAAATCGACCCCTGATGGATCGATTGCTGCCCGCCGATCCACTGGGTAGTGTAGACATGCCCACAGAAATCAGCTTTTATAATCTCGTGTCTCCATTTTTACACTAACTGGGGTATTCAACACAACATCTTGTATCGTAAGATATCTCAGAAGTGTTCATTCTAGATGACCTCATCATTGGTCTCATATATATCTACTTCTTGTGTTGTGTATTGTTTGTTTTACTGTATTATTGTGGGTGGTTTTTCAATTAAGCTTTCACTATATTTTGACTGTGTATTTATCATGTGGTACAGAAGCCTGGGAACATTATAAATACATGAATTATTAATGTAAGGTGGAATTTTCAATAGGGCTCAGAGTTGGACTAACTCTGCTCCCTTTGAACTCACTAGAGCTTTACCAAAGACTTTAATAGGACCAGAGTTAGGCCATTGCTAAATACAATTGAAAAGGCCACCTGGAGATCTTTACAACATACTTTCTCAGTTTACTTCAGTTTTAATTAAGATCAGAGAACTCAGGAGCCATCCTTGAGTCTCCAGGGAGTCTGGATCTGGATATTTAAAGGTTTTATTGTGTTTTCATAGTAATGCCATTCTGTGTATTGAGATTCAGGCATAACTATGACATCATATGGGCAGCTTACCAGAATTTCCATATTTTATTTTCTTGGCCCGTTCCCCAGGTTAGCAAAGTTTGATGTCACAGTATTTCATTAGGTTTTTTAAAAGTGTATAAAAATGCTCCACAAGGATCAATGTGAGGTCAACTCTGTCATAAGCCATTCAAGGATCCCTAATGTCCCCCAGGTCACTGAAAAGCACTGAGGGGGAGCCTCGTAGAGGAAATTTCTGACACTTCAGGGAGGCACTAAAGGGGGAGAGTGGCTCTGTGCAGCTTGTAAAGTCCAGAGAATCAACAGCGAAGTTGACAAGTTCTACAAGAATTCCTGTGGCAAACACAAGATGAACAAGCAGAGTGCTTCCCAGTCACATGACTTATGACAGCAGCTACTGAGGCACCTGGTAGCCTTTGGCTACATTATTCCTAAAGAGTGCATGTTGTTGATACTTTGCTTATGGAGCACATAACTGGCCGATAGCAATTTCCAAACAAAGTACAAAGACAGCATGCTATATATAGAATATTTCTGTGTTCCAAATGTACATAGACATTGATATTACTAATATTTAAATAATAACCATCAAACCTTCCAAGACTAGTCCATGGCACCAGTCAATCCCAGACACAACAAAGTAACCAAATTTGGAGTTTCCAGGACAAGACAGTTTTTAGTTAACATAACACACACATTAGGAAAAAATAAAAAAGGTGAGATCACCCCCACTTTTAAATATCTCCAAAATGCCTTGTTTAATTTTTCTCAAACACTCCAAGAAAATTCTAGCCAAGCGTAGGAACATGCCTGTGAAATTTCAGGTGGATTGATTTCATCCTGACAAAATTAAGGAGGAACTCAAAGTCAGGCTTATAATGGAAGGCTTTGCATCGGTCTTAACCATGGAAGAAGCAAGCATTACTCCATCTTGTAATATACTCAGCCAGAACTAACAATAGCTTTGCCTCCGCTACTACAGAGTTGAGCCAAAAAAGCAGAACAAGACAAGACCAAAGACAAACCAGAAGACAAGATGCAGAGACAGAAGAGAAGACAGACAGAGTAAAAATCCACTCCACATGAAAACATAGATCACACATAAGAAAAGCTGCCTCTGAGCAAGCCTGTTCAGACATTAGGAAATGACCAAAACACCAGGGAATGGCAAAACTAACTAATCTGCCCTGCAGTAGAGAAAAATTAATGAAAGTAAGGAGGAGAAATTGGCAGAAAAAAAGTGAAGTTTGTCACTTAAAATAAAATTGTTAATTATGACAGTGCGTAAAGCAATAAAATACAGAAATGTTGGAGCAGGTCCATCCTAAAAGAATTCATTCTATAATTACATGCTAATAAAAAAATGTCAAAACATAATAATAAAGATATTGCAGAGTTATTTGTTTTTTATGCTGCATGCACATCTACGCCACCATAAAAGGGAAAAAAATTATGTACTAGCTGAGTGTGGGGATGACAAGCAAGGGCTTGTAAAGGAAAGGAAGAGGGAGGAAAGGAAAGAAGGGAAAAGGAATTAAAAATGGTGAAGAGAGAGGGCTACATTCAGAAGAGGAGACATATCCAACAAGAAGTTGTGATAAAGAGGCATCCACATTGTCCTTTGGGATAAAGATAAGAATAACTTGCAGGAATTTCCATCCCAGAGGGCTAGACCCTGCAGCTGGCTTTGATGAAGCTATGCTGATTTTTATCAGTTGATAAATCAGCTGAGGATTTGGCCACCAGAGTGCATAATCCCTAATTTCGTTGACAGTAAAATGCTCAGAAGTGCTCATTGTTGGTCTACGGGAAGTTTTACCATTTTTGCCATCTCAATAACCCACCTTGCATGTAAACTTTAATTTATTTATTTTTCCTGGAGAAGAACTCCAGGCTCCCTCTTCTTCACTCTTACCTAGATCTGAGATTCACAATGTCTAGGAAATTCATCCCATTACTTCACATTTCTTTTTCCTCCCTCTTTCTTCCCACCATGTCAGCAGCCCAGCAAAAGCCTTCCCATAGCTCCCTGCCAGGGATTAGACATTGGTATGTACTGGAAATTTAAGGAGCTTCCATGTCCTCTGATCTTTTCCCTACAGCTAAATCAATAGCTACCATTTCTCATGCTCTTCTTCCTCCCCACGCAATCAACTGCACTGTAAATGGACCATTTAAATGTCTATATACAGGTTCTTTCTAACATCCATGATAGAGTATGTCACACATCCTAGGTTTGAGCCTCCACCCATTGAAAAGACCCTGAATCTAATTTATCAGTGACCTGTGCCTTGTCCTCCCTGTCCCTGTCCTTTCACATTTTTCTTTGCCAGAAACTTGAGTGTAAGTCCCAGAACCAAAGTCTGAGAAAATGGGGAACAAAATGAAAAGAGGTTAAAAGGACTGCAGCTATCACTAACAGCTTTATCCCAGCCAACTGCAAACAAAATGAACAAAAGGCAACAAAACCAGAGTCTTCAGGAAGCGAATGCCAGCTTCAGCAACAATCATCTCCCTTTCTCCAATACCATCCTCCTTTCCCCTTGTTATCACTCTTAATCCAATATCAACATATAAGGAACAACCTTACTTTTTTGCATCCTCAGATCACTCGCTGAAGTCAATGGAAGCTTGAGTGTGCAAGGAATGCAGGACAGGCCCCAGATCTGAGGCCAGGACTCTGCCTTTTACTTGGTTAAAAAGTGCTGTGCACCTTTATGCTGACTCATCCTAGATGAAGAATAATACATAACTAATACAAACAACTCAACCAAATAAATAAAATAAAATAAGAAGGATGTGGGTAAAACCAGACAGTACTCTGCTCATGAATGAACTCACTCAGAAAAATTTTAAAAAGGCCAAAAACACCCTAGCAGCCAGGGGCGAACACTTCTCACAGAGCGATCACTCCATGCTTGATCTTTTAATACTTGTCCTCATGGGAAACCTACATAGTCCCTTCAAAAGGCGAGGCTGGGAACTTAAATTCAGAACTCTGCTAGATACCAATAACCATGGACTTAACAGAAACACTGGTTTTACGCTCTTTAAAACAATTTTAACAAATCTTACTGCCAGCTAACCTTTAACTGGCCATTTCAAATCCTTTATGCATAATAATTTAACCCCCAATTGCCTACTTCAAGGGACTACCTCACCCCTTCTGCTCAGACAAACTGTCCCCAGCTTGTATTTAGTTCAGACACTCTGCTTCCTTCTCCAGATCTGAAGAAGAGAGCTGCATAGCTCAAAGCTTGTATCTTCCACAAACATAAGTTAGGCCAATAAAATATATTATCTCACCTGCCTTGTCTCAAAAATAGTTATAGTTGTTTTACATTGCACTAAGTCCTGTTCAAACTGTTCAATTTTTCTCCAGACAGGAACAGAAGCATTGTAAATTATTATTTTTACTTATATTGCTCGTAGGAACCCGAGTCCTTGGACACAAACACAGAACACAAAGATAGTCCCTGCTGTATAGAGCTTATACATGAGGATGGGAGGAGTTGAACTTCTATGTGCTACATCCTGATTTTCCCCTATTCTGATAAACCCTCATTATTTTCCCTATCACTGATTAGTTTCAGCAGCTCTGGTGAACTGAATTTGATGCCACTGGAATTCTGCAACTGGATGGATTCCGCTCCTGCTTCTTGGGCAGACAAACAGTCAGAAAGTACAATCAGACCAGTTCCAGACTTGCACCAGAACCAAATTCAGTGCACTGGAGCTGCTGAGAGTAATAAGTGGCAAGAAAGGTAGCAAGAGTACTGCTACTGGAAATGGGACAAAGCACCAGCGTTATCTCTCCTTTTCACAGAAACATACCTCGCTTTATAAAGAATTGCTTAGCAAATATTTTAATACAAATAACCTCAGCACAGCTTCCAGTGCAGGCGCCAAATAGACAGACTTGTTTACAATCTGGACTCGGGCCTTAAAACTTGCCCTGCTTATTCGACAAAAAGTTAACCCCAGAACATGTATCATCACTGCTGCAGGGAAAATCTCCAGAAAGATAACATTCTAACCTAACTCTCCAACTGAACCCAGGACATTGACCATGTTTTATCACATCAAGTGCCCTTGTAGTCACTCAAAGTAAATAAGCAAACAACGACGCACGTAACAACTGAGGTTACTGGGGCTTGCATAGACATTTGGCTCTGCACCAATCCTCTGCCTTAACTTGAATAACTACTGGAAATTTCACTTGGTGCATTATTTTATTATATGAAATGGCTCTTTTTAAATATTTTAGTCATCCCAGCTCAGATGTTATCTTCTCCATTCCTGTTTGGTATTGGCTTTTTAAAAAGTATGAAGGTGAACACTGAAGAAAGAAAATTCAGCCAGCAAGAGTGCTGAACTCTTCTCCAGAGCAGCGCTGCCAAAGATAATCTTTTAGGTCTGCTAAGAGGACATTAGTGGCTATCATGAAAATGTGGAACTGCATGGATTTGTTCTTGGTAGCAATACTATCAGCACAGAAAATTTCATGTTGGTGAAGGGGAAGGGATGGTTGTCTGAGTTACTGCAGAGCATGACTGAAAACTTCGGAGGGAATCGTGATTGATGAAGAAAAGTCATTTCTAGCACAGGTACATAATAATCTTCAGACATCAGGTTAACTGGAACATGGAGAGCAGGGCTGGTCCATGGAATTTTTATCTTGTTATCCTGAACTGACCAATAGAGAGCTGTTAGCCTTTTTGTTGAGACACTCAACTGATTTTGAGTTGTACCATAAATAGCCACGTGGGGGAACTAGAGTGTTACCTGTTGCTAAACAGATTATAAGTATAACATAATACAATGAAACCACTCCAGAAACAGGGATCCCTGTCAGTCTACAAGTCCCCCCCTGCCACCCCACATAAATCCTAGAGCTCAATGCTGTAAGTATTTATGTATAAGCTTCTAAGTGGAATAAAGATGGTGTCCTCTTTTACAGCACCTCAAATGGTATGTCAAACTGACTTTCCTTAGGCGGACTTCTCTGCCCACCTTTAAATCACAGGGAAACTAAATTAGCTGGGTTTCGAGTGAACCTTTTTGGGTCATGAACCTAGAAGTGAAGCATTAACTATATGTGTATAGGCAATTGCCCGTAATATCTCCAGCTACAATGATACTAGTATCCCCAGCAACAGGTATTCATATTAAAAGAATTGAGCCAAGGGTGTGACCTAGAGGAAAAGGGTGAGTAAAAGGGATATGTTGCTTGCGTAGGCAAAATAGTAGCTGGGGTCTTGACAGCCATTGTAGGGGGTGGATCTAAGCTCTGCCATATCCTTGTGCAACTCTTACTTAGGTTGATGAGCACTCACTCATTAAAGTAATGCTGTTGAAGAAGCAGTAATGGGGTGTCATTGCTCTCAGTGCAGATTAGCAGCAGAGGAAGAGCTACTTCTTCAGATGAATCCATCGGAGCAATGGCTGTTGTAAAGAAGGTAGAGCAGAAGCAGTCCCAAAACCATCATCCCTCAATAAGGTCAAGAATCAAGTGAATAACTCACCCGACTTTTGGTGAGACCCTCAAATATAGCCCTAACTGTGCTGAAAATACCCAATGGTCCTTCCTTATAGAAAAGTTATAGTGATTAATAAATAATGAAAAGCGTACTGTACATTTTTTTGAACCATCCAATAGAATTTATTGGAAAATTATATCCCTGTTATGGAATTCTATAATTTTTTTTAAATTAGAGAAAGAATATCATTCTATTAAATTCTCTATAGTTTTAAAGTGATTTATCTGGAAATCGATTGGATTCATCCCATTAAATTCTTCAGGACTTTTTGGATGCCAAAGCAAGTGAAATTTGGAAGCTATGTGTTGTCCTTTTCACTTATACAAGGTGAGAATCCCTTTGGGAACTGAGGCCATGGGCAGCCCCCAGATGATAAGAATTAAGTGGGATGTATTTCTCCTCAGGAGCAGTTTTACAGCTGTTCTAAATGCTGCTGGATACAGGGCTCTCTGCTTTGGAGAAATCTAAGGGCAAGAAAATTCTCCTGACAAACCGACCTATGAATTGCTGTCTATAAATTATTTAATGAGAGCACCCACTTTGTCTGCTTGGGTGGTGAATAGAAAAAACAGCTTATATTCAGCAGACACATGTATGTGCAATTTTGAAATATCACACACTATGCAAAACAAAGGAGGTGAATAACTTAATGAATTCTCCCTTCCCTTGTACTCACGGGATCCAAGAGCAGTTCCAGTGTGGTGAGAGCTGTGCATGAAGGTAGGTTGTCTGTGACCTTGGCTTTGCACACTGCCTGCATTTAACGATATGAGAGTTGTCGAAAGAGAATGGGAATACTGAAGATGGCCTAGAAAATTGTGGAATATCAAATCTTGGTGCAGAATACACTCACCTTCCACCATTGGAAGCCAGATGGGGGAAAGGGGGATGCGGTGGAAATCCATGCTGCATATTGTGAAAAGGTTCTATGAGTAAAGCAAAATCCAAGGGGGAAGGGGGATATGGTGGAAATCCATGCTGCATATTGTGAAAAGGTTCTATGAGTAAAGCATGCATTCCACACAAAATCCAAGATATACCTCAGTCAGCACCTCTAGCTACGGTGTGAACCTTAAATGGAGATGACCTAATAGATGGAGTTGTGTTAACTCTGTATCAGTCAAGTTATCCTTCTAAAACTCCTGCTGGAGACATTGTTTTTTCTGTATTGTCTCATTGTCAGCAAACAGTCTCTTTCACCTGGGTGTTGAGCAGGCAGCACAAACAGCAGAGAGTTTCAGGAATCAGAACTGCACCATGCACTGCAGCAAAGTCTGGGTATAATCTTGGATTCAAGTGTCAAGCATACAAAATGCCTCATATTTCATGAGGAGAGGACTCCTGGGTGGCAGGGATACTACTATGAACTACTTCTGACTACTGATTACCAGGGAGAATTAGTGCATAAAACATGGGTTCATCACATACACCAGTTAGCTGAGAGAGAGCAGCAGTATAAGGATGTGAGTGTTAGGAGGAATAAAGAGTCTGCTCTGGATACTTGTTCTGAACTTGACACTGGTGTACAAGGAAAGTCTCTGTGGGAGAGTTTGGAAGCCTTTGGTTCTTGTCTGCTAGAGCAACGGCAGTTGTAAAATCTCAAGAGACTAGGGCCACTCAAAGCGTGTCAGTTTATCAGCTGGACAGCTTTGGTGCTTCAACAGATGCCAGACCATAAGCATATTGGCAGGGGAAGCAGGAACTGTGGCCAGCACATACAGAATAAATTCTGAGTTTCTTTGTTGCCTGCCCTTCAGAGTGTGCTTAGAGTTCAGGACAGATCTTCCTCCCTGACAAGTCTGCTATGCACCATTCCAGTGGCACACAGAAATCTTACATCTGGATTTAAAAGCTGCAGGAGGATTTCTCCGATATAGAGGAACCCTCATAATATCCAGGAGTCAGGTGGGTCAAAGGACAGTCTAGGTCAGAGGTCAGAGTACACACAAGAGGTCAGATAGCCAGGAGATCCAACTCATGGGGAAGATACATCAAGGCAGCTGGTGGGGCCAAGTAAGGCAGCAAGACAGGGTCAGGTGAGGCAGCAAGCCAAGAGTCAAGCAGGCTCCAAGTAGCAACTAACAGACAATGGTTTGTTGCTCAGACAAGGCCAGAAAGGAAACCGGAAGTTTATATAAGGTCACCAGCCAATCAGGATCAAGATCATGTGGCAAACCAGGAAACAGGTTGTGAAACTCTTGAAATTGGTCCACCAAGTGTGTGATTTCCCTGGTAATTCAGTGAGAGGCTGGTTCTCAAGAACCCAGTGGTTCTTGACATCACATCTCCTTGGGGATGGAGGTATGGATTTATCTGGGTGTGCTCTGTGGCAGGTGTTGACTTTTTCAGAAGCATGTGCATGATGAGCTGGTTCCCAGATCCACTCCTTGGGCTTGTAACCTTCCCAATCAATGAGATACCACAACTTCCCTCCTTAGTTAGGGGTATCTTTATAAGAGTGCAGGTACTGCAGAATCTGACATCAGCCTGAACATCAGACCACAGTTTTGTTCACCAGAACAATCAAAGTGCCAGGCATATGGTTTTTGTCTGGCTGAAGTGACCCGCCCAAGGACATGGTGGCTAAGGTGTAAAGCTTCCAGGTGAGGGCTTTTCTCAGGGGCAAATATGCCTATAGATGTGAAGGAGTCAATCCCTTTGTGTAATTTCAGCCAAGGGTTAGGTAACAGAGGTTAGGTGCTTCTGGGCAAAAAGGTAACCCCAAAAAATAGACTATATGGCTGTCATTAAGTCTGACAGCAATGACCCCCCCCCCAAGGAAGTGATATAGCTTCAGGATGTAGGGTGGTTCTACATCACAGTCCCTAGGGTCACTGGCATGCTCTTCTTTTCTGGAGAGTGCATCTGCTTTTCCATTCCTAGAGCCAGGGTAATAAATCATGGTAAAATCAAACCTTGAGAAAAAGAGATCCCAGCCTACTGGTCATTGATTCAAAGCTTTAGCAGAGTGTAGGGACTCTATATTTTTGTGATCAGCATATATTTGCACAGGGCACCTTGCCCTTTCCAGGTATTGCCTCGAGATTTCAAAAGCTGCCTTGATGGCAAGCAGCTCCTTATCTGAAATCTCATAGCTACGTTCAGCAGGGGAGAGCTTTCGAGAGAAATATGTACAGTGACGGATCTCTTGATCATGACTCTGTCATTGGGGACAGCACCACCCTGATGCCAACATTGGTGGCGTCAGTTTCCAGGATGAATGGCTGACTAGCACTGGGGTACATGAGGATGGATGCAGGAAGGAACATCTCCTTCAGGCTTTCAAAAGCATGTTGGGCTTCCAATGTCCAGATGAATTTGGCAGGTATTCAAAGCAAGGTAGTTACTGGAGCCAGAATTTGAGAGTAACCCCATATAAAGCACTTTTAAAAGTTTGCAATCCCAATGAAGCACTGAGTTCCCTGAATGCTTCAGGGTATTGCCCAGTTACAGATGTGTAGTGCCTTACAGGGATCCATGTGGACCCCTTCAGAAGACAATATATATATTAGAAACTCTATGGTAGGTTGTGAAAGATACATTTTTCCACTTTTGCATGGAGATGTGGACAGTTGGATAAAATGCTTTTTTAGATTCTTATGGTTATAGTCTTTAAGAGCTACCAGGTCAGGTTCAGACATGGCATACATACATCGAAATGTTATCTTAGAATCAGGCTGCAAATCTATTGATCAGTCATACTAATGGGGAGTGCAAGGGCCAAGGAATCTGCATTTCATTTTTCAAATCTGTTTGCAAATTCTTGGTATCTCTTGGGGAGAGAAACAGATGACCCAAGAAATAAGGAGACTCATTCTGGTGCTCAACCCTGTGCACTCCCCAACATACCTGAAACCCAGGTGGGATTTCTGGCTGGGGATGCCTGGAATCCATGCCTCAGAGCTAAAAACCAATTAGTTCAAAAGTACCTTGCGCTAATAACAAAATGTGCTGCTGCCAGGAGATACTTAGGACATGCTTGTCCAGTGAGAGGATTCCAAGTATCACAGGAAATTATGAGGACTGGATTTGGCTGAACCAAAGGAGTTCATGATGTTCCCCAATTATTGTTTCCAGAAATGCAGTTTTCTAGATTGATGAGACCAGAGGCACGCAATGAGCAGTGTCCAAGTCAGGGGTAGTCTTAGGCTGTATGGAAAGACTGAGTAATTGGACTACAGTGGCATCCCCTAACCTGAAGTCAGTCAATGCCCACTGGAGGGGAAAAGCTTGTCTGAAGCCCTGAAGTCAGAGTTGTAGTTGGAGCTATAGGTAAGGGGATGATGTCAAGGAGATGGGGCAGATGCCTAGCAGGGCTTGTTGAGTGTGGTCTCCTGTGTTACTCAAGCTCAACCCCCATAGCTAAGCATTCAGGTGCATTTCCCCAAATCCTCCTGGTCTGGCACCTTGGCCAGGCAGATGGCTGCCATGTGGTCCATGATGCCACAGTGAAAACATTAATTCTCTCACTGCCAGCATTCCCATTCAGAAAACTCCAACCACGCTCAAGCTGAGTTCACCTGCATGAGAGGTTGAGGTGGAGCCTGGGCATGAAATGGATCCTCCTTCTTCTCATTTTGTGACTTGATAAGCTGAGCGTCAATCCGAATACTAAGTTCAATGAAGGTGTTGAGTCCTCTGGGGGACTCCATGCAGCCCAGTTCATCTTTTACTTCATTGCAACTCTTCTCATCTGGAAGCTGGCTGGAGCTCCTGTAAGGGTGCCTCTGTAGTGCAGGCCTGATAAGGATCATAGAAAATCATTGCAAAAGCCCCAAGAAGGAATCACAGCTACCCAACACAGGATGATCCCATTCTCATAGGAGAGATACCCAGTCTAGGGCTTATCTAGTGAGAAAACTAACCACCAGGCCCACCTTGGCCTGGTCAGTCATGTGGACTTGGAGACACAACATAAACAGGAGCCTGCACGAATTCACAAAACTTACTGTAGATACAATCATGATGCTCTGGTAAAGGCACCAAAGGCTGAAGGAGCTGTGAGCCATGGGGCGTTCTCTTTTGTATTCCTGTAATCCGTTCCTGAAGGATGTGAGTTTCTACCTGGAACTGATCCACCATAGCCCAGAGGGCTTGGTTTTCTGCTTGTGAGAGTGTGATTTGACCCTGAGGATTCAGTGTTCTGGAGGGTGCCAGTGACACTACCCCTGTGTGTTCCATGTCCCCTTTCCTTGGAGAAGGAGTGAGACCAGGTGAGACTGAAGGCTGTCTGAGCAAACTCTGATCCCCACGAAGCAGACAGATCAAAGGGCAGTCCAGATCAGGAGTCAGAGTTCACACAAAGTGAGATTGCCAGCAGATCCAACCCAACAGGAAGATACAGTGAGGCAGCTGTGGGGAAGGGATGGGGTGAGGCAGCAAAGCTGAACTGGGTGGGGCAGAGTAAGGCTAAACAGAGTCAGGCAAGTCAGCAAGGCAGGCACAAGCAGCAAGTCTGGCCTTACCATAAGGCGAACTGAGGTGGCCGCCTCAGGTGCCAGACTGTGGGAAGTAGTGGGGGAGAGCCACTAGCAGGGCTGGCTCCAGGCACCAGCGTCCCAACCACGTCCTTGGGGTGGCCAACGTTGGCGGGAGGGGCGCCGTCTGTGACTGGGGCAACGTGCCGCTTCTTCTTTTGATAGCATTTCGGCGGCCATGACCAGGTCCACGACTTCAAGGGTTTTTTTGTTTTTTTCCCCACTGCTTGGGGCGCCAAAAAAGCTGGAGCCAGCCCTGGCCACTAAGACCCAGAGGGTAGAAAATTGTGTCTGCTGCTGGTACATCTGTATTCTCTCTGCTCTAGATGCACAGAGATGGTGGAGTGCTGTGCTGGAGGAAGGAGGGCATAAGAGTCATAACAGGCAGGCAGGAGAAAAGGTGAGAGGGAATAACAGAAAACAGCAGGAGCTGCAGGAGAGAGAGGAGGAGGAGGAGCCGCTTATGTACCTCGCTAGCAGCCCAGGAGCCCGGACTCATTAACATCAGCTTCCCAGGGAGCTTCTTGTTTCTTGCTGCTTCCCTGAATCCACTTGAGGAGAACAGGCAGTCAGCTGAAGTAGTAGGAGCCAGTTAGGCCCTTAAGACAGTGATATCTTCCCTCACTCAGGCCCTGCGACCAGCCTGCTTATTTGTCCCCTTCAACTGAGTGTTGAGAGCCACTATAGCTGGCACACAACAGCAATCATGGGTGAAAGGAGAAAATGCCCTTCTGGGGCAGCATTCAGAAAAAGAAAGAAAGCAAAGGAAGCTTTTCTATGTAAGCAGGAAGGAGCTCTCCTGAGAGACCTAGACAGAAATGTTCACGGTGAGCCTTCTGGTGCCAGTGAGAATGTGAGTGGTGAGGAGATCCCTGATCTTCCAGTTAGTCAGAGAGCAGGTGACCTCAGCTACTGCAGCATCCATATCTCCATCTCAAATGGATGTAACCATGCACATTCCCGAAGAAAAGTGTAGAACAGAGAAGAGTTTGGTGGAGTCCAAGAAAAAGCTGCTGCTACGTTTAGTTCCTTAAGTCTAGATGACCCAGGACTGTGGACCCACTTGAGCAGTAGCCTGAGAGACTTCCTTGTACTGCAGAGGCAACAGCAAGTGAAAAACTTAATATTCCCAAAAGACAATGAAAAGAGAAGTTTCCATCCAACACTTTACTGGCATGAAATCCCCAATGGTTACAAAGTGGAGAAGCTCCAAGGTGTTGACCTTGATATATCTGGAGCAATGGAACAACTGGACAAAGAAAAGTCATACCTACAGTTTTACTGGTCAGTTGAGGGATTTCAAAATATTCTGAAGAGTGCACAGAAGTTGGCAGAGGAACTTCACACTGAAGCTATTTTCCTACCCATTCAAGAATACAAGAGGTACTGAAGAAGACAACATTTTTATTACAGGGCACAGGATAATCCCATAAGACCCCAAACAACAATTCTACGTTGAATTCTTTAACCAGGTGCTAGATTGTGCAATACAGTCAGCTGAACATTTCATTCAGCTCAAGGAACACAGCAGTGTATTTGGGATGTTGTATGATATTCCAAAACTCCTCACTATACCTGAAGAAGACCTACACCAGCAATGCAGGGCACTAGAGACAGTATTGACACATGATGACGTGCAATATTCATTTGAGTGATTTAGGTGATAAACTGAAAGCCCTTTCAAGATGCATTTCAGCAGGATCAACTCCAAAGGCTGTTCTGGAATATATGCACACAAATAAGATGAGCACCCTCTTTCCAAATGCTTTTGTTGCTCTGTGCATACTTCCAACACTTCCTGTAACAGTTGCCAGTGGAGAATGCTGCTTCTCCAAGATAAAGTTAATAAAAACACTTCTACGTTCCACACTGGCACAGGAGAGGCTGGTCAGCCTTGCAACCATCTCAATAGAGCATGAGATGGCCCAGACTGTGGACCTTCAGGAAGAAGTTCAAATCTTTGCAACCAAGAAAGCACTGAAAGCATCACTTTGATTATTCAAACAGATAAAAATTCCAGTGTTTACTATGCAGAAGAGAAAATTTACATTTGCTGTTCAGGCATTTGAAATTTAAGTGTTACTTTAAATTTTTGAACAAGGCGTTTTAAATGGTTAGTTCTTCTTTACTGGGGTAGGTAGCAGAGCAGTACCATGAGAGGAGTAAAACAGGAAGAAGGCAGAATTGAGACCTTTCAAAGTTTTGGCCCAAGTGAGAGGACATGGGGGCGTCATTTGAGCTTCCCAGGTGCCAAAATGTTGTGGGCCAGCCCTGTCAGGCAGGGTCTGATTAGCAACTAGCAGGCATTGGCTTGTTGCTCAGTCAAGGCCAGAAAAGAAGCAGGACATTTATATTTGGTCACTAACCAATCAAGGTTAAAACCCCGCAAGCAGTGGAAGACTGGAGGGTGGCCCGCCCACCTCTGTGAATTCCGTAGTAATTTGATGAGCCAATGTGGTGTGACAGCTAATGCTGCTTCTCAAAAACCCAGTGGGCCTGAGTTTGAGACTGGGCTTTGATACTAGAGTCCTCACAACTCTGTGCTGACTCAGGTAGGTCATAACTGCTTCTACACCACTTCTACTGTAAGAGTGTGGCTAAGGGAAACGAAGTCCATCTGGAGAGATATGGTGTGCCAGTGATCTGCAACTGCCAGAACGGCTCCGTGAGGGCCATGGGTGAGCAGTGTAATGTAGCGCAACCATCAGGCTGCTTTACATTGCACTGTACCAGGATCCCCAAGATGAGGGACAGCAATGGTGGTAAAATGCCACCCTTCTGCTGAGCATATTGTGGCCAGGACAACAGAACTGGACTCTTTATCTTAAGTGCAGAAGGGTCAGCAGCGGTATTTAGCTGAAGTGCTAAATTAAGCAGAGACTTGGTAAAGAAAGACAAAAATATTGCATTAAGTTAGCTGTAGGTAAACCAGGCAGTAAATACAATGAACACAGCATTACTAGCAGATTTTAATTGACGAAAACCCTATCTAAGTTAAGTGCATTAATTAGTTATCATTTGAAGTACCATTGCACCTAGGAGCCCTGGTCCCAGACCAGGGCCTCACTATGTTAGTCGCTGTTTAAACATAGAACAAACAATCTTCTACCCCAAAGAGCATTATTTTTCATTCTTCACACCATCATCTACCTGCAAGCAAGATTTTTGAACTCTACTGTGTAATACAGGTTACTGTAGTAGTGTTTTGCTTTAGGATACATCTACACGGTAGCCAGGAGGGTGCTTCCCAGTGCAGGAAGAAATACATGTTAGCTCTGCTCAAGCTAGTGTGCTACAAATAGCAGTGTTACTGTTGTGGCACAGACAACAACTTAGGCTAGGACAAACCCATTGAACCCTTGGCTCTATTCTTAAGCAGCTAGCCCGAGCTGTCACCCATATCACCATCCTGCTCTTTTTAGTGTGCTCACTTGAGAAGAGCTAATACCTGTCCGTGTACTCATGCTGGGAGGCACACTCTTCATGGCACTATAGACTTGCCCTTGGTGTAACAAACAAGAGTAGTCATCAGAAGTAAAAAAACAGAAATGCAGTAGCTCTTTCTCAGACTCTTCAAAACCTGGCTGTTGAAACATAAAATAAAGCAACCTCTTATTAATTTCATCGATGACTGGTATTTGGCGCTTACTTGAATTAAAATAAAAATAAGCCTCAGAATGAGAAAATTTTGGTCTTGTGCAGTATAATGAAGCAAGAATGGCCAGGACATCTATCGACTGAAAGGGAAATGGGCCACTAGGGATTTCCATTATCCTACTGACTCTGATGTCAAAGAGTGGCTTAGTAATGGTCGTCTTACTCACCATGATCCTGTTCTCTTCAGAGGAGGGTAAAAAGCCAAATAAATGACCTTGACACAAGAATTATGGGTTTGATGCAGGAATTACTGGTTGAAATTCCATGGCCTGTGCTATACAGGAAGTCAGACTAGATTATCATAATGTTTCCTTCTTAAATTCTAAGAACCCATGAAAGATCTCGGCAGAGCCTTTTGGCACACACTACCTCACATGTATCTTGTTCACTGGGTGTTTTGCTACTTTCACATGCAGATGAAAATGATGAAGAACAACTAGAATGTTCCCACTAGTTTGGCTCTATGGTTCCCCCATATATATCACACCTATTAAAATATTTTTTTTTGATATCCAAGGTCAGAGTGAATGGTGACTCTGTAAAAAAATACAAACAGACTGAGCTTCCATTTGGAACTTTTATGTCACTGTTTATGCACATCCTTCCAAAGCAAACCTGCATGAATACAAGGGGTAGCATAGTGCATAACTAAAGCTATTAACATAACTCTGACTTTCAAAAATTCTCAGGCAGCTATATTCCACTTTCTTTTAAGAGCAGCATCTTGATTTCTCTTTTTTCAAACTGAAATTCTGGAGTGGCTATTGCAGTAAATATTCTAGTCTGATACTTACTAGGGCAAATCCATCCTTGGTGCAATCCTGATGGATAGGTGATATGCCTTCATTGTATGATTAGAAATGAATTTTTCCCACTAAATTTCAGAGGATAGCTATGTGCACATCCAGTTTCCTGGTTTCAGTGATTTTATGTTCCACAAGGAGTAGTTATAGTTCTGTGAATTAAGCAATGATTGTTCCAAAATAAAGGGAGAATTCTCTGTGCTACACTCCTTATCTAGCAAAAACAATGAGGAGTTCGGTGGCACTGTAGAGACTAACACACTTATTTAGGCATAAGCTTCCATGGGTAAAAAAACCCTCACTTCTTCAGATGCACGGAGTGAAAATTACAGATACAGGCATAAATATATATTGGCACATGAAGACAAGGGAGTTACCTTATGATGGAGAACTAGTGTTAAAGGCCAATTCAGTCAGGGTGGATGTGGTCCATTCCCAACAATTGATGAGGAGGTGTCAATACCAAGAGAGGGAAAATTGCTTTTGTAGTGAGCCAGCCACTCTCAGCCCCTATTCAATCCCAAACAAATGGCGTTAAGTTTGCAAATGAATTGTAACTCTGCAGTTTCTCTTTGAAGTCTGTTTCTGAAGTATTTTTGTTGAAGGACAGCTACTTTAAAGTCTGTTATTGAATGTCCAGGAAGACTGAAGTATTCTCTTACTGTTTTTTGTATGTTACCATTCCTGATGTCTGATTTGTGTCATTGTATTCTTTTATGTAGAGACTGTCCGGTTTGGCCAATGTACATGGCAGAGGGGCATTGCTGGCACATGATGGCACATATCACATTAGTAGATATGCAGGTAAATGAGACCCTAATGGTGTGACTGGTGTGGTTGAGTCCTGTGATGGTATCACTAGAGTAGATATGGGGACAGAGAAGACAAAGGGGTTTGTTACAGTGATTGGTTCCTGAGTTAGTGTTTCTATGGTGTGATGTGTAACTGCTGGTGAGTATTTACTTCAAGTTGGGGGGTCTTCTGTAAACAAGTATTGGCCTGCATCCCAAGGCCTGTGAGAATTGGAGATTGTTTTCCAGGATAGGTTGTAGATTGTTGATGGTGTGCTGGAGAAGTTTTAGCTGGGGGCTGCACATGATGGCCAGCAGTGTCCTCTTATTTTCCTTGTTGGGCCTATCCTGTAATAGGTGACTTCTGGGTAACTGTCTCTGTCAATCTGTTTCCTCACTTCTCTGGGTGGGTATTGTAGTTTTAAGAATGCTTGATAAAGATCTTGTAGGTGTTTGTCTCTGTCTGAGGGATTGGAGCAAATGTGGTTGTATCTTAGGGCCTGGCTGTAGACAACAGATCATGTGATGTGTCATGGATGGAAGCTGGAGGCATGTAAGTAAGTAGAGCAGTCAGTAGGTTTCTGATATAGGGTTGTGTTTATGTGACCATCACTTATTTGCACTGTAGTGTCCAAGAAGTAGATCTTTTTTGTGGACTGGACCAGGCTGAGGTTGATGGTCAGGTGGAAATTGTTGAAATCCAGGCGAAATTCTTCAAGGGCCTCCTGCCTGGGGGTCCATATGATAAAGATGTCATCAGTGTAGCATAAGTGGAGGAGGGGCACTAGGGGAAGAGAGCTGACTTAGAACAACACCTCCTCATCAATTATTCAGAGTGGACCACATCCATCATGACTGAATTGGCCTTCAACACTGGGTCTCCACTCGTAAGGTAATTCCCTTCCCTTCATGTGCCAATATATATTTATACCTATATCTGCAATTTTCACTCTATGCATACGAAGAAATTAGGATTTTTACTCATGAAAGCTTGTGCCCAAATTAGTCTGTTAGTCTTTAAGGTTCCACCGGACTCCTCATTATTTTTGTGGATACAGACTAACAAGGCTATGCCTCTGATACTTATCTAGCAAGGCCACGCCAGAATGGAAAGAATTGCAGCCTATCAGACAAAGTGGGAAATTCAACATTTATGTAGCATGGTACTTAGGCCAACAATGAAAGTTTTATTTGCTTTTCTGGTGAACATATTAGAGACAAGAACGTTTGATATTGAAGCCTACATGAATTTCCTCAAAAATCCCAAAGGAGTCTTAAAGAAAATCTGGATTTTAATAAAGATACAGAATTGTACATAAGGACAGATAAGCCAGATACATCATGGGTATCCAGCACCAAATGCAAAATCTGTTTCATATTGACCCTTGTGTATACTCATCAGCTGTAGAAACATCACTAATCAGTGCTTGTGTATTACTTTGATCCACACATTACAAAATGCAATACTAAAGATAAATTCCTCAATAATAGCTTCTCTACATTTAACACGCTGCATCTGCTGTCTACTTCGCCAGCACCAACAGCTGGATAAAGTTCTTCTCATGTGCAGTAGCAACTTCTTATTGATAGCCTGAATACTGGCATAACAAGAGAGACTAGTCTAAAGATATTGAAATATACATTATTTGTCCACATGTGAACATGCTATGTAGCTCGTAAACATGGCAATTGTCATATTTAAATATACCCCAATCTGATCATAAATCTCCCTTATAAGTAAAAATGTGTCTTGCTTTCCCTTTGAACTTTATGTTGGCTGTATGGAAATATCTTGTATTTTTATTATTTACTTCATTACGTGCCCTTAGTTTTGGCCGTCTCTATCATAGATGTCTGGGTCTTGTTAGGTTTGGTTTTGTAACAAATCTTAGCTATCGTAGTTCTAAACATATAGCCCATTGAAGCCAATGACAGTTTTTCTTTATTCATTTTTGACCCTCTTTTATTTTTAAACACATAATAACATGGATTATCAAAAAAGAGAAATAATACACTCTATAGCTCAGTAGGGCCCAGTTTAACGCCATTGCCTTCAATGGAGTCACAGTATTCTTATTCATTTGAATTGCTGTAGCATCTAGAGACCTGAGTTCTACTGTGCACTGTACAAACATACCAGAACGATGGTCCCTGCTTTGAAGGGCTCACAGTCTAAGTCTGAGAGGGGGCATGAAGGAGAGATGAGAGAGATACGAGGAGACCCAGGAGACGCTAGAGTCAGAAAGGCTGAGGGAGTATAGGACTTCAGCAAGGCGTATAGCTGGAGATGTCAGAAACAGCTTAGAGGTCAAGGAAGAAGAGGACGGAGGACCAGTTCTGAGTTTTGGCCAGGATACACTAGTGATTAATTTATTCTATTGCACTTTAAAAATGCCATTCATTCTCTGAAATGACTACATATAAAAAAAGAAAAATTAAATAAAATAAAAAAATGTACCTACCCTCCACGTGCATTCAGAGACATATCTGTGTTCTTTATTGGTTAAAATAAGTTTGTTTACATGCCAGTTTGATTTCTACATTGCTAAGAGCTATAGGAGAGTGTTCTGGAGTCAATTCTGACTCACATAGCATAATTCAAATGGTTAATAAATGCTAACTGCCACATCACTCTTTCTGGTAGTGCCTGAGACAGAAAAACAACAACATGATCTTCAGATTCTAGGTTGAATTAGTGGTTCTGGCAGTTAGAAAATCAACCTTTTTACTTAGAAACTGAGCAGATTTCATCTGCAGGTCAGAGAGGGAATGTTTACACCTCAACTAAACACCCTGCCTGGCCCATGCCAGTTGACTCAGGATCACAGGGCTCAGGCTAAGGGGCTGTTTAATTGTGGTGTAAATGTTCAGGCTCAGGCTGAAGTCTGGGCTCTAGGCCCCTGCAAGATGGGAGGATCCCAGAGCTTGAGCTCCAACCCAAGTCTGAACATCTCTGTTGCAGTTAAACAGCCCCTTAGCCCGAGCCACACAAGCCCAAGTCAGCTGGCATAGGCCAGACACAGATTGATAGAAAATGTAGGACTCTCTGATGCTGTTATACTTTTCAGAGTAGGACCCCACTTTAATACACTCACCAGCCTTGTGGGGTTGATATGTTCTAGTGCAGGGGTGGGCAACGTTTTGGCCAAAGGACCACATCGGGGTTGCAGAATTGTACGGAGGGCTGGGCAGGGAAGGCTGTGCCTCCCCAAACAGCTTGGCCCTGCCCCCATCTGACTCCCACCCACTTCCCGCCCCCTGACTGCCCCCTTCAGAATTCCCAACCCATCCAACCCCCTCTGCTTCTTGTCCCCTGATCACCCCCTCCAGAGACCCGCTCACCCCAACCACCCTCGGGACCCCACCCCCTATCAAACCCCCCCACTCCTTGTCCCCTGACTGCCCCGACCCCTATCCAGATCCCCCGGGACTCCCACGCCCTATCCAATCCCCCATTCCTCATCCCCTGACAGCCCGCCCAGAACCTCCACCCCATCCAACCGCCCCCTTTCTTCCTGACCCCTATTGACTGCCTCCTGGGGTCCCCTGCCTCTTTTCAAAGCCCCCACACCCCTTACCCCATGCTGCTCAGAGCAGCGCATCTGGCAACTGCGTGGCCTGCCAGCACTAGACACGCTGCCCCGCAGGAGTGCGGAGCGCGCAGCCCCACCAGAGCCAGCCATGCTGCTGCAGCGCTGCCCGGGAGCAGCAGGCCAGAGCGCTGCCCACGCTGAGGCTGCGGAGAGAGGGGAACAGCAGGGGAGGGGCCAAGGTAGCCTCCCTGGCTGGCAGCTGAGGGGCCAATCAGGAAGGGCCCGCAGGCTGCAGTTCGCCCACCCCTGTTCTAGGAACTTTATAGACGACTGTATGGCCTGCAGAATATGCTTTTCACCTAATTTTCAAAAGTGACCTCTACTGTTAGGTACCTTCATTTGTGAGTATTCCGTTTCTGAAATCTGGGGCTTCATTTGCAGACATACTGAGCATCCACAATTTCATTTAAAGTTAATGGGAGTGGCGGGTGCTCAGCACCTATGAAAATTAGGTCATTAGTGTCTCAAGGTGGGGACCAAAACCAGCAGCACTGTAAATTAGAGGCCATTTTTTTAAAATTTGGGACTACAGGTACAAATTCTGCAAGACTCCTTGGTTGTGATCAAAATCTCCCTGGTCTCATTCAACATTTAGGAGAAAGGTTACCAACAGCTCATCTTAAAGCTGGGTTGGATTCCAATGATTGTTATGACCTGGAAAAGCCTTTGATCACTGAGCTAATAATGGTCATATTTTGCTGTTACTATAGAGTGTGAAATTTCAGCAAAGGCTTTTACACCCCCAGAAATAAAGGAACTTTGCCAGCTTGTATCTTCCTGGGCAGGACCTGGTTAGAAAATGCTAAAATAAGAGTAGACAAAGGCTTTTTTACAGTTAGGTGCCCAAAATGTTGACATCAATACAGTTCATTCTAAGAGGCCAAATGCTGGCCAAATCTTATATATCAAGTTTATATAGCCGGCAGGTCCCAGACACTGTGTAGGCTAGTGGGATATCCTGCAATGTAGCTAAAGCACATCCAGTCACGACTGCTGAAATACCTCTTGGGATGGATCCAGCCTCAGGGTCTTCCCACTGAAATCAGTTGCTCTATAAAAGGGGAATGGGCTTCCACTGAGGGGGAAAAAAGGGGCTGCTATTGATAATTGCCATTACTTCACCATTCACTGTGCTGAAACCTCAAACACCGGAAATTGCCTGCCTCAAGCCTCATAGTGTTAGACATGTCAAAATACAGAACTCTTGGTGCAATGAGTTTTAAAGATGAAATGAACTCCTCACAAAATAATGTAGGCAGCTCCCTTTGACCACATTCCAAAAATCTTCATGTCTCTGGGTGTGCCTAAGGATGTGGGTATGATAGTGAGAGATGACCAAGAAAATACAAATGTCTATAGCAAGCAGGTCATTTTGACAAGTGCTTGCTATAGACAAGAGGCACTGCCGTGCTCTGACGCTCTCCTCAATACAAACAGAAGTTATGGGCTTAATGAAAAAAAATGACTGGGAGACATTGTACAGCCTGTGCTATGCAGGTCAGACTAGATGAGTATAGTAGTCCCTTCTGGCCTTAACAAAAATCTATGGCTCTCCATTATCATTGCCCTTTCACTATCGAAGACATAAAATGATTCAAACTCTAGGAGAATATTTTATCAAGAGTCCATGTAGTCTCATACAATATATCAACTATATGAAATAACTCTCATGAACTGAGCATTACCCTCCACTATGGTAAAGTCAGGGGCCAAGACCAATGTAGAATCAACTGCATATAAGAAAATAACAATTTGTTGGTTGAGGAAGTTGCCTGGGCAGCTCGCTCATGCAGTAGGCAGGCTGGTGGGTGTTCTGATAATGAAAGTGGGGAATGGGAACAAAAGTCATCTGTTCTTACTCACTTGCAATGAGAAAACCTCTTAGCTTCCATGATGCTGGAGTTTTGGAATACTTCACCAGATTTTTGTTAGCCGTATTCCCCAGGTTGAAATTGTCATGGATTGTTCTTGTACTCATTAGTGTAACTTCTTAAAGGTATTTGGTCAGATTTATCACCTGAGGCTCACCTACTGGCCTGACAGACTTTGAATGCCCAAAACTTGAGAGAAAGCAATATGAGTATTTACATACAGAGGATTATTGTATGAATTCTGTTGTGGTAAACTAGCCAAACGATTTAATGTATCCCTCTTCAAAATCAGAGCCTGGTGGTGGTTTACACATATCTAGTCCAAAAATAACATTATTGATTATGTTTTGCTAAGTTGCATCTCATTTTCAAGGGTCTGTCAGGTAACAAGCTAAAAGTCAGTGGGATCCCAGATGGCATGATATCATGTGAATCAAATTTCAAAAGATGTTTCAGTATCTGGTGTAGGCAGATGGTCAAAGGCAATATATGACAGGGCATAGGAGGTGTCTGAAATGTCAGTGGCTAGCTCTAATGCTATCAGGGATTCAAGTCAGCAGAGAGTAGATAGACAACACCAGGGGGAAATTCTAGTCTCTCTGAAATCAATGGTAAAACTCCCATTTACTTCAGTGCAGCCAGGATTTTACTCTGAGGTGGGATTTATTTTCTTAAAGTCTCTTTCCTATGGATGTATAGACATCAAAAATAAGGAGGTTCAGGTTTAAGTCTAATGTAACTTTTGGTGGGCGAGAAGAAGTTTGTAAAAATGATAGAAGCTGGGGGAGCAACTGCATCTGAAACAGAGCTATGCAAAACTGGATTGACTGGCTCTAGTCCCTTTCTAACAACTCCACAAAAGGTCAGGTGGTGGCTGGGGAGGAGGAGGGCTGGGTCTGTCCCTGTCCCTTCTCTACATGTATGCACCATAAGTTTCAAATATTCCCAAGAAAGGGGTGTTGACCTCCAGTAGGGCAGCTCAACAGAGCTCTTCAAGGAATGATTACCAGGATTTATGCTATTGGATTTATTTTCCCTTTTCCCCTCCATGTACTCAGAATGCCTATTGTAAGCGAAAACCTATGATTTTTAACTTTGTTCATGAAGGACTTACCCATATTAAAACAAAACTTTTCCCCCCTCCTCATTGGCCTTCACAGTTATACAGCTTGAATCACATGGGGAAAGGGGCTTATGAAAACAGAATTAAATGAAATACAACTCTTCTGCAATTCCCTGGCTTTTCATCCATCAGGTGAATGTCTCTAAGAGAACCATAGCTTCAGTATATTTTGTTCTTCATTTGTGTTGGACAATATGCATTTTTACAGTTTGGTATTATGCTTTATGGAGGGGCTGGAAGGAAGGCTGTTCTCTGTAAGCTTGGCCCTGAGGCTTGGCAGCAACACTGTAAAATGACTTTATCCCCAAACCAGATGTTCTAGTTGTTTTAATAATATCTTATGTTTCCTCCTCAAAATAAAACAAAAACTCACTGTATGAGAATGTTCCACAGTATTATGATACAACTTTTTGCTATCTGCATTTTGCCCACCAGATGGTAGCACTGAAATGAAATCAGAAGGTTACTTAGGTGAAATACTTACCATGTGCCCTACAGGTCAGACAGAAGTGCTCCTTAATGGCACATGTGGAGCTAATTGCAACTATCTATGGCATTTATACACTACCAGTCATTGTGGAATGTAAGCAATACAAACAATATTAAGAAAAGCAAAACTGTATTTGAAATGGACCCTCTTCTTGCCACCCTAAGGGGCAATTTTGCAATTTTAATCCTCCTTGGTTTCTTGCTCCGTCATCTTTCTTTCTGCTCCCATTATTAAAGGGAGGCATCTGCAAAAGCAATGGTTAAAGGGTAACCATAGCTAATTGACAGACTGTCGAAAACTGGCAACACAAAGCTGATTTTTTTTCCTAAGAAGACCCCAGTCTTTATTTCTAATTTCACTGGGGAACTCAGATGAATTTACTGTATACAGCAATGAAACTTTGCCTCACACAGAAAAGCTATTCTTAATCTCTGTGCTAGCTTTCTTAGTGTTTGGTTTCTGGATTAACATTACTACCATGTTTTTTTATTCGTGTGACAGGACTGATTTATTAAACTATACAGAAAGAACATGGCTTAAAATCCCTTAGTCCATTAATGCATAATGCAACAGATACTGCAGGAAACAGATGTAAGCATTGCTACCTTGAACCCTTTCAGCATACTTGTGCAGATAACTCTATTTAGCCTTTGTCTCGGTTAGTGAGCTCTCTATTTTGTTTTCCGGATGGTTCGTCATGACTTTGCCAATAACAGAGGCTTTCCAGGAAGGCTGATGGGATTGCCAGCTAATAACCAGACTACACTGTGCTCCTGGAGTAAAAAGCATATGAGGTGCATATTCTGCTGTTGCTACAGCTGAGACTGAAACCAGCACCCTGTTGTTCTAAGATAACAGACCACTTTTCTAGCCAGGACTGATGATAAATTTAGGCTCCAAAGGATTAGAATCAGTAAATACTGGTGAACATTGATTTCACTGTATACACACAAACCAATGAAAAATATTTCTATCTATAATAACCAAAATTTACAGATAGACAAAGCAAAAAATGCTGCTTGAGAACTATTAGAGTTTGATTTAAGGATATTTACTTTGCATATTTTGACACTTGACATTGACAATTTGTATTTTAACAGTTATAAAGCTTTAACTTTTTGAGTCAATGTGCACTGTCATTAAATTGCTGTCTGACCCCCCTCCATAGTTTTCCACAGCTGTGAAATTTTTTTAAAAAAATAACCAAATTCTGCTAAGCCTCACTAAGCTTTATCTAGCTGGCAAGTCCCTTTGTGTGTGTCTTAAATTCATCATGTAATATCACGAGAGAAGATATTCCGGCAAATACACTTTCAGTCCACATGAAGGGCTATCCCTTTATTCTATTGTGTTCATTGCAGCAGTTTTAATTTTACATATAAAAAATCGTTCAGTGAACTTTTAATAAGAGCCTACTAATTCTTTGGAAAGTATCTTGGAATTATATCATTTTAGGTTGCTGATGGATTTGTGCCAAAGTTTAGAAGTGAAAGAATCCTGGAACCAACCAAGTTTAATCTGTTTTATAGCTTTGTTACCAGCAAGAAACTTCAACAGATGTAATTTTCCATGCCATTTTGTGAACCTGGCCTGAGTCTCAAGAGAGTTTGAGATGGTTTTGAGTAAACCTGCATGGATCTATGGTTGTAGGTAGGAATTATCTGAAATTCTGTATTTTCACCTGGGTTCGACCCCAAACCAGGCAAAAATTGGTCATTTCATTCATGTTCCCCTTTAAAAAACCTAAAACCTCAAACTCTAAATTCCAAACTCAGATTGTGCCATGAAGAAGGTTTACATGAATTTCTTCTGTGATCCTGCTGAGTTTCACACATCTCTCACATCCAAAAATATAGTCTACTAAACAGACAAAGAAAGGGGATGTAGCAGGTACTAATGACCCAATTCTGTAAGCTGTCCATGCACAGAACTCCCAGTAATCTCAGTGAGAAGACAAGGTCAGGCCATAAAAATGTAAGTCAGCCTTCTTCTTTGGTAGGAAAGATGACCTCATTGGTAAGACACTTGACACTTCATGAGAACTATGTTCACATTTCTGACTCTGCCACAGACTTCCTGTGTATTCTTGGACATCATGTTTGGCAAAATCCTGGACCCAGTGAAGTCAATGGCAAAACTCCCGCTGACATCAGTGAGGACAAGATTTCACTTTAATCTGTCCCAGAGTTCCTAGTCTTCTCTTTGAATACTCTTTCCCCCATCATTTTCTATCTTGTCTATTTAGACTGTAAACTCATTAGCTCAGGGCTATCACTTACTGTATGTCTGCATAGTGCCTAGCACAATAAAGATCTGGTCTCAGTTGGGGCCTCCAGGTACTACTGTGCTACACTTGAGAAACAATAATAAAAGAGCGGGTGCAGCTATTGTGAATGTCTATGGATATAGCTCATATTGAGATAATTTAGTCCAAAAAGAACACAAGCAACACTGCCTGTTTAATCCTGAACTCTCCAACCTTTCTGTAAGAGTGGAGAGAATCTTTCTATACACCAGGCTTCCTAACTGAGAAAAACAACACTTCAACACTTCTGATACAACGGAAGCATTTGATGAGGCAGAAAACACATTAAAAGTTTGGGTTATTTTACATCGAGATCTCATTTCAACCAGTTGTAGTTCAAAATAGCACAGCATTCATGCCATCAGATGATGGCACAGAATATACTTAGCATTTGTGGAGAAATTTTCATCTTCAAGGCACTTTACAAACATTAAGCAATTTTCATTGAGAGGAGCGAGGAGAGACAGACAGAAAACACCATGTGTTGTGGTTCAGGGTTAACTTTACCTTTGACCCCTTTTCTGTGGACATCCCTTCCAGGTAACTGGCCTAGCACCTGCACATCTCTCAGAGTAATGCTACTTCCAAACACACACAAGGGTACAGGACACTATAGAAAGGAACAAACTCTGGCATGTAAAGTACAAAAGTATAATTAGACGGTCTACAAAAGAATTTGAAGAGCAAATAGCAAAAGTCAAAAAAACTAACAGCAAAAAATTGTTTAAGTACATTTGAAGCAGGAAGCTTGCCAAACAATCTGTGGGACCACTAAATTATTAAGGTGCTAAAGGAGTACTCAATGAAGACAAGGTTGTTGCAAACAGCAAAATGTAGTCTTTGGAGCGGTCTTCCCTGCAGGAAGGGAGATTTCCACACCTGAGCCATTCTTTTTAGGTGACAGATCTGAGGAATTGTCCCAGATTGAAGTGTCAATAGAGGATGTTCTGGAACAAATTCATAAATTAAATAGTATAAATCAGCAGGACCAGATGGTATTCACCCAACAGTTTTGAAGGAAATATGAAATTGCAGAACTACTTACAGTGGTATGTAACCTGTTACTTAAATCAGCTTCTGTACCAGATGACTATAACATAGTCTAATATCAGAGCTACTGATTCTTTAAAAAGGGCTTCAGAGGCGATCCTGTCAACTACAGGCCAGTCAGCCTAACTTCAGTACCAGATAAAATGGTTGAAACTCTAGTACAGAACAGACTTATCAAACATGTAGATGAACACGATATGTTAGAGAAGAGTCAACAAGATTTTGTAAAGGGAAACCATGCCTCACCAATCTACTAGAATTCTTGGAGGGAGTCAAGAAACATGTGGACAGGGGTGATCCAGTTGATAAGACATACTTACGCTTTCAGAAAGCCTTTGACAAAGACACTTACCAAAGGCTTTTAAGCAAAGTAAGCTGTCATGGGATAAGAGAGATGGCTCTTTCATGAATTAGTAACTGATTAAAAATAGGAACAAATGGCCAGTATTCACAATGGAGAGAGGTAAATAGTGAGGTCCCACAAGGATCTGTAATGGGACCTGTTCTATTCAACATATTCATAAATGATCTTGAAAAATGGTGTGACAGTGAGGCAGCAAAATTTGCCGACGCTGTAACATTACTCAAGATAGGTAAGTCCAAAGCTGACTGCAAAGAGCTATAAAGAGAACTCACAAAAGTGAATGCCTGGGCAACAAAATGGCAGATGAAATTCAATGTTGATAAATGCAAAGTAATGCACATTGGAAAACATAATCCCAGACATACATACAAAATCATGGGGTCTAAATTAACTGTTATCACTCAAGAAAGAGATCTTGGAGTCATCGAGAATAGTTCTCTGAAAACTGCTTTTCTATGGGAAAAAAATTCTCCAACCATCTCTACTCAGTGTCTACCTAGCAGTGTCCTACATAACTAAAAAAAACCCGACAAAGGGCTTGAGGATGAGTTGTTGTAAATAAGTCTTTTCTATTTCATTTTTCTAAAGTAATGTTCACAATCTGGCAACGAGAAACTGAAAAAAATCTTCAGCTCTTTGATTCATAGATTCATATGTTCAAAGGCCAGAAGAGACCATTGTGATCACCTAGTCTGGTCTCCTGTATAACACAGGCCACAGAACTTCTTCAAAATAATTACTAGAGCACATATCTTTTTCAAAAAGTTTCCCTTAATTAATTTACAAAAGGTAATATAGGGATAAGCTTCTCCTCTAGTGCACATGATCATGATTACTAGACCTATAGTCCCATAAACAATATAGCTCACTATTATCACACAGCTAAAAGAGTGGTCTTTCTTTGCCCCAGTGGTAAAGGTTTCTGTTTTGGAGTTGAAGGTCCAGGACTGAAGCCCTACTTATGCTTATGGTGTTGGTATGTGTATGTGGCTGTAGTACATTACACAAACTCACCATGATGGGAAAATGAAGGAGAAAATGTAAGTTGGAGGAAAGCGAGTCATCACAAAAATGTTGAGTGTACTGGAGCAATAGTTAATGATCTTTACTGTGAAAACCACTAAGCAACAACATAAACTAAGTAGTCACTTACATTCATAAAGCTGCACACTGGGTATCCGCTACTATATCTAGTAAGCTCCTAACAGAACTCATGTATTTCCTTGACTTTTAGATGGCATGTAGGATTCCACTTTCTCTGAGAAGCTCTGCGGTTGAAATCAGACCCCAAGAGTTATATATTCTGCAGCAAATGCAGCATTCCTATTAGCAATAGAAGATGAAAGGTTTTTTTGCCATGTCAGGTCAGAAATCGAGAGTATACCTTTCCCACCTGTATCTGAAAGGCAACTGAACCTTTCCTCAGAAAGATTACTGTTCCCAGGAACAGACTGCTCCATTTGAAAGTTGGAGTTCTGACACTTCTGGACTGGGGGGTGGGGGAAGTAAAATGAAAATGGTTTTGTATAAGAGTACTATCTTCTAATATTTTTCAAGATCCATTTGGGACTGATTAACCTCATATTACATTATTTCTGCATTATGAAAAAAGTATTTTCCAATCTGAGAAGCTTCAGAAGACAGAATATCACAAAGGAAATAAATTTTAATTGTTTTGCTGTATTAAGGTAATGCTGTTGTAAATCAGAATGGTTTGGCTCAGAGCAACTAACTTAGACTTAGGGCTCAGTCCTACAAACCCTTACTCATGAAAATAGTCCTTAAATCACACATGTGGTCCTGCTAACCCTCCTACTAAGAGGCACCTGTTACGGTGGGGCATCTGGAAGTAGACCATTCATTGACAGCCTGGGGAGCTTAGGAAACTGGTGCTGTGGAATGGACTCTGGCATAGAATGCAGGCTATGGGAGTGAGCCACTCACTCTTCCTTCATCTCTTGGGGAAAATATATGAGACTATAGAACTTATTTTGACTAGCTGCTCCAAGGATGGTTTTAATTATTATATCACTGATGTTGTAATAAGAGTATGACACAAAGGAGTGCTGGTAAGCGATTGACCTTTATTTCTTGGCCTCAATTATAAGGTATGGGTCAGGGTTAGAAAAAGTTATATCTTCTATCATATGGCAGGAGTCAGTAACTATTGGACTCTTGGGGCTGCTACTACACCCTTTTCCTCTCCACCTCTTTTAAAATAAAGTCCACGTAAAACATGTTAACCAAACCCAACAGACTAATTTAGCCAATTAATAATAAACAAGTATAGCTAGAGTGGGGAACAGGACAGGGCAGACGACTGCTCAAAACAGAGATTTTCCTGCTTTTTTTGTGGACATCTGTACGTAATCACTATTTGAGCTTCAGTGGTTTATCACCATGGCACACTTCATGTCCTCAAAACAGTTCTTCCTGTAGTGGCCTGATCAGTTGCAGAAGCGGATTCATCATCTGGAGCCTGTGTTTACTGCTCCTGTGGGTTTTCCATGTTCAGAGTTCCAGTGAGCTTGTTCATGTCTATCCTCAAGAAACAGAAAGACAGTGACTTCTTGGGTTTGTCTCCTACGACATTGACCTCAGGGTGGCTAATATATGACCTTGGTGCAGATAGTCTGCCTATTACCTTAGCAGATTGCTCGTTGCTTTGTTTTAAATAGCATCTCCCACTTGCAATAGGTGTAAATGTTGGACAGTCTTCTTATGTTCTTGATTCTTGGTGTATATTTCTTTTGAAACTACTTTAAACTTAATTGTCTTTGATTTAGGAAATTGCTTAGACACTTGCAATAATATTTTTGTTGTTCTACCCATAAGTCTCTGAACTGGTGAGTCAAGTGAAACATTATGAGGCATGTTGCAATATTTTAACAAAGCAATATGTTGATCTCTTTAATCCACCAGGATTACATATATTTTTAAACCATGTGTTTTGTTGTTTATACTGACTTTTCTGTTCACCATTAAACTGTATATCATAAGTGCTCAAAGTGATGTGCTGAAGATGATATTAAAATGCTAAGAAAAGTCCAGACTACTGTGATCATCTAGTCTGATCTTCTGTATAATGCAAGATACAGGAGTTCCCTGAATTAGTAATTGTTAGAACTACAGAATATACTTTAGAAAATATCCAGTCTCAATTTTAAAACTGTCAATGATGGAGAAGCTACCATAACTTTTGGTAAGCTGTTTGAATAGTTCAGTACCCTCACTGTTAAAAATTTGCACCTTATTTCCACACTCAGTTTTTGTAACTCCATATTCCAGACACTGGGTCTTGCAATACATTTGTCTGCTTGACTGAAGAGCCAGTTATCACATTTTTGTTTCCCATGTAGATATTTATAGACTGTAATCAAGTCACCTCTTAATCTTCTCTTCTACAGCTAAATAGATTGAGCAACTTGATGCTATTACTATCAGATATATTTTCCAATCCTTTAACCGTTCTTATGGCTCTTCCCTGAACCCTCTCCAATTTATCAACATCCTTCTTGAATTGTGGACACCAGAACTGGGCACAGTTTTCCAGCAGCATTACACTGTTACTCACTGTGTTGTACAACCCACCAACTTAAAAAAATTGTGAGCAATGCAAAGGGGGTGTATTGGAGCTGGAGTTCTGGCCCCTTATTTTCAATGGCAACATTCATACCTGGCCAGAATAGGACATCTCTGGTTCTATTCTCATTGCTCAAGTGAACCCTGTGAATTATGCTTAGCACTTCTGACCTTATGGTGTGTGGTATTATTACAATGTCCTTTGCACATAATCCCATCGCAGTAGAATAGGCTCATTAAGATTTTATGCTTAGAAGTACTGGAATAGGAAAGGGGTGTTATGTTGGCCATCCAAGGGATACTACGCTCGCAAACTGTTGTGAAGTTGGATGACAGTGTTCCTCATTTAAATGTGTCACATTTCATTCTGGAAATGTGCAGTCCAAAAGTCATTTTCTTTAGCCTTGTCCTGAAAGCTACTTTCTTTCTCTATTTAGTGATATTCTTGAAAGCATGCTCTTTTCAGGTCTGTATTTCAAATTTCATGAGGACTTTTACAGTTTTATAATCATTTTCTGAAACCTAGATCATCCTTTGTAAAATAGTTTACTATCTGTTTTAACTTGATGGATTTCAGCTTATAAACATAGTCATGAAACCATACACAAGCAAACCCTATATCAGGAACATTTTTCCCAATCTGAGTAGAGTTCTGGCATGTTTAGATCTCGGCTTTGAAAGTATACTCCCCTAGATAGTTATCTCACGGAACGATAGTCTAACCCATGTGAATTTATAAAAACTGAGTTCTTATGCTTTTTGTTAATCTTAAAACTAGGTCGGTCAAGCGATTAAAAAATTAATTGTGATCAATTGTGCAATTAAAAAAATTAATTGTGATAAATTGCACTGTTAAACAATAATAGAATACCATTTATTTAAATATGTTTGGATGTTTTCTATATTTTCAAACATATTGATTTCAGTTACAACACAGAATACAAAGTGTGCAGTGTTCACTTTATATTTACTTTTGATGACAAGTATTTGCACTATAAGAAAATAGAAGAAATAGTCGTTTTCAAGTCACCTAATACAAGTACTGTAGTGCAATCTCTTTATCATGAATGTTGAACTTACAGGCATAGAATTACATACAAAAAATTGCAATCAGAAATAAAACAATGTAAAATTTTGGAGTTTGCAAGTCCACTCAGTCCTACTTTTTGTTCCACCAATCACTCAGACAAACAAGTTTGTTTACATTTGCAGGAGATAATGCTGCCCACTTCTGGTTTACAATGCCACCTGAAAGTGAGAACAGACATTTGCTTTGTAGCTGGCATTGCAAGCGATTTACGTGCTATACTATTTCTTTTATTTATCATTTTACAGTGCAAAAAAATTTGGAATAAAAAATAATATACACTTCAATTTAAATTACAACACAGAATACAATATATATGAAAATGTAAAAAAAATCCAAAATATTTAATAAATTTCAATTGGTATTCTATTGTTTAATAGTATGATTAAAACCGCAATTAATCACAATTGTGTTGAGTTAATCAAGTAAGTTATCTCTGATTAATTGACAGCCTTACTTAAAACTTTTCAGTAGAAGTGCTTCTGTGACAACTCCCAAAAATTGTTCTCTTGTAAGCCCTGTGCTATTTGTATTGTTCTCTAACAGCATGCTGAATGGAGCACTTATTTATGATAAATTAGAGATTAATTTGCTTAGATATGTTAACATGCCGATGAATCTCTGTAAGGCTTCATCATTTTGAGATCAACCAAACAAGGGCAATTGGACAAATGGAAAGACCCCCAAACGATGAGACCTTACAGAGATAAATTCCTGCATGCTGCTAGATGACAATAGAGAATAGCATTGATCTTACAAGCACAATAATCACAGTATGTTTCATACATAACCAGTCTTACATGTCCCAATCAGAGATTTGTTCTTGTACAGTGTAAGTTTCGTTTCTTTGGTACACATTATACCGTCTCTCATTGCACTTAATCATTTTTACCCCAAATGAGCAGATCATCAATAATTATTTACACTCCATTCAGCTCCCCAAAGCTGTTTCGGTGTACCTCAGGTACCACTGGAATCCTGCAAGTGAATCACATCCACATATCTACCAGAGAAGGAATTTCTGTCTTGAATCGGGTTTGCCAAAACCCTTGTTTTATATCTAAAGTTGAAAACCCCCCCCGTAGATTCTGAAGTCTAGACATGACCTTCTCAGCTGTTCTCAAGGGATAGGGCTCACTTTTCATGGCCTCATTCAAATCTTTTGGATCTACACAAATCCTTAATTTATTTGGCTTTATTATGGTGACCATACCATTAACTCAGTCAGCTAGTGTCTGAGTTCATTCAAAAACATCTAATTTTACAAGTCAATCAAATTCAGCTTTACTTTTTCACTAGACCCTAAAGGGATTGTTTGTAGTGCATATATTTTTGGCAGCAAACCAGGACCTATATCTGTGTGATGTATTATATTCTTCAAGAATCCCTCTCCATTTAAATATCTCACCAACTTTAAGACTATTTATATTCTGTACAGTAGACAGTTTATATACCCTTCCTGATCATTTACATATACAATATGCTGTTCAAAACCACATAAAACATCCTGTTCCATTATTTTAAAATGTACCGAGTGGAATCTGACTTCACTACAGCAATGTCAGTGTGCCTTTGCCACATGGGCTCATTGTGCTTGAAGAACAGTTTTCAGTTTTGACATTGGGTGACTATTAACCTTTTTGCATATGCTATGTTTGATTATGCCACACGGTTCCAGAAGCTATTTTCAAATGAACTATGCATTCATTTATTTCCAATGTCACAAAACAGCCTGTTCTGGAACCTTGCTTTGTAAATGTATCCTGACAAAGAAATCTGGTTTTTAATCATAATAGGTTTTTTTTCCCCTAAACTAATTCTCCTTTGGTATTTCTTTGCAACTTGGTTGAAACCAACACACTGTTGCAAAATGATTGCTTTTATTACTTTCAGAAAACCACCTATTTGGTGCTGGGGGAAAAAAATCTGATCTCTGCTATTTGTTTACCCTTTTATTATTCATCTTTTTTAAAAAAACTACAAAGAAGAGCAAAGTGTGCACGTTTCAGTTTTGCCTGGAAAACAATTTGCATTGCCCTAGCAATAGAAATAGCTAGGAAAAAGTAACGTGCATAAATGACTGCAGATAAGGTTTAGATTTTCATGTGCTTCCATTTTTATCTGCACAGAATAGTCCGTATTACTTAGGAGGTAGGCAGGGACTAGATCCAATAAAATAAACAGGACCAAATCCAATAAAAATATTTGTTCTGGTCTTAAGTTTAAAAACAATTAAACTAGGCTGCATTAAGTTTGCACATGGTTTCCAAGTTTTGGGACCAGTCCTATAACACCTATCTGGCAATTAATCCTTACTCACATGAGTAGCCCAATTGACTTAATTGGGCCTAGTCACAAAAGTAAAGTAGGATTTGGTCCTTTTTCTGTACATGGCAAGCAGAAAACGGAACAGCTGTCTGGAATGAAGTGACAGAGAAAGTGGCCAAATTATTTCACAGGTATAATAAAATTACTTCTTTTCCTAGTGTGATCAGGATTTGTGCTTGTTATAATTTGACTGCCCCAGTTCACTTCCTGGGGCATGACCACATTCCAAAAACACTATAAATGACTGTTAAATTGTACCCAAGAGAAAACTACTGTAGGACTCAAGTAGCAATAGAAACGTAATTACACTCCAACTTTTAATGAATCTCCCTTTCATATTATTAGCTCTGAGTTAAAACTAATGTTGCTTGTTTGCCAGCTATTCAAAATCCATCAAAATCTATGGATGGGGACAGATCATAGAAAAATAAAATCCAACCTGAACCTTCATTCCAACTTTGAAATGGACCCAAAGCAACCATTTATTTTAAGTTAAAAAGAAGTTTGCATCATGTTTTTGTAAAATTATTTCCCTTTTCACACAAAGCAATATCCGGTGTGGTGGACTAAGCTAAGAGAAACCCATCCAGATGCTCCCCTGACCCTAATCCAGCATTTTAAAAGACCAACACTACCTATTGTACCATGAAGATATCAAGATCTGCACCTCCACCACGCTATGTGTAGATTGTCTGATGTTTTTTTAAGAAATACATGATCTATAATGAAAGACCTGCCAAGAACAAATTTCAGCCACAGCCCAAGTCCAAAGACCATTTGTTAGAAATTCATAAAGAGAAATCAAACGGAAGTGTCTATGTAAAGGGCATAAAAACTAACCATATGTAAAATTTCGGAGTGATTGGAGACTTACTTTTAGAGAAAAATAGAGATTTATGCCTCCATTTTAAGACCATATTACAACATAAATATCAACTATGGAGCCACTGCCAATCACCTATATAATGTATATGTATAATTTATTGCTTATATGATTCTCAGATATCATGGATACATTGCAAAAATTCCACATATATATGGTGCTTTACGAAGAAAGGTAAAGATGGATTGAAATCCTTGCCCCACTAAAGTCAATGGGAGTTTTGCCACTGACTTCAAAGGGGTCAGGATTTTACCCCATGTCCCTGCCTGCAAACATCTACACAGTTGATGAATTCCCAGATTTCTGCAAATTAGTCAGAAAAATGGGCATAAGTTTAAATCATCTAACATACACCAAAAAACATGCAATTAAACAAGTCTTCAGTTTAGCCTGTGATCCTTAACTGCTGTCCCAAATGATCAAAATTGGCACCTGTGCTTCTATGGGAGTTGATCTGTAGATAAGTAGGCCCTAGTGAAAGCTGTCCTGCTCCATTGTTTCTCCAGAATTTCTTTCTGCTCCTGTTGATTCTGGAAAAATAGGACAGATTTTAACAGAGTCAAAATCACAGCTTGTAAATTGAAAATTATTGTTTACACCAGATTGGTCTGGAATGCCCAAAAGGGCAAAGGTACATACTTCACTTGTTTTATAGCCTTGTCCTCTTATTGTATTATACCCTTCACATGCTAGAATATTGCCTGTGGAAATCATAAGTTAGCCGCTACTCTTACTTCTGTGGTCAGACAGACATGTTCCTTGTGTCACATGTGTCCTCTTAACTTTGATACTTTGTGAATATATTTAGGTGCAGTGACCAGGACTTTACCTGAATTTATCAGGACTTCCCAGTGTTTCATCGATTGTCCTAGTACCTCAGGAACTTCTCTGTGTCCTAGTTTGCCATTTCAAATGTTTTTTGTTTGGACTGTTTAACTACAAAATGTCGGTTTGAGGTACGTTTAACACTGCTTCAGGGTTTCATGGTAATCTCATTCGGAGTATTACATTTCTGGGGGCGGGAAAAATTCTGCACCCTTGAGAAATAATCCCATGGAGTCAGATGTAGGCAGCAGCGACACCAGACGACATTGCTTGTAAAGTGCAGTTGTCTTTTTATGAATATTTCACAATCCTAAAATACATTGCCAGAAAAAAAAGTGCCCTGGCTTTTGATTTTGAGAAAACAGTCACTGTATATTTAGAGCAAGATTGTGCCCTTTGGCCCAGCCCACAATAAGGGGGTACATGGATACCTCTTAGGCACAACTCCATGTGTGCTCCCTGCTGTACTGGGAGTAAATTGCTACAGGCCTTATAAGGTCACAGCTTGCTCCCCCCCTCACAAGTCCAAACAACTCTGCTGGTTGGTGCTTGGTGGAAGGATGGAACTAAGGCTTCACCCCTCCCTCCCGGCTTGCTTATGGGAGAGAGCATCATGGGGTACTGCCCCTGCTTGTCCCACCATACCCAGAACCTAGATCCAGGCAATAACATGGATGCCCCTGCTTTCCTGCATGACGGCATTAGACCAGTGCATAATCTAGCCCTTACTGATCCCCAAATGAGCACTAGACAGTAGAAAGCTCTTGTGACATTTACCCTGTCCTCAATGCTACTCATGGACCAGATTAGCAATCAAGTTTCTTGCAATTATCCAGATGACTATGCAACTGCCATTTATTAACACCTCTGTGAACTTATCCATTTGGTTAATAGAAGGGAAAAAAGTCTCTTTATCCTTTCTTTGTGAATGTTTTAAGTTTATATGAGCGGGTCATTCATTGTCTTCTTTGCTGGGACTGACATAGTCTTGGCACACAGGCATTCTTTACACTGCTTCCAACACACATGAGGTTTCTGTTTCATGTGTATGAGCTGTAAGGTATGTCTCCTGCAAAGAGGAATTTAAGCAGGGCAGATTGTGTACTTATTCCCCTCGGTATACAGCTCATTGCTCTGGGGTTAATCCCATTGAAATCACCGGGAATACTAAAGGGAGTAACTGCTCACTATGGGATACACAAACTGGCCCTCTAGGCCAGAGTCTGCAGGCCTGACTCATTTTGAGGAGCACTTAACTCCAGAACAAGGCCTATTGGCTAAGGGCATTAGAATCTGGCTATGGAGTTGTAACTTACGCTGCAAGTTGTCTCACTGAAATCAATGGATCTGACTTCAGAGTAAGAGAGTGAAAATGCAAGGGGCTACATCATCAGCCTGCTTCCAGCAGCATGCAAGAAGCAACAGTATGGTGCACCAGCACAAGGGAGAAAGGGGAGCCTTATAACTCCTCTGCTCCCTTGCACAGTATGCAAGACAGGCCACGATCTGGCCCAGCATGAGAAAATCTGGCAGCATCTAGCCCTTAGTGTTCTGGCAGGACCATCCTTTTCGCATTAGCAAAGGAATTGGCTAGGCCCAGATTCACCAGGGCTTCTTAAATGTCTAACTTCCCCTTTAGGTACCTAAATCCAACACCTAGGTACCCCTGGCATTCAAAAAGCCCTTGCTCGGCTGCCACCTACCTCTGTAGGTACCTACAGTTCTGCTGTGGACATGTGCACAGACACCTCAGTCCTGACGCTGCCAATCAGTTTGGCACCTAACTCACAACTAAGCCCTAGTGGAATTCACAGGATAAGATCTCCCCACATGTGCCACCTATTTCACCTGTGGGACCCAATCTGGTAGATGTACTCAGAGGCTGCCTTAAAGCACACCCACAGAATCAGGCCTCACATAAAGCATAGGCTGAAGATGTTGCAGTGTGGGGAGGGGAGTGGTACTGAGAGTGCCTCCTTCTATGCAAAAGCCCAATAGTTAGAATACACACCCAGAAGGTGGAAGCCCCATGTTCAATTCCTCCACTTATCAAATGTGAAGCAGGGATTTGTACCCAGGTCTCCCACCTCCCAGACAAGTCCCCAAGCACTGGGCTAGAGGAGGGCATTCTAGAGTGAGTTTATTTCAGTCTCTGCTATTGAAGTTGTTCCATTTCATATAATAAGTGTAACTATTCACTAAGCCAGAGACAAAGGTTGACTCTATAGCCCAGCAGTTAGGGAACTCAGTGGGATGTGGGCAATGCATATTACAGTAACTCCACCAATGAATATCACAGGTTCAAATCTTTGCTCCAACTCAGGCAAAGGTGGGATTTAAACCTGTCTCCTCCATCATGGGTGAGAGCTCTAATGATTGGGTATAGGGAGTTGCCTCGCCATTGTTTTCTTGAGAAAGCACCAGGCTTAGTCACTTGCTCCAAGAGGGGGTTTGCGGCTCTGAATCCCAAGTGGATGGAAACGCTTAACTCTCTGTGACGGGCAGGGCATATGCCACACCCCTCTCCTTGGCAATTCCCACTGGTTAGCTCTAAGGTGTCTCCTCCATTCAGCAGCTCTGTGGCTTCTGTGAATACTTTTCTAGGCTCTTAACCCTCCCCATGCATTCTATAGGGAGTCAGGACACCTAACTCACAGCTGTAAATTCTACTTGGGAGCAGGGCACCTAAAAGTCTCAACCAAAGTCCCCCTTGTGAATCTGTGCTGTAGTAGGCAAGTTCAATACTCGGTTTTCTACTGGATAATTATAATTGCAAACTGCGCCTCTCGCTCTCAGTGAAGGTCACTTCTAATCACTGGTGAGGTCAGTGTAAATAAACTCATATTCCAGTTCTTACATGTTATCACAGCAGTTTGTTTGTCTCTCTAACTCACAATCTTAACTAAGCCCTTATGTATAAAATGATTACGAGATATCAATGGAATGTAACATTCAGGCAGGATAACTGTTACCTACCAAGATAACCACTGGGATAAAACCACATTTGTTAAAAATAAATAACAAGGTGAAATAGATTTTTTCCCCTCAAATAAGATGAAGATTCTCACATCACAAAGTAAGAAAAAAGATTTTAAAAACAAATAAAGCCATTAATTGTAAGAGTAGATGATCCAATAGGCCAATGAGAAACCACCTGTACATCCACAGTACCACTCATTTTGGTACTTTGCACACAGAGGTCTTGATTCTCATTTACACCACAGACCCTCTGTACCAACCTTGGCAGTATAATTTACACTTGTTTTAAGACTTTGTTATGCTGTTGTAAAGGGTCATTACTGTAAATGAGAATCAGGCTCTCTGTGTCCAGAGTAGGTATGGTCGATACCTGCCATATCTAGTCTCACACGCCAACGGCCTACCTCAGCGATTCTCAAACTTTAGCAACCCAAAGACCCCCATTTTGATTTTTAAAATTTTGCGGACCCCCGAAACCCCTGCTCAGTCCCAGGCCACGCCTCCATGCCACCTCTTCCTGCCCCCTCTTCCCGCCCCCACTCCACCCCTGCATTTCCTCTTCCCTGCCTCTTTCCACCCCCTCCCCTAAGTGCACCTCATCCCTGCTCCTCCCGCTCCCTCACAGCGCATCCTGCTTGCCGCTGAACAGCAGCTCCATGCTGTGCAGGAGGCACTGGGAGGGAGGGGGAGAAGTTGATGAAGGGAGGGAGGGGTTGATCAGCAGGTCTGGCGGACTCCCTGAAGAACCCTCGCAGACCCCCAGGGGTCTGCTGACCCCAGTTTGAGACATGCTGGCCTACTTCATTTCCATAATCAATATTTGATTAGCTTTTTTTCCTTCTTGCATCCAGTGAGTTGAATTCTTTTCTTATAGATATTCTCTGGGATTTTCAAAGGAGCCTAAGGGACTTATGAGCCTGAATCCCATTGAAATTCTATGGGAGCAGACCAACTAACTCCCCTTAGGCTCCTCTGAAAATCCCAACAACAGGAAATATACTTTCTCCCAATTCTAGCTTTTTGATAGTGCTTTCATATGAGTCCTTAGATTATTTTAGCCCAGTGGTTCTCAACTTGCAGCCCAATCAGCACACAGCTGCTGCCCATGTGACATCCTCAGGCCCATACAGGTTGTATATATATATTGTGTGGCTCTGGCCCAAATAAGACAGAGAGAGCTGCATATGTGGCCCACAATGGTAAATAGGTGGAGAACCACTGTTCTAGCCAGTTATATTACAATATTGGCAAGCACTTTAGTGCATCAAAAGCTCACAGATGATACATTTAAATAGTTTGTTTCAGCTTTAGAGGTAAGTTTCAGTGATGTTCACTAGCCTCAAAATGGGGAATAGTGCTACAATCAGAAATGTTGTATTATTTATTAATTATTATTAATTATTATTATTATTGCAGCAGAACCTTGGAACCCTCATTATGGATCAGGTCCCCATTGTACTATGCACTGTACAAATACAGAACAATTTCACTAGAACTAGAATGAACATTTAAGTGCTTATGAACATTTATACATACAGGGTTCTTGTCAGTCTGTGAACAGATGCCATGTGGTGCTTCAGTAAAGGGCCCCTGTGAAGGTGGGAATTCAACATAAAATTAGAGATATCATCTTGTAAACCTCAGATAGGTTTGCCTTGGTTTTATATCTGGCTGTCTTAGTATTACTATGTGATTTCAAGAGAAACTGTAAACATTTTAATAGTCATTCAATACAGAGAGATTTCTAGAGTTGGTCCATAAGGGATCTTCTGTCACCTCATTAGGAATATACCACAACAGCAGAAATACTTGACTCCTTTTCCTCCATGGACAAATCAAAACAGAAAAAAGGAAGAAAGCAATCCTTGTTCCCGTCCCCCCAACTAGGAGAAGCACTCAGCTGCAAAACAACAAAGATACATTCTAGTTTCCAATCCCAAGGAATTATTTAAAGCAGGTTTTGGGGTTTCATTTAGATCTTGGCCAAAAAAAAAGTTATTCCTGGGCTAGTTCCAATGCAGCAACATATGAGGAGGGACTGAAACAGCAGCTTGAGACTGACTTCAGAACTGCAATTTTAAAGACAAGGAACTGAATTAAGTTGCACAGCATTACATCATCAACAGCCAATCAAATGATAAATCAATAGCCACAAAAAAACAGAAAATTGTTATTTATTCAGCTCCTACATTTTGAATGACCCTCAAGGGCTCAACCTACAGCACTTTTTACACTTATTATTGCACTTTATGATTACAAGATAGAGCATATATGCAGTTTGAAAATACGTTTCATTATAATTTTGAGGGGAGAAGATTAGCAATGGGTTGCTAATCAGTGGACTTCAATGGCTTGTGTAACAGTGAACTTGCTTTGCCTGAAACCTCAAATTTTATTTGCTTGTGAGCTCTTTATCTGCCATGTTATCTGTTTTCTTCTTAGAAAAAAATCTAACAATTTTCAAGTAGAAAGGCTATTTTAAAAACCCAGAAATATATTCCATGCAGATTATTGCAAATAGAACATTGGTCAAAGTGTTTCAGGGAAATTGGGGGTTGGTATTTTGCCAGGGTCACAATAAGTTATAGTTTCTGTGGGTATTAAAGATCTGTAATTCTTTCTCTACTGAAATGATGGATTCTATTAAGTGTTTTTGGTCTTAGATTACCCCTTGAATGTTCAAAACTGCTGAATCAGCAAACTTCACATTAGTATTCTCTTACCGAAAACAAACTGTTTCTTGAAATGCCATTTACAAAGAAAGATGTCCATAATGTGGACTAAATAGTGATAGTTTGAACTTGACAATCTGACCAGAATATGAGGTCATATGTAGCTGCACTTCCTCAAGAGCAGAGCAGAGAAAGGATGGTCACCCAGAGAATCACAGTTCTTCATGCTTCCCCCTGTTCTGAGGGAGGAATATGTCACTTTACCCATTTTTGTGTAGCAGCTTACTCACCCACTGTACCTGGTGCCTAATCCAAAACTCACTGAAGTCAACTGAAATATTATCTTTGATTTCATTGTGCATTGGATCAGGTCCACAGCCAACTACTTTGCAAGCAAGTTGGGATGACAGAGCCAGGACAACTTTCACTTCTCACCCCTCTCAGCCTTTTCCCCCACCCATTGGTTCATATAAGCATGTAATGGAGTGAGAGGCCCCTGGCCTCCCCACTGCAGTTGAGGCACCGTCTGAGAAGAGCCAAGCAGGGGAATAAAAGGCAGGAGGGCTTCTTCCACTGCAAATATGAGTAAGGGCTGTGACAATCAAGTCCAAAGTTATTGGGAAAAGCTCTTACTTTTTCCCATCTGATCTCTATGTAATTGTTAATAGTTGTCCTTTTAGATGTTAGATGTTTCAGAGCAAGCAGCCAAGTCACTTTAGGTATGTCTACACTTTGAGTTGGAGTTGCAGTTCTCAGTGTAAGGTGACATACCCACACTAGCTCTGATCAAACAGGTGTGCTAAAAACAGACCGCAGCTGCAGTGGTGTGAGCCACCCTGAATATGTCCCTGTCCAAGACGATAGGCACATATTCAGGATATCTAGCTTCTCCTGCCTCTCACGTTGCCATGACTACAATCTATTTTTGGCATGCTAGCTCAATTAGAGCTAGTGCAGGTACGTCTCCTCAAGCTGGGAATCACACCTCCAGCTCGAAATGTAAACATACTCAAAGTCCCACCACCCATCCTCCCTCCCTCCAGCACTTGAGTCCAGCCTTATAGAAAGTACCAAGCACTATAGAGCTCTTGAATTTTAGTAAATGGAGAGTGCTTATATCTCTTAGGCAGCTAATGTTTGCCTTATGTTGACTGCTGGAATCACAATCTTTGTTTTAATTGAGAGCAGCTGCAAATATTTCCATAAAGACTCATTACGAATCCAGCAAAGTAGTGCAAGTAGACAGATGTATGACCAAGAAGAATCTGAACAGAGTTGGCAACTAAGTCCAATAAGTTTTGGCTGTCCCACTGAAGGAAACCTTCTATAGCACCATTTAAATTTCCCATGAAATCAATTTCACTGAAGTGACAAAAATGTTATTTTGTAACATTTGTTAGCAATCAGGAAGAGATCCCTTTAGGTAACTTTGGACAGATGGACTTAGCAATTGGAACTGCTGCAATCTACTTGCTAACTCAGGGTCAAATTCTAAAAACTATTGTGCAATTAAGAAATATTACTTAAAACAATCTCCAAATCAAACAAGCCTATTCAAATTTCTTTGAAACTCTATCAGCCATTTCTAGCTAGCTAACTGCAATTTTTGGCAACTTCTGCCTTAGTATGGTGTGTCACAGTTTGGGTTTCATTCCATTATATTACATGTCCTCCTTTTAAGATGTTGCTTCTTAGTAAGATAAATTCAGTCTTTGACAAGTCTAAGAAACTAATTCTGCCATTTACTTACTGTGGCCTGATTTTGCCATCCTCATTGCTGTTTGTGTGCCGATAAGGATGGCAAAAATCACATTTGGTGTGATCTAGTGATTTTGGCCCTGGCTCAGCAAGCCAATTAAGCATGTGTCTAACTTTAGGCACATGAGCAGTTCTGCTGAAGGTCTGAATCAAGAAAACAACTCTATAAGCTGTTAATAAAGTATAGTTTTGTATAACTACACTCGATATTGACTAAAAGGGCAACTATAGAATGAAAGAACAGAACACAAGTGATGGGGGGCATTCAAAATTAAGAGTAACAAAAAAGATCCTTTCTTTTCTCTACCTTTCAGGAGCATTGTTGTTACTTACTGAGTATCAACAGTAGGCTTGGCTGCTGTTCAGAACAGAAGGCATAGCTCTTCTTCAAAGAGAAATATCACACTAGAGATTTATGTTATGGTAGAGTCCAAAAGAGCTCAAACTTGTAACTTGCTGCAAACAGTTGTAGCCCCATGGATTTCAAATCTAAGAAGGTGCCCTAGTCCAGCCACATTCTACAAGTTGCAGAATCAGGGTCTAAGCTGGATAGAAATGTTTAGACCCGTCATGCACTGGGATGGCCAAAAGACTGATGCAAAGACATGCAAAGTTAACATGGGTCCTCCCATTGATTTCAATGGGCTTTAGACCAGGCCCCATCTGACATTCCAATATTGCCTCCCACAAAAAAATAATTTCAGTGAAGACTTTTATTGTACTTTGGAGAATTGTCAAAAGCTTTACACTTCTTTCAGAGTGTATTGACGTGGTCTACATGTTACACTATTTCTAACTGCAGCCTAACCAATACACTATGTTACCTCAAATTACCTTTTACAGACTTCTGTGGTAAATAATATTTTCATAACCTATTTTCCTTTTTATTACTTTCCCACATTGTCTGAATATTCTGATTGCAGAGTCCAACGTTAATCCAACCCCTGTAAAAGCTATCTTGAAAAGTTCAGTCCCATTCATTTTGGGACTGTGCCACTCATTTTTACAACCAATAGTTATCACTTCACATTCCTTTTGCTATGTACTAGCTCACTGCATTGGAAATCCGCATTCTAATGATCTGGTTTACTGTGTGCTCTCTCACTATTGCTACTATCCCTGTTTGGAACAGTTAACAAATTCAGTATGTTCAAATTTGTTTTTTCTAGTTTATCATGAAAGTGACCTTCGTCAGGTTCCAAGTTCTGACACATATGCAACGTATTCAAAAAGTTTGATGTAGTGTCTATTTAAAAAAATATCTGGATAGACATAACAAATTCATAAAATAGCTGATCACTTCTTCAAACCTAGATGACTGCTATTCATTATGGGCTAGATTACGACTTGGAATAAGCACCCACAAAGGAGGAAGAACTCCCCTGACAGGCCTGCACAGGCTTCCCAGATCTTGACTCTAGGCACATGCTTCCTTCTCATGGGGCAGCTAGGTAAAGGACAGAGCAATGGCTCCCAATACTCTCTAGCCCAGTGGTACACAAACCGTGGGTCAAGCCCCAAAGTGGTTAATGACCCTATTTTAATAGGGTCACCAAAGCTGGTGTTAGACATGCTGGGGTCCAGGGCTAAGTTGAAATCCACTACCGAGGGCTGAAGCCAAAGCCTGAGGGCTGAAGTCCTGGGCAGCAGGTCTGAAGTCTTTGGGCTTTGGCTCCCCTTCCCAGAGCAGCGGGGCTCAGGTGGGCTCAGGTTTCAGTCCCACCCTCCTGGGATTGTGTGGTAAGTTTTGTTGTCAGAAGGGGGTCATGATGCAATGCAGTTTTAGAACCGCTGCAGTCTAGCCAATGCAGCTGAGTTGCCATCTAGGGTATGATAAATTGTTGCTTGTATAGGTCAGCAGAAAATTACTGGTCCCTGAACCCTAGAGCAAGAAGGAATTGTGCCCTGTAGGTTTATCACTGCATCACAATGCCATCTGGGGTGGTGCAGTTTACATGTCAACCCCCTTCTACAGGGCTGTGTCCAGAGTTACAGTCTAGCTCTACATTCTTTTGAAGGGCACATGGGGGAATGGAAAAGGTGGGTTACGGGAAAGTCTCATCTTGACCAAGAACACTATGGTTGTAGTGTAAACTTAGCACATACAAAGGGTCTAGCACTAGTACCAGTCTCAATAATTTTCTTGTATGGATTATTTTTATATATATGTATTTCCATGGGTTTTATTTTTATTACTACAGAGATTTAAAGCAACAACTGGATGTATTCAAAGAATTTCTATGAAGGCAGTTTAACATATCTCTCTCTCTCCCATTTCTGTGTCTATCACATTGTGCTTGGACAAAAAAAATGAAATTGTCAGTTAAAAAATTACAATTGCAAAAATTGTCATTTTGAGTTTTCTAGGGGGAAAAATATTGCTGACTGCCAGTAATACTGTTGCCACCACAAATTTATCTCAATAAGTCAAATATTGCAATCGCTGGTTGGTCTTCCTCTACTTATTTTGCATTCATACTGGACTATGTGCTCTTATGATGTCACCTGCTCTACTAAATGCATGCTTTTAGTTCTTGTGTTAGGCTGATTCAAGGATTCATTTTTCATCTTCTCCTGCTAAACTGTTCAGTTCAGCCAGAGTCCACAAATTGCCATATGAGTAAGAATTTATACTTCCATCAAAGACAAGCAGTAATTACCTTAGTGGCCAAATCTGCAGATGTCACATATTATAAGTAAGTTGAGGCTAAGGATGATTGTGAGGAATTTCAGAAAGACCTAACAAAGTTGGTAATTGGCAACATGAATGTAGATGAAGTATAGTGTAGTCTAAACAAAGTAACATGAACTGAAAAGAACAATTTGAATCACGCATTCACAAGGATTTGTTTTAAACTAACTGTAACAACCAAGGGACAAGTAAGGGAGACAAGGTGGGTGAGGTAATAGCTTTTGTGGGGCCAACTTCTGTTAGGGAGGGAGACAAGCTTTCAAGCCACACAGAGCTCTTCTTCAAGTCTGGAAAGCTTGTCTCTGTCATTAATAGAAGTTGGTCCAATAAACCTGGGACCATCACGGCGACAACTACACTGCATACAACTGAGGGAGAAGTATCATTCAGGACAACACAGTAAAAAGAGTTTCTCCATGTGGAGTGTTGGTCAGTGGGATGATGGTTGAAGAGTTCTGGTGCTAGGGGGATCTGGTGGGTCTTGCAAGAGATCAGCTGGTAGATGTCAGTTCATATTGTTATAGTTTTTTGAATGTGCATGAGCCCAGAGCACTGGTTAGGTGCATTTATATAAACTAAACCAAACAAAATAAAATCACTAAAGACGTTACTATGATCAAAAAATAATTAGCTGTTTATGTTACTAAAAATATCTTCATTCATAATTATACTAACTCGGTAGAAATGTATCAGTCCTCATATTTCATGGCAAACCAACCACTAGCTACCTGGAATTAGAGAACTTCATCCCTAGAAATTTTAGTACATAGTTTTTTCATTATGGGGATCCTGCATCTTCCTTTGAAGCATCTAGTACTGGCCACTGATAGAGGCTGGATAGCTGACTAGATTTGTCAATGAACTGCTCCCAAATGACAATTCCTGTGCTCCTACACAGAGCACTATGAAAATGGTCTTATAATTATTATTTAAGTATTAAAGTCAAGTACAGTGAGCACCAATTAAAGAATGTGAGCCAGATCCTCAACTGCTGTAAACTGGCACAACTCCACTGACTTCAATGAGGCTATGGCAATTTATACCAACTGAGGATCTGAGCACAGCTCCTCTAAGTTATTTAGGTGCCTAATTGCCATTTATTTCTATGAGAGTTAGCCACCTAAATACCTTTGAGGATCTGGGCTCTGTCCCTTTCTATTTACAGCAATATCTTAGGTACATCCTATATACTTAAAATGGGAAATAACATCAAAATCATGGCAAATTCAACTTAGTAAGTATAAAAAACAAATTTCTGAGATGCTCTGTCGTACAACAATACAGTATAATAGTCACACAGGGCAAGCCAAAAAAGGGGATTTATAACTGTGCTTTAAATCTTTTATGGAAAAGTTCTATCATAGAGAGTAAATCAGCAGAATTCTAAAGAAATTAATATAAAAACCTGTATTATAATAGAGAATTATATTTCCTCTAGAGAATTTTTAAGACATTCTATACAATTAAATAAAAAATTATAATCCTGCTACAGAATTTTATACATTTCATATGAGAATTCTATAGAATTAAATGCTGTAGGATTTTTCAGTAAAGGATACTTTAAAGACAAGATATGGCCACAGAGAATAGTGGGCACTTTGAAATAATTACAATAGCGGCCAATTTTACTACATGCATGTTTAGGGCTAAATTTTCAGTTGGTGCAAATCAGTTTGACTCCAATGGAGGCATGCTGATTTACATCAGCTGAGGGTCTGGCCCTCATATTCTATATAAATGGGCTGTCAGGACAAATATTTGAAATATTTATTTTTCACCACAAAGGCTGGATTCAGGTCAGCTGAATGCAGGAAATTCTCTCCAATGAAGGCTACATTCAGTTCAAGGATGAGATTTTTGTCTCCTTAAAAGGCTGGATTGAGTCAAATAAATGCAGTAGTTTTTAACCCTAGAGGCTGAGACTAGGTTGATTAAGCCTCAGCTATGGGAATGCAAAGGATAGTATACCCTTCATGTCTGGGAACTAGAGATGTCTGTTAATTGGTTACATACATACAGTGCTTAATTTGTGCCAGGGCTGAGGCCTGCCACCTCTAAGCTTAGGCATTTCATAGCCCTGGTACCTCTGGGCTTGCTGCATCAGTTGTGAATGTAAAAAAATTGCTTCAGCCCAAGCACCTCTTTCACTACAAATTAAGCACTGCATATGTACATCCAACTACATTGGCCTGGTGGACAAAATGGGGATGGGGTGATGGCAGGCCTCACATCCTCAAGAGGCCTGGACTACAGTTATCTTATACCAGCATTGCTGTGTCAGTCAGGGCTGTGGAAAAAAATCACACCCTCTAGTGACATAGCTCTGCTGACAAAACCTCAGTATAGATGCAGCTTTGGCAATAGAAGAGGGCTGCTATCAGCATAGCTAACATTGTTCAGAGGGGTGGTGTTCCTATACTGTCAGAACTCCACCTTCTGTCAGTGTATACTGTGTCTACACTAGAGGGCTATGCTGACATAGCTATGCTAGAATAGGCTCTGTATTGTAGACATAGCCTAAGATGGTAACCCCTTTGTTGTACCAGTATCACCAACTCAAACTGAGGAACAGAGTCAAAGAGTAGAAATAGCAGAGCTAAAGGTGGAGTGCAAACACCAAGCATCTGTAGCAAGAACAGAGAGTAAAGTTAAGCCACATGCTCAAAACAAAGAGGCAAAAAGGGAACAGGACTTGTACCCAGTCATGTGAGAATAATCCATCCATACAGTGTGGTAGTTGCCAAAAGGAGGAAGGAGATGAAGAAGAGGTGTTGGCAGTGATCAAGAGAATCATTTGGAAGCAGTGATGCCAGAGAGTAAGATGAAAGAAAATTTAAAAAGCAGTGGGAATAAGGGATTGGGTCACAGAGGGGAAAAAATGGGCTGAAGAAGAAAGGCCCCGAAAAAAACATCTGCAGACAGCACTAGCGATGAGGGAGAAGGAAAGGAGAAGACACACACCCAGGTGCACCATTGCCAAGCAGCCTGAAACAAAAACCAGCATCATTTATGTGAGATTTTTTCTCCCCCTCCTTAGATCAAAAGGAGAGCAGCAATGCAATTTGCTCTTTGTGCAGAGCACTTTTAGCCAAGGGAAGGAGGGTGCACACACTGGAACATCTGTTCCAAGAAGCCACTTGAAAAATAATCTTATAATAGCATGGGGAAAACATCTGTGCAGCATGCAACAGACCACCAATAGTGCAGGAGAGGAGGAGGAGGAGGAGGAGAAGGATGGCTAGAGTGAGGGTCAAACTGGAATGGGACTAAGTCAGGGACAAGTACCCCAGTTAGCGGCATGACCTACAAGGGCAGGAACTGCTCATAGGGTCTCTCTTTACTTTTAGTCCTCAGCAAGAGGCAGACAGAATTCTCACCCACTGTGCTGTGTTTATTTGGCAGATATTATTCAACATGTGCAGCTTTGAAAAATCCCAAACTACAATCAATGTGTCTGAGTAGCTGCATAAAGAGATCCCTGACCTCCCCTCCCCCACAGCTCCCACTCTTCCCTCTTCATTTTGCTCTTCACTGCTGATAGATGCTGAAACAAATTCACTGCTAGCACAGGCAGCAAAAACTCAACTGAAGTCAAGGCAGTTAGCCCAATTCACGCCAGCAATAAATTTGTCATATTATATGCAGTTAAGGATTGGCAATTTGTTTGAATCTCCAGCCTCGATAAAAAACACTGCAGTGCAGAAAACACTGTAACTATCTCTCTCTGACATACACACACATGTAATGTGCTTTTGTTGGACCTGCTTTCATTTGTTTTAAGGAGAATATGCAAAACAGCATCTTGCCGCATACACCAGCTTCAACAGAAAGTATTATGTGAACAAGGCAGGATCCTTCTTTGCCCCACTTGGTAACACTTCATAATAGATTTCTAAGCAAAACTGTGCAAATCTGACCAAGACTCAGCCTTTGGCTTGAACCTGGATTCCATAAACAGAAAATGCCTCCACCTTGTGTGTTTACATGTTGACAAGAATAAAAGAATCAAGACAACATTCTGAAGGTCTTCAATAAAACTGAGCCAGAAACATTTTTCCCCTCTTGTGAAAATTTTCAAGATTTTTTTTAAAAAAAAAGTCATCCCAAATTGGGATAAAAAAGATGAAATCTCAAAAATGTTTGTGAACCAAAAATAAAAACAAAACAAAAAAAGACTGACAAGCAAAACATTTTGTTTCAACAATTTTGAAACATTTAATTGAATTTGACCCTTTTTTAAAACTCTGCTGAACTTAAATTTTTAAACAAAAACTCAGTTCAAACTGAAAAACGTTTTTTCCCCCCAAAAATTGCCAGAATAGGGCATTTTGACAGTTTTAAAACTTTTTTGCCAGTTGAGAAATTTGTTGAAACTAACCCTTTCTTGTGAAAAGTTTCAGATTCTATGAATCAATATTTTTGATAAAAATGTGCCCTCAAAAACTCACAACTAGCTCTAGTTTTAAAACTGTACAATATACAAACATTAAATTATAGTCCATATGTCAGCTGTATGATACTGCAGGCTCACTCACTCACAAGTGATTCTCCATGAGCTTATTAAACTAAGGATATGACCAAGTTACATTAGTGACGAAATGGAAAGTGGCCACATCACTGTCCCATTATTGATATAACAGAGTTAAACCCTTGAAAGGAAGCAAAATCAATTCATTTCTATTCAGATTGGAGTAATGAGTATGCACAATTGCAAAGGTTAATTAGAATGGTGACAGCATTATTATGAGATTTTTAATTCAATTTAGCTTATGAGAATGAATAATCTTTAACAGGCACTTCAACATCTATCAATGAAGAGCTATATATGTACCAAATATTTTCTTATTATTATTCATTTAAAACTATACACGTAAGTGGAAAAAGATTCGTCTCTAAAAACTGGAAAAAGCCAGTTCAATCCAATTCTGGAGAAATTCCATCCACCAACGCTCTGAAGGAGGCTATTGAGTTACAACATTTCATCATCAGAACAAGTTTTCTTTGACTGATAAATTGTAATCTGTAATAGTCTGAAACCAGGCTTTAAACTAGGTTCACCTGGGGAAGGAGACCAAAGCCCTGAGATAAGTGGGGAAGTAGGATACCAAGAGGAAGCACAAGCATGAGAGTACAAGAAGGGAGGACTTCTGCCTTATACCGAGAAGGCAGGATGATCAGTGAGTTATCTTAAGTGCCCGAAGTGCAAGAAGCCTGAGAAACAAGCAGGGAGAACTGGAAGTCCTGGCACAGTCAAGGAATTATGATGTGTTTGGAATAACAGAGACTTGGTGGGATAACTCACATGACTGGAGCACTGTCATGGATGGATATAAACTGTTCAGGAAGAACAGGCAGGGCAGAAAAGGTGGGGGAGTTCCAATGTATGTAAGAGAGCAGTATGACTGCTCAGAGTTCCAGTATGAAACTGCAGAAAAACCTGAGAGTCTCTGGATTAAGTTTGCACATCTGAGCAACAAGGGTGATGTATACTATAGACCACCAGTTCAGGGGAATGAGGTGGATGAGGCTTTCTTCCAGCAACTACAGAAGTTACTAGATCACAGGCCCTGGTTCTCATGGGGGACTCCAATCACCCCCATATCTGCTGGGAGAGCAATACAGCAGTGCACAGACAATCCAGAAAGTTTTTGAAAGTGTAGAGGACAATTTTCTGATGCAAGTGCTGGAGGAATGAACTAGGGGCAGAGCTCTTCTTGACCTGCCACACACAAAAAGGGAAAAATTAGTAGGGGAAGCAAAAGCGGATGGGAACCTGGGAGTCAGTGACCATGAGATAGTCGAGCTTAGGATCCTGAAAAAAGGAAGAAAGGAGAGCAGCAGAATACCGATCCTGGACTTCAGAAAAGCAGACTTTGTTTCCCTCAGGGAACTGATGAGCAGGATCCCCGGGGAGAATAACATGAAGGGGAAAGGAGTCCAGGAGAGCTGGCTGTATTTTAAAGAATCCTTATTGAGGTTGCAGGAACAAACCATCCCGATGCGTAGAAAGAATAATAAATATGGCAGTCAACCAGCTTGGCTTAACAGTGAAATCCTTGCTGACCCTAAACACAAAAAAGAAGCTTACAAAAAGTGGAAGATTGGACAAATGATCATGGAGGAGTATAAAAATATTGCTCAGGCATGCAGGAGTGAAATCAGGAAGGCTAAATCACACTTGGAGTTGCAGCAAGCAAGAAATGTTAAGAGTAACAAGAAGGGTTTCTTCAGGTATGTTAGCAACAAGAAGAAGGTCAAGGAAAGTGTGGGCCCCTTACTGAATGAGGGAGGCAACCTAGTGACAGAGGATGTGGAAAAAGCTAATGCACTCAATGCTTTTTTTACCTCTGTCTTCACAAACAAGGTCAGCTTCCAGACTACTGCACTGGGCAGCACAGCATGGGGAGGAGGTGACTAGCCCTCTGTGGAGAAAGAAGTGGTTCAGGACTATTTAGAAAAAATGGACGAGCACAAATCCATGGGGCCAGATGCACTGCATATGAGGGCGCTCAAGAAGTTGGCAGATGTGACTGCAGAGCCATTGGCCATTATCTTTGAAAACTCATGGTGATTGCGGGAGGTCCCAGATGACTGGAAAAAGTCTAATGTGGTACCCATCTTTTAAAAAGGGAAGAAAGAGAATCTGGGGAACTACAGGATAGTCAGCCTCACCTCAGTCCCTGGAAAAATCATGGAGCAGGTCCTCAAGGAATCAATTCTGAAGCACTTAGAGGAAAGGAAAGTGACCAGGAACAGTCAGTATGGATTCACCAAGGGCAAGACTAACCTAATTGCCTTCTGTGACGAGACAACTGGCTCTGTGGATCAGAGGAAAGCAGTGGACGTGTTATTCCTTGACTTTAGCTAAGCTTTTGATATGGTCTGCCTCAGTATTCTTGCTAGCAAGTTAAAGAAATATGGGCTGGATGAATGGACTACAAGGTGGATAGAAAGCTGGCTAGATCATTGGGCTCAGTGGATAGTGATCAATGCCTCCATGTCTAGTTGGCAGCTGCTATCAAGCGGAGTGCCCCAAGGATTGGTCCTGGGACCGGTTTTGTTTAATATCTTCATTAATGAACTGGAAGATGGCATGGATTGCACTCCCAGCAAGTTTGCAGTTGACACTAAACTGGGAGGAGTGGTAGATACGCTGCAGGGTAGGGATAGGACACAGAGGGACCTAGACAAATTAGAGGAATGGGCCAAAAGAAATTAGATGAGGTTCAACAAGGACAAGTGCAGAATCCTGCACTTGGATAGAAGAATCCCATGCACTGCTACAGACTAGGGAACAAAGGGCTAGGCAGCAGTTCTGCAGAAAAGGTACTACGGTTTACAGTGGACAAGAAGCTGGATATGAGCCAACAGTGTGCCCTGTTGCCAAGAAGGCTAATGGCATTTTGGGCTGTATAAGTAGGAGCATTGGCAGCAGATCGAGGGACATGATCACTCTCCTCTTTTTGGCATTAGTGGGGCCTCATCTGTATCCAGTTTTGGGCTCCACACTAGAAGAAGGATGTGGAAAAATTGAAGAGAGTCCAGAGGAGGGCAACAAAAAAGACTAGGGGGCTGGAACACCTGACTTATGAGGAAAAGCTAAGGGTACTGAGATTGTTTAGTCTGCAGAAGAGAAGAATGAGGGGGGATTTGATAGCTGCTTTCAGCTACCTGAAAGGGGGTTCCAAAGAAGATAGATCTAGACTATTCTCAGTGGTAGCAGATGACAGAACAGGAGTAATGATCTCAAGTTGCAGTGTGTGGGTGGGGGTTAGGTTGGATATTAGGAAAAACTTTTTCACTTGGAGGGTGGTGAAGCATTGGAATGGGTTACCTAGGAAGGTGGTGGAATCTCCTTCTTTAGAGGTTTTTAAGGTCAGGCTTGACCAAGCCCTGGCTGGGGATGATTTAGTTGGGGATTGGTCCTGTTTTGAGGGGGTTGGACTAGATGACCTCCTGAGGTCCCTTTCAACCCTGATGTTCTATGATTCTATGAAAGAGGAAGATTTCACCATATGCAGAGGGAAATTGGCAGTGGTTCATTGAACCCCAGAATGAAAAATCCTTCATCAGATAAGTGACGTACTTCAAGAACTGCCTTAAAACGTATCCACAATGCGGGAATCTGCCCCCAAAATGAGTGAAACCCAACAAGCCTGTAAAAAGTATTATTTTATTTATTTATATTATGGAAAACCACAAATACAAAGATTATTATTTGTATTGTGATAGAACCTAGGAGCCCCAGTCACAAAACAGTCACTGTGCTAGGCACTGAAGAAACACAGAACAAAAAGACAGTCCCTGCTCCAAAGGGCTTACAATATAAGTAGATCTAAAAGTCCTAGAGGTTCATGTTCATTTACTATTAGGCCAGATCCCCACCTCCATTAAAGACACCTGCAGAATGAGGTCATAAGTGCCAAAGTTTCATCTTTCAGAGTGTCCTGTATATCATCTCCTCCTGGAGGGAAGTGTTTAAGGGGCCATGTAGTGGTGAAGAGAAGAGATCTTCCAACATCAAGATTCTTAGAGATCCCAAGCAAGTACCAATCTAGGTAACCACATAAAAGTACAGATGAGATAAAAATGTCTGATGGTGTTTATCAGTGGTTCTCAACCTATAGCCTGTCGGCCACCTTCAGCCCAATCAGCACACACTTGCAGCCCATGTGACATCCTTGGGACCACACAGATAGTATATATGTTCTGTGGTTATGGCCCACATAACACAGAGAGAGCTACATATGTGGCCCACAATGGTAAATAGGTTGAGAACCACTGGTGTATATACATCAAATTATCACAGATTTCTCTCTCATGCCTCAACCCCATTTCTGTTTAATGCTCAGCCTAATGCTGCAGTAAGCAATCTTCAGTGGCTACCAAGATAACATTGCAAAACTGATAAGAAGCAAAGGGATCCTTGTGGCTCCGGGGCTAGGATGCAAAATGTATGCACTTGCAAGTCCTGGCTGAGGACTAAAATAATGCCAGTAATTGATGTGTTTTAGTAAAGGGCCTTCAAGTAATACTCAAGATGCCTGATTCACTGATGTATCTAACCCTTTTTATGTTACTCAAGCAACATATAGGGATCGTAAACTTAGTGGATCTGGCCTGAGAATCCTCAGGTGGCACAGGACAGCCACAGTAACACCTCTGTGCAATTTCTCTTCACAGCCCCCATTGCAGTGCTGTGGCCAGGATGAAGGGAACGTGGACAGCTTGCCTTTGAATGCCAAATATTTCCAGATGCCACAAGGGCCTTCTTTGGCTATAGATATCTGAGAGTAAATTAAGGTGGACCAGCCTAAAAATAGAGGCAGTACAAAAGTGGTTTGAAGCTTGGAGCTCAGTAGTTTGAGCATTGGCCTGCTAAACCCAGAGTTGTGAGTTCAATCCTTGAGGAGGCCATTTAGGGATATGGGGCAAAAGTGTGTTGTATGATTTAATCGGGGACTAGTCTTTGATGGGGGTTTGACTAGATGGTCTCCTGAAGTCCCTTCCAACTCTGATATTCTATGAGCTGATCATAACCCTATGAAGAACTAAACTCCCTGGAAAATCAGAGTGGCAGATATAGGGCTCAATTCATTCCCACCAGTATAGGTGCTGCAAACTGTAGGTATGCCCTAATTCAGCATCCTTCTCAAAAAAGGCAGATTTAAATTCTACTCAGGGCTCCATAGCAACACAAAAGCAGAACATTTCCCTTTGTTCTTGCTCTTCCCCTCTTCCTAGTTGGTGCTACTCACATTTAGGGCTGTTGTACCAGCCTGACCCTCACAGAGCTCTCAATAAACTCACTCCCACCCCATCAGCTCCTTCCTGGAGCCTCTGTCTCTCCTATGCCACCAGCCTGACCCTTCCAGAGACCACACACGCCATCCCAATACTTCTGGAGTCCTTGCCTCTCCTGTACCACCCTGTTCAATACTTTAACCTCCCTGCCCGTGGGCCCAAGGCCCTTGGGTGATGGATCTGTCCCACATCCCAGACGCAGCCAGTCCCCAGCACTGAGAAGAGCCACCACAGTGCTTCAGCAGCCAGGAGATGAGGGCCCAGCTAATGGCAAGACGCAGAGGGGAACTCATCTGGAATGCTGCATGATGCACAGTGGGACCTGGGTGCCAGCTGGATGGGCCACAGTGCGCTTCCTCTCAACCATGTTTGGAAAGGGACCATAAATACACCTAAAGTCTGCCAGTGGGGCAGTCACACAACCTCTCCCCCTATCTCCACCAGGGATGAACCTTCATATTTAGACCAGCCCTTAGCTTAAAGGCCATTTGATTGTTCTCTTGTCTGTGGGCTACAAACACTGAAAAATGCAGTCAGATAAGGAGGTCAAGATGTGAGGGGGAGTTGGAGGAAATGAAACTGGATATACAGGCAGGGGCACACTCTAAGGGCCTGGTAGGTTAGGATGAGCAGCTTGAATTTAACACAGTAAGCATCAGAAAACCAACGAAGGATTGAGGTATAGAAGGAGCGTGAGATGGCTTTAGCTGAAAGATTAAGGACAGATATGATGGGGAGATCTGAGCAATAGTGGGACAAGAATAGGTTATAGTAACCAAGGCAAGAGATGTCCGGCACTTTGATTTTCTTATGGCATCTCCTCCCCATTCTTTACAGACAAATCTTTTAAGTGATCTGGGAGGCGTGTGCTTGCTCAAAAGCTCCAATAGCTGCAAGGATCAATTTTGTGCTTCAACGTATTGTACCTCTGCCATCAGCTATCAAGGACCTGAGCATAATACCTCCCCAGATCCCTAAATTAATTCCTCAGCATAGTATTCATGGGCACATCATCCAACATTCAGAATACCCTCTCCTTCGTTTGATTACTAAGAGTACCAAAAATCCAGCAGAGCATGCCCTGCTCTTTAATCCCAGTCATATTGGTTGAGAAGCATTTGCTCAGGGTGAGTCACTCAATGTGTTTCACTAGCATTAGTGTTATGCCAGTTTCCCTCTAACCCTCAATAACACTTCCATTAATCTGGACTGGCTGCAGATACTCCATGGAATCCGCATCTGGCATGTTCATGGTACAGTGTTTGTAATGCAGGTTAGACTCTGGTATGCTAAGAATACTTAACTGCAGTAGGAGACAGACGCACTCCTATCCCCGCTTTCATGCTCAAAGCAGAATTAACAAAATTGGAACTCAGAACAGGAATCCTCCACGCCCTGTATCTGATCCTGGTGTGTTATCTGGGTAGTGGTCATATGAGAGAAGGCTCAGTTTATGAAATCATAGTACTTGTCCTTCTCATCATCCATCTCAGGAATATAGTGGTGAAAATAGTGTCCCTGTAGTATCTGCACCAGCCTGCTTCCTTTTGGAGGTAGTAGATGTTCCTCACCCCCTTTTATATTACTATGCAAAAGCACTGCAGTTTGTGATACTTAAAGTTGTTCTAGACATAATATACCTAACACAGAATTAGAAGGGAAGGAAATGAAAAGTTAAAGCTACCAGTGATATATATTCTATACTCCTCGCCCAGAGACACATTCCTGCCACCATACACCACAGAACACACCACAACCTTAATACTGGCCAAGCAGGAATGTCAGCACTGCTTTCCTCAGATAACGTGTATGCACCCACCCACCTTCTCCCTCATATCATCTCTTCTGCACAGCTCTGTAAAATTCCACCCACTTAGATTTCACTTCTGAACTGGCTGAACAGTTTCATGAGGGTCCTAGTGTTTGATGAACCAGCAAGTCCTTTGTCAGATTGTGCTCACTGTGAAATTTTTCCTCTCTTCTCTGACGCAAATCAAATTAAAATCCATTCCCTATGCACTATGCCCCTATCCAGGAAACAGTACTGAGATGTATCAAAAGTGAATTTTGTATTTCTCTCCTAACCTGTTCACACTGCATCAGAGAGTAGAAGTCACTGAAGCAGAAGGTCTTTCCAGTTGGCTAACCATGGTGTAGAAGGATTCACTCACGAAGAACACTAGTATTTTGTTAATTAGCAAAAAGAGAAAAAATTGCCTAGCCTCAGTAGAAATCACTAATGGAAATGTTTGCTTTTCTAAAGTTCATAATAAACAACCTTAAGATGAAACTTCTCAGAAAATTCAGGCTGTTCTCAGTTTTGGGTGGTGAAAGTTTGGGACAGATGCACAACATTTTTAGTGTCAAATAAACAGTTGAACTCCCACTCTCAGAGCACAATCGACTACAACCTTCTTAACTAAGGCATCACAGCAGCTCTGCCATAATTCCTAGCTCCCTTCTGTGTTCTCTGGTGCTATCACCTGGTTCCAATTTAGGGTTCATTTATACTACAACAATAAACACATTTGGAGACCTGGTTAACAATGTTTCTTGTTACCCCTCTTGATTAAACTACTCTCCATCTTGTAAAATAGATGTGACATGAGTTTAAGTTTTGCCCTTGAACCATGCTACAGAAATTGTAATGTAGACAAACCCTCAGAGACTTCAGCTGAAGTACTGGGGTTCTTTTTTGAGGCTGCACTTCTTCCAGTACCTTGATCACATCTTTGACGTGGTGTCATGAAGTGCTTCTTTCCATTTATAAAAATCCCATTCTATTAAGTACCCAGTTAAGTAGAAATAATCTAACAGAGAAGTAGCATAATTCAGCGACATACCAGCTGGCAGGCATTTGGTGTCAGGGTTTGAGAGGATCATCCCCATTTACATGGCAGCATATACACATTTGTTTGTATACAAGGAAGGAATGAAAATTTGTGGGCCAAATGCTTAGATGATGTAAATGGGCAAAAAACGATTTAAGACAAAGGAGCTGTTCTCATTTACACCAGCAGAGAATTTAGCCCATGTACCTTCCTTCAATACTGGAAAATTAATTTAGAATTCATTTTGGGATGTTCTAATGTGCATATCCCCACTTCTGCTCCGTGGACTGGCTGCGGATGCTGCTACTGCAGTTCCAATTATCACAGGTGCTCCTTCTCACGCTCTACATGCTGTTCATTCTCATGTGGCCTTCTCTTTCACTCTTTTGCTCCTGCTACTGTTGCTCTTGCGGATTAAAAAGTATACTAGTTTTTAAGAAAGTCTGGCAGGAGGTCACAGGCATTACAGGGAGAAAAGGTAAACATGGTGAGAAAAGGATAGGATAAATTTACATGACGAGCGTAAGAATTCTAACTGATATGTACAGGTAATGTCAACAACTTAACACAGCGAGAACTTTTACATGGACTCTACTTAACTCCTGAGAAGTTGCACTGGTCTGGGATGTCGGGGTGTAACAGGCAATGGAAATATTCACATCACACAGGTTGTTACTTATCACTGAAAGATTTTTCAAGTATTGGCAGCAAAGTAGAGGATAAAAGGATTTGTAAATAAAATGTGGGGTATTTTTATCTGTAATTTTAAAAAGACTATATATGTATCTTCTTAGTGACCTCAGGGTCTACTTGTTTATTAAGTAGTAGATAAAGGAAATATGGAAATCTGCTTTATGAGAAAAGGGAGCTGGTCCAACCAGTTCAACTTTTAGTGAAAGAGTTTCTAGTATCATTGGAGGTGTTATGTTTCCATATATCAGAGCCAAAACATACAGTTTTCAGTCTAAACATGTTCTTCTTTTAGATTTGGAAAAAACAAGATGACAAAAAGGAAAGTCTCCATGGCAGAATACAGAGAATGTATCTTGGCTATAACTGAATACAGGATCTCTGAGAACAGAATGGCTGCTGTCTCTGCCAAGGGTATGTCTTCACTACCCGCCAGATCAGTGGGTAGTGATCGATCTACCGGGGATCGATTTATCACATGTTTAGATGCAATAAATCGATCCCCAAAGGTGCTCCCCCTCGACTCCAGAACTCCAGCTCGCCAAGAGGCGCAAGCGGAATCGACGGGAGAACCCGCTGCCGCCATGAGGATGCCAGGTAAGACAACCTAAGATGCACCGCCTTCAGGTACATTATTCAGGTAGCTGAAGTTGCATATCTTAGGTCTACCCTCCCCCACCCCCACTAGTGTAGACCAGGCCCAAGAGACAGAGATCTTAGAAATGTGAAGCTGCAGTACACAGAAAACAAAGGCATAGCAACTGCAAGTTACTTCCATTATACTGCTCTACAGCCAAAATGCTTCTGAAATAAATGTAGTCAAACTTTACTAATTCTGGGTCACTGAGAATGAAAATGATGCTTAAAATTGTTGATTGGCTCTAGTTTTCAAGATATGCTATTGGGTCAGTATATACGACCCTTGACATGGGAATGGCGGAGGATAAGTGAGTTATAAAGGGAAGGGATCTCAATTTAAACCAGAAATGACTGAAATACATCTTTGACTGGATCTATGAATAAATCTATGACTGGGTTTGGACAGTACTTGCTTTTTAGGCAAAACAATGAATGATGCAATCTGAAGCTGGTATTGCGTCATACATGATATGAATTGCATCATGTTATTCCTAGAAGTCATGGATGATGCAATCATAATGAAGCTTACATCACTCTGCTGAACAAATGGCCCTATATCAGCTCTAGAAATCATACAGTGTCGTGCTCTCTTATTTGTCAGTGTTTGATTTTGCAAAGAGACACATTTCTGTTTAGCCAAAGTGAGCAGAGATGCCTCGTACTTGTGTGAACAGTGCAGATAACTTCTGCTATGTTTGTGGTGAAGTGACTTTTGCATCACATAAGCACAGTATAACCACTATGGTTAAGAAAGCCTATCACCTTTATTTTGGCTGCAAAATTGGAGATCGGGACAAGAGGTCGGCCCCACACATATGCTGCAACACTTGTGCAACAAATCTTTGCCAGTGGTTGAACAGGAAAAGGAAATCTATGCCTTTTGCAGTGCCAATGATTTGGAGAGAGCCAACAGATCATACCAGCAATTGTTACTTCTGCACGGTGCCTCCAGTTGGGAAAGGTGTGTCAAAGAAGAAAAAGTGGACTGTGCAGTATCCAAACATTCCATCAGCTATACGTCCAATATCCCACGGAGAAGGACTGCCGGTTCCTGATGCACCACAATCATTCTCACTTGAGTCAGACGAGGAAGAGGAGGAGGATGGGAGAAAATGTGGGTCCTGTGACATTGATGGTTCAGGACCAGAAGTTTCATCCTCTTCCTCTGAACCACACCTCATAACACAAGCTGAACTGAATGACCTTGTCAGGGATTTGGAACTACCCAAGAGTAAGGCAGAGCTGTTGGGCTCCAGACTACAGCAGTGGAATCTCCTGGCAGGTGATGTTAAGGTTTCCATGTTCCGTGACCGTCAAAAGGATCTTGTCCCATTCTTCTTCATGGAAGGTGATCTTGTAGCCTGCAACAACATTGATGGTGTGATGGCAGCCCTCAACATCATTCACGATCCAGATGAGTGGAGACTCTTCATTGATTCATCGAAGACGAGTCTTAAAGCTGTTTTGCTGCAAAATGGCAATGTTTTGCCATCAATTCCAGTTGGTCAGGCAGTCCATATGAAGGAAACCTATGACAACATGAAACAACTTTTGAGGTGCATAAACTATGACCAACATCAGTGGCAGCTCTGTGGTGATTTGAAGGTTGTTGCTCTCTTGCTTGGTCTGCAGACTGGATACACAAAGTACTGCTGTTTTCTCTGCGAATGGGATAGTCGTGCAAGAGATTCCCACTACATCAAGAAAGATTGGCCACTCCGACAGTCATTGGAGCCTGGGAGGAAAAGTGTTCAGCATCCACCACTTGTTGAATCAAGGAAGATTTTGTTACCACCCTTACACATCAAGCTGGGTCTGATGAAGAACTTTGTCAAGGCCATTGACAAAACACAAGCAGCTTTCAAGTACCTCCGTGGAAAATTTCCAAGGTTAAGTGAAGCTAAGATAAAGGAAGGTGTCTTTGTTGGTCCTCAGATTCGTGAACTTCTTCAAGATGATGCATTTGACCATGCACTGCGTGGCAAGGAAAAGACGGCATGGAAAGCCTTCCAGTCAGTGACAATACATTTTCTCGGAAACAACAAGGCAGACAACTACAGGCTGTTGGTGGAAAACCTCCTCTAGGCATACAAAAGCCTTGGTTGCAACATGTCACTAAAGATACATTTTTTGCACTCTCATCTAGATTTTTTTCCACCGAACTGCGGAGCAGTGAGCGACGAGCACGGCGAGCGATTTCACCAGGACATTGCAACAATGGAGAAATGCTTTCAGGGCAAATGGAGCCCATCAATGCTTGCAGACTATTGCTGGACAGTGACAAGAGATGCTCCATTTAATGAATACAAGAGACAAGCCAAGAAGCGCCCAGTAGACACTGAATAGGACTAAACTATGTACATAATAGTTTTTTGCCTTTTGTTTCATAATACATTTTATTTATATAACCCTTTTGCTGATTTTTAAAGTATTACATAAACAGGACAGGTGAAATATTATCATGTAAAGCAACCATAAACACATGAAAAGACCTAGGTTTACAATTTATGATTAAAACTCTACTATCTACACAATATACATAGACATAAAATGTAAAAACTTAAATATCTTAGAAACAGTAGCCAATCAGTTGTTTTAATTGTCATGTTTGAATTCAGCACATCAAAATACATAATCAATATCATATTTTATCTTTGAAGCAGACGACTTCTAAAAAACTTAGACCAGTGTTATAAGGGGAAAAGCCAAAATGAAAAGAATCACATGACGGCTTCTTCACACATAACCTGCCACTTGAGATGGACGGTTGTGACTGTCCAGAGTTTATTTTAAATGTTTCCTGTGGTACAGAATTGAACAGTTGTCCAGGTGCATCACAGTGTTTTTGCATCTTTCTATGAAACAGTCTGCATTAGTTACTGTCTGACAGAGAATGCCAAATAAAATGAGCAATTGGTCTGTTTCAGAGAAGAAACACTGGGATTGCCAGAGATACAGGCCAGTCTGAAAAAGCTAAATTTGGAATGAAAGATTTATAATTCTCCTTAAAACTCAAACATCCATAGGCTATTCCACTGTTGACAATGTTCACCTGCCACAGCCTGATCCACAGGATGAATCTCTCAGGTTGCTACTTTTTTGAAGTTTTCTTTAATCGAGGCACGTTGAACTATAGGAATGGCATTGTCTGTACATCTCTGATTTGGAGAAACCAGTAAATATGACTATAAAAATGTGAGGCAGTTTAGGATTTGGCCTACGTAGGGGACTGTCTTTTAGAACTATATTGTCCATCTTAACTGGCCACTGACAAAATATGGCTCTGCCATTACGAAGTGTTGACACTAAGGACCCAATCCTGCAAAGATTTACATGCTTGACTATGCTACATACAATGCATGTGTCTTTCCAGAATTCAGACTCTTCTGAGCAACAAAAGACATGACACTAAAGGCACCGCAAATGATTGGTGGGTTGAAGGAATTGCTTTGTAAGGAAAAGTTAAAAAATAGCTAAGTAAGCATAGCTTTTCTAAATGTTGACAAAGAGGATGTGGAGAAACAACAATCATCCACAAATATTCGAAGGTAGTAAATAGCAATGGGTGAGAAATTATTTAAGCTGATACATGGCAATGTAACTTGGAGTAATGGAATGAAATTAAGAAAGGGAATAGGGGCTAAATATCAGGAAAATTCTCTTGACAGATTTATTTGGCTGTGGCATAATTTCCCAGCACTTAGGACACTTTTAAAAGTGGACTGGACAAAACACTAGTAGTTGCCCTGCATACTACAATGCAGTATCATACTGGGAGGGAAAGGACCTATGAGGTCTTTTTCTACCTGTGACTTATGAGTCTCTGAGTTGATGTTCTAAGAGAAGATGAGTCCTCATTTAAAGGGTCCCAATTTTACAACTATCAGAAGAAATCACAGCTTAGCAATACTTCTTTCACATGGTGGTTTTAAAACATTTGCATTTTTTTTTCTGGTTGGATTCACGCTACTTGAGTTTCAGACTGAGTTCACATGAAATTAAAATCACAAAACAAAACAATCAAAATCACCAACCACGATTTTCGCTTTCAAATGGAAACAATGCAAAGCTGCAAATATTGCAGGGTGTGGCTGAAAAACCATAAATCAGCCCACATTCATAAATCTTTCAAAAGCCTGGACTGAGATTCCAGAAAGTAACAAAGCCCGACATAGATAAGTTGCAAATTGTTTTTCAGCTTGTAAAAACTGAACTAATGGCAAATTCTGATCTCAACTGGTAATAGAGATGATGTCAAGGGAATTACTCCAGATTTACACTAATGTCTCTGAAATCAGCATCTGACACTAAAATCTTCATAATTCTTCATGAGGATTTACACAAGTACACATATCCCCAGAACAAGGACATTTACTAATTCAAAATACTGATCAATTAAAACTCCATCTGATCTGAAAAATGTGAGCACTACCTGCTGAAGTAATACAAGTGATATGAAAAATGTGGACCTTGCACACACAAAAAAACAAAACAAAACCAAAGCAACCACTGTTCCCTCTAAGCTGTGCACGTGTGTTTGCACACACAGATCCTAAACCCTGCACACATGGCAAAAAACAGCATGCACAAAAATTTTCACAGAAGCAATTTTTTGTGCACACAGCCTGTCAAAAATTTGCACAGAAGAAATTTTTTGCGCACACATCCTGTCAAAAATTAGAGGGAACATTGAAAGCAACCTGTGACAGGGTGCTAAGCAGAAAACTGCTTAACCAATCCTCTGTCACTCCAGCTCCAAATAAGGGAGGTGAATTGGAGCTGGGTAGATCACCTGGCCCTGACTGGGGAAGCTGGAACAGCTGCTGCCTCTTCAGGCTGGGGCTGGATAAAAGCCCCCCAGAGGGAGGAGCTGGAAAGAGGGAAGCTGCACTAGAGCAAAGGCAGTGAGGGAAAGCAGAGAGAAATAGCTTCCGCACCACACGCTCCCGGCTGGTAGACTGTAAGAAGGGGACTACGTGTGTGGTGGAAAGGTGGTGGGAACACAATCTGTAAATAAAAGCACCTGCTGAGCACTGCCCCAAGGTCTCTATGTGACTTCCTCAGCCCAGCAGGGGCAGGAGCCAGGAGGGCCCTTCAGAGACCCCATTACACAACACAAGAATCTCATGAAGAGATTGATCCAAAGACGAAGTTGATGATGGAATCAAACACATTAAAGCAAGAATCTGAGAACCACCACTCAAGTGTATACTGCAGCCACAATTCACTTGAATTTAGAGAGAACAGATAATACAATTAACTGAGAATCAGAGAGACTTGCCAGAAATGAAGCAAATAAACTCCCCTTTTCCAGGATCATCTGCCTGTTTAAACATTAAAAAGGAAGTTTCAAAAATTCCAATAATATCCATCATCTATAGTTCCCTCGAGTAGTCATTTGGATGGTGTCAAAACAGCTTCAGCTGCTAAAATTCTTCTCCTTGCTTTGGCTACTATACAGTGCACACAAACACTGTGCAGAAGCCAAAACTAATTAAGCCAGACATTGGAACTCAAGAGCCATTGTAGCCTTCACCCAACACATGCAGGTGCCTTTTGTATACATAACCTGTGCACACTACAAAGAGATCTTTAATGAACATTCAGACTCACTGGTGACATCAGAGTTTTAAGAACTTAACTTCCCACCAAAAAAAGACTGGCCATTAGACAGCTTTCCAAGTTAACTGTACGCTGTTTCATTTTTATTTATACTTGGGAACACTTTACTGAAAATTAACAGTCAAACTGTACAAAAATATATAGACCTCTGTGTTTGGATGCTCAGTATGACATATTTTAAAGGAGCCCCCTTGCCATAATAGATTGAGCGTCTGCTATCCAAAAATCCTTGAAGAACTCTTAAATTGTGTGCTCAAAAACTAATCACTGGTCACTTTTCTAAATGTTATCTTTAGGGCCTGATCACCATTTTGTTACTTCACCTTTATCCCAGCGTCCTGCTATCAATTTCAATGAGTAGCACTGAGGTAAAGCTGGAGTACTGTGTGAATCAGGCTCTTCCATTACAGATTAAGATAACAACCTTTGGACTCAGTCAAAAATCCAGGCACAAAAACCATGTATTTAGAAAAATAAAAATAATAATAACTTAATCCATTAAGATGGTGAACTGAAAATTACAGAGTGAAAAAAACAGTACTGGTTTGGGGGAGGCACATTGCACCTCACCAAAATGACCATGTTTAGAACATCATATCAGTCAGGTCAGTTTAGAACATCATATTTCAAGGAGCAGAGAAGGATTGTAGTTAATGCAATGGCCGTTTCTTGTAAATGATATAATGCTCCACATTCCCACTCTGCCTCATTTGCCTGTGTTTTCTTGTTCTTCCTTTAAACTATAGCTGACTTTATACCACTGTCCTGTAGTCAGGATGCCAGGTATTCTGCAGTCCTTCAGATTCAGAATTTGTTACAGAACCCAGCCTTTGCTGCAGAATTGTACTCCTTCCTTCCTTGTGACTGGTTTTGTAATTGGCGAGCCAGTTGTGACTGGTTGCTGAGCTTTGTGATTTTATCCTCATGCACAATTATTTCAAATTTGGTGACAATATATACCTCCAGACCAGTGGCACCACTATGGGCACCCTCATGGCCCCACAATATGCCAGCATATTTATGGCTGACCTGGAACAACGCTTCCTCAGATCTCGCCCACTCACGCCCCTTCTCTACCTACGCTACATTGATGACATCTTCATCATCTGGACACATGGAAAGAAACTCTGGAAGAATTCCACCACGATTTCAACAGCTTCCACCCTACCATCAACCTCAGCCTGGACCAGTCTACACGAGAGGTCCCCTTCCTGGATACCACAGTACAAATAAGTAATGGTCACATAAACACCACCCTATACCAAAAACCTACCAACCACTTTGCCTACCTTCATGCCTCCAGCTTCCATCCCGGACACACTACACGCTCCATTGTCTACAGCCAAGCACTGAGGTACAACCACATTTGCTCCAACCCCTCAGACAGAGACCAACACCTACAAGATCTTCACCAAGCATTTTTAAAACTGCAATACCCACATGAGGAAGTAAGGAAACAGATAAACAGAGCCAGACGTGTACCCAGAAGCCTTCTGCTGCAAGACAAACCCAAGAAAGAAACCAACAGACCACCACTGGCCATCACCTACAGTCCTCAGTTAAAACCTCTCCAACACATCGTCAGTCATCTACAACCCATCCTGGACAACGATCCCTCACTTTCACAGGCCTTTGGAGGCAGGCCAGTCCTCTCCCACAGACAACCTGTCAACCTGAAGCAGATTCTCACCAGCAACCACAAACTGCACCATAGCAACTCTAACTCAGGAACCAATCCATGCAACAAACCTCGATGCCAACTCTGCCCACATATCTACACCAGCAACACCATCACAGGACCTAACCAGATCAGCCACACCATCACTGGTTCATTCACCTGCACTTCTACCAATATAATATATGCCATCATGTGCCAACAATGCCCCTCTGCTATGTACATCAGCCAAACTGGACAATCCCTATGTAAAAGGATAAATGGACACAAATCAGATATTAGGAACGGCAATATACAAAAGCCTGTAGGAGAACATTTCAACCTGCCTGGACATACAATAGCAGACCTCAAAACAGCCATCCTTCAGCAAAAAAACTTCAAGACCAGACTTCAAAGAGAAATTGCTGAGCTCCAGTTCATCTGCAAATCCGACACCATCAAGTCTGGACTCAATATTAACTGTGAATGGCTCACCAATTACAAAAGCAGTTTCTCCTCTCTGGGTGTTCACACCTCCAGATCACCTGCTGGAAGTGGGCCTCCCCTCCCCTGATTGAATTTACCTTGTTTTCTTGCCTGCTATTTATACCTGCCTCTGGAGATTTCCACAACATTCATCTGATGAAGTGGGTCTTAGCCCACGAAAGCTCATGATCCCTAAAATCTGTTAGTCTATAAGGTGCTACAAGACTCTTTGTCGCTTTTGCAGATCCAGACTATCACGGCTACCCCTCTGATACTAACTGCAAGCTATTTCTCTCAGAAGTAGTAACTGCAAGCAGGAGCAAATTACAGGCAAGATTGCAGAACCATAGTATTTTTCTAATTTTATTTCATGAACAGCATGGACAAGGCAACTCTATAATTGTTCTGTGCAGCACAACGACATTACTTGCAGCTAGGTTAGCAGGAACTTAAGTCATACAAATGTTTTGAGGATGTTCTTCTGGCAAGTGAGCCCAATGAACAGCTTTCAAAGGAAGAAGTGATTCTGTATAACCCCAGTTCAAACCTTCAGTCTGAAATAGCCACAATGAATGTGTTTCATTATTAACCAAAACCAGGCGATTGTCGTTTACAGAGGTCAACTACCTTTCTTCAGTTGGTGAAGAAGTTTGTCTTTTGGTTGATAGAGAGGCATATAATGCAGCCAACAATGAGTAGCATCCTTCAGAAGACATTCAAAGAAGGTGCTGCTCAATTATAGAGTGCACGGTATTGAACAGTTCCAAAATTATCACACCACTGCACACAAGTCTTGCTGCACAGCTATACCATAAATCTGGGTGTGACAAGTTCATTGACATACACTACACCTTCATGAATCCTGCATCAGTTCATCACTAGTTCTGCAAAATTGGAAGTTCCAGTATCTGTCTGGCAAATGTTGGCTGACACTCAAAAGGTGTCTGAGTCTGAAGACACCAAGTCCTTACAACATGTCATTAAAGAACTTGATGATGCTATAAGTCAACATATGCTACCACCACTGGAGGAATTTCAGACATGGGGGTGGTAAGAGCATGATTAGAAACAATCGGTACCAGAACGAGGTAGGCTTGGGGGGCTGCCACACCCCAAGGCTTGAAGTGGCGTCCATCATATACAGAGTTTACAGTTTGATTCAATGACTCTAATTATTCTCACAATATAAATTGTTCCAGAACCCCTGCTGGAAACTTCACCAACATACCATGTCCCATGCTTGCATACTTTGCTGCAACAGGCCCAGCTATGCCAGGGAGATGCCAATTTATATTCTTGTTACAGTAATTTTCCCTAAAGAAATATACCATGCCTTTGAATCTGAGGATTTTGCTGTGTGCCAGATTCCTGGTGGAATTTGGAGTGACATGGGGAAAAGAGAAAACCATTAGAGACTTACAGGGCAGTAGTGGTGTTGAAGGACTGACCAGAAAAAAAGACTGCTCTTGGTGAGATGGACCTTCACAAGACATGTTCTGAGTGAATATGCAAAAGCTATGAGAGAACAAAGTGGCCTAATAAGAAGCAGCAAAGACAAAGTCCACAAACAACTCCTTGCCTCTGCACTGAAGAGGGATGAAAACTATGTTACAGCTCTTTCCAGCCATGTCATCAACAATATGACAAACCCATTTGATCCTGGATCACATCCGGAGGTGCTTATCAACATAGGCACTAGACTGCATGTAAGTTAGATGTAAAAGAGTCTCTACTGAAAACAACAGATGGTGAATAACAGATGAAGAGATTTGGGAGAGGTACACTTGATTCTGATGGCATACGTAGCTTCATCTGCCCAGTCAAGATATCTGACATCAAAACATTTGCTAACATGGCCTCAAAGATCAAATTTAAATTTGGCAAAGATGGGGAATCACAGCAGCTATACATCCATAAATTGTTTCCCATGGAGCCCTGTTCCTAACATGATGCAGAGATGATATTTCAATGGCAACTGTTATTAGTCACCCAATAGAACCTGTGCCTATGTCCCTCTACCATGGCGAAGGAATAATGAGAAGAACAGAAAGGTGAATTAGGGCATCAGCTGGAAGCTCAAGCTGAAAGAATCCATGAGCTAAGAGCATGCAATAAAGCAAACTCAGTGTACCTCAGAGATACCATGACTGTGATACACACAATGGTTGGAGACAAATTCCACACATACAAAGAACTGGCTACTGAGTACTGGAGGCGGTTCCTAAAAGGATCTGACAAAACTAATTCTGTAAGCAAAGTCTTTGACAGATGTGACAACAATAACTGTGAAAACTGCAGAAAGACAGCACTAGACAGGATCTCAGATGGGATGCAGGAAATACCAGATGATTGGTGGATGCCCTGTGCTCCATGGGAAAAGTTTCTAAACAACAAGCAGTCACTCATAAAATTCTTCTGTGAATACGTGGTTCAAAATGCACTTGAGAATGTAGGAGCACACCCAATACAAACACTACTTACTGGAGGCTTTTCCAGTGGTGAAGTAACAAAGTCCATCACTGGTAGAGGTGTTGAAACTCAAGACTTGGACAGTAATCAAGAGAAAGTGGACACAAGGATGCTTCTGCATACTATGAGCCAACATATAGGCAAATGTGGGTCTCTTGATGTCAAAGGATCCATAGTAATTAGGACACCTGATACAGGTGTTTTGGTCCTTGTTGGACATTACCTTCCAAAAATGGAACACATAGATAATATGTGGATTGAAACAGGCATCATTACCAGGCCATCTGACATGTGTTGTTTCACACTGGTGTGTGCAATTTGGATTGCACCTGACTTCTGCAACATACTTAACAGAAATATCATGCCTATTTGCATGGTGGGCGGGATCTGTATTCATTATTGTTAAAACAAAGGGAGCTTCAGAGTTTATGGTGAACCTCCTGTCAACTTCAGTGGTTCAAGCCATTAGCTAGTCAGTGTGAGAAATGGATCTAGGACCCAGAAATCCCACATCTAACCACTATCTCACACTTCCACCTTTTGTATTTATATGAATTAAAGGATTTCCTTGGACAAATAACGTATTTATAATCTTTTATAAAAGATTCACTCTTTTAAAAATATATATAAACAGATAGGGGAAATTACTTACAAACCACCACATTTAAATCATGTGAAACTAAATGTAACAAAACATAAATAAAATGAAATTAAGGCTAGCATTCTATGCTTTATTAGTGCTGCTCTACCTCTTTATTCCACTGTATGAAAGGGTAGCTTACCATTTTGAGAGCTCTGGCAATTCACTCGGCTATAAATTTGCAAGTTATTGCTTTGGGTTTTACGGTTAGTAGAAGCTGCACAACTAAAGCGCCAGGCATATGATTCTTTGAACAGTTATGTAATGTGATTTTTAAAATTTATGGATTCCATGTATTTTATTCTAAACATTTTCCCAAAAACATTTCTTCATGGTGTATGAGTGTTTTAATTCCAGTGCAGCCTCAGAGTATTACCAACATGTATAAATCATACCCTTAAAGAACTCAATAGTGGATCCCAGTCTGGCCAAACAGATCTGTAGTGGCAAGCAGCTCTAATAGAAATCTGCTTTAACAAAGTACCTAAAAGCCTCAACAGTATCAAATGAAACATACAAATCCAAAAATATAAGAAATAAATAGAACTTATTACTGGCCTGCTTCAAGGGATTGATATACTGATGGCTGAAAAACAGCTTATTGTACAGGTTATGCTGATAAATGGGATGAGAGCAAAGACACAGAAAATGACCCAGAGTGATCCGCAGAGACTCTTTCGTTTAATTGCTTCGACACACTGCTCCACAAAGCACTAAGGAAAGGATGCTGTGGAGATCATTTTTAAGTCAAGTCAGCGCTTTGTGAAAGGTGTCAGTTTGACAGCCTTGGAAAGCAAAGGTGAAATCCTGGCCCAATTGAAATTTGTGGCAAAATTCACATTGACTTTAATAGGGCCAGGATTTCAGCCTCAGAGTTCTGCCTCCACAGAACAGACACAATATGAGCAATGGAAATGCATGCTTCATCGCACTATCCCCCAATCAAGGCGCCTCAGTGCTGCATAGAAGGGACTATTTTAGGGAAGAGAAGGTCATTCAGTTTCCATGACCTTGACTTCTCTGCTGTAATTGCTAATTACTGCTAATTGCAGTAGTACTTTTTATTATAAGGATGGAAGTCCACCAGAAACTGGACTGAGACCACCAGTTCATTTCACATAGACCACTAAACAGCTCCAGTTAATAATGCCTTTTGGTTGCTACTGCAGTAGGCTAGTGTTGAACTGATAATTTAGGCCAGGTCTACACTAGGGGACAGGGGTCAACCTAAGATACGCAACTTCAGCTATGCGAATAGTGTAGCTGAAGTCGACGCATCTTAGGCTGACTTACCTGGGTATCCTCACAGCAGCGAGACGACCACTGCTGCTCCCCGTCAACTCTGCTTCTGCCTCTCACAGCAGTGGAGTTCCGGAGTTGACGGGGAGAGTGCTCAGGGGATCTATTTATCACGTCTACACTAGATGTGATAAATCAATCCCCGATAGATCGAGCACTACCCACCAATCTGGCGGATAGTGCAGACATACCCTTAGAGCTGAAAGCTCCCAATAAGAAAACCTCTGAGTTGGCTCTAGGGAGCTGTCATACCCAGGCTTTTACATCTCTAAGGAGTGAAAAACTAAATCCAGATCTGAAGGTTGGGTCTGTATTCAGCTTTGCCATATGGCAACTGAGCCACAGACTAGCTCAGAGTACTCTTAATATGTAAAATATGTGAAGTGATTTTTAATGTAAAATTCACCTGACAGCGTCATCTTAATAGTTTGCTAAAAGTTATGTGTTGTTTAGAAAGAGCTACTACAATATTGTGGCATGTTTTACTGATACATGAAACTAATGTATCCCACGCATTCATTTTATTCTCATTTGCAACTCCGGGGTGGAGGAGGGAGGAGACCATGCTTTAAAGCTTCTGAGACACAGTTAAATTCTGCAGAATTTGCCAAGATGTTCTGCAGATTTTTGCTGGTGTTCTACTTTAACAGTAGAAGAAAAAAGATTTTTCAATAGTTTGATTTTCCACCAATTATAAATTATGTGAGGTACCTCTACAGTTTTCCACAGAAATGGGATCTTATCCATTCATTTTCTGTAAAACAAAATGGCACTGTTCCCTGAAAGATTTTTCAGTTTTTTCCTCAATTTTTCACTGGACTCAATCATATCCTTGTTTCATTTGGGCCTGGGACACACTTTTGAGAGACACTTTTCGCTGTTTTTCATGTGATGAAGTATTTTTCCCAATTTATTTCAGTGGTAATGCCGTAAGTAATGTCCATTCAATCATTTAGCTCTGGTCTTTTTGAGACTGGGTTAATCTCTACTGTGAACATCACATGGAGATTCTTCATATCTTGTCAGCACAAGTTATTTGAATATTCATTCAGAAAGGAAAACAAATCAGAATCCATTCAGTTTCTTCGTCACAGTGAATGCCAGAATACCTGCAGTGGAAACCAGTGCCTTCAAAACAGGCGGATAACTTATTTTTAGTTGGAATGTACCATTAAAATAAGACCCAAGTGACCAAAGAGACAGGAAAAATAACACTAACACAAATTATTCTGATGCTCCTTCTCTGCCAGAAAAGAATGCATCAAACCAAGTAATCTGTGCACCAGGTAGATATAAATATCCATCTTTTAATTAATGTTGACTTACTTTTAAGAGAAGCCTTCTGAAATTCCGTATAAGATAAACTGCAATTATACATTCAAGTCTCATATAGAGGCAGCTAATGATCCACAAATGGAATACTCTGGTTCCTTCAGTCTATAATTACTTGTGCTTATCTTCATAAAGCCAATCCTGGAGTTATTACTCAGGCAAAATTCAATTTAAGTTCAATGAGACTTTTGCCTCACAAAGGACTGTAGTACCCAATCACGTAGCAGGAAGGACAGAGAGACAGACAGACAGACAGACTAGACCTACTTATGTAGACACAGGAGACACAGTCAGTCTTAGTCAGTCCATCAACCTCTACAATGTGCTCTCCATCACTCCTGCCAAGAAAACAAAATAATGAGCCACCAAAATTCATGAGCCCAATAAACTTCCAGAAGACCTTACGGAAGAATGCTACCCATTCACAGGATCAAGTTTCCAAAAAGTTAGTAGGGCACTATAATCAGTTATTGTCTGATAGATAGATAGATAGATAGATAGATAGATAGATAGATAGATAGAT
>ML677350.1:9274590-9543831 GCA_007922305.1 Dermatemys mawii
GATAGATAGATAGATAGATAGATAGATAGATAGATAGATAGATAGATAGATAGATCTTATACAAACTTCATACATACCAAAAGGTGACCACACAAGGCTCTAGGTACCATTAACATGCAACAACATAGGACAATTAAAAAAAAAACAGAAGTATTACTTCTTCACACCTTATCAGACATAAGTTGGATCCCAATTCAGCAAAGGGCTTAAGAAAATACTTAACTTTAAGGACACACTTTAGCAGATGCAAATTTTTCCCTCAAGGAACTATTTGTGATAAGTGAACCCAGAACTCTTTGACATAGGGTACCCAGAAGTCACCTACTACAAGACAGGCCCAACAAAGAAAGTAACAGAATGCCACTAGCCATCACCTTCAGCCCCCAACTAAAACCTCTCCAGCGCATCATCAAGGATATACAACCTATCCTGAAGGACAATCCCTCACTCTCACAGACCTTGGGAGACATGCCAGCCCTTGCTTACAGACAGCCCCCCAACCTGAAGGAAATACTCACCAGCAACCACACACCACACAACAAAAACACTAACCCAGGAACCAAACACTGCAACAAACCTTGGTGCCAACTCTATCCACATATCAATTTAAGGGACACCATCATAGGACCTAACTACATCAGCCACACCATCAGGGGCTCATTCACCTGCACATATACCAGTATGATATATGCCATCATGTGCCAGCAATACCCCTCTGCCATGTACATTGGCCAATCTGGACAGTCTCTATGCAAAAGAATAAATGGACACAAATCTGACATCAGGAATTATAACATTCAAAAACTAGTAGAAGAACACTTCGATCTCCCTAGTCACTCAATAACAGACTTAAAAGTGGCAATTCTTCATCAAAAAACTTCAAAAACAGACTCCAATGAGAAACTGCAGAACTGGAATTAATTTGCAAACTGGATACCATCAAATTAGGCCCGAATAAAGACTGAGAATGGTGAGTCATTACAAAAACTAATTTCCCCATACTAATTTCCCTCTATTGTTACTCACACCTTCTTGTCAATTATTTGAAATGGACCACCCTCATTAACACTACAAAAGTGACTTTTCCTCCCTTGGTATTCTACTGTTAATTGAATTGTGTAGTTAGCACTGAGCCCTCACTTGGTAAGGTAACTCCCATCTTTTCATAGACTGTGTACATATACCTGCTACTGTATTGTCCACTCTATGCATCTGATGAAGTGGGTTTTAGCCCACAAAAGCTTATGTTCAAATAAATTTATTAGTCTCTAAGGTGTCACAAGGACTCCTTGTTGTTTTTGCTGTTACAGACTAACATGGCTACCATTCTGAAACCTGAACCATCTGCCTTCACTCATTGTCAGATGCAAGCACCAACTGATTTAAGGAGTTCACAATATACTTTACAGAAAATATTGACCACATCCAAGGGGAGTTCTCCAGATTCTAGAAAAATAAGACTTCATACAAGGCAATGGACACAACAGTCTCGTCACTGAATGTGACCTCGTCATACAACTGGAAGTCCTTGAAGCACGAAAGGCAGTATGAAAGCCTCCACGCTCAACTCATACCCATGCATTCACAATACCAAACAACTTGGGTTGACCAGAGCATATGACTCTGAGGATTCATTCACTGCACTTGTTTCCTGCCAATACAAGATCCTAGTCAAGATTCTGGTCTTAAGCTTCAAAGTTGTCAGTGGTTTGTTCGCTGGCATTCTCCGAGTCTGTCTCTCTACAACAATGCTCTGAAACACCTGTCTTTATCCAGTGCTATGAAGTCGATTGTACCCAAGGGGAAGCTTTCACAGGCTGGGAGCTGGGAAATCCCAGAATCAGACACAAAAGCCAGGGAACGCCTGTCTTCCAGAAAACAGGTTAACAGTGAATTTTATCACCTTCAGAATAACTGAGAAAACAAAGCTTTTGATGTAGCCTTCTCACAATAACCCACAAGACTGCCCAGAAAAATATTTCCCTCATGATAAGAAATAACCCCAACATTAAACCCCTTCAACAGAAACTTCCTTATAGAGCCTAATCATTTATTACAGGGGGAGGAGGCTATGTATGTTTTAAGAGTGCAATACTTATAACTGATTGTTGCCTATTGTAATTTTGTTGGCACCCAATAGGCATGGGTGCTGAATATGGTATAAATAGGTAGAACAAATAGATTTTGCAGAATGGGTCAACAGTAAAGTAACTCGCAAAATTAGGAAGCAGCAGCAAACAGATTTGCCTTTATCTTGCAAAGGGAAAAGCAGAGAAAGAACAATAATAGCCCTTCCATTATGTGGAGGAAGGATTGAAGCAGAACTGTGCTTTTAATTGTATTAATCAGGGGACAGGAGGAGGGGGAGAGTGTTGGCTTTGCATGCCATTTATTTCATATCCAGAATTCAAATTTAAATGCAAAACAAAGCAAGGCAAATTAAACCAACCTATTTTTTGCCTGGCTCCATCCAATTGATCCATTCTCTCCCTCCCCCAGATTGGTCCAGATTCCCTTGAAATTTCATCTATGTTCAGACAAATAGTCCTGAAATTCAGCTTAATCTAAATGTTATATGGATTTTATTACAAAAATGTCATAACAACTCTAATTCCAAATTTTAAGTTTGTTCGTTTCAAAGCACTGGGAGGGTTTTCCAAGATTCTATTGTGTTCATAAGTTTATGCTAATTTTCAGTCCAGTATGAAAAAGTAATAGATACTGTGACAAAGCTCTGTCCTTATCTTCGTGGATCCTGCGTTTCCTGGCAGATTTTTACTAGCCTCAGCGGCTCACTGTGACCCTCCACGGAGCCCTTCTCTCTCTGGAGACAAGGTCACAGCCTATTGAGCCATTTTCATCACAAACCAGTGAGGAGAAGCTATCCTTCCTGGCACAGTCTCTATTGTCTCCCAATCTCAGAGACTAATTAGGGGAGACAGAAAGGGGGGAGCTCAGGCCCACCCTCTACTCTGGGCTCCAGCCCAGGGACCCTAATAGTATCAGCTAAGATGGCTGACCTTATATCCACAAAACACAATACAATTCCCTGGGCTACTTCCCGACAGCAGTCCCCGCTTCTTCAAACTCCACTTCACCCCTACCTCAGGGCCTCCTTCCTTCTATGTGATATGTTGTCCACCACTCAGTCTCACCAACAGCACAACTTCCTCTCACAGCTCCTGACACCCACAGCCCACCTGACTAACTGGGAGGTTTTTATCTGGTTTCAGCCAGTCCCTGATTGGCTTCAGGTGTCCCAATCAGGCTAGCTGTTTCTACTCCTTTCTGGAAGGTTCTTAATTGGCCCCAGGTGTCTTGATTGGCCTGGAGTAGCCTTTGTTTGGCTATCCAGGGAACAGGGACCTGCACACCCTGAGACTAATGTACCTGCCTTCCAGCACTCTCCTATATCCTTCTGGTCTGACTCCATCACAATACATTTACAAAATAAGGGTTATAAACAGGTCCCAGTTGACACATGTCCAGAGTACACAGCACTCTGCACATGTAGCTATAACTGTAGGACGAGTTATAGCATAATCTCTCTGTGGCCTCAGTTCATCAAGGCATTCTAGTATAAGTTTGACTTTAAGCACAGGAGCAATCCCATTGGTTTCTACTGACTTCAATAGGACTACTCAATCACATATTTAAAGTTAAGCATGTTCTTAAGCATTTTGCTGAAAAGTGGATTCAAAGCTCAAATGCTTCATTATCTTATTTTCATAAAAATATTTGAAATTATGTTAGGATATTATTATTATAATAATATATAATACTATTAATAACCAACACCCACAGTTACTCTTTCCCAGTTTCCATTTATGTCCAATACACAAGCATTTTTAAAACCTGAAAAATATGTTCATTATGCTTGCCAGAAAAATGCTTTGGTTCTATGCTAGGCAACAGTCTATGTGGTCTCCTTTAGTATCTTTATTTAATCATTGCACTAAGATCACTAATTCCCTGCCATCCAAACTGGGTCATTAATTTGTGAAAGGTCAACTGCAAAGTAAAATCTTGAATTGAGTCACGCACAGTTCAGTTATCACATTTCTTAACATTTGTGAGGTGTGTTCAGCACAGGAATAAGTTCTAATTAACCTTTGTTATTTTTTTTCCCGGAATTAAGTCCTCTTCCTATTTCCAAGTAACTAAGAATATCTTAAAATGCTTCACTCAGTACGCCAAACACCATGCATTGCGTGGGTGCGATGAATGGTACTGGTGATGTCACATTCAAGGTAAACTTCAGTGAAACTGTAAGTTCCCCCCAAAAAATGCTGTGGGAGAAAACCAGAATTTTAATAACTTTAGACAAGTGGGAGTTTCCTGCAATATACTCATCAGCTTTAATCTGCAGACTTCACAATGTTTCAGAGATTGCAGGGAACATACGCAGTCAGATATGAGTGAGTTAAGTCTTTATTTTTGACATGTCCAAACCCAAACGTGTATATATCCAGAACATGCCAGTCTCTGGTTGGAAAACAAGGCAAATGGTAGAAATGGTAGAAATTTTGAAACATTCTTAGATGAGTTAGAGCATTCCTCAGTGTAATATCTAGCTACCATTTGCTACCACTGTAAATCTTCAAACTATCTTGGCCCAATTTTGGAATACATTGAAGACCATGAAAGTTTTATACACAGTCTGGAGGATCTGGCGCTACAATTTTTATTTTCAAAACTTATAAACAAGTTGGGTTTTTAAAAGATTAATGAACAACAAGACATGGTATTTGCCTAGTGCCGCATTAGGTTAACAAGGCTTAAATTCATTGATGTGTAAAAAAGACATCTTTTTCCATTTGTATGCTGCTGATAGTTGTTGATTGATTGTCCAAAACTTACCAAAAAAAAGTATTTTCCCTCTACATTCAAAAGGACAGCATTCCAGGACATCTCTGTGTTAGATCAGACATTTGGCATAATGCAAGTAACCTCGAGTGATACTCTATAAACTTTGTTTTTATAAGTACTTTCCTCACTTAGGTGGAAGTGAACAGTACATAATATCAATTCTCCAAAATACCCCATCTTTCCAAGAACAAATCAAGCAGAAATTAAAATTAAGGACTGGCTTCTATGGTTTACTTATACAACAGGACCAAATTCTACTCTCAAGCTGGTGCAACCATCTTCTCCTCAGTGTGGTTTTATTGGTGAAATTGGGAGAAGAATTTGGCCCAAGTTATATTGTATAATCAGTGTGCGGGGGAATCATAAAATGAATATTTTAATAACTTTAAAAATCACAAAAGTCCCAAAGCAAACATTATTTGCATTTAATCAGTTTTTAATGGCATTGTAAAACTTTTTCACTCATCTGCCAGGCATCTATTCCCAAATACCAAGACCTGCTGTCCTAAAAAATCCTAATAAAATATGAAATAAGCCCTCTCCATAAAATATTTAATAAATCTATAAAAGTAGAATAGCACATAATGAGCAACCCTATAAAATCTATGGACAGGCTTTAGTCATTAGATTTCATTAGTTCCTGGCTTAACCAAACCAAACAGCTAATAAATCCATTATTCTAACAGTATCTATTGCAAGTGATTTTTAAAAAATCAAGTTTCAAAGATAGGAGGGGAGGAAATCCTATCAGGGTGATACACCAATGGAATTTTGTTGGCATTTTTATTATACTGAAAAAAGAAATCAACCCCTGTCACTCTGACAAAGTTACCCTGATATGAACAGATTTCAACCCTAACTAAAACCTCTTAAATGTTACTATTTGATTAAAGAAAGAAGTAGAACTGCTTGGTATTGTGGTTATTAAGAGCAGTGCACTATTAAAAGTTGTAAGAAACACAATTCATACAGAGATAAGGATCACCAAACAATGTGTCATGATAGGACTTTTATTGAAAGAATCCTCTGGGAATATTTGTTTTTCAGATCAAATCATATTTGCCTTCGCCACAGCAAAGGAAGTAGAAGGATAAATGGTCCATTATCCTCAGTGATGCTACATGCATAAGTCAGGGAAGATTTGGCCCTGTAAATCTAAATGATGTAATTGTCAAAGAAAGCCAAAGTACAGAAAATATATATCAAACAATAGTGAAGACTGGTCTCAATTTCAGAAATCTAAGTTGGGGAGTGTGGACATCAGTGTGCCTCTCCACACAAACATATATGTTTTACATACATACGCTCTGTGAGTTTCATATAAATACTTGTGTAACATACAAGAAAGGGCTGAAGGGGGAAAATGAAATTCCCATGACTTGAAACTTAATAGATTGCAGTTGGTTGCTCCAAATTGTTTGTGATTATGAGCATTTATAAGTTTTAAAAGCACAGTATTATTAGACTATGAATAAGTCAGGATTTGGGGGTTTGGTTTGTTTTTTTTTTCCTGCAGTGTAACTTTTACCAGGAATTGTCACCTTGAACAAAAACTGTACATAAATCCAAATACCAGATGCTACATTTTTAAGTCCCTTTTGAGTGATTAGTTTTAAGTCAACGTGTCTTGAAGGTTGGAGGCCTAATTTTCAGAGGTGCTGAGCACCCATAATTCCATTCAAAGTCAGTGGGGTCTGTGGATGCTCAGCAGCTTTGAAAAATTGAGCATGAAAGTAATACTGTAGACATGTAAGAGCAAACCCTGAAAGCTTTTTGCATGAAGATCGCCCACTGATTCACATGATATTTCCACACATGAAGTGTTTACAGGATTGGACAATTGCTTTCTGCCACTTTCCTGCACACAACTCTTAAGGGGAAGCTGGAACCTGGTTCAGGCTCATGACTGAGCCTTTAACAGAGTCTGTCTGTTAAACAGGCATAGATATTTCAAAAAATGGTTCCCGTCTCTACAGGGCCATCCCTATCTATACTCAAAGTACACAGCTGCGTAGGCACCAGGACATTTGGGGCACCACATTTCCTGGTGCCCTGCGCAGCTGCATGCTGCTCAAGCCCCTGCTCTGCCTCTTCCTCATGGCCCTCGCCCCTGCTCCGCCCCACCTCTTCCCACCCCTGCTCTGCCCCAGTCTCGCCCCCCCCCCCATTGCACCCCTTCCCCAAACTCCTGCCCCTGCTCTGCCCTAACCCCACCTCTTCCTGCCCCTGCTCCATCCCAGCTCCAGTCAGCCCTTCCCCTGAGGACTCCAGCAGTTGCGGGCTCCCTGCAGTCACCGACAGTGGAGGTAAGTGCAGAGACCTGGCCCCCGCCTGTTCCACTCACCTGGCTCCCAGCTGCTCCACTGGTGCCACTGATGAGTGCTGGGGGGCGGTTCCCCCTGCCTTCCCCTCCCCCAAGCCTGGGAGCCAGGGGAGCAAAGCAGGCTAGGGCCGGGTGACTCCACTTCCCACAGGAAGTGGCCAGCCCCCGTCCCAGGCCTGGGGCTAGCACCCCACTGACACCTCGGAGGCTTGAGGCAGGGCCTCACACAGTCTTCCCACGTAGGGCACCAAAATAGCTAGTGATGGCCCTGCCTCCCTCCCCCAAGGGTTTTTTCAGATAGCATAAAAACTCCTTCAAGTCCAAGTCTTCAGCTTTTGGCTGACTGGTTAAAGCTCAGAGCACAAAAAGAATGAAAAACAAAAAGGAATTTATATTCTTGAAAGACAGGTCGGCCCACGACATTTTGGCACCTGAGATGGGGAGTTCAAATGATGCTCCCATTTCCCCTCACTTGGGCCAAAACTTTGAAAGGTCTCAATTCTAACTTCTTCCTATTCTACTCCTCTCATGGTACTGCTCTGCTACCTACCCCAATAAAGGAGAATTAACAACTTAAAATGCCTTGTTCAAAAATTTTAAGTAACCCTTAACTTTCAAACACTTGAACAGCAAATGTAACTTTTCTTGTCTGCATAGTAAACACTGGCATTTTTATCTGTTTGAATAATCAAAGTGATGCTTTCCGTGCCTTCTTGGTTGCAAAGATTTGAACTGCTTCCTGAAGGTCCACAGTTTGGGCCAGCTCATGCTCTACTGAGATGGTTGCAAGGTTGACCAGTTTCTCCTGTGTCACTATGGATCGTAGATGTGTTTTTATTAACTTCAGGTTGGAGAAGCTGCGTTCTCCACTGGCAACTATTACAGGAAGTATTAGACATATGTGCAGAGCAACAAAAGCATTTAGAAAAAGGGTGGTCATCTTATTTGTGTGCATATATTCCAGAACAGCCTTTGGAGCTGATCCTGCTGAAATGTACCTTGAAAGGGCTTTCCGTTTATCGCCTAAATTACTCGCATCAATATCACGCATGTCATCATGTGTGAATACTGTCTCTAGTGCCGTGCATTGCTGGTGTAGGTCTTCTTCAGGTATGGTGAGGAGTTTTGGAATATAATACAACATCCCAAATATATTGCTGTGTTCCTTGAGCTGAATGAAATGGTCAACTGACTGTATTGCACAATCTAGCACCTGGTTAAAGAATTCAACTCTGAATTGTTGTTTGGGGTCTCTTATGGGATTATCCCATGCCCCATAATCAAAATGTCGTCTTCTTCCGTGACTCTTGTATTCTTGAATGGGTGGGAAAATATCTTCAGTGTGAAGTTCCTCTGCCAACTTCTGTGCACTCTTCAGAATGTTTTGAAATCCCTCATCTGATCGGTAAGACTGTAGGAATGACTTTGCTTTGTCCAGTTGTTTCATTGTTCCAGGTATATCAAGGTCAACACCTTGGAGTCTCTTGTTTACAACATTTATTTCAAGCAGTATGCCATGCCACAATACTAAGCCACATAGAAATTTGAAGTAATGTATGTTTCTGGTGATTCCATTTTCCTCTGCCACTGTTCTCCCACGATCAGTTCCTGTCATAGCATTATCCTCCAGAATGGCAACTATGGCATCATCTATCTTCCCTATTTGATTTTGGATAGGCTTTATTGTCTCCACTCCACTTTCCCATCATGTGGCACTCAGTGGTTTCAGTGTCAGAGAGGATGTTCTCAGATGTAGCTTCAAATTTGGCCATTGATGAGTTGAGGCAGAGAAAAATACATAGATGCTTTGAATTACATTAAAAAATTCAGCTGCATCACTAGAAGCTGATGCTGCATCACGGACCACCAAGTTCAATGAATAGAACTGCATGGGACAAAAAAAGTTGGAGAGTTTAACTCTCAGATCCGTGTCTGCACTCCTCTGGTTTTTCCTCTCATGTTGGCACCATTATCGTAGCCTTGGCCTCTCATATCAGCTATTGTAATTTCCGTATCTTCCAGCTTTTTAAGAAGCACATTTGTCATACCAGGTCCTGTAGTATCATCAATGTCAATAAATTCTGGAAAATGCTCTCTGACAGTCACTATTGCAGGGGCATTTGCACTAGGTTCTATTGTTGTTACAAAACACACCATTAAAGTCATTTGTTCCATATGGCTGATGTCAGGTGTGCAGTTCAGAATAACAGAGTAATATCTTGCTGACTTCAGATCAGCCACAATCTTCCATTTGATTTTTGTTGCCAGTAACTCTATGATCTAATTTTGAATTGTTTTCCAAGGTAGTGGTGTGTGTACATTTCTTGGGTACATTTTAAAATAGAAAAAATTCCAAAACAGACTCCAGCTAGAAGCTGAGGAACTGGAATAATTTACAAATTGGACACTATCAGCCAAGGGTTAAACAGGGACTGTGAATGGCTTTGTCATTACACTAATTGAATTCATTTCCCTAGTTAAGTTTCTTTCACAGGTTCTTATAAACTGTCAAACACAGATCCACTTGATCTTCACTAAAAAAGATTTTTTTTCTCCTGCTGATAATGGCCCATCCAAATTAAACAGCCTCTTAGAACTGGTACAATAATTTCTAACTTTTTCTGCTTTCTGAGTATATAAATGCATCTTACTTCTGTATGTTTCATTATATGCATCCAATAAAGTGGGCTATAGCCCATGAAAACTTATGCTGAAATAAACTGGTTAGTCTCTAAGGTGCCACAAGTATTCCTCCATTTCTTGGGTGGTGACTCTTCTTAGATGCTCCTGGAGTACACCATCAAACTCAGCCATTAGTTCCACAATTTTAAGGATGTTTCCATTGTTTGGCACATACAGCTGATCTGAAGTGCCACATAGTGCTAGGTTTTGGGTATCAAGCACTCTCACAATGGTAATGAGCCTTTTCAGAATATTTCACCAGTAGAGACTCTGATGCAATCTTCTCTTGATGATGATAATTTATGGTGGCTTTTAACCTTAGTCTCATCTCATCTTTCCACCTATGGAATGTTCTCTGGTGATTTGCTGCCTTCTCATGGCATGCCAGATTCTAGCCAGATTTTTCCAGTCCTTTGTTCCTCTAGAACCCAGTGTGGCTGGAACATTAGACTGGAAGAGTTTGCAACAAAAACAGTATGCAGCATTCTGGGTTTTTGAGTACATAAACCCTGACCTCTCCACTTTGCCAGTAATGTGTTGGATGGAAACTTCTCTTGTCATTGTCTTTGGGAAACATGAAGTTTTTCACTTGCTGTGGCCCAGACAGTATAAGGAAGTCTCTCAGGCTACTGCTCAAGTGGGTCCACAGTCCTGGATCATCTAGACTTAAGAAACTAAACTCAGCAGCAGCTGTTTCTTGTGCCTCCACCACACGCTTCTCTGTTCTACACTTTTCTTCAGGAATGTGCATGGTTACATTCATTTGAGATGGAGATATGGATGTTGCAGAAGCTGAGGTCACCTGCACTCTGACTAACTGGAAGATCAGGGATCTCCTCACCACTCACATTCTCAGTGGGGACGGAAGGCTCACCGTGAACATTTGCATCTATGTCTCTCAGGAGAGGTCCTTCCTGCTTACATAGAAAAGCTTCCTTTGCTTCCTTTCTTTTTCTGAATGCTGCCCAGTGGGGCATTTTCTTCCTTCACTCATGACTGCTGTTCTGTGCCAGCTATAGTGGCTCTCAACACTCAGTTGAAGGGGACAAATAAGCAGGCTGGTCGCAGGGCCTGAGTGAGGGAAGATATCACGGTCTTAAGGGCCTAACTGGCTCCTACTACTTCAGCTGACTGCCTGTTCTCCTCAAGTGGGTTCAGGGAAGCTGCAGAAAACAGGAAGCTCCCTGAGAAGCTGTTGTTAATCAGTCCAGGCTCCTGGGGGGTGCTAGCGAGGTACATAAGAGACTCCTCCTCTTCTCTCTCCCTGCAGCTCCTGCTGCTTTCTGTTATTCCCTCTCACCTTTTCTCCTGCCTGCCTGTTATGTCTCTTGTGCCCTCCTTCCTCCAGCATAGCACTGCACCATCTAGAGCATCTAGAGCAGAGAGAATACATATGTACCAGCACCAGACACAATTTTCTAACCTCTAGATCCTAGTGGCGCCCCTCCCCCCACCCGTCCCCTGAGTCTGACACCTAAGGCAGCCACCTCTGTTCCCCTCATGGTAAGGCCAGCCCTGTTGAAAGACCCCTATTAGTAGTGAAGAGTTGATCTCCTGAGAGGAGCAGCAGCAACCACCACTACCATGCTTTCTGCCTTATATAAACACTATCCGTTTGGTGCAGCCTTTGAGCATCTGAGCACGTTCCTCCAGATTCAAGTGCCCCCTCTCTCTGTTGGCCATCACTTCTTTTTACTAGCAACCAGTAGCAGGGAGAAACCAAGCCACACAGATCCTTCCTTGACACAAAGTAAAGCACTCTCAAGGCTGTTCTAGCTTTCACTAATATCAGTGTTTTGCCAGAGACTATTTTGCCAGCCAGAATTGCCAGGGCCCAGCATGCTCTCTGGCCACACCCCTATATGGAGAAAAAGGGAGGGGAGAGAAAGAAGGGCAGGTAATAACCAGCCAGCTATGCCAGCTTTATACCACTAGAAGATTCCCCCGAATACCCCACACAAACTTTGCACCCGTTTGCACTGTCTGGGCAGCACAAAAAGGACATAGAAAGGCCCAGGCCCAGGACCTTAGCATATATAAAAGAAACAAGTATGTGATAAAATAGAAGAGCTAACGGTTAACCCTTTGTCTGCCAAATGCCCAGTATTCTCATTCACAACTAAAAACTTCAAGAGAAACAAGGCAATGTTAAAATTGCCTCTGCACAGATGACCTACAAAGTAAAAGCAAAAAAAAGTGTGTGTCCCTTTTACTTCTTTATAAAGAAGTCCTGGAAGGTTTTCTTAGAGCTCTCTCTCCAACCTTCCTTAATTGAAGAAGAGGGAGCGATGAATTGATTTTTAAAAAACATATTTTCTTCCAACTGTTTGTTAGACATTTGAGTTTCATTCATGAAAACAAAGAGAAAAAGTTTCTCAGTTAAAGCAAGTTCCTTGGTTCTGTTGCTGTGCCATAGGGTCCCTCTGGTCATCTACAGGCTTCCAAGAAAACAGGGTGGACGAGAGCTGAATTTCTAATGTAAAAAAACAAAATCTCCTACTCACTTTTTTTTTCTTTTGGTTAACATCATTCCTCTGGCTTTTTTGTATAATATAAAGAAGAAGGTGAAAAAAAGGGTACAAAGACATTTTTGTTCCTTTGCTGGTTACTTTAACATTTAGCCGGCTGAATGACCAACTAGTGGAGTGTGGTATTGACATAAGAAGTATCATTCTAATTAACATGCCACATAGATCTTTTGTGGGAGAACAGCAGCAATGCGAACCAAATCAGTGCAGAATGGTTGCTGTCTGTTTAAAATATTTGGACAACAGGCTCACATTCTGAGTTTGCTTCCAGTTTCCAGTGGTATAGGGCTTAAGCCAGTGTAAATCCAGTTGTCACAAAATAATAAGTTATGGTATATATTAAACCACACAAAAAATACTTTCAAATAACATTAAGGGTATGACTTAAGCTCAGAAAAGCTAAGAAATTCAGAGTTAGGACTGAAACTCTGTCCTTAACTCACCCCATTATGTTGAGGTATTGTAGCATATACGAGCAGGGCTGTGTGAAACATGGTGGTTTTGGTTTACAAGGATTTGTGCAAAACTTGGGCCTTGTCTACACTAGAAAAGATTTAATGACACAGCTATAGTGGAGCCTCTGTTGTAGAAGCAGATTACACTTGTAAAGAAGTTCTCTTGCCAGTACAGCATATACCAGTCCCCTGAATGAAATAAGTTACATCGCCAAAAGAATATTTGTGCTAGTATAGCTGCGTCTACAGTAGGGCTTTTGCCAACATAACTATGTTAGTTAAGGATGTGATGTTTTTCAACTCCTGCCCAGTACAGCTATTCTGGCAAAACTTTTAAGTGTAGACCTTACTCTGTTCTCTATCCTACTCCCACTGAAGTCAATGGAAAAACCCATCGGGTTGGTTTGGGCCACTTATTTCTGGTTTTGATTCACAAGTATTTGCATTCCCTAGGTTTAGATTTTGCTGTTGTTTACACTAATGACTGTAACTGAGTTATTCTAGAATTACATTAGGGTAACAGAGTAGAATCTGACCCAGTAAAGGGAATGAATCCCATAGCTCAGTTGGAACCACAATTTCTTTGGTTTAGATGCAAAATCATTAAATGGTTCATGCTCTCTCAAAATTGAGCTTATGATTTACTTAAAAGATTTCTGATCCCTTCAGAAAAACTGGCCTGGATTTTGAGGTTCCAGTGAAACCCAAAACCAGTTGAACTACTCCAGGTTTCTTATCAAAAGTGTTGCATAGCTTTCCATAAGACAGAGTAGTAGGTCACCCATAGCTCTGTGACTCCTTACAACAACTAAGTATGAGGCGTTGGATTAAAGATGGAACAATAGCTGTCCACTTCTTGGGTTGAATTCAGAATTGTATTTTCAAGGAAAAGCACAGAGATTTACAATATGACACTATTTGATGTTAATGGGATTCACATGTTTTAAATCCCGCTGCACTGCTTTGAAAGTGTAGCAATTAATATTATTTGAAAGTACATTTGTAGGGCTTAATTCTCCTGCTTCTAAGGGAAACAGAGGACTTGTAAACACATATTCCCCTTTAAAAACAAATTTACCTGACAGATTAAAAATGCACTTTATTATAATTATATCCACATCATCAGTGATTAACATGAGAATCAGGAGGTAACGTAAAGCTACCACAGCCCTCTCATCCTCAGTTAGAGGTACTGCACTGAATTTCACCTTTAGGACTAGTCCACACTAAAGCTGTAAGTTGACCTAAGTTATGTTACTCCAGTTACATAAGTTACACAACTGAAGCTGACATAACTTAGATTGACTTACAGCGGTGTCTATACTGCACTGTGTTGACAAGAGAAGCTTTCCCACTGACTTACCTTATGCTTCTCAGGGAAGTGGAGTACAGAAGCCGACAGGAAAATGTTCTCCCATTGACTTAGCATGTCTTCACCAGACCCACTAAATCGACACCGCAGCATCAATTGCAGCTGTGCCAATTTAGCTGTAAGTGTAGAAATGCCCTTAATATGAAGTCCAATCTTATTTGGACTGTAGAACTGGATCTAGGTTGCAAGGCTGCCAAAGCCTTCTTTGTCTCATTTTCATTTTGCATAAAGGATTACATCAAGTTAAAAAAAACCACAACCTAAATTGAAACTGTCAGGTTTTACTGTTTTCAGTCCAAAATATAAATTGACCCAGACTTGCTTTTCACAGCTCTGATACATGGATAAAAAAGTCGCAATGTACTATGGATCTGTGACATGGCTGGTAAAATTTGGCAGAAATTTCATGCTAAGTGAATCACCTGCATTTATGTCTACCTAACTAAGCCAGAACATTTTAAATCTGATCAGAAAACACCGTGTTGTATGACAATTGTTATCACATTGTGTTGTCTTTTCAAAAGACTGCTAATTTGAGGATGCAAACACATTCCCACGATGCTAGCAGGAACCAGACATGTCAAACCCACAAAAAAAAAAAATGAAGAAATTGGTCTTGGTTTTGGCTTAATTGGCTTGTGAGTTGCTTGTTGGTTAGTTTTTAGCTTCTTGCTTGTTCGGCTTGTAGCTTGTTGTTTCTTTTTTTTTTGATCGGATCCCAGCAAGCAGGGGCAGGGGGAAGAGGGAGAGAGAGTGGGGCCCACCACAGTCGCAGATTGCACACCGAGGGATCTAGTCACAGTGTTGGGGTTCTCAGGGATTGGTTTGTTTTGGCCCTGTTTTGAAATGGGATTAACTTGATTTTGGGCTAATTGTGCAAGTCGGGGTGCTTATTTACCGCGTGAAAGTTGACAACTGTGGCAGGAACATGGGTTCATTTTCACGTTCATCAAACTCTATAGTTAATACCCAGACTTCAATGAACTGCATTTGCCCCTCATTCCTATTCTATGCACTAAACACATTAGAAGGAAAAAAATGTAGTTAAGCACCCATTGGCTTCACTGGGGCTATTTACCTGTGAAGACAAGCAGGAGTTGGCCACTGGTAATCAATTTTCAAATATTAAAATCTCAGCAATTTTAACTAGAGTGAAGAAAATGTTCACAAGTGAGTTCTGAAACACAGCTGATTTAAGACTTCCTTACAATCTCTAAATACAGTTGATGTTCCTTGAAATGATTGCAGATAATTTGAGAAAGCCATGACCCAATATTGAGAAAAGTGTGTCCAATTGTCTTCAATGAAACAAAAATGCACATTTTTGCATCACTTCAAAATAAGATTGAGGATGAGGGGGAAGGACTGTGGTTTGGGATGAGTTTCACTTTACTTTTCTTAGAATACTCAAAATGTATAGCATATGAACAGGGCAAGTTAACATAACCACATAAACCAAAACCAAAAGAAAGGTTTGAATGGAATGCTATTACAGATATTATGTATATCTGTCTAGCTACATACTTATATGGTCCCTATCACAACAGTATTTGAGTAATGTTTTAGTAAGATATCTAAGGCTTCATTCTCCATAGTGAGACCATTACTGGAATTCTGTGTTCAGTTGTGTCCACACTTTTAAAAGGATGGTAAAATATTGGAAAGGGTTCAGAGAAGGGCTGCAAGAATGAGCCAAAGTATGAAAAAAGTGAGAGATTAGAGAGACTAAATTTATGTAGTTTATCCAAGAGAAGGCAAGGAGGTGACTTCATCACCTACATGGGGAGAAGAGTTTTGATAGGAGATTGGTTAATAAACTAGTAGCCAAAGGCATGACAGGATCCAATACCTAGAAGTTGAAACTACACAAATTGAGACTGAAAATAAGGTGAGAGTAATTACCAACAGAGGTGGTGGATTCTCCATCACTTGAAGTATTTTAATCAAGAGGCAATATCTTCCAAAAGATATGGTCTCTGACTAGGGCTCCTAGGTGCTATGGTAATAATAATTATTCTAATAACACTGTCCTAGCTTACCCAGAAGCTAAGAGCTTGATGCAAAAAGTTATTGCAAGGTGTGATAACCATAGTCACAATGAGTAATACCTTACTCTTTATTTCAGTGAGGCTTCTTGTGGTGTACAGTACTATCCAAAGTGAGTCAAAGTACCAGTCTGGCAACAAGGGCCTCATGATGTCCCTGTTGAAGTCATTGGCAAAGCACCCATTAATTTAAATGGTGGAAAATCAAGGCTCAAACATAGACTTAGGCCAACAATAAGCACTTTCGAAAATCTGAACCTAACTCTGTTCCCACCTAAGTCAAAAGTTTTAGCATGTGCTTAAGTGATTTATAGCATAGGGAGGGACAGCTGAATTGGGATTCATGTGGTCTTAAATATCGACTTCCATATAAAAATATCATTTTGTTATGTTTACATCATCTACTAACTGGGCCAAAGTTTAAGTTTGTTAGTTAAAGGCCCTGATCCTGCAAACAAGGATGTACATAGCTTTATTTATGTAAGTAGTTGCATAAGCCAACTAATGGCTAATATAAAACATATAAAACATATGCACATTACTGTATCCTGCTAGATATTTGAATTTGTCAACAAACAGAAAAACAATTTCATGACCATATTTCATGACCAAATATTACAAAATGTGAAGTTGTTTCTGTTTTACAGAGGTTGAAGTGGAAAAAAATAATGCTGTTTTACCTGCATTCTACCATATATTTCAAGTTATAGCAATCTCAAATGATGACCTAACACATATTGTTCATTTTAAGAACACTTTCGTGGTAGATTTGACAAAATACAAAGAAGGCACCAATGTGAGATTTCTAAACATAGCTACAGAACTCGACCCAGGGTTTAACAATCTGAAGTGCCTTCCAAAATCTGAGAGGGGCGAGGTGTGGAGCCATGGTTTCAGAAGTCTTAAAAGAGCAACACTCTGATGCGTAAACTAGAGAATCTGAACCTCCAAAAAAGAAAATCAGTCATCTGCTGGTGGCAATCGTCTGCACAGGTCCATACTGAGTTGAATCATTATCAAGCAGAACCCGTCATCAGCATGGACACTTGTCCCCTAGAATGGTGATTGAAGCATGAAGGGACATATGAATCTTTAGTGCATCTGGCATATAAATATCTTGTGATGCCGGCTACAACAGTGCCATGTGAATGTCTGTTCTGACCTTCAGGTGACACTGTAAATAAGAAGTGGGCAACATTATCTCCTATAAATGTGAACACACTTGTTTGTCTGAGCAATTGGCTCAACAAGATGTAGGACTGAGTGGACTCGTAGGCTCTACAGTTTTACATTGTTTTGTTTTTGAATGCAGTTATTTTTGTATATAATTCTAAATTTGTAAGTTTAACTTTCATGATAAAGAGGCTGCCCTGTAGTACTTGTAATAGGGGAATTGAAAAATACTATTTCTTTTTTCACTTTTATAATGCAAATATTTTTAATGAAAAATAAAAATAAAATGAGCACTGTATACTTTGTATTCTGTGTTGTAAGTGAAATCGATATATTTTTAAAATGTAGAAAACATCCACAAAAATTTAAATAAATGGTATTCTATTATTGCTTAACAACATGATAATTCCATGACTAATCGTGATGAATTTTTTTAATCGCTTGACAACCCTACTTACAATTAATACAGTTTTCAGTATACCACAGTTCACAACTGTACAAAAAGAGTGTGTTCCAGGGATCAGGTGAAAGTGCAGTGACTCCAGGACTAGGCAACCACAAAGATGGCTCAAAGCCAGCTTGGTCATTCTGCCATCCTCCAGATTTGAGCTGTGTGCTTCTTAGCCAGCCTGGAGAAGTTTAATTCGCTTTGCACAGCTTTAACTAACTACGCAGGGTGCAAGATGAGAGAAAACCAAGCCCACAAAGTTCTATATAAGTGCTGAGTATTATCATTAATTGTTTCATTTGTGTGGAGTCACCCAACTAGAATGATCCTTGTCCACATAAATTGTCTTTCAAAATTAGTTGTGTATGCCTAGCTGGTGACTCTACTGATTTGTAGATTACTGATTCAGTAATGTATGCCAAGGTTTGCATCCTCTCCATCCTTAAGATTCCCTCACTGACTCTCCCTTGTCCACCACATCCTGTTTCAATTTAATTTCCCTCACCTTACATACCCTGAGCAACTCTGCCACAGTCTACATCTCAGACACAGTCTCTTATTGCATCTGCAAACCCACTCGATTGTGAAAATGAGCCTGAGGCAATACCTAGCCTAAATACCAGCTTTGTTTCCTTCTCCCATTCCTTTTGCCATGCTGTCCCTTATGTTTGGAGCAACATCCCTATCCTCATTCAACAGATCTCTACTCTGTCCTCTTCCTTTCCTCTCTAACAGCTCAGAACTGCACTGCCCATAAAAAGGAGCTCATTAGAATAATGAAATAGTCATGTCAGTTCCCACCCTTGCCTCTCTACTTCTGTCATTTCTTTCCTATGCCTGTCTGTTAGATTGTAAGTTCTTCAGGGCAGGGACTGTCCTTTGCTTTGTTTTGCACCACACCATGTATATTGTCAAGGCTTCATGTTGCAGTATTAACTGATGTGCTCAGCATTACAGCAGGCATGCAGTTATTTTAATGGGAAAGGAAAAATATTGTCTTTCAAATTAACCAAGCTGCCTTGTTTTCTGCACGAGATACACCATGAATTATACCAATTTAACAACCATTTCCTTTTATGGTGTGTGTTTACTATAGGCCTTCTTCTGAACCTGGTAATGCAAGTGCACAAGACTCAGAAGTTGGATCATTGCTGATAATGCACAATTAGGTGAACCCGCTCAAAAAACATACATGTAAAATACAGATTACTAAGGCTAAGTTTATGTCACAGAGGTCATGGAAGTCACGGAATCCATGACTTCCAGAGACCTCCCTGACAATCTCTGCTTCAGCCCCAGGACTGCAGCACTCTGGAGCTGGCTGCCAGCAGAGCTCTAATAGGGTTCCAGAGACAGGCGATCACCTCAAGTGGGGGTAGGAGGCCTCCTCAGGTGAGCAGCTGGCGGTGTCCCATTTTCTCTTTAGGAAATATGGTCACCCTGCAGCTCCCAGATTCCCTGGGTGGAGGGGAGCCCCCCTGCAGCTCTCAACTGCCTCATGCAGCGTGGGATCCACACAGCTCCCAGCTACGATGAGAGTGGTCAAAACCATGGAGTCGCAGCAGCAAAAGTCACAGACAGGTCATGGCTTCTGTGAATTTTTGTGTATTACCTGCAACCTGTCCATGACTTTTACTAAAAATAACCATGACAAAATCTTAGCCTTACTAATTACACTGCTCTACAGCCAAAATGCTTCTGAAATAAATGTAGTCAAACTTTACTAATTCTGGGTCACTGAGAACGAAAATGATGCTTAAAATTGTCGATTGGCTCTAGTTTTCAAGATATGCTATTGGGTCAGTATATACGATCCTTGACATGGGAATGGCGGAGGATAAGTGAGTTATAAAGGGAAGGGATCTCAATTTAAACTAGAAATGACTAAAATACATCTTTGACTGGATCTATGAATAAATCTATGACTGGGTTTGGACAGTACTTGCTTTTTAGGCAAAACAATGAATGATGCAATCTGAAGCTGGTATTGCGTCATACATGATATGAATTGCATCATGTTCTTCCTAGAAGTCATGGATGATGCAATCATAACGAAGCTTACATCACTCTGCTGAACAAATTGCCCTATATCAGCTCTAGAAATCATACAGTGTGGTGCTCTCTTATTTGTCAGTGTTTGATTTTGCAAAGGGACACATTTCTGTTTAGCCAAAGTGAGCAGAGATGCCTCATACTTGTGTGAACAGTGCAGATAACTTCTGCTATGTTTGTGGTGAAGTGACTTTTGCATCACAAAAGCGTAGTATAACCACTATGGTTAAGAAAGCCTATCACCTTTATTTTGGCTGCAAAATTGGAGATCAGGATAAGAGGTGGGCCCCACACACATGCTGCAACACTTGTGCAACAAATCTTCGCCAGTGGTTGAACAGGAAAAGGAAATCTATGCCTTTTGCAGTGCCAATGATTTGGAGAGAGCCAACAGATCATACCAGCAATTGTTACTTCTGTATGGTGCCTCCAGTTGGGAAAGATGTGTCAAAGAAGAAAAAGTGGACTGTGCATTATCCAAACATTCCATCAGCTATACGCCCAATATCCCACGGAGAAGGACTGCTGGTTCCTGATGCACCACAATCATTCTCACTTGAGTCAGACGAGGAAGAGGAAGAGGATGAAACTTCTGGTCCTGAACCATCAATGTCACAGGACCCACATTTTCTCCCATCTTCCTCCTCTGAACCACACCTCATAACACAAGCTGACCTGAATGACCTTGTCAGGGATTTGGAACTACCCAAGAGTAAGGCAGAGCTGTTGGGCTCCAGACTACAGCAGTGGAATCTCCTGGCAGGTGATGTTAAGGTTTCCATGTTCCGTGACCGTCAAAAGGATCTTGTCCCATTCTTCTTCATGGAAGGTGATCTTGTAGCCTGCAACAACATTGATGGTGTGATGGCAGCCCTCAACATCATTCACGATCCAGATGAGTGGAGACTCTTCATTGATTCATCGAAGACGAGTCTTAAAGCTGTTTTGCTGCAAAATGGCAATGTTTTGCCATCAATTCCAGTTGGTCAGGCAGTCCATATGAAGGAAACCTATGACAACATGAAACAACTTTTGAGGTGCATAAACTATGACCAACATCAGTGGCAGCTTTGTGGCGATTTGAAGGTTGTTGCTCTCTTGCTTGGTCTGCAGACTGGATACACAAAGTACTGCTGTTTTCTCTGCGAATGGGATAGTCGTGCAAGAGATTCCCACTACATCAAGAAAGATTGGCCACTCCGACAGTCATTGGAGCCTGGGAGGAAAAGTGTTCAGCATCCACCACTTGTTGAATCAAGGAAGATTTTGTTACCACCCTTACACATCAAGCTGGGTCTGATGAAGAACTTTGTCAAGGCCATTGACAAAACACAAGCAGCTTTCAAGTACCTCCGTGGAAAATTTCCAAGGTTAAGTGAAGCTAAGATAAAGGAAGGTGTCTTTGTTGGTCCTCAGATTCGTGAACTTCTTCAAGATGATGCATTTGACCATGCACTGCGTGGCAAGGAAAAGACGGCATGGAAAGCCTTCCAGTCAGTGACAATACATTTTCTCGGAAACAACAAGGCAGACAACTACAGGCTGTTGGTGGAAAACCTCCTCTAGGCATACAAAAGCCTTGGTTGCAACATGTCACTAAAGATACATTTTTTGCACTCTCATCTAGATTTTTTTCCACCGAACTGCGGAGCAGTGAGCGACGAGCACGGCGAGCGATTTCACCAGGACATTGCAACAATGGAGAAATGCTTTCAGGGCAAATGGAGCCCATCAATGCTTGCAGACTATTGCTGGACAGTGACAAGAGATGCTCCATTTAATGAATACAAGAGACAAGCCAAGAAGCACCGAGTAGACACTGAATAGGACTAAACTATGTACATAATAGTTTTTTGCCTTTTGTTTCATAATACATTTTATTTATATAACTCTTTTGCTGATTTTTAAAGTGTTACATAAACAGGACAGGTGAAATATTATCATGTAAAGCAACCATAAACACATGAAAAGACCAAGGTTTACAATTTATGATTAAAACTCTACTATCTACACAATATACATAGACATAAAATGTAAAAACTTAAATATCTTAGAAACAGTAGCCAATCAGTTGTTTTAATTGTCATATTTGAATTCAGCACATCAAAATACATAATCAATATCACATTTTATCTTTGAAGCAGACGACTTCTAAAAAATTGTAGACCAGTGTTACCACGCACACTGTAAACTGACAGTGAGCTGCACTGGAGTGCAAGGGTCCACCGAAGGGTAAATGAGGTGTTGCTTCACAAACTAAGGCCCATGGTCAGGACCTCTGCCTCAGCACAAATCCTGAGGACCTTCTTGTGACCATTCCACTCGCCATGTTCATGTTCTTTACACCAGGCCAGCCAAAGAAGGACTTGGTTATGAGATTGGTTGCACAGATTTGTGAAGACACTGTGGCTGTACTGAGGTGCTTTCTTCCCCATTGCTTTAACAGTTTGCAGTGCAGTTTCCAGAACATTTTTCTTAGCTTCCTTACTTAAGTGGAGATTGATGCTTTGTTCCTAGGGCCTCCATTTTCACATTCCTTACTGGGCCACATGAGGGAGCAAGAGGGGGTAAGGCCTCCGCTCAGACTCCATCTGGGAAGGAGGAGAGAGCCATGGTTACTCACGTGCTAGTCTCACAAATAAGCAAGTTGGGGTGGGGGAGGAAAACAGAAGGGAGTGGAGGAGCATTTCCACTAGATAGAGAGGAAAAATGGCTGGGCACACAGGGCAAGGAGTAAGCTGCTCCACAAAAGTGGGTATTGTAATTTATTCCTTCCCCAGAGCCAGGGAAAAGGAGGTAGGCAATTGTGACTCAGAGCTGTGTCTCATAGTCACAGCGCCTGCCAGGGCTACTCATGGCTACACCTAAAGTCATAATTTCACCCTATGTGAATATATAAATGTCTTGATATGAAAATATTAAGACGGAAAAAGCATACATAATACTCATCAAAATTCTATAACGTTAATTATTGTTCCACGAGAGATCAGGTTTAAGTATTTTTTTTCTGTATTAGACTTACATAATGTGTGACAATAACAGGCTGCCATCTTAAACTAGTTAGTAACAGCATAATATTATGATGAAAATTATATATAATTATTTTTATTTATAGCAACTACTGCTGGAGTTGTTAGGTTAAAGAGTTAGTCCAACTACAGAGGAATAGTTGGTTAACCGATTATCGCATTTTCTTAGAAATGAATGCATAAACCTCAAGACACACCACAGCTAAAAGCTATTTCAGTTACTGGCAAACAATTGCAAGACATCTAGAAACCTTTAAAAATCAATTTTTAAAAAAATCTATTTGATGCAAGTCACAAGAAAGTTATTATCCCAGTTAGGTCACTGACAAGAGATGTTATTAATGATCCCATCTAAGTTATTAAAGCATTTACCAATTGCGTTTGCAAACTATAATAGTGTATCCCGGGAGAATACTGAATCATGCTGGTTACTTGGCTAAAGATCAAATAAGCTAAGGATGAAAACAGCAGACTCTGAGAAGGTCTATAATACGTTGTGATTAATAACAATTAAATACTAGAATTGTTAGACTTCCATTTCAATCCACAAAAGAGAATCTTGCTAATCCATAATACAGTTGGTGTGTTCAATTCACCAGCTGGTGTGTTCAATTGGACAGTACTTAAGCTTTCCCCAGTACACACAGAGTAAGTACAAATATTAGTATGGGGTGTGTAATGCAACCAATCATACACAAGTCATAGCAATTTGGTATTGTTACAAGGAACATTGTATACTCTTGGGTTGTTGATCATTAATTTAATTACACTGTATTATGTTTAGTATAATCAGGTTTTCACACTACAATATTCATACTGGGTGAATTCACCCTCGTGTAGAAGTGCTGGATAAGGACAATGCATCATTGAAATCTCATGTAATTCTGCAAAATACCATTGGCATCTTCACTGACGCAGAGGTCTTTTGCAGAATGATAAACTACACCCTCTGATACCTCAATTTACTTCATCAGTAGCTCAGAACTGAATATATAAAGAGGCTCCTAATTGCTAGTACTAAAGTAAGCAATGAATTAAAGTGAAATGATCTCATAAAATCCGAGATAGGAGTCAGACAGGCAATGAGAACCTTCTCAGTGAAGATACATACTTATGAAATATTAATTTAGTAAATTAAAAAAAGAATAATCATTTACAAGAGATATGTGTCTCTGTTCACAAATTCTGCTAATGTTTAATTAAGGCACATTTAGGCCACTTTGATCCTAACCTATGAGTCTTAGAACACATTCTCATCTAAAGAGCCTATGGTTGTAGTAGGTTTAAACAGCTCCACCAGGCCAAATGTCCTTCGTGCCTGAAGGCTGGAGGAGGGGGGTGGAGTGTTTTGAATGGAGAGAGTCAAGCAGGGCATGTCTATGATGGCAAAGCAGTGATATGTCTCCGATATACCAGAGGAGAATGTTATAGGGGAAATGAGCATACATGGTCAGCATCTCATGGTTGGAGAACCATTCTTGGTATGAGGGATCTTGTGTGTGGGAGGAATTGAACCATTCTTGGTATGAGGGATCTTGTGTGTGGGAGGAGTTGAAATATCTGTGGACTTCTCAAAACAATGTAGCTTTTTCTGGAGACAGAGAAGGAAAGCTAGCGACCAGCAGTCACCCCAAGTTTTCACCGAGAGCACAGGCCAGTGTGGATGACATGATCTTGACTGATAAATTCACATTTTTCTGAATTTGACAAATAAATTAAAAAAAGTTTCCAGCACACATACTTGGGGAAGAAAGGAGAAGCTCAGTGACTGCCTCTGGGGAGCACAGCATTTTCTATGCCTTGCAGCAGGAGGCAGTGTACACATTACAAAGTGTTCTTGCACCATCCTGGGAAAAGCAGCTCCCAGACTGTCTTGGGAACCAGGCCACATGATTCTATTTCAGAACTTGGAGAAAGTGACTAGCGTAAAGGCTGTTCTGGAGTTGATTTTGACAAATAGGGAGGAACTGGTTGAGAATTTGAAAGTGGAAGGCAGCTTGGGTGAAAGTGATCATGACATGATAGAGTTCAAGATTCTAAGGAATTATAGGAGGAATAAAGATAATGGATTTCAGGAAGGCAGACTTTAGCAAATTCAGGAAGTTGGTAGGTAAGATCCCTTGGGAAGCAAGTCTAAGGGGAAAAACAGTTCAAGAGAGATGGCAGTTTTTCAAAATGACATTATTAAGGGCACACGAACAAACTATCCCACTGTGTAGGCAAGATTGGAAGTGTGGCAAGAAACCACCCTGGCTTAATCAGGAGATCTTCGATGATCTGAAACTCAAAAAAGAGTCCTACCAAAAATGGAAAGTAGGTGAAATTACAAAGGATGAATATAAACAAATAACACAAGTATGTAGGCACAAAATTAGAAGGGAGGAGATAGGTCTATGGGAAACAGAGGTCCCATCACCTGGTCTTGATGACTAGGTGAGCTCTCCCTCCCACAGCTGGCTAAATAATGAATGACAGGGCTGGAAGCAGAGTGCAGCACCTTGGGCATAGAGCGCAAAGCCACCCTTCCATCCTGCAGCATGCACACAACACTCATTCCCCAAGCTGCCTCATCCCCCATGGGCCCGTGCATGTGGATCTGCATGCTGGAGAGCATGTGGCCCACAGGAGAACCAGCCCAAGAGCGAACTGGTGGGGAGCAAAGAGCTTTTTTGCACAATCACACTCCTGGGTCCTGCTCACATTGCGCTCCGAACCCGCCTGCCACTTTTCAGCTTCCCTATTCCCCAACTACAATTAGGGGTGGTCAGTTTGCTTGCGGAGAGGGATGTTTGCTGCAATCCATTCTACCTTCATGGATTTCACAACACTGGGCCCCTTCCACCAACATTGCTGCTCCAGTGAGTTGTTCCCTCTTAGCAAAGGCTGAATTATGCAGTGCGTGATTCTGCAATCAACTACATTTAGTTACATTGTTCCAATGGAGCAGTCAGTGACACCAGGTGCTTTCTGCTGTAAATTGCGGCCTGACACAACAGACTTGACCAATCAGAAGCAAGGGGTTATCATGATGGGACTCAAAAGCTAACATTCCAAATCACATGAACATCTTCCACCTGAGCAGAAGCAAAAACTGAAAGGGAGCATTTTGTTTCTAGAGAATGTAAAATATATTTAATTCAAGCAATAAATCTGATTTTTTGTTATTATTACAGTTAAACCTAGCCTATTTTACCCATTTGTACTGGTACGCCGTACCAGACCGTACCAGCTTACTTTCACCACTGCCTATAAGGGGAGATAAGCATTGGAAAAATTACCCAGGGACGTTGTAGTTTCTGCACTTTTGGAGGCTTCTACAAACAGGTTAGAGAAACACCTCTTGGGGTGATTTAAATAATACTTAGTCCTGCCTCAGTGCAGCGGGCTGGACTAGATGCCCTATCAAGGTTCCCTCCAGTTCTACATTTCTATGATTCTATGAAAACTAGAGCTGCTCAGCCAATGAACTCAAGAGTCATGATATCAACCTAGAAAGTTAGAGATGTATGGTCCCTGAACAAGAGCCCATATAGTAATCTGTGTCCTGAAAAGAACATAGAAAGTTTAAGGTACCACTCTTGTAACCACACAGCAGCCCTTTTCTTGACATCAAACCAACAAGATAGAGTTGCTGGATCAGTCACCTCACAGAGGCCTGCCCCTTGATATCACACCAACATGATAAAAAATGCTCAGTTAGTGACTTGTGGATTGTTCTCTGACAAACAATGCAGAGGTTCTCGTCCATAGATGGCATAGACATCTAAACCTTCATACACAGCCAGCAAGCATGAAAGGTTTTTCCTTGTTATTTGCTCAGGTTGCAACTTGGCATAATCCCAGGAAAAAAAGGATTCACTAACGACATTTTTAGCATCTGTCCAGCAAGCTAGAGATTCTGGGCAGGGGCTCAAAGAAAAAGGAGTGTATGGGAACATAGCTCCACTTCTGCTAAGTAAAGAGGCAGGGTTCTTCTTCCTATCCTCTCCTGAGCTTGAGGGAAGTCAGCCCACCTCTTTCTATCTGTTCACTGGCTGATGAAACAAGGACACATCAGGCAGGAGAATCTGAAGTGGGAGCAGCAGGAGAAACTGACCCATGATTGTGGAGTTTACAAAGTTCCAAGCTTTTCCTGTCTGTAGATGTTTAGGCACTGGCACTTGAGAGGAGAAGACTAGCCCAAGCTGGGAATCCCCTATCTGCTTCCTTTCTCCAACATGCAGCCCCGTCTCTTTTGCCCTGCTGGAGAGGGACAGGAACAACCACGGAGGACCAAATGCCCAGAACATAGGTGCCAAATTCTTTTCCCTCCTGCCACTCCATATGGGGCTGTGTGGGTGAGGAAGGGATTGGGAGAGAGCCTGGAGGCACAAGGCTTATTTTGCAATCTAGCTCCATACTCTTCACATGTACATACCTTTTTTTGGTGGTAAGCCTTCAGGAGTTGAATAGATTCTGTCCAGACACCGTCGTTCCACTGCCTCCTTTTTCTCCTCCAAGCCAGTTCCCAGAACACAAAATGATACAACATAACCTCATCCTGCATAATGACATGCAACCACTTTCAGACTGTAAGCATTTGGGCGCTATCCTAGACAGCACCCAGAACATCGCAGCCCACCCTGGTTTGCCTTGCAGTGATATCACAATATAAATATTAAGTAATAATAATCATCATCACCACGGGAATTCATGAGTTCCCTCCCCTGTGTGGATATACTGTAACTACAGGTCACAATATTGGTATTCCATTCATTTCTAGGTCACTGGTTCAAACCCATTCTAGCTCAGGGACAAGGAAAATTATTACTAACCTGATTTACACAGTCTGTTTGTAGCTGTGTTGGTCCCAGGATATTAGAGAGACGAGGTGGGTGAGATAATATCTTTTATTGGACCAACTTTTCTTGGTGAGAGAGACACGCTTTTGAGCTTACACAGAACTCTAGATAGCAGTTTGATTCCCTCTGTGAAATGAGCTTGGCAGTCTCTGTGTAGCTTCCAATGGGTATCACAAGAAACACTACCACAATTGATACCCTTGTTGACACTCTCAACAGGAATTCTAGTGACTGATTAGGCCCATGGAGACTTAACTGTCCTCTTCCTCCTAGATGCTGTCCTTCCAGTAAAGGTTTGAGGTACATTGGCAGGGAAGAGGAAGAGAATTTTGCACTGCTGTTGCCTGTGCTGTACCTATTTTTTGGCTAAATAGATTATTTCAGTCTCTAGTAGAGAGAGGCCCATTCTGGAAAAGTAGATCATCTGATACTATTGATTTAAAAAAACACTTGATAAAATAGCAAAATGAGTTATGATGCAATTGATTGGCTCCATCAAATGGCTGGTGGGTTCAACCTACTACTCAGGAAGAAAGAGCCTGTTGCAGGAATTTAGTGTGATTAAGGAGGCCTTGATTCATAAAGTCAGTGGGACCTGAGCTTAACATGCTGAATAAGATGTGTTTCAGAACATGCTTAATGCTTTGCAGAACTGGGTCCCAACTGCAAAGTGGAAAAACAAAGCAAACAAACAAAAGAAAACAACAACAACAATAACTTCATAAGAGACTGAATTTTAAAGCTGTAGGTATTTTCCATTTTTAGTGAATCATTTTTCTGCCTACTCATTATCAGTTCTTAAATTATAATGAAAGAATAATCATGGATAATTATCATATCTGTATAATGACAGAGAACCTCTACATATGAAGATAGTAGGATAATTTGATATTTATGAAATGTTAGTTTATTTTTGAAACTTCTGCTTGGAAATTCAATTCCCATCACTGGAACCTTTCACAGAAACTCTAAAGTAAATGAATTATGAACAGAATTCCTAGCTGGTCATTAAAATTTGAAAAATGAATTTCCTTTGATTAATCCAACCCTATGCCTCACTCAGCTACTGTGTAGAGTGCTCTGTATTTTCATTTATTTTTTTCTGTTTCCTATTTCAGTCAGAAAAGTTAAAACTGGGAAGCCAGGATTTGGATGCAAAACAAAATGAAACCGGGATGGGAGAAATGGGTGTGTGAAATGTTAGAGAGATTGAATAGCAAAAGAGTCCGATTACACCGCATAAAGAGGCCAGGGGAATATTAAAAAAATATGAAGTTTATAATACTGGACAGAGGATTAAAAAAACTAGAAATACAACACAAGAATAGATGGATGACAGCTGTGGGAGGGTGACGAGAGAAAGAATAGGAAGGGGCTGATTTTGTTCCCACGGAAGTCAATAGTAAAACTCCTTTGACTCCAGTGGGAGTTGGATCAGGCCTTTAGTAAATGAAAACTCACCACTGCAGGGGGAAAATCAAGAATGAATGGAAAGGGAATAAAATGAACAGGGTTAGGAAAAATAATAGAATACAATAATCAAAGCCTGAGGTGACACAGTCAGAGTAGTATACATAGCCAAGACAATTAGGGAATTGAGGGTCTTCAATGTATTGCAGGACTGAGCTCTGACAGAGTCCAGTCATGGAGATCTAACTCTAGGGGTATGTCTACACTACCTGCCAGATCGTCAGGTAGCAATCGATCCATCGGGAGTCAATTTATCGCATCTAGTCTAAACGCGATAAATTGACCCCCAAATGCTCTCTCATCAACTCCTGTACTCCACATCACCACGAGAGGTGCAGGCGGAGTAGACGGGGGAGCAGCAGCAGTCGACTCACCACCGTGAAGATGCTGAGGTAAGTGGAGCTAGGTACATCAACTTCAGCTACGTTATTCTTGTAGCTGAAGTTACGTATCGGAGATCAATCCGCTCCCTCTCCGTCCCCCACCAAGTATAGACCAGGCCTTAGGGTGCTGTGAAAGAAGCAGGAAGAGAAAGGACAGTCTTTTGGCTACAGCAGTTGAATGCTTCCACAGAGTTCCTATGTGATGCTAGGCAAACCACTTAAATTAATATTTTCATAAGTGGTCACTAATTCTGTATTCTTTATTTTCTGGGTGCACAACTTGAGACACCTGGCATCTGATGTGCAGAAGTGCTAAGTAATCACAACGGCAACTGAGGTCAATGGAAGCTCAGTAGGAGCTGTGGACATATAAGGTCTAGATATTGCTAAGTACTCTGAAAAATCAGGCCCTAAGCAGGTCAAACTACGTACCTAAAGGAGTTGACGCTTTTGGCAATTTTGGCTTTAACCTCTGTGCCTCACTTCCTCATGCGTAAAATACTGCCTCACCTCATGGGGGAGATGCAAAGAAAATTTCATTATTGTCTGTAAAAAAGCTAAGACACTAAAATGAGAGCCATAGAAACACTTAGATGGAAATTAATAATTCTGTATTCGGGGCAGGGTTTAGATGGTGTGCAGTAAATGATGCATGGGGCCTTACACTGAATGATGAGGATAAATAGAATAATCAGATAGCTACCATTCCTCCTATGGACTTAAGAAGGCAGAGGAAAAAAAGAATGTGATCCGTGTAATTAAAAACTATCAAAATGCACACAGATGATGCACAGGCAACCTTAATTCTGGCAGTATGCAATCTCTGAGTGCTTGACATTGCCACCTTAATTTTCTTTTAAAGTACTTTTGTTCTGAAGTAATTAAAGATAAAGACAGAGAAAGAGTTTAATACAGATGTGTGTGTGTATATATCTATATCTATATGTGTTTGTGTGTGAGAGAGAGAGAGAAAGAAAAAGAGAGAGACAGAGTCTACTGCCTGAGACAGAGAACTTAATGTACTGTTTGTAGGTCTTTTGGGTCTGACGTGGCTTCACTCCCCCTCCCTTCAAAATTACACACAGATGACCCATTAATTACAATTATCCTATCTGGAAAAGGACATCAACAATATTCCCAATCTCACAGGGCTGTTATAAGGTGTAATTAATTTATTGGCCCGATCCTGCTCTCCTTACACCTTCAAAATTTACGTTAGTTCAAGTGGGACTTCTGGAGGGTGCAAGGAAAATAGGCTCTGGGGTAACGTATGTAATCGGATTTGAGCTCCTCAGATGAAAAGGCCCGTGGAAGTGCAAAACACAAGATTGTAAATACCTTACTTCTAACAAAAATCTCATATTCTCCTCATCCTTGTTATTTGGCATTGCTTGTGCTGTCACTCCCCAATCTGTCATGTTAAAATCAAGTGTCAGTGAACCCTGATGGTCTTTATTCACTCTTTTTTGTTGAAAGACCAAAGATTAAAGCTAAGCCCATAGGATATTATCACATGGTAAATACTAATTTAGTCCAGCATCTGAACATTTGGAGTAAATTTGAAAACAGAACCATCTGTTATATAAACTAATCCAATAGACTCCACGCTTTGTATGACCAGCCGCTGTCAAGTAACAGATTATGAAACCAAGTCATAAATCTTAATTCAAAAAATGTTTCCCCATCTGAAAGGTTTGAGAATTCATTTCTCCTTTCCTTGTTTTAATGTAAACTTGATGCAAGTTGGCAGAGCTTTCTGACCTGAAAGGGGTCTGGTATTCACTCAGTTCCCTCTGGGAGGCTGTGATTGAAGTCTCACTGAGGTCAATTGCAAGGCGAGCCTTGTGATACTGGCCCTCTTTTTGTGCATCAGCTGTTTGCTCTGATACACAGAAGGTGTAAGTCATTGTTGAAACAGAATTCAAAGAGGCCAATGTTTTTCTCTTTTCCCAAAGAAGGATCTGGCTCCTCGTGCCAGCCACCTACCTTTCCCTCGCAGCATGCTGGGGAATTATTCAGTTCACAACAACTGGCCCAACCCTGCTATCCTGACAATCCCTGTACTTATTGCATATAGCTGTGCTCTTTCCTCTACTCTGGGAGAGAGATAAACCACATCCACAGAGACGCAAGGAGAAGGGTTATCCCTTCTGCCCACATCACACCAGTTAAAAAAAACTGTCTGAACATATTTTTGCTGCCTCTATTTATATTAGTTTAACATTCATGTGTCAATGTGACACATAGAGAAGAAAACATTTTTTTAGGGAATCTTACAAGAAAACACACAAATGAAGCTGAGGAAGGATCCAAATCTATAGCTTATTTTCAGTGCAAAAAGGAATTTTAATGTTTGTTTTTTCAGATCCCAATCCCAAGTCATTTTGGCACTAGGTTTTATCATATCCCAGCAAGAATCACATTTGTGAGAGATGCCATGAGAAATGTAATGAATTTTGCCACCACATATCTACAAGCTTGGATATAGTTAATCCATGATGGGGCCAACTGGAAAAACTCTTAAGAACACCAAGCATATGGAAAACTGCAAAGGTTAGCCACCTTTAGTTTAGGTTTGCTCCCAGTTACGTATGGTGGTAAAAGCTGAAGAACAGGAATAGGATATATTTGGAATAAAATCTTTGGAAGCAGAATGATATTATGCTGGGACTTCGTTTGCATACCATGGGGAAATAAAGATAGGATGAAGGAGTAGTTTTAATATCTTATTCAATAAGGGTCAGATTCTCTCAACCTTATGATGAATAATGTTATTTCTCAAGCAGCCCCGCCATTTCAATGGGACTAATAGAGAAGTAAGGCACTAATCTGCATGAGTAAGGGTGGAGGAATCTAGTCCTAACAGTTGCATCTTGTTATTAATATAGAGTTGGCTAAAATCTTCCAAACTCTGTTTTCTTTAATGGAAGCTCTGTACTGCTGGGGCATACCTGACCCAATTTATATCTTCCCATTTCCTTCTTTACCACCACTTCACTCATGGTTGAGTAAACCATTTAGTACAAACTATATCTATTAATCATGCAGCCTATTTAAATTCACCATCAAAGGTGCTCATTTGGGAACTACCATGGGCAATCCTTAGTCACATTAGTGAGCACTTCATGAGTAGCACCACCAGTACCCAACTGGACTATTCTGGTCAGTAAGGCCTGAATCCACAAAGGGACTTAGGCATTGTGATGCTTAGCATCACAAAGCCTAACTTTTAGGTGCCCAGAAAATCACATGAACAACATTGCGATCCACAAAGCCTCATTTAGATGCCGAGGTTCCATGTATGGATAGGCAGCCTTAAAATGTGATTCATAAAGACAGCAAGCTAGGCAAATAGGCATCTAAACTAGTCAATGGAATATGCTGATGAGAGGGATGTGTCTTAAGCCTTGACCCTCTTGCAGAGATCAGACTCTAAGTCCAGGCTGCAGGGAGGCACCTATCTGTGCTAGTGATCCACAAACCCAGGCCAAGATAGGTATTTCTCTGCTGAACTCACATGCAGGGCCCAGTCCAATAGGTATGCACAGAGGCCACCTAGATCTACACAAAGCAGCTGAGGTGGAGAGAAGACCTGTAAAACCTTTAGCTCAGTGGTTACAGTATTCACCTGGAATAAGGAGACCTCCAGCTCAACTTCCTTCTCCCCTTATGAAGAGAAGGGATTCAAACAGGGATCTGCTGCCTTTCAGGGGAGGGCCATAGCCACTGGACTATAGAGTCACTCACACTATTGCTGGCCCAATTGATATTTAATTGTTTAATTAAAGTGGAAGAACCTCAATAGAAGAGACTGAGAGAAACCCACATCACACTCTTCCATAGTCTAGCGTCTAGAGCACTCTCCTGAGCAGTGGCATAGCCCCATTCAGATCCTTTAGACAAATAGAAGAAACTGAACAGGAGTCTCCACCATCCTGGGTGAGTGCCCTAACTACTGAGCTAAAGGTTAGAAGAGAGTTTTCATCATCCTCCTCCTCCTTTCCACCCCTCCCCCCCACATGTGTTTTGGGTAGATCTGGCCACCTACGAGAACACCTACTGGATTGTGGCCTGCACACAAATTAGGTGGAGGAGCACTTATTTACCCCGATTTGTGGATTGTTCTGGGGTTTAGGTGGGACATTGGTGTTCAGTTAAGCAGCAGTGTGTGTGCCCAGAGCCAGAAACATAGGTGCCTGGGGAACTTTTACTGCAAACATGTAAGTGCTGAGTGAGTTAAGGTGCCTATAGGGAGGGCAGTAGCTGAACGCAAGCTTTGTGGATTGCAGTAGTACCTAAGTAACTTTCTGGATCCAAGCCTAAAAGCTCAACAAAGTGCTTAAAAGTTATACAGTCTAGTCCTTCACCTGTGAGATACACTCCAACTTTTGGGTACTTGCACTGCATAAATTATCCATATTCTCTCTGGACTTTTCCAGTTCTAAAAATGGTAAAAAAAAAAAACTACTCAGAGACATCAGTTCTCCCACCGATTTGCTGAACTATTTCCCATTAGCATGTACACAGAAAGGAGAAAAGGCTCTGCAGAATGCAATAAAAATATGTTTCCCTAACTAAATAAATTCCTTTATATATTATGGCAAGAAAAAATAAACAAACCCTGAGATTTACAGACAGCCACCTTGGCTGACATTTCACAGAGTTGGATCCATCAGCAATACTCTTTGCTTAACTCTGTCCTTTCAGAGCCCTTCTACTGCTCCCAAAATCTCATTTTTCCATCTCTCCCCCACATCTTTCTTTAAACCCTATTTCCTGGACTCTCTCTTTCCCTCTCCCTCTGTCCAACGTGTGATTCCTCTCTCTCTCTCTGGTCCCCAAATCATTGTTTTGTTCTGCACTAAGAGTCCAAGACTTCTCTCTGCTCCAAACATTCATTTGCCTTTTTTATTATTTCCAGGCCCATCTTTCTCCTCCAAACTTTCTTCCTTTTTCTGTCTTGTCTGTTCCTTCAGACTCTTTCCTTCAACCCTATTTCCCGTCTACCTTTCTAGTCTCTCGTTATCCTTTTTCTAGCCAAGTGTTTCTTCTCTGAGAGCACCAATAAAATAAATTCCATAGTACCAAAAATGCCACTATACTTTGTTGTGAGCAGTGCCAGCTGAAAATGCTGAGAGCTCTGGTTCAGAGAAGCAGTAAAACAGAAAACATTTGGACAGTTTTCATCATGAGAATCTATGCATAAGAACAAGAAAGATGGAGGGACATGTTCATTTCTGAAGGCACTTGAGAGCTGAGTTCTGCAAACGAGCCCCAAAACCTAAAAACTAATGGAAACTTTCAGACCCATTTGTGGTCCTCCTACTTCCCAAATAAAAAGACATCATTTGAATTTGAACTGACATTCTCTGTTCTGCGATATAATTGCACCCACTCACACCAGGTTGGATTTTTTGGCTCTGTATCTTCACTTACCAGGACTAAAAGGAACAAACATTACCCAAGTGAAATTACCAAATCTCATGCTGCATACTTATTATGCATTTTGTTTTCATGTATATTGTGACATGCAGTATAAAATACATGCAGTTAAATCTAACACTGCCTCTCAAATGAATTGCTCTCTCCTATTTGGTCTTTTATTGGCACAACCATAGGAGATGGTAAAATCCATTACTGAAATGACATATATAGAAGCTTTTTATACTGGGGTGGGGGGTGGGCCTTAAAATTAATATTAGACTAAGTATTTGCAATTTATCTAAGGTTTTACTTTGCCAACAACAAAATACTTTATTTTTATCTAGGTGTTTACTCTTCTTCCCATTAATGTTAATGAACATTTTCCCATGCACTTCATTCACAAATTTGGTGGTGTTCTCTGCTGCATTCCTTATACAAGCAAAACTCCCACTGACTTCCTGTATTTTGAATGCAGGATCATCACTATTATGTAGCAGATTGACAGAACCATGTGGTACCATCTATTACTACTGGCACACAACACTTGAATTCATCTTCCTCTTATTCACAGGATGACTCATGCTGTCTCATACACATTTCACTTTTGATTTATGTAAGATGGACATCACAACATCCTTTTTGAGATTCACAATTATTCCATCTATTTTTGTCATTCTATTCGTTAGCTTTTGCAAATCAGTCTGCATTAATAATCAGTCTCCATTCTGACTCATTATTTAGTATTTTTTTATATACTGGAGTATGTATCAATTAATTAGACTTCTGGATGGGTGACACGTTCACTGCTGAAAGTTAAAACATAAAACTTCGGGCAGCAAAAAGGCAACATATTTCAAAAACTACTGTCTAGTTCTGAAGATCATGAGAGAGACCTGAGGCAAGTAAGTAACAGGAGTGCTCTCTTCCCAGCTTTCCAAGGGTCAACACAGGATTGAGGAAACAATGAAGCATCCCTTAGGAAAGGATTTATTAAAGAAGATACTGTATATCATCATAGAATCTTAGAATTGTAGAACTGGAGGGAATCTCAAGAGATAATCTAGTCCAGTCCCCTGAACAAATGGCAGGGCTAAGTATTATCTAGCCCAGGCATGGGCAAAATTTCTGGTTCGAGGGCCACATCGAGGTTAAAAATTGTGTGGAGGGCCAGGTAGGGAAGCCTGGCCTCACCCTATTCGACCCCCTCCCACATCCTACCCCCTTCAGAACCCTGAACCCATCCAACCTCCCGTGCCTTCTGTCCCTTGACTGCCCCTGCTCGAGACCCCTCCATCTCTAACCACTCCCCGGGACTGCACCCCCCATCTAAGCTCCCTTGCTCCTTGTCCCCTGACTGCCCCCTCTTGAGACCCCCCACACTAATTGCCCCCCCCCAGAACTCCACCCCCTATCCAAGCTCCCCTTCTCCCTGTCCCCTAACTGCCTTGACCCCATCCACACACATCCCCAACAGATACCCAGGATTCCCTGCCCTTTATCCCAGGCCACAGCATGGCACAGCCCCGACCCCCTTACCACGCCACTCAGGCCTGCTGGAGTGAGACATGTGACCCCGCTGGAGCTTGCAGTCCCACCCCCTTACCAGGCCACTCGGGGCAGCAGGAACTCTGGACCCACTGGAGCCAGTCCTGCCGCTACAGTGCTGCCCCAGAGTGGCGGGCCAGAGCGCTGGCACCATAGCATGCTGAGGCTCCTGGAGTCGGGGGGAAAGGTGGGGACAGGGGCTGGAGCAGCCTCTCCAGCCGGGAGCTCAGGGGCCAATCAGGAAAGGCCCATGGTTTGGATGTGGCCCGCGGGCCACAATTTGCCCACCCCTGATCTAGCTCATCCCTCACAGGTGTTTGTCTAACCTGCTCTTAAAAGTCTCCATGGATAGACATTCCACAGATTCCCTAGGCAGTTTATTCCAGTGCCTAACTACACTGACAGAAAGTTTTTCCTAATGTCCAATCTAAACTGCCCTTGCTGCAATTTAAGCCCATTGTTTCTTGTCCGATTCTCAGAGGTTAAGGAGAACAATTTTTCCATCGACTTTTATGTACTTGAAAAATATGATCATGTCCCCCCCGCAGTCTTCTTTTCTCTAGACTAAAAAAAAACAATTTTTTTCAATCTTCCCTCATAGGTTATATTTTCTAGGCCTTTAATCATTTTTGTTGCTCTTCTCATAGAATCATCGAATATCAGGGTTGGAAGGGACCTCAGGAGGTCATCTAGTTCAACCCCCTGCTCAAAGCAGGACCAATCCCCAACTAAATCATCCCAGCCAGGGATTTGTCAAGCCTGACCTTAAAAACCTCTAAGGAAGGAGATTCTACCACCTTCGCAGGACAACTCATTCCAGTGTTTCACCACCCTCCTAGTGACATTTTTTTTCCAAATACCCAACCTAAATCTTCCCCACTGCAACTCTGGACTTTCTTCAATTTGTCCACATCCTGGACTGAAATGTGGCATCCACAACAGTCCTGTTAATGCATCTCGGAATGATGATTGCTTTTTTCACAACAGTGTTACACGGTTGACTCATTTGTAGCTTGTGATCCACTATGACCCCAGATCCCTTTTTCCTAGGCAGTCATTTTCCATTCTGTATGTATGCAACTGATTGTTTCTTCCTAAATGGAGTACTTTGCATTTGTCCTTATTGAATTTCATCCTATTTACTTCAGACTATTTCTCCAACTGTAGTAAAGAGGAGAGAATAGAAATTTATAAAATACAAGTAGGAGCTGAGAAGAAACAGCCAAACAAAAAACTGTCCCATTCAATTACTTCACATGAAGGCAGACAACTAAATATTGACAAATTTTATAAGTCCATATATATAAATGCTAGAAGTTTTAATATTTAGATGGGTGAACTTGAGTGCCTGGTATCAAATAAGGATATTGGCATAATAAGCATCACAGAAACTTGATCGAATGATGATAATCAATGGGATACATTAATAGCAAGGTACAAAATATATAGGAATGACCCAGTAGGTCTTGCTGGTGGGGGCATGGCACTATATGTGAAAAAAAGCATACAGTCAAATGCAGGAAAAATCTTAAATGAATCAAACTATGACATAAAATCTCTATGGCTAGATATTCCATACTTGAATTATAAAAGTATAGCAGTAGGAATATACCACCAACCACCTGACCATTGGGGTAACTGTGATTGTAAAATGCTCAGGAAAATTAGAGAGGCTACAAAAACAGAAAACCCAGTAATAATGAGGGATTTGAACTATCTCCATAGTGACTTGGTTTATGCCACCTCAGGACAGGCTGCAGTGATAAAATTTCTAGACCCTATTAATGAATGCATCTTGGAGCACCTACTCACAACCTACAAGGGGAGAGGCAATTCTTGATTTAGTCCTAAGTGGAGAACAGAATCTGGTCCAAGCGGTTAATATAACTGCTCAGTGATAGCAATCATAATATAATTAAATTGAACATCCTTGTAGAAGGTGGAAATACCAATGAAACCCACCAAAGTATCATTTAACTTCAGAAGTGAAATAGATAAAAGTGAGGAAGCTAGAGAAATAGAAATTAAAAGGAACAGTCATAAGAATGAGCCTGCAAGCTGCATGGAAATTATTTAAAAACACCATAATTGAGCCTCACATTAAATGTATAAAAAAAACCCAGTAAGTGGACCAAAAAATACCACTATGGCTAATCAACAGAGTAAAAGATGCAATTAGAGGAGAAAAGGCATCCATTAAAAATTGGAAGTCAAATCCTGCTGAGAATAGGGTGACCAGATAGTAAGTGTAAAAAATCGGGACGGGGTGGCGGTAATAGGAGCCTATACAAGAAAAAGTCCCCGAAATCAGGACTGTCCCTATAAAATCAGGACATCTGGTCACCCTAGCTGAGGAAGGTAAAAAGGAGCATAAACTCTAGCAAGTATTAGAAATCTAGTTTTTCTGTGTTTTGTACACACCTAATCACATCATATTGAAAAAGTTATTTGAATAGAGGCTTTATTTATAGAAAGATTTATAAATAAATGCCAGAAAATTGATGTTCATCATGTCATTTATTTGTTTAATCTACATTCTTGACATACTGAGTCTGTGGGCAGAATGACCAGCCAGGGAAAATGAATAATGTTCTCACCAGCAGCTGAGTTTCAGTGCCTTACCTCAGGGTCTTCTTTTATTGAGTCATAAATGAAGGATCCAAGACCAAAACAAGTCACTCAGAACAGTGAGTGCCAGCTGCAAGAGACCTTTCCAGCTTCTCAACAGCTAGGAGAGGAAACAACACACCCTTCCCTCGAGTTAACCAACACCACGACCACTTCCCCTCTACATTCATACAGTATGCACAACCCTGATCACCCAGGGGACAGGCAGGGTTAACTTTTCATGCACTGGGGCTTGTGCCTTTCTACCTTGTCGTAAATCAAATTTTCATGACATTTTGCAAAGACATATGATTGACCTTGGTGTAAACTAGGGAACTGGATTTGTGTGAAATTTGTAGTTTAAAGATACAATTTCCCCACTATACTGTAATCCTCATTATTCAGAAAACACTATCAGAGAGCTCCTGTAGCTAGCACATGTCCATGGATAACAAAGCCTGACGGATGTAGCATCTGGTTTATATCACACAGATAGTGAATTCAAATTTAGCAGTATAAATTCTTTTATTAATTCTTATTATCAATGCCATTAATTAGTTATTCTTACTACTTTTCCAAAGAATAAGAGTAAAAAAAGATATAGTAGTCGAGTCAAAATATCTCATCTCTGAAAGAAATCAAGATAGGAGAAAGTTCATCCCTATAAAGATGTGCCATCTATTTTAAAATGAACAAGCCAGACAAGGACTAGGCATCTAAATGGCTGAAATAAACAAAATACAGGTAGGACTCAAGTGGCACCTATAAATCAAATGTCAAGTAGTCGGATATAGATTATCAAGCATCATGTTAGCAAATCTTCAGTTTTTCATCCAGATCCTAATGAGTTGTGGTTGGAAAAAATCACTACCCACAATTCTGCAATCCTCATTATAGCAATGTTCACCAAGAGTGGAGGATGACGTATGGCATCAATAAGACAATCCTCACATAAAATATCTGTAACAAAGTGTCAGTTACCCCTAACTAAAACAACACCATTTTTCTTCAGCACAAACCCTTACCAATTAGCTACTGATAAGAGGTTGGTCAAATCTTCATCATCTGGCTAACCATAGACATCTCAAAGATATATATGCTGTGAGAAGACCCAGAATATTTTGCTAAGATATTAACAGTAATATTTCTAACATCAGTGACTTCCACATCCTGCATATTCATACCATGTCACTATTCGTATACCTCTACATCTGCTCATTCTCTGGCTCCTTCCACAACTGAAATTCAGAAATCATCAATCGCTCTCATGGCACAGATTGAACCAACGGCAATACACAATATTTTCTTCACTTGATGCTGGTGTTATGAGGAGAGAGAGAACTCTAGGACTGTCCAGATGTGAGATAGCTCAGTGTTCACATACTGGAGGCTACATCAGAGCACAGAAAGACTAACTAACTCCAGGTTACAATCTCATCCCTCAGCCTGTGTACAAACTCTATATGTTAATGACATACAGAGCTGCATGTAATTCCACAATAGCATTTCCAAATGATATGATGTGATTCAGTGCTATCTATAGAATTTTCTTTACACCCCTGAACAGAACCTGTCAGCCACAAGGCCAGCCTCCAAACCAGCCAGATCAACTGAACAGAGCTGAAACATAGCATGCTAGACCTACAGTAGCTTTTCTTTTATTTCCTTTGGTTCTTTGTTTTTTTCATTCTTACTTGGGGAGAAAGCAATGTCCCTCTTACAGGTAAAGTGGGGATTTGTTGTTGCTGTTTAGGGACAGAATGTAATATAGGTATAAAACAAGGGACTGGGTGTCTGGACTCCTAAATTCTAGGCCTTCTATCACTGACTTTTTATGCAGCCTTCTTGGGCAACTTGATAAATCTACATAAATAAAACAGCATATGCTTGCCCCTCTGTAAAGTGGGGATTATAATTAGAGATGTATGAAAAATTCAAAATGAACTTTTGCTCTAACAAATACTTAAAAGGGAGTGGTGAAGCTGTATTAATCAATGTTAGTAAAACACTTTGAGATCTTTTATGAAAAGTCCTATAGAAGTACAAATTACATTTTTCTTTCACTCCCTTCAAAAAAGGACTTCCTTATCAACACAATAGAACATTTACTTGTGCATTTTAGATTCACAGATTATAAAGCTAGTTGGAACCATTGTAATCTGACCTCCTGCAGAACACAAGCCATAGGACTTCTCTAAATTAATTCCCATTTGACCAAGAGTATATATTTTAGGACAACACACAACCTCGATTTTTAAATTTCCAGTGATGGAGAATTCACCAAAGCCCTTAGGAAGTTGTTCCATATATACCTATGTATTACTTGAAAGGATAGCCAATACTGGTCTTGTTTATGTATGTTTCATCACAAAGTATGTAATGAAACTGTATTCACAATGTGTCATGAATGGAAAAGTTGGATGATAATTTCATTCATCATTCCTCTTTTTGACACTGAAGTTATAAACACCCTTTATCTGGACAGTCTACTTCTCTCCTTCAGCCTTACCACCAGAGTCCAATTGTAAATAAGAAAAAAATGAGAACTTTTTCCTTTATTTCATTCCTTCAGGAAGCTATCAATCGTCTTGCTGTATCTCTCTCCTTATAATTCAGCAATCCTAGTGACTTAACAAAATGCTTTGTCATTCATGGTGACTATACTGTTTTGTGAATGAGTGTATCTGCATAGAAGTTGTATTAGTCCCATTGCTGTCAAAAGTGTAGAGGGCATCTTCAGCTAAGTAATCAGTGAATGGTGGGGTAGCATTAATGGTACTGGAGCTGAAGGTGAGCCGAAGGCATACAGATTTTTTTTCCTGTTATATTCCCCTTTATTTTTAATTACACTTTTTCTGTCACTCCAGAGGACTAATTATGTAAGAAAAAGTAACTGAGCACAACAGCATTGATTGGTCATTCTGTCAGAGCACAGAGCTGCAGCTGCAGGGAGTCAGTTTTGATGAAATATATATGTAATCATCTCAAGAAGAGTATTTGTGTGCAACTTTTATAGAACATCTGCACCATGCATTAATCGGGATCATGGAGCCTTGGGGTCTCTACCTTCCCCAGCTCTCCTACACAGTCCCTCTCTTCTCCTCACATCTTCTTTTCTTTCACATCCTCACAAAGTCTTAATCTTGAGGTCCTGCTTTACTCACAACTATCACTGTGGTGTTTCCTGACAACAGTGCAAGCCCATAGGTCACTGCTCTACAACTATCTTTCACCATGAGGATACTGCGGGGATTGTGCTCCAAACTAATGTGCTCCAGGCACTGCCATTAGCTGGATGGTGCTAGTATAACATAAACTAGTGAAAATTTTGAAGTGTAACATTCACCGGGTCAGATATTTTCAAAATGGCTTAAGACCATGGATACATTTTTGACTCAATGCATTTTGCATAATTCTCCCATCTCTGGTTTTAACCTTAAATTTCTTATTCCTAAGAAATCTTCATAATTACTAAATTCAGATAATTTTGAATGCCTCTTTATGGATCTGAGGAATACTAAAGGCACAATGATACTCAGCTCTGGTTTGGCTAAAATTTTACACATTTGTGGGTTAATTTTTTCTAATAGGCTAAGGACTAACCATAGCTATAAGTGTTCATACAGGGACTAATTCTATTATTCTTTCCTCTCCAATCTTATTTTCTTTAGGATTAAGAGTTAATGCATCTGGAACAACAGTCGTTCATCCAGGTTTGTGGTTTATCTGAAAGTCCAAATTCCTGCAATCTCAAATGACATCTGGCTAAACATGCACTTGGGTCAAGTTTAAAGTATAAAGGATTGTGGTTAGATATCACCCTAAATTTGAGACCCCCAAGTACAAAAGGACATGGTCTTCACACACCCGATGAAAAGGTTTCTTTTTCCTGTGGCTCAACATTTTCTTCAGGAGGCTGCAAGATTTAGTGGCAAAAACATTTGTAGTATTTATATGGTAACTTCCATGAGAATCTATGTTGAGCAAATGCCCAAACCTACAACTGATACCATTCAAATAGAGATACAGTTGTGCTGTTCAAATTCTAAATAAAAATTCAGAAGTTTTATCCCTTGGTGTCAGAAGACAGCCTTTTTGCATAGTTTGAACTAGCATTCACATTGAGATTTATGGACAAACCAAGTTGGGGACTGGATATGATGACCCAAGAGGTCCTTTCCAAGCCTATGCTCAAGTAGAAAGAAGTTCAGTAGGATTGAACACATTTTAACAAGGTATTTTAGACTGTTTATAAACCCAAAACTAATCAGAAGTTTAGTCAAGCTTCATTGAAACTCGGGAGTTAGTCTTCACCTGGTTCAGACTGTGTGCCAGCAGATCCAGTCAAGAACCTCTTGTGACATGCCCCAATCTCTTTTATACCTTAAGCCATCTTCTGGTTTGCATGACCAGCGGCCTTCTCTCATCCCTCTCATCTTTAGAGGCTAGCTGGTAGACCAACATTCCACATATAGATCTTGAGGGAGCAGCTGATTGGCCTGCTTCATTCTTTTTTTAAGGGATAACACCAGAAACCCATTTTTTTTCTACAGGAGCAGCAAAACTGGGAAGGATCTTTATGGACTCCCTACTGCCTTTTCACTAGTTCTTTACATCATTTTGGGGCTGAGACACTATGAACTATGAGGTTCAGTGAAGTAGCAGAAAATGAAGAAGAGGCTTTTCAGTTCCACAGTTATACCACCTGGAGCTGAAATCGCAAGAGATGTAAAGAGGGTCAGATCTATTCACTATTTGGATATTATACTTCCAGTGAACACCCAAGATGCTCTCGGGTGTGGTATGGTTCTGACGAAGGTACCTGTTGTCTGGTTGGGCTGCCTCTGTTGGCCCAGTGTGGGGTTGTATACTCTGTCACCCAGTTGTCAGGATTCCCTGTTAGATCAGGTAATTGTAGTACAGTGGGCCTAGACCAATGGTGGGGCCAAGCAAACAAACAATCAGTAGCCCCTGAGTCTCCAGCCTGGGGCCGAAAACAACAGTTAGAGTTCTGGCCCTCTGAGTAGGGCGGAACAAAGGTCAGCCTATAGCCGCCAAGCAGGGCTGGGCAAACATTCCATGGTTCCCAAGCCTCTTGGCTGGGGCAAGCAGTAGTAATTGGGGTTCTTGCCATCTGAGTGAGACAGAACAGTAATCATTCTATAGCACCCAGACAGGGCAGACCAAACAAACAGTCTATAGCCTCTAAGCCTCCTGGCTGGCAGAGACAGTAGCAATTGAGGAATCAGCCTCTGGAGTGGGGCAGAACAAACACTCTATGGTCCCGGAGCCTCTGGGCTGGGACTGAGAGCAAACAGCAGCCAGGCCTACTGGTCTGTGGGGTGTGATAGGGGAACTTGTCTCCTCCCACTCCACCAGGATCCGACCCAGGGCCCTAAAAGGCCGGAGACTTTCCCGCTAAGGTTTGAGGCATCAGCTTCTACTACATTCCCAGGTCACTTCCTACCACAAGTTGCATCCCAGGCATCTCCTCAGCTAGTGGTGGCTTGGTGTCCTCATCAGTCTCTGCAGACGGCAAGTTGCTGATAGTGTAGTACAGATCCACATGCTCTACCTCTTAGAGTGTCACCAGCCCCTCTGGAGAAAGTGCAGTACATGTCCTCCCTTCTCCGCGTCAGGCCTGACTGAGCTAGGCTTCCTACCTGAAGCATGCGCAGCTGGGGAAATGGGGCATGGCCTCCTGAGCCTACAGTGATTGGTCTATCCCCATTGGCCCAGCATGGGATTGGTATACCCCATCACAGTGGTGAGTTAGAAGGTGGCAATTTTCATTCTGAATTAGTATTGTACCAATGTTCCAGCTTAGTGTTGGGTGAGTAGGGTGCATTATGTTATAGGAAGAGCTATCTTTTGAATTAGATATATAAATATGGTTCTTACTACTTCTGTTCATTAAAGATCCCTTAGATCTTTCTCCAAGAGTAGTGAAATTTTCCTGATCTTACAATTTTGACTATACTCTCATTTAGATGATATTGCAACTGCACTGCAGTTTCAAATGGATAGCGATTTCTGCATTTGGGGCCTGATTCTTATTTACACAAAGGCCCCTTTATATTGCTCTGTAAATTATACTTGTTCACATAAAGAGCCCTTTTCAATGCCAGGGTGTTATAAAGAGACACTGATGTAAAGGAGAATCAGACTCTTCAGTGCTAAACTACTATCTGTTATTGCTGCATGCTGCTAAACAGCTGGTGCATTTCAGTGGTTCCTGAATATACAGTTACCGTATAGAGAATAGTGTCTAATACCTTGTGGAACGAAAAATAGCATATTATATACTGTAAATGTAAGATGTCATTATTATCATGAAGTTTACTGGAATATTTTATTCTGATATGAAAATAGGGAGGAACCATTGTTTATTTCATTATGCTTTCTTTTTGTTTAAAAGCAGTATTTGTATTTTAGAAAAATCAGTAGGTGACAGAGTTAAATCTCAGCAGCCCAACAATAAGGGTATAAGCACATTCTTCAGCTCAAATAAATTCTCTATCTTTTCTTGTCAGTTTGATTAAAGGCTCATGTTCAATATAACTGATGTTCAAGCATGTTAATTTTCCTTTGATAAACTGACAAAGAAGACATTTCTTTAATGTTAATCCAAAGGGCATAATGTTACAATGGACTCTTTGTAATGCACTAAAATATATTTTAACCTGTTCTTATCTCCAGAACCCCTTAATAGGACCCAACATAATACCCTGCCAGTCCGATGTGCACATTCAGTGGATTAGACTGGAGCAATTAGTTATTAACCCTAGGTGGTTGTTCCTTTAGTGGAGATAGGGGTATATTTAATCTCTCCTGGGACCTGGAAGGGTAGTAACTGGCTCCAAATCAATCCATCTGAAATACAGTCTGTGCTAGTCAAAGGAAACAATGGTGACCCAACTCAGTGAGGACATATGCCCCCCACAACGGTCAATATTTTGTCTAGTCTCTGGATCCTACCAGAGTCATCACTCCTCTTGGAGGCCCACAAATGCCTTCTTTCACATTCACCTGTGTATGTGACTAGACATGCCCATAAACTAGAGTAGAAAAATGTTACTGTAACCACTTTTATCGATTGAACTGACACACAGCAGGATTAAGAGACACAAAGTCTATGGAAGAAGTGTGAAGATAAAGCTTCTATTCCCAGTCTAGTCCAGCGCCTTAACCATAGGGCCATCTTTCTACCCAAATGGCATACGTACTAGAGAGGATGACTAACACACTGTGTCCTGTTGTGCACATGGCACGGTTAACATTTGTCTGTTTTAAATAAAGTACTATCTGTTGTCTTACCCTGAAATTATGCGTCTTGCTTCATTCAAGCAGAACCTTGACATGACAGGAGTTCAGCTCAAAGGAATTCATCATGTCAGTGTCATCACAGGAATGAAATTTCTACCCTTCCCCCCCACACTCCCTCTATTTCCATTTTCATTCAAATGGAAGGAAGGAAGCAGCACTAGCAGAATCAGTTTGTCAGCTGTATTGCTGGTAAAAATCTGTATAGAAACCAGATTCCTCCACATGAAAATCAGTGTGTTAATTAGCCCCTTTTGTGTCAGGCTGTTTCTGAGCCAAGTCTGGAGAGTGATCTGAGGGCACTGAATGTCTGTTCCAAAGAGAGGCTTATATGACTGAGAGTGTCATGACCACTTGAAAAACTTTCTTCAACGATGAGAACTTTTCTGTTGGCAACATATTATCAGGAACATCTAGTCCAATAACAGCAAGGGTTTTTCTGTTTATTTTAAAAACATCCAGCCACTACAACTTCTTTTGGTTCCAGTGACACAAGGAAAGGAGAGCAACAGAAAAAGAGTTCAGGGAAATTTAATTAATGAATGATGCAGACTTTGCCATTTGTGCAAGCCTGCATATCGAGGCCACAAGTTGCAGTATTATCTAATGCTTTATCGGTAACTCTTGCAGGACAGGCCCAAGCCAGGAAATGTAAATATTGATTTTGAACCTCGATTTCAGTTGCAGTGCATGGGGATGCTTGGTTTCAGGGCTTTGACTTATTATCAGGATAAGACCCAAAGTTCGGGGAAGTTGGGATCCACTTGAACCTATCTTTGCTACCATATAGGATTGCCATATCTGCCACTTTTGGTTTATTCTGCTTGGGCCAACAAAAACTGTCAATTTTGACTTGTCTAAGTTACAGGCAACACTTCATCCTTCAACCCATCTCTTCTCCCAAGGGATGATTGAATCCCAAATCCTCTGGATGAAACTGGTACAAACAAAGCAACAGTTCCCAGCTTCCTAATGAAATCTGCATGTTTCTTTTCCCCTTTTCCCACTAATAGGCCCCTGTACTCACTACAGTACAGGCCCATTTACACACGACCTGTTTATGTGTGAATCCGCTTAACATGTGGTAGCGCCATGCCTGCCAGTGCTGCCTATTTAACACACGAGACTCGTTAGCACGTGGTACAGGAACTGACTTAGAAATCAATAGGAAGTGCAGAGCAGAAACGTGTTGTAGGCCTACTGGCATTTCCTCTTCCTAATATAATGGCAGAGGGCAAGCATCAGCGTTCCTACGCTGTAGAAGAAAAGCTAGTTGCAATAGATCAAGTAAGTAGTGGAGAAACCCAGGCCAAAGTTTCAAAAGATATTGAGATTGCCGAATCTATTCTCTGAGGATGGCTAAAAAACTAATCTAAACTGAATGGCTTCATACAAAATATCAATTCTGCCATAGGGCTTACGCGAAAACGTGTGCGCTATTCAGTAAAACCCACAATAGACAAAACCATGTGCATGTGGTTTGCTCAGGAAAGGCTGAAAGGCATGCCACTACGTGGGCCAATTCTTCAAGCCCAAGTAGGGTAAGCAGACGTCCCAATTTTATCGGGACAGTCCCGATTTTAGGGGACTTGTCTCGTGTCCTGACCATACTTCGATTGGGGTGTTCTTTATCCCGATATTGGGACCTTCCAGAGGCTGGTGCCACTCACCACTTCTTCAGCGGTGGCTGCGGCACCCGCCTGCCAGCAGGAGCACACCCCACTGCCCCAGGCAGAGTCAGGGTGGCCAGGTCCCAGCCCAGAGGAGAAGACTCTGCCGCTGCAGGTGGGAGCGGCTGAGACACACCCACCCCCAGCCTTCCTGGGGCAGGGGGAGACCCGGGCTGAGGGGCGTGGCGGCTGGGCGGTCTCCGCACAGGTGCGATCGGCCGGGGCCCCAGGCGGCACCTTCTGCGTGGAAGGATCCAGCCAGGTGTCCAGCAGTGAGCCCCCAGCTGCCCCCCTGTAATCCTGCTCCAGCCACCCCTCAGGCCGATCTGACCCCAGGAGCCAGAGAGAGGAACACCTACCTACCACTGCCAGAGACTTCCTGAGACAGGACAGAACCGCCCCAGGTAAGTACTGCCATGGAGAGTGGTCCTGTGCCACCGGCCCATGACAGAGCTGTGCTCAGCCCCGGAGCCAGGGAGGGGTGGGTTCCTGCTCTACTGGCCCGCAGCTCCCCCTCCCCCCTCCTCCCATCTCCCATCTCCTCCCCAATGTGTCCGGATATTTCATTGTTGCCATCTGGTCACCCTAAACCCAAGCAACAAAATTTGGAAATTTAATGGGGGATGAATCATTCCAAGCTAGCAAGGGGTTTATAAGTCATTTTAAAAAGTGTCATGGCATACTGCAGGTATCGATTTCTGGAGAAGGCCGATCAGCCAATGAATCGGCTGCGAACACATTTCCCGACAAGTTAAGATCTATTTTACAAAATGAAGACTACCATGAAGAACAACTTTATAACTGTGATGAAGCAGCTTTATTTGCAAAACTGCTACCTGAAAAGATTTTAGCCTTTAATTATGAGACACAGAAAACAGCTGGATTTAAAAAGATAAAAGATCGTGTGACTATTCTTTTTTGTAGTAATAAGACGGGCAGCCATAATCTTGCCCCTCTTCTTGTTGGCCGCTTTCATAACCCTCGCTGCTTTAATCACCTCAGTAGAGCCAAACTGCCAGTAATATACACTAACAGCAAAAATGCTTGGATGATGATTGGTTACCACAACAGCTTTGTTCCAGCTGTTCGTAAGCATCTGTGATCCAAGAAACTCAAAGCCAAAGCACTTTTGCTTCTTGACAATTGTCCATCTCATCCTCCAGCCGAATCACTGGTAATGAGCAATGGAAAAATTCGAGTGCTATACCTACCATTCAACGCAACATCAGTAATTCAACCTTTAGACCAGGGCATTATTCAGAATTTTTAAAAGAATTAATCGACGGGAGCTGATTTCGGCCATCATGTCATGCATGTCTTCAGGCATTTCCAAATTCCTGAAACAGTTAAACATGAAGGAAATTATTTATTTAGTTAAAAAAGCTTGGGACGGAGTAAAAACAAAAATCCATTGAAAACTGCTGGATGAAGGCTCTTGGTGATGCCTTTTCTGTCAAAGATGACTCGGAAAACTCCAGCAGTAGCACTGATTCAGAGCCAGACTTTGAAGGGTTTTAGGAAGAAGATGTCCTATAAACATGCATGCAGACAAAAGAGGAAAGGTAAACTTCTCTTTCAAATGATAAAAGATTTTAGTTTGAATACATTGCCGGCAATCATTATCGAGTGGCTGGAGACGGATGAAGATTGCCCAACTTCAGAATTTCTGTCCAAGGAAGAAATATTAACGGGTTGCAAAGTTACTTCGGACCACAAAAGTGATGTCAAGAATTCTAATAATGATGAGGATGTCGTTGAAAAGGTCAGCTTTTAGCCCACAGAAGCCCTGAGTGCTGTAGAAACTGTTGTAAGATTTATGGAGGAGTAAAATGCGGAAACTATCGAAATCATTCATCTGCGGTGAATGACAGACTTCATAAGAAAGAAAGAAAATGTGAGCCAGAAAGAACAGAAAATAACAACATTTTTTTCTAAGTGAATCATAGACACTTTTTAGAGCCAAGGACTATATATCATTTTGGACACTTGATACATGTAATATATATGTAGTCTGTGCTAATAAATTTAGAAATTGTTTGATTCTAAAGAGGTCCGCATCGCCAATCGAAATTTTTTAGGGGTTTGCAAATGAAAAAAAGGTTGAAAACCATTGTTATAAGGTAATATTTAAGTGTTTGTTCTGTAACTGTAAACGTGTTTGTTCTGAAACTGTAACTCCCCACCTTCAGTCAGGAGAGAAACATTACCAAGTGTGAAATATTAGTTTTCCACAGCAGATGTTTTCTCTTGCACAACAGAAGAAGCCCATAGACATAAGACAAGCCATTGTGGAACATCATAGGACAAAAGACTTTGTTGATTCCCTCTCAACCCCCCACCTCACTCACACACACACACATATATGAAAAGGAGACCTGCATGTGAACTAGTCCCATCATTTTGAACTCTGGGGGAAGGGAATTAAAATCCCCAGCAAGATGAAACTGCATCTTTTTGGCTGTTTGAACTCTGAAGGGCCAGAGTCTCAAGACTGAAGCCAGATCCTCCTGGGTCTGCCCTGAAAGACACTTTGATTAGACAGAGCACTACAATTATGTCACTCTGAGGATTTAGGTAATAACTCATTTGTGTGTATATGTTTGCTTGCTTTAACCTGTAAATATCTCTCATTTCTTTTTCCTAGTTAATAATCCTTTAGATGGTTTATTTCAGGTTTAGCTACATGCATTGTCTTTGATGGAAGTAAGTGACCGGTCTCTTGAGACTGGAAGAAATCTGAATGTGGTGTGATTTTTGATGTGACCATTTATCACAAAGTCCAGTTTGTGCGGATGGCAAAATAGATGGAAGTGCCCAAAGGGACTGTGATTGACTCCGTGGTAAGACAGTTATAGTAATCCAGGAGTTCACATTTGTTACTGGCTTGGTGAAATCTAATTATAGAACACACCACCATCTGGGAGCGTCTGCCCTGACTTCAACAGTCTGCCCTGAGGTAGGCACTCCCAGTCGTGAGCCACTTCAGAGAGCATAACACTCTCAGAAAAAGAGAGTTTTGAGGAGGGAGTCGAAGGTGGATAATTAGGATTTGAAGATGAATAATGATATATGGATTTTTTAAAAAATTGACCATACAACTGGGCAAATCTTTCTGCCCTTACCAAAGAAATTTGAAATAACAGAATGTGGTAATAATTGTATTGTCTCCATAATATCGTACACAAGAAAGTTCTGCTCTGCATAATCTAAAATCGGATGAAGAAAATAATGGAAGCAGAACTATCATCACAACAAGCTGGTTTCAGAGAGGGATGAAGCACATGAGATCAAAGAGTGAACATTGTTCACATCATTGAAAAATTCAAGGAGCACAATCACACATGGATCATATGTTTCACTGACTACTCAGAAGCACTCAGTACCATCAACATGACCATCTTTGGAGGATATTGGCAGACATGGGGATTCCAAAGCACCTCATTAAACTCATCATAAGTCCTTACTGTCAACAACAGATCATGGTGCAAACAGTAGCAGGCAACATCAAGTGGTTTTCTACTGGCCAGGGCATGACCCAGCATTGTAGTCTGTCCCCAAATCTTTTCAACATGCACATAGAATTTATTATGAAATATCCTGGAAAGTTTTGACAAAGTGGAAGGAGCTGGGATTTCAATTGGTGGACACCACTTAACTGACCTAAGATTGATGATGATATTCTTTTTACTACAATCACTAATGTAGTGCAATGTAAGTCTGTAAAAACAGTTAGTGAGGAATATGGATTATTCCTGAATATGGCAAAAATGAAATGCCTGCATGTTGACATGATTAACAAAAATAAGATGCAAACAAACATCACAATTAATGGTCAAGTTGTAAAAGTAGTAGGTGAATTAAATTATCTTGGATCATATATACCTATATATTATATAACCAAGAAGGCAGTTCAAAAGAAATCAGAAAAAGACTAGGATTGTCTCGCTCAGCCATGGCCTCACTTACAAAAGTTTGGAAAAAACGTGGCAGCTGGAAACGTATGAAGGTTCAACTGGTTAAAAGCTTAATTTTTTTCCTTAGTGACTTTTGGATGTGAATCATGGGAAATTAATGCAGTTAACAAGACAAAAACTGAAGTCTTCAAGATGTGGTGCTGGCAAAGACTCTTGCATATCTCCTGGACAGAAAAGAAGACAAATGCTTATGTTAGAAATAATATTGGAGAGAAGCAGACCATACTGTTAGAAATCAACAGACTCAAACTTATGTACTTTGGTCGTATCAGGTATAGAGACGAAAATAACCTCAAGAAATTTATCATGGAAGGAATGTTGGCAGGTCATCTCAGTAGGGGCCAACCAGCAAATAGATGGATAGAAGTGCTTGCAGATCGCTTTGAAGTTAGCTGCATCTTCAAAGAATGATCAAGAAGGCTTCAAAAAATTTTGCTCTGGTTTCATCAATATTCAGAGTCAATGGATTTTACTTACTTAATGAGGTAGCTTTGTGGATGTTTATGCCTCAGATTTTCCTGGGTGTGATAGCTGACAGATTTCTTCACTAAATAGTTGCTGAACCAAGAGGTGATTTCATTTTAGATTTGGCATTGGAGAGTAGTGAGTGAGGACCTCATAGATGAACTGACTGTAGGGGACAATCTTGGTTCAAGCGATCATGAGCTAATTCAATTTACACTAAATGGAAGGATAAACAAATCTGCAACAAGGGTCCTTGGTTTCAAAAAAGCTAACTAAAAATTAAGGAAATTAGTTCGGGAAGTGGACTGGACTGAAGAACTCAAGGATCTGAATGTGGAGGAGGTTTGGAATTACTTCACATGTAAGTTGCAGAACCTATCTGAAGCCTGCATTCCAAGCAAGGGGAAGAAATGTATAGGAAGGACTGCATACAAAGTTGGATGAGCAAGTATCTCAAACAGGTTATTAAGAGAAAGCAGACAACCTACATGGAATGGAAGATGGGAAGGATCAGTAAGGAAAATTACCTCTTGGAGGTCAGAAAGTGTAGGGACAAAGTGAGAACTCCCAAAAGCCAGGCAGAACTGGACCATGAAAAGGGAAATAAAACCAGTAGTAAAAAGTTCTATAGCCATATAAACAAGAAGAAAATAAGGAAAGAAGAAGGGGGACAGCTAAGCACTGAGGATGGAGTGAAGATTAAAGATTATCTAGGCATGGCCCAACACCTAAACAAATATTTGCCTCAGTTTTTAATGAGGCTAATGAAAAGCTTATGGGTAGTGACATGATGGCTAATGGCAACGAAGATATAGAGGCAAAAATTACCACATCTGAAGTGGAAAAAACAGCTTAATAAGACTAAATCGCAGGGAAAGAGGGAGGCTAGATAATCTCCTTCCAAGAATATTAAAGGAGCTGGCAGATGATCAAGATGGTCCCTCCTAACCTTAAAGTCTATGAAAGCAAGAGGTTAAGGAGAAGAGTAAGGGAAGGGATAAGAGTGTGCACAAGAGAGATCAGGGATGGGATGGGGTCACCGGGGAAAGTCGATTTAGAATAGTCACGCCAAGGCTGCGGTCAGAGCCAGTGCAGCTTGAGAATCAAGGAGCCATAACTAGTTACCCGAATGCATTCTTCCCTATTTCTCTTGAGCAGATTTAGGTGCAGAAGAGTATTTGGGACATACTAATTCCTCCTAATTCATGTAGGATAGAGAGAGGCAAAAAGGTAGGCTTAGAAATAGAAATTTATTCTAACTTATTCCCACACCTGGAGACATTTGACAGCTACTGCTGTGGAATGGATATATAGAAAAATTTCCACCCCCTCCCAAAGCCCTAGTTTATTTATTTATTTAAGTTATAACCTTAAATAGAATGTTTATTTAACATTTTGAATAAGTTTAGACACACCCAGCTTCTTGATTAGATATTGAATGTCAAGGTTTTCTTGGAAGAGTTTTTGAAATTTAAGTGACAAATAAGTAAATGCCATGTTTTCTGTTAATATAGGTCATCTAATTTCATGGTTTACGCAAAATCAGTTATTTAATGGTATGTTTGAATCTGTGTGTGGCTCGCTTTCTTTTCTCTACTTTTTGATGTTATCTAAATTTTCATAGTTCTTACAATTTATCTTAAAGGGCTAGTTTGACAATGAGAGCAGAGTCTGCCAGTCGTTCTAACTGTAGCGGTTTTGTGGGGCTGGACTGTGGTCTGCTGGAGGCTAAAAGTACCAAACCAAAAGAAGAAAATGCTTTTTTAGATCTCTCTCTTTCTTTCACTATCATGTTCACACACACAATTCAAACTCTGGCTTATTAGTATAATCTATAAAGAAAGATAACAGCTGTACTCATGCATAGGTCCTAGTCACTGAAAGTGAACATGGACATGGCAGAAACACCTCTTTTTTCTGGTGAAAAAGTTTACATACTCAACATCTGGAACATATGGAGTTTTCTTTAAATGATTACCATTAAACACAATTTTGTTGTGTTCTCACAGAACTATAAAAAAGTGTTAACATGGTTACATCATGAACCTCAGCATTGTTTTATATAACACATGAATTTACCCAGAGCAGAGATGTTCACCTAACATTTGTTTGAAAAAGGTATTGCAAGATATAATGCTTTTCACTGGATTTCTTGCAAGTTTCCTCTACTTAACTTGGGTCCAGATTTTACTGCCCTTTACATGCACACTGAATAATACTTAAAACACATGTAGTCTCATTGATTGGGACTATTACTGTAATACGGTACAACTGAGTTTGAGTCAAGGTGGCAGAATCTGAGCTGTAAGTAACTGACCCTTTCTTACTGAATCTCCCTCTCCAGTCTATAGCTCAAATATTACCTTAATTATGATGTTGTGCACAAAGTGCTAGGTGATCGTGTTTTCAGTATAGATTGCATTGGCCATGAAACACTAAATTAGTATATAATAGTGAGTATCTTGAAGAATCTTAAAGTGCGTTACAAAAATAAAGTCTCACTTCACGCAGCAGTAGAGTAGCACATGGCAACTATTTTACATTGCAAAGGATTGCATACCAGAATGTTCAGAATACTGTCACTAACTGAAATTGCAGGGAAATGAAGGAAATTTATACAGAACCATGTTAGGATCTGTCAGGATGCCCCTTATTCTTGCAATAAAGTTAAAAAGAAATAAAAGGCAACTTTTCGAGCAGTACAGCGCCCACTCATACCATGCTTGGGATGTGTAAGGGCCCAGGAACATAGGGCAGCTGATATGCCCACAGTGCCACCAGGAGGCCAAGAGGAGGCACAGCCAGGGAGAAGTGTGGAAATTAGGTGCCACAGGAAGTACAGCCCAAAAGACCTACAGTGACAGTACCCTGCAGCCCTGTGATTGGCCAAATGCCACTACTTTAACCCAGGGGTTGCCCCAGGAAGGAAGCTGTCTGGGCAATCACACAGACTTTGGCCTGCTGCAATGCCAGACTTTGCCTCATTTCCTGATCTCTGACTCCAGCCTGACAGTGACTCTGATTCCTGCCTCTCACTTCTAACCTGGTACTCAAGGGCATAGCCAGGTTGCACCGGCAGGGGGAGCAACCACCATAAAAAAGGGCACCATGAAAAAAACCTACCACCTTCAAAAAAGAAGGCGCCATCAAAAAAAAAATAGCCCCACTTTTCAGAATGAAGGTTGAATCATTCTGAAAAAGATGTAAAAGTAGAAAAATGTTACTAGAAAATGGGGAGAAAAATACTGGAGTGTTGCACAAATACCTGCTTAAACCATAGATTTTGTGCATGTGCTTTCCATTGTGTTAATTGTCATATAAATAGAAGAAGAAATGCTTGTTTCTGTAAAGAGAACCCCTTTTAATCTATTCATAAGGAGAGATTTTTTGCTCCATTCCTAAAACCCAATGCATTTATAGTCTAATCAGAATTGCTGTTCAGATGAACCCCCTCCCTCCAAAAAATTGCAGAAGTGTTCAGTTCTTTTTTACGATCATGATGCCCTATTCACAAAAGAAAAGATCATAAACTGTCAAAGAGCATAAAGGCAGCATTTCTCTAAAGAAGCAGCAGTATTATCTGATCCAGAAAATTTCCTGTGCATTAAAGCCAAGCAAAAAAAAACACCACAGGTCAGCAAAATAAATGTGATAGCCATAAAACAGCCACATCAGAAAGGAGTGTATTGTTTCAGACACAATTTGCATAATGGCTCCTCCCTCCCTCAATCAAAACTTCTGGGTATAGGTTTAAAAACCCTAAGCAAAGACCAATTTAGCCCTAAATGTATCATTTCACTTCACCATTTTAACAGCTAACCCTTTAATAATATATTTTTATAAATCTTTTTTTATGGTTGAATTGTCCTTTTTCTTACTACCCTTCTGCATGTCATAAAACCTTTCAGATTGGTTATTTATTTTTATTTTTAAAAAAGTGGCAAAAATTCATCTCCAATCTCACTGAAGAAGAAAGGGCAATAGAATCACTAAGAATTACAAACAACAGTCAAATAGGGCCTGACACTCAGAAGGGTGGAGCAACCACAATTTCAAATGCTTAGCACCTCTCAAAAATAGGCCCGTTTTATTTGCCAAATGTTACCCATGGTTCTGTTTGCCAACTCTTTACCAAGAGATCTTAATTTGTTCAAATGTAGACCCCTGACAATCCACAAGAGCAAATGCATGTGTAGGAGCCAGCAACTTGAAATGGAACTTTGCACAAGCATGGGATTCCATGCTTGTGGATCCTATTGTAGGATCAGGGTCCTATTCTCTAATCAGAATTTTTGATGGACAAATCATTTATGGGAACAAATTTCAGTGTATGGATTATTTGTAACTGTTCACTTCACCTGTACATCACAAATTATGAATAGCAAGCAGCTAAGCCCATAAGTCTTATGGGTCCTGATTCTCCTATCATGCTGGTTTACGCTCATGCAATTCCACTGACTTCAGCTGAGTGGCTGCTGATTTACATTGGCTTATGAGAGAGAAGAATGGGACCTGCGGTATTGTGTGGGCTTTTTCTGCCTGATTGAACAACTGAAGCTTCTTAAACAGGAGAATAATGAACAATGAATATTTATTATGCACTAATAATAGCATTGGTACCAAGAACAGCCATCCTCTCAAACAACAGTGTGACAAACTTGTTCATAAAAAGGGGGATAAGAATAGTCAAAATAAACAGCTGTTGGAGATTCATCCAGCTATGCTCAACACCTGAGAAAAATGATTCAGAGAGTTACCACTAGGGCTACGTCTACACTATGAGCTAGCCGAGTGATTCTCCTACTCACACATACATACTTGAACTAGTTCTCGTTGAGCTAGCGCAAGAGTAAATAGCAGTGTAGTTCTGGTAGCATAGGTCACAGCAGCAGAAGCACAGCTGAGCTATGCTGAGTTGGTACCCACTGGTTTCCAGTGGGTTTGTATTGAGCATGGCTCAGCCATGCCTCTCTGCTGACGCTACCAGTGCTACTGCACCTGTATTGCTATTTATCGTCTCCCTAGCTCAGTGAGGGCTACAGCAAAAATGTGTACATGAGCAGGGGAACTGCACTTCTAGCTTGTAGTGTAGATGTAACCTAGGTTATGTGGTAATTTGTTATTACCTATAAAAAAGTAGAGATGTCACTTTGGCCACCAGGGTGCTCCCATGTTTTCCAATAATAGGGTGACCAGATGTCCCGATTTTAGATCTCAGAGTGCCGTACAAAGGAGAGCAACTGGCATTACTCCTTTCCAGATGCGGGAAATGAAGCACAGAGAGAAGAAGTGATTTGCACCAGCTCACCCAGCAACTCAGAGGGAGAGGTGGGACTAGGAGCCACCTTCAACAGAAACATATTTGAGAAAAATTACAAATGGCTAAAGATGAGCTTTTATTTATTTTATTGTTTCTGTAGCATCCACATATTTACCTGAATGCTCTGAAATGTGAAACTGTGGGTTAATATAACTAGGCTCCGTGGACCAGGCAGCCAGCACCATTCAGGAAACCTAACATTATGGACATAGAGACATAATTCCCAAAAGAAGAGCTGCTGGAGACAAAAGGGATCGATGGTGAATAATAACCTGGCTTGACAGGCAAGCTCTTGCTCAGCAATATGAGGAGAGCCACCAAAGGATTCAGGCAAACATGCCCACGGAAAATGGTTCCAGACTGGTGGATGCTGTCCCTAATGCAAGAAGTACCCAGCAGCCCAATCTAGTTTGTACCAGGGTGAAAAGCAAATATAATTTGGCCAGTCAAAACCTTTGGGGTGGAGGGAAATGGGGAGAGATGTTTGCTAGATGATTAAGTATCCAATATCCATTGAAGTCAATGGAAAGCCTCCCCATTGACTTCAATGGGCTTTGGATAGACCCTTATATCATATGTTGGAGTGCTTACAATATTAATACTAGATTAATAATACAACATATTTGTAACAATCTTTTATCATCACATAGGCCTTGCATGGGATGTGGCTTGGTGGTGAGTATAAGAAAATGGACTGTTTGGCTTGCCTTTTTCCATTTGGAGCCATCTCCCTCCCCCCTCAACCCCATTAACATTTGTTTCTAGGAAATATATAGAACTTCAGACATTGGCAAATAAATTCCTTATCAAACCTCACACAAGATCGCTACAGCCTATGATAAGATAAAAACAGGTTTTCCTGCCAGGTCCTCACACTGTCTGATTTGTGTGGAAATGTGTAACCTGGCTATCATATATTTTAGAGCACACATCCCTTTCTAATTTGTGTTCCTTTGTTAGCCAGCAGAATAAACAACCAACAAACCTGCTGAATAGAAATCATACATTTCCACAAAAATAAGTTAAGATTTCATGGAAAAACCCTAAGTCAGGAGCCCCTGCAGGAAACACTTCTTAAAGCAGCCCTTTTAGTTGCTACCACTTCTGGTAGGCAAATAAATGAGATGAGTTTTCTCATTATTAGTCCCCAGTACTTGCAGTGTGTTGAACATGGTCTTTCATTGTCCACCTGACTTTATCCCTTACTGGAACACAGAATTTCATATTAATAAAACTATTGTTCTCCCTCATCATCTCTCCAAGCTCAGTTTCCTCCCAGGATATAAAAACTACATTTGTCCAAGGTTAATGTGAAATTTGACATTGCATTCGCAAGAGTTTAGAAAAGCCAAACAACCATGGTGTGCTTCAGCAGACAGTACCTATAATTTTACAGCATCTAAAAGTGTGTGAAGTGATTTACAGAATGTATAAAAGAGATGGTCCCCACTTCACAGAGCTGAGGCTGGGATTTTCAAGGCAATTAGGCACCCAGTTCCTATGGGAGTTGAGTGCCTCTCCTCCCTTTGGAAATCTCAGCATTAACATCTCATTTAGCCAATAAGGACACAAAGGAAAAGCTGCCACAAAAGCTACAGTTGCCAGAAAGGCCAAAGACTTTAATTTAGTAGCAAGCTAGTCAATCACTCCAGAGGGGTCCCTACTGCCTGGGGAATGAGAGCTGAAAGACTCTTACCACAGATATTCAAGACAACATGATATCACATTCCTAAGGCATTACCATGTTGATCTTACTGCTTCTCTGAATGTTTCTTTCAGTATCATTGACTTTCAAGCAGCACAATAAGATGACTGCCCTGTCTCTGTGATAGAGTGGAAGAAGAGAAATGTACAATGAGGCAAAATTACTCACTACTATTTATGTTTATGGTCTTCTGCCATCTTACATCCCACCTTCTTCACTGCTCAAGAATGCTGACACTGTATTTCTCATCCTCCCTCACACCATCTTGGTCTCTGCCCCCAAAGACTTTACAATCTATGTATAAGACTAGAGATAACCAACAGATGGGTGGAACACAAAGTAACATTAGTGTATGATTAGTGTATTAAGCAGAAATCACAGCACCTCAATTGCCTACCCACTGAAAAGTGTTTTGCTGGCATCACACCATTAGTGGGTTTTAAGGAGAGATTTAAAGAAGGCTACTGTAATAGCCTTGCAGATTTTTACCAAGAGCTCCTCCCATGTACAAGTAGGGATGAAGAGAGAAGGTGTAATTGTGCTTGTTGGAAAATTTGACAAATGGTCATTACAGTATGTAATTGATATTCAGGTCTTAAAAGTGCAGAAGGTGACACTGATAATATATAAATCTCCAAAAGTCCAATTATCTCATATGTTTGCAGTTATCTGTATGGGTATTACATAATTTCAGGATCTAGTTAAGATGAACTTTCAGCAAACAAAGCACCATTCTAGTTAAGATGAACTCTCACCAAACAAAGCAATCATTCTGTAATTTTAGATTGATTATATACATCCAAATTAAATCCTTATTTGTGACCTAAATATATATTGGTGATCATTTTTATGACTACTATGTAATCTGTCATTTATAGATATGCTTTATGTTATGGTGCACAAGTAACTGTGTAAGCACTCAGTCATTAAATAGTAATCATATGGCACATTATTCCCAGTGGTTTATATAGTTAAGGCTATTAGAATTAGCAAGGAAAGAATTGACACTTTTCTAGAAGTTAGCATACTGCTACTTAGCAGTGACAGTTAATAGATAGTCCTGCATGATAATAAAATACATTTCCCAAACTGAAATCTACAAAACAATATTTTCAGGAAACTGCCTCTCACTAATAGAAACTGTCATTTAAAGTTAGAATGTTTCAAAATGGGCAGCTAATGAAGATGATTATAACTCACCAAAAAAAATTGTTTTATGTCCAATAGCTAGGACACACATCTATAAAATATTGTCTTTGAGACAGGGCTAGAAAGAGGTGACCGGAATGCGGCCACCAGAAAAAGGAGCTGTAACTCTGTACCTTACATCTTCAGGAACTAGCAAAACCCAAGGTAGATTTCACCTATGGAACAGTTAATTTTCTAGAGGAAGTAAGTGGGAGTCTGATAAGGGGTTCTGTAAGAGGGATGGTTTGTGGATGATGGGAAGAGAGCTCAGGTTAGGAGTCTTACTAGCAGTAAGTGTAAATGGGCCACTGCCAGGAAAAACATCTTAACATGGTCTGCTCTCTCTCTGGGCTCCCCCTGGTTGCCTGTTCAAGACCTTACTCTTAAGCCAAGAACTGGTGGAAAGATGTGAATTGCATTAGAAAGTTAGGCTGGGTGAGAAATGTGGAGTTCTAGTGGGTTTAGCAGTCATCTTTCCCTCTCTGGCTAAAAGAAAGGACACTCCACCTCACTGTGTCACTGTGGGGTCAGCCCAGTCACAGGGGGAATTAGAGGGCTACAATCTATGGGCCTCTGGTTCTCAAGCAGTGCAGAGCTGCAAACAGTTAGGGGGCTCTGGCCCTCAAATAGGGCAGGGCAGCAAACACTCCAGTGAGCTCTGGCCCTCAGGCAGGGAAGAGCAACAAACAAACCGTTTGGCCTAAAGTGGGGCTACTGCCACCTCAGAAGTGGGACTAGCATCAGGGGTAAGGGGACCAGGGACCCCCTACTCCACTGGGTCCCAACACAGGGCCTGACAGTGGCAGAGGACTCTGCTACTGGGTCAGTGGGGATCCTACCAAAACATGCCGATTGCAGCACTGACAGCAAAACGGACTAAAGTCTGGTTTCCCCTCCTATCACAATCTGGGGAGAAGCTCCGGCATTCACAGGTCCTCCATCTCCTTGCAGTATTAGGCCACCAGCAATCCCAGATGCTCCTCTTTGGGCTCAGTCTCCCCTGGGGGCAGGTCGCAGCCTGATTTGGCCACAAAGCTGGAGGCCTGCAGCAAGTAAGAGGCATCTGTCTCCTTCCCCAGCTCCTCTTCCACTGAGCTGTGGTCCCCGCTTGTTATACTTCCTGTCTCACCTCTCGGCTTCCAGTGGGAGGGCAGAGTTCAGCCTGGCTTCACGCACCCAGGCACAGAGAGAAACCTCTCACCCTCTGGTGCAGAAGGGAGTTCAGAGTGGATCCATGTATGAAAGGTGAATTAGCAGTGCTGTGAAGTGACCAGAGACCACAAGTCTTTCCAACCACCATAGGAGCTATATTAGTTCCATCTTCCAATATAATTGTATCCATCTTGCTAGGAGTACAACCAAGGAAGGGCTAGTGAGGTGGGAGGAAGGAAGGACGGACTGAGGAAGGGAATAAGGGAAGGCTTGTGCTTGGAGTTACTGCTAGTTAGGGGAGAGTGTAGAGGAAGGATCAAGTGTACTCATCTTCATTACTATAAAGTTTACTCCAATAGGAGATCAATGCTTTGATCACCTCTTTTCCAAAACAATCCTATTAAATTGATGAAGTAAGGTGATAATGCATTTTTAGTTATAGCAGGACATGTCTGACTCCCTGCATGATCACACGATTGTACAATGGACTCTCTGAAATGTACTGACAAGGTTAAAATACACTAAAGCCAGCCTGGAGAGTAAAATAATAAAATACAGTACTTGTACCATACATGAATATGAAGATCCCTTAAATGTTGGGTGTTATCTGAGCAACCAACATTTAATTTAGCTCAAAAGTACAAATGATTAAGCCTTACACCCATGATCAGCAGAGAGAATATTACCTAGGATTATTCAGTTTGTCAGTTGTATGCCACCTAGAACGGTATACAGAGAATATAACCAAAGAAATATTAACCATTGAGAGAGTGTTGGAATAACCAAATGTTGTTTGATTAATCATTGTCATATATCTTTTCTGCCTGACTGATATGATGTGCTTCAAGGTGGACCTGAAAACTGGACTTGAACCATTACATATATAATTATATGAACTAACGTGATTTTTAATAGCATCCAACTAGCTGCTCATTATATGGAGGAGTAGAAAGAGATAAGGACAACACACAATGTAAATAAATAGTTTTTATAGAAATAATACTCTGTGTGGCATGTGTTTGGTCCCTAGCCATGCAAGGTTTTATAATCTTCTTGTATAGGTCACCTCTCAAACCCAAAGGATAACAAGCACAAATTGTATCTATGAAATAGCTTCACATCTTTATTCTCAGTGGCAAAAATTGAAATGCAATATACATTATAAACAGATAAACAGCTGGCTTGGATTGTGTTGCAAGCCACTAACAGTTGAGGGATTTGAATGACATCATAACTCGTGAGAGCATGTTGCTGGCCAGCTGGTGTTATTTATAATATACACATAACTGAGGAAAAATAAAAAGGCAAAAAGTCATGTATTATAAAACTAACAAAGTAAAATTATCTCCTACCTCTTGGCATTTAACTTGTTACCAAGAATAATTATGAAGAATACTAGTGAAAGGGGAAATTTCATTTTATTTTTACTGTGCAAAAAAAAGCAAAGTCATGAGACAGTGACCCATACTAGGCCAATAGCACTGCTATATTCTGGCTATCAGAGGTTCTAGGAAATGATATCACTTCTCCTGTGAGGTTGGTAAAGGTATTTTGTCTTATTTAGCACAAGTAAGTGCTCACCAAACCTAATATTTATATCAAATTGCTAAATGCTATTTCAGGGTTAACATCACTACAAGCTGGAGCCTTAAATTATGACTCAATGTATGGACTACCAAATTTCTGACCCTAACAATGCAAAGGTGTAAAAACTGATAGATAGATACCCAGCTGAAAGTTAACCATAATACACTTTCTTGTTTTCCATGGCAGCATAAGCTTTTTTCATGTGCTTACCCTTCTGTCACTAATGCACATTCTTTTAAGGGGAAAAAAATATGCTTCTGTGCTCTAGTTTTAAAATGCAAAGGTATGATGTTATTTGTCACCATGCCCAAAAAAGTCCTTACTCGGTAACTTTGCCAGAAGAGGGAGAGAGAGAGAAGGCAAATGCTCCCCCAGCTGTTTCCTGTCTACAGTGTCTGTGTAATGTAGATAAATGTGAGGATTTTCTCTAAATCCCTCTTCTGTTTGCTAAATCTCACTGTCACTGCTAAAATCAGAGCAGATAGAGCCTGCGCAATGGAATAAAGTCCTCAATATTGAAATGTGACATTGCTCTCAACATCTCACATCTCTCTGGATTTCTTTTTTCTCATTATTTCTGCTAACATATTCATTTCCAGACTTTGCACTTTTAAGAAGCAATGGAAAAAATCAACAGTCTTTCAACACAATTATTAAAGTGCTGCTTTTGTGATTTCTTGAAGGTAAATCTTTACTACTATTTGAAATCATTTTGGAGTTTTATGTTATTGTGTATTGTCTGCTTCTGGCTAAGAGAGTGTTATGCACTTTTTAGTAACATTATTTCTGAACTGGAAATTATTTATAAATTGCTGAATATGCAGTTTTGTATGATCTGAAAAATGGCTGTATGTGATAGCTGCAATTACATACCAATAACAACTGTAAAGGTAAAACTATTGCAGGTAATTATTTAGAATTCTGCTTCTGTTAAGAAAACTTTACAATATTTCTGTTATGTCAATATTAAAGCTTCTATTCATATTATTACTTATAGTTAATTAAGGTTCAACATAGAATAAGAACTTTTAGATATTTTCTGCAGGTGCAGAGGTTTATATTGATATATGCATTATACATATGGTAAATGTTAAAGTACTGAACTATTATTCTGTGTACACAACATATAAAATGCTCATACTTTATGGTGTTCAAACTTATAGGTGATGGTATCACTGCAGCAGTGTGTCATCACTATACTATATTTACTTATTTTTGTGCTTTCAAATATTAAAAGTAAAAATGAAGTTCAGTTTGCCTTTTATATTAGAAACCAGTTACAACTCTTGCTGACCTTGCATATTCATATAGTCTAAACAATTGTACATAAGAAAAGTACAAATATTCCCCATCATCCTGTCCAACTTTTCCCTTTGTAGGGAGGGCTTTTTCAGGCAAAGTTTCATATTATAATACTATCATTTCTATTCAACAATGCCAATCATCATCAGGTAAATTTGACTGCAACAGATGCACTGACCTCTGTTTCTATCAACTGGCCCCCATTCAAGTTTCCATTCTCAGCAAAATCATATCTTTCAAAGAACTATGTTGGGATATTTTTTTCCCAGTTTGCAAGCACGGTTTTAAGATGTTGATACAATGTTCACAGCTTTAATTACCTGAGGGCCCAATTCATTAAAAAAAAGTGCCTGTCACATGCAGAATTCATCCACTTTCCTTACTCTAATTCATAACAGCTTTTCTAAGTAAAATATGTGAATTGCAATTGAACAATTTTTTGGTGCCCAGATAGGCACCTCATTCCAACATACCTGAATGATGAACAAATAAAAAGAAGAGCTGAGCAATGCTAAAAGTTAAGAGACCGAAAAATAATGGGCTACTTCTTCAGTAGGTATAAACTGGCATAGCTCCATTGAAGTCAATGGAATGACACTGATTTACACCAGCAGAGGATCTGTTCCAAATATATACTTTACTTACATGGTAATTACTAGTGAATACTATGTTATTACATTGTAATTACATGTTTCTTTAGATACTCTGGTTTGGTAATTTGGTCCAGCAGTTTCATAGGCAACCTGTACTTCAGAAGATACATATAACCCTATATTCTATTTCATGCTGTGTAATACATGCTACTTATGTCATTACTGGTATTTATACATAGTATTTATAATGACTGCAAATGTAATTAAATGAACAACTGTCATCAGGAATGTAAAGATTATGTACATGCAATTTGTGCCAACTGATTTAAAGTTTTTGCAATGGGTGGAGTTAGAAAACATGAAAGATGCAAAAGCAGTCTGGAGTGTTCAGCCTATGTCAGTTCCTTTATGTGCCACTATTTTTCATTGTTGAAACAGGACTGCAGTAATAGCTGGTAATGTTACTGAAGAAAGATCCATGGAAATTCCAGCTGTGAAAATATGATCAATCATTTGATGCAATTAACAGAAGTGTTTACCCCATACCTGTATTTGGTGTCCAAATGTAATTAAATGCTTCAGTAAACCCCACCCACAAACCAGTGCATTTTTAAAAAATACCTCAGTTTTCTAGTCAGATTGGAAATACAATAAACACCCTAACCTATTGTAAAATACCTGTGATCAATTGTGTTACATTTCTGTAAATATTTTTCTTATATTGCCCTCAGATTGCAAATATTGCCATATTGCAAATATTGCAATATAATATTGCATCTGACGGCAATATTGCTATATTGCCCTCAGATGCAAATGGGAACTTTAATCTTATCCCAAACATCTTGAATCAACTAATGGCACCTTTAATTAAAATGATAAAGAAAATAAATCCTGTTCCTGAATAAATTTGGAGGGAACAGTACTTAACTTTAAAAAAAAAAAAAAAAATCAATCAATTGAGCCCTATGAACATGTGACTCCATTTCTTTTTTTCAGTGTTTTAACTTGTCTGCAAGTTCTTGATTGTTTTATATTTTGGTATAAACTGCAGAAATTCTCTGTGGTTGGACTGTGCAGATTTCTTGGCCTGCACTAAAGGAAAAACACCGGAGAATCTGTCTTGTCCTAGCTACATGCTGATATTTATCTTACCATGTAACCCAGCTGAAAACTCTTGAAAAACATAAAATTGTTAAATTCTTAGGATTTATGTTTATTGCTGTCCCAAATGTTATTCAAGAACAAACTGTTAAATACATAATGTTCTTATATATACAAAACTTTTCAGTTTACTGAGGCTATTTGTTTAACAGCTTTCTGATTTATCTCCTCTGAAGTAAGAGCTATGTTAAATTGCAGGTGCATCACTTTCTTATTTGAAATTTAAGAGTATGGAAGGGGAAAGACGAAACTGGTGGTGTTCAAATATGGAATCCTTACAAGAAATAATTCCCTATGTTATCAGTCATTTATAATCTGATCTTCTTGCATCTACTATTGAAGTCATTTTAATGCAATAATGTTTGCTGTTTTTTCCATGGCAAAACTGGCTAAAGACTCTTGTAAATGGGTGTATAATTATTCTCATACTTTGTATGACATATTAAGGGGTTTGGATTAGGTGGTTATTTTCACAGCGGAAATGCCATCTAGAAAAAAGGGAAACCGCTCCAAATTATTTATATATTTTCTTCTTTTGAACTCTGCAACATGGTAAGCATGGGGCATATATCTGCAGAATTTGGCTCATTGTTTGTCTCACTCACTGCCCCTACTACTAGACATAAATGAGTTTTCCTACTATTTTAAAAATGGTATTTTCTAAAACTGCTATGTCATTTCTGCAGCCTAGAGGTTGTGTAGTGCTACGTATATTGGATTAGATCCTTGGCTGCTGTAAATCAATACAGAAATGGAGACAAATGGGGCTCTGTCAATTTACATCAGTTGAGAATTTGGACCTTTAATATTTTTTCTAGGAAAGAAAAAACTGAGTCTGTTCCACAAATACAAGAGAGAGAAAGTAATTATAATCTTTTGTGTATATGGTCAACTTCAGATCTGAACTAGATGGGTGTAACTCTAACTTCAGTGAAGATATACCTGCTGGCACAGAACTGAATTTGGCCCATAAACCATGACTAATTTTCATCTTAATTTCTTGAACACTTCCTGTTTCCTGCTTTCTCTCTCCCATCCCAGTTATTTTGGCCTCCCTAAGTTCCCCTGCCTTCCTTCTACCTCTTCCGTATGCAGCTGCATTCTTAGAAGGTTCTTTAAGTCTGTGTAAACATGAACCATGAATGTTCACCAGGGAAAAAAACAGGTTATAAAATACATGCAATGGAAAATGTAAAGACTTGCAGTATAACCATAAGAGCTTTCTTAATATGTGGTTACTCTTGTTTAACAAATTACACTGCATACGCATTCTCAACTCACTGGGGTGCAGTATTTCATTTTCTTTAGGACTCTACTGGGAAACTCTGACGCAATACTTTTGATTCTTTGGCAGGTGAAGATGCACAATGTGTCCTACATTCATCTCTTCTACCTTGGCCTGTGTTTGCTTACCTTAACCAATTCTGCCACTGCTGGCCCAGAGACACTCTGTGGTGCTGAGTTGGTTGATGCTCTTCAGTTCGTATGTGGAGACAGAGGCTTTTATTTCAGTAAGTCAACCCCTTCTTTCGTTCAGCTTCAAAAATTTTCCATGTAATCCTTTGGGTTTTGCAACCATTACAAGCATGCACAAGAATAATCAAACCAGACTGTGAAGTATGGCTACTATCCTAAATCTCGGAGTTCTCCAAATCTGAAGTGAACATGAAGTTTCAATAAAGCATAGAGCATAGTCTGAGTTCAGCCTATGAGAGGTTTTAATGGGCTCTCTTTTCTCAACTATGTTATTCCTTTTAACCACTTCCCAGCTGCTTCTATTCCACCTGTTGTGCTGCTACCTTTTGCTGGCCTTCCATTGAACTCAATGGAATGACATGCAAGATCCATATGAGAGCATAGTAGGTGCAGTGATACATGAATGTACCAATTTGTATATTATTGGATGTTCTACGTACTAAGATATCAGGCAACAGAAAACAAATTAAGTACATACTACATCATGTTAAAAACACACTACGCTTCAACATGTGGTTTGAGAGAGGAAATCTGGAAGGCAGCAGGCAGAAAGTTACAACATTCAAATATCCATACACTACATCAATTCAGTTCAGGCGAAGACAAAATTAATTTGCATTGGGATAATAAAAAACAATAATCACAAATACAGCCAACAGTTCAAATGAATGGACTATAAGGCTGAACGTAAGTTAGCACGTGAGTTCCTGTTCTGAGCAAAATCCCAAAAATTGGCCTTGATAGACCACTGGAATTTTAACTGACTTAGCTTCTTTGGTATGAAACTAGAGTAATGCAGCCATCATTCAAACCCATTATTCCTTCCTAAACAATTACAAAAACAATGAGGGGTCCGGTGGCACCTTAAAAACTAATAGTTTTATTTGGGCATAAGCTTTCTGTTAGTCTTTAAGGTGCCACTGGACTCCTCATTGTTTTTGTGGATACAGACTAACATGACTACCCCTCTGATATTAAACAATTACAAGTGGTCTGCAGTTCAAAAAGAGCAAAGCTATGAAACAGAGGAAATTTCAGTGTCACTTCCTACCTGAAAGGTGGCTTATTCTAAGATTCCAGTGCATCAATATCAAGCATATTCTGGCTGTAGCACTGATACACTTCAAAATATCAAAGTTTCCACATTTATTCATGGTGAGTGCATGTCAGTCTGTAACTACTCAGATTGCAGCTTTTGAGTCCACTGAAAGACATGTGGCCTCTAAAGATACTTTCAGAGATTTGCTAAACAAAAGCCATTCAGCTCTGGTGAGGTTACTCTAGTTGGTACTGAGTCTCACTCTGTACCTCTATTAGCCTTGATTTTGGGAAAACCAAAATGTCATCCCCAACCTCACTTCAATAATGAAGTCACTTCATCTCTTTCTTCCCCATTCCCCCAAGCATGATCAGTTGTCTGACATGGTTATCTTCTTCATGCTTTTATTGTAATCCAGCACCAAATATCCTTCTCCCTGATCTTCTACAGGCTTTCCATAGTTTTAGTGATATCAAACCAAGTACATGAGGTCTTTACTTATATACAACCACTTTCTTCAAAATTCATGTTTCAGAGCTGCATAGGTCATAAGAACAACTCCCAAATGTATTCTACACATATGGCCCTAAGGAAACAACTAGGGGGTAGAAAGATGGAAGATTATTACCAACCTGGACTTTAAAGCTTTGATTCAACGTCTGGGTTGAACTTTGAGATAGCTATTATTTTTCCAAGTAGTTAACTTATTCCTATTGTGACCTAGAAAGACTGTTAAAACCTCTCTCACACTTTCAAAAGTTTCCATAAGAGGTTAATGAATGTAGTGTAAACCTCCTGAATATACATCTTGCACCAACAGTAATGATGGATATACAAGCTCCTTTATCTATTGAAAACATAATTGAAAATACATTTAATGATCTGATGAAAGTTCATACATAAAATACATTTATGAGGTGTAGCCTGTTCATGTTGTATTCCCAGAAATAAAAATAATCTCATCAATTTAAAATTAGGGTTCCTACAGTAAGAAACAAACATTAAAACAAAAACCAAGAACACTACAGGTTAAAAAAAAACCCCTACTCCTTAAAGCATACAGAATTATAATTATGTCATTGTACCTAAAGATATGCATACCTTTACAGTGATTATGCCACCTAATGAAAATCAAGATGTGAAAATAAGGCAATCCAATAAAAACCTTAACTTTGACCCCCTTTTTCTTTTTAATTTCATATAGTTATTTTGTACTTTATCTAATTGCTATGATATGGCAAAGGAAATACAAGTACAATGAACAATGAAAACATAGTGTTATATTAGATATTATATATTACCTCAGTGGAAGATGTACTGTACAAAAATATGTTAAATGTATTAAATATGCAACATTCTTCTTGGCACAATGTCTACATATTTTGATAATTATAAAATATCAATATTCTGATAAAAAATTGTGTTCAATAGACCTTGGAATGTGATGTTTCTGTATTTTGGTGAAAGGGATTATAGTTACTGTAGATCTGTTAGTGCTTTATCTTTGAACACTGTTATTTAAAACTTTATAACTATCCTTCTAGAATTAAAAAATTGAAGTGCTATGTTTTTTGAAAGCTATGGCCTGAGATCAGAGTTGGGGCTGTAATTATTAAGTTTAATGTTAATTTTTACATGTTTACATTTTTGTGGAAATATTATAGACTCATAGAATACAGGATCTTGAGAGTGATATAGACCAGCCCTCTGCACTGAAGCAGGATTAACTATACCTAGACCATCCCTGTCAGGTGTTTGTCTAATCTGTTCTTAAAAACTTTCAATGACAGGCATTCCACAACCTCCCTTTGTAATCTTTCCAGTACTCAACTATCCTTATAGTTAGGAAGTTTTTCCTACTACCTAACCTAACTCTCCCTTGCTGCAGATTAATCCCATTACTTCTTGTCCAACCTTCAGTGGACATGGAGAACAATTAATCAGTCCTCTTTATAACAGTTCTTAACATATCTGAAGACTCTTAGATTCCTACTCAGTCATCTTTTCTCAAAACTAAACATGTCCAGCTTTTTAATCTTTCTGGACTCTCTCTCCAATTTGTACACATTTTTCTTAAAGTCTAATGCCCAAAATCAGACACAGTGCTCCAGCTGAGGTCACATCACTGCTGAGTACAGTGGAAGAATTACCTTTTGTGTCTTATATATGACATCCTTAATAGTACATCCCAGAATGATATCAGCCTTTTTTGCAACTGCATCACATTGTTGTCTTATATTCAATTTGCAATCCACTATAACTCCGGATCATTTTCTGCAGTTCTGCTGCCCACCCAGTTATTCCCCATATTGTTTTGGGCATTTGATTTTTCCTCGCTAAGATTAAACTTTGCACTTGTTGTTATGGAATTTTTTCTTGTTGATTTCAGTCCAATTTTCCAGTTAATCAAGGTAGTTTTTAATTCCAATCCTGTCCTCCAAAGTGCTTGCAACTTATCCTATTTTGGTGTCATTTGTAATTTTTATACATACACTCTCCACTCCTGTATCCAAGATATTAATGAAAATATTGAATAGTACTGGACCCAGGACAGACCACTGCAAGACCCCAGTAGATACATCTTCCCATTTTCACAGTGAACCACTGATAACTATACTCTTTAAGAAGTTAAAATGCTTGAATATGATGAATAATTAAACCTATATATAAAACTTCCCTTATTATTTCTAAGTGTAATATTCTTGATATTTATTGTTCTAATGTTTATTACTTACTTTAACAATGAAGATTTTGTCTGGGATTTTCCCCCCCTACGAAATATTAAGATTATACTATATCTTGGGCTCCTGGTGGATTTATGAGATATTCAAGAGCTCCTGAAAATGTTGACCCTCAGTACTTAAAACTGTATGGGTTGACACATCCCAGTTCTCCTTTTGCTCAAGTTACCATGCCTCTAAAGCTGGTCAGATTATTATTCTCCCCTGTGGAAAAATAAAACCACACTTTTTGGTTTTCCTGTTTTTGGTTTTTCAACAAAAAGTTGAAATTTTCCACAGGAAGTAGGCAGTTCCCATGAAAATTTCCCATTGAAAAACAGTTTAGATCATTTTTTTCAACCAGCCCAACACTGCTCTCCCCAGACTATAATAGGTAAGGTGTCTCTTATATACACACTATCCGTCAACACTCCCCTGCCTTTTCCACTCAGCAAACCTGTTGGGGCTGGTCACAGGGGACTATTGCTGCCACAGAGGACCATAGCCATGACTCAAAGCCAACTGAAGTAAATAGAAACATTTACATTGATTTCAATGGGTTTTGGATCAGGTTCCAAAGGAAGACCTCAGTAGGTTCAAGGAAAGGGTAGTTTGACATCAGAGCAGAGAGGTTATTCCCCATTTTCTTATGAATCTTCATAGGTCTGTACAAGTAGAAAACCTCATGAGCTTGAGGAGGCTCAAAGTCCATAATGCACCATTTTGGCAAAAATTCTCTTTTATTTCACCAAACCTCATTTGAGAATAGTTTACATGTTTAGGTCTATGTATGTAATACAAGGGGCTAGATGCTTACTAAGTGCTGTACTAAGTTCACCAGAGCCAACATTCCAGAGCAATATCTCAATTGAAAAGTTGGTAACTTCTCAAATTGACTTTCATCATCTAAATGCTGATGCTGTGCACTAGCAGTCCAATGAAATACACACTGAAGTCAGTGAAAAGACTCCCAGCTATTTTAGTTTATGTTGGATAGGCCCCAGATCTCAGCTAGGAAATCAAATAAATTAAATTTCATTTTTTTCTTGCTTCTTTTTCTCCCATCACCCCCCCCAACCCCCCCCAAAAAAACATTCTTGGAAGACTTCTGGAATTCTAGTGAAAACTTCTCTGTTTAGGGTATCATACTTCAATAACACATTGTTCAATTCATTTCAAATTTTGTAGAAAAGTCATATGTCAATCCTAGATCTAAGCCACCAATTTTGAGGCCAGTACATGCTTGTTGTGGGTCTTTTTTGTTTTTGTTTTGCCTATTAAGAGATAGGGGCTAGGTTCAAAATCAGGCTTATGTAATTGAAACTCAGTGACAACTGCTGTCGCTCAATAATACTCAGTACTTTTAGTACAGATATTACATTATATATTGTACTAGCTATAGACAATAGTGTGGGGAGATATATGTGTGTGTGTGTGTGTGTAGGGTTAAATCAAGGCCCCACTGAAGTCAATAGAAGTTTTACAACATAGTATCGATGACGCTGCTGCATTGCCTATTATTAAGGTTGCCTGACACTTCCCATTATAAAGCCTTTTTAAAGTTAATTGTTTGTGAAGTACTCGGATGTTATAGCAATGAGCATCATAGAAAAACCCGCGAGGAAATTAATAATTCTTCAGAGCAGAGTTTGAATAGTATGAAGTAAATAAGGCGTAGGCCTATCCATTGAACAATGGGGAGAAAACAAAGTACTGAATAGAGGCTCACTAAATGAGCATTGTCCATCCTATTCATTGAAAGAGGCAGGAGTCCTATGGCAAAAACAGTATGTGACTATGTAATTAAAAACTGTCTCATAATGCATATGCAAAGGGCATAGGTAACGTAATTCTGGCACTTTTGAGTGCTTGATTTTGCAACCTTCATAAAGTTCTTTTAATATGGGGTGGCGGTTGTGTGTATAATTATATGTAAATTTCAATTTCCATTTACTAGCACAGCCAAGTATTTAGTTACAGCACATGCTATCTTCATTACCATTGAGAAGAAGCAAACTTTTAACTAATGCTTAAGTATTAAACACCACGGAATTTTAAGTGAATGCAGTGCTCCTAATAGGCTTTGTATTGATTGCTTGGCAGACTGAAGTCTTCTGCTTATTCACAGAACAAACACAACAGGGGCAGCAGCAATGCAAGCTTCCCCCACACCATTCTGCCAATGTGCCTCAACCATGATCCGAAGGTACCATCTCTAGGACTGAGAGGGTAGTTCATTCTACATGGTGCTTTTATGTTTGGAGTTTTCTCCTGCAATGCTGCCAAGAGTGCTAAATAGTAGTTACTATGTTGGCAGTTTTATGATGTGAGCACCTATCTATTAGCTACTAGACTGAATCCTTCAATTCAACCATATCACTTTCTGTTACTACCTTGTTAGAACTAGTGTACTAATCAGTATCGGGCCTGGTTGGTATTTGGATCGGAGAGCTCCAAGAAAACAAGAAGTTGCTGTAGGAGCTGCATATTCAGTAAGTGGGAGTCCGTATTGAGCCACTGACAACGTACTCTGTTAGGAAGATGCCATCCTTTGGATGAGACTAAAAGAAGTCTTAACCAGTGAAAAGATCCTATCTCATGTTCTACGAGAGAAGAAAAATTCGCCCCTGTGGCTTGTCCAAACTGAAGTTTGGGAAGTCAGTCTACCTCCCTACATGCATGTAATTGAATCCTTCTTTATTGTGATTCACATCTACTTATCACTATCTATTTGTCAGCATTTCTAAAGTGCCTATCAACATGGCATCCAGTTGCTGCACATGCAAACACTGGGATCTGCCCTGAAGGGGCAGTCAGTTTTTCATCCTATGACCCATGTTTCTTTAAAAACTAAGTCCAGTGATGTTCAACAACTGCTACATTCCATGAAGTGGTAGATTAATAAAAGCTCATATTCTGGCTTCTCTTGAATGGTTTCTGACATGGCCAGAGGAAGTATAGGGAGCTTTGCATTGCCGCCTTCTGTTCCTGCACTAAAAGGCACCCCGAATCCCACATTCTGAGTTCCCTAAGTAGAAGTTTGAGGAAGGCCATAATTCCATTGCAGGTTGTGACTTCCACACTGGTTGGCAGCTGAGGACAATACTGTGAGAAGCATGTGCTGTCCCCTATAATAGTGTGACAGTCCTGTGGGTACTCCCTACCAGTCTTTTCTCCACATGCAGAATTTCTGTTGCTTGTGCAAAGGACCACTGCATCTGTTTACTGCAACTGTGGCAACTAATGCCATACAATGTGACTGAGGTATGTATAGCTCTTTACACTTCTTAGGGGTAAACATAAAAGTAAGATATTAGGCAGCAGTGACCAGTCATTTCACTTTCTGCCCTAGTGATCTTGAGTTTAAGGATTCTCTTTCAAATTACACTGCTCTACAGCCAAAATACTTCTCAAATAAATGTAGTCAAACTTTACTAATTCTGGGTCACTGAGAACGAAAATGATGCTTAAAATTGTTGATTGGCTTTAGTTTTCAAGATATGCTATTGGGTCAGTATATACGACCCTTGACATGGGAATGGCGGAGGATAAGTGAGTTATAAAGGGAAGGGATCTCAATTTAAACCAGAAATGACTAAAATACATCTTTGACTGGATCTATGAATAAATCTATGACTGGGTTTGGACAGTACTTGCTTTTTAGGCAAAACAATGAATGATGCAATCTGAAGCTGGTATTGCGTCATACATGATATGAATTGCATCATGTTCTTCCTAGAAGTCATGGATGATGCAATCATAACGAAGCTTACATCACTCTGCTGAACAAATTGCCCTATATCAGCTCTAGAAATCATACAGTGTGGTGCTCTCTTATTTGTCAGTGTTTGATTTTGCAAAGGGACACATTTCTGTTTAGCCAAAGTGAGCAGAGATGCCTCGTACTTGTGTGAACAGTGCAGATAACTTCTGCTATGTTTGTGGTGAAGTGACTTTTGCATCACAAAAGCGCAGTATAACCACTATGGTTAAGAAAGCCTATCACCTTTATTTTGGCTGCAAAACTGGAGATCAGGACAAGAGTTGGGCCCCACACATATGCTGCAACACTTGTGCAACAAATCTTTGCCAGTGGTTGAACAGGAAAAGGAAATCTATGCCTTTTGCAGTGCCAATGATTTGGAGAGAGCCAACAGATCATACCAGCAATTGTTACTTCTGCATGGTGCCTCCAGTTGGGAAAGGTGTGTCAAAGAAGAAAAAGTGGACTGTGCATTATCCAAACATTCCATCAGCTGTACGCCCAATACCCCACGGAGAAGGACTGCCAGTTCCTGATGCACCAGAATCATTCTCACTTGAGTCAGACGAGGAAGAGGAAGAGGATGAAACTTCTGGTCCTGAACCATCAATGTCACAGGACCCACATTTTCTCCCATCCTCCTCCTCTGAACCACACCTCATAACACAAGCTGAACTGAACGACCTTGTCAGGGATTTGGAACTACCCAAGAGTAAGGCAGAGCTGTTGGGTTCCAGACTACAGCAGTGGAATCTCCTGGCAGGTGATGTTAAGGTTTCCATGTTCCGTGACCGTCAAAAGGATCTTGTCCCATTCTTCTTCATGGAAGGTGATCTTGTAGCCTGCAACAACATTGATGGTGTGATGGCAGCCCTCAACATCATTCACGATCCAGATGAGTGGAGACTCTTCATTGATTAATCGAAGACGAGTCTTAAAGCTGTTTTGCTGCATAATGGCAATGTTTTGCCATCAATTCCAGTTGGTCGTGCAGTCCATATGAAGAAAACCTATGATAACATGAAACAACTTTTGAGGTGCATAAACTATGTTCAACATCAGTGGCAGCTTTGTGGCGATTTGAAGGTTGTTGCTCTCTTGCTTGCTCTGCAGACTGGATACTCAAAGTACTGCTGTTTTCTCTGCGAATGGGATAGTCGTGCAAGAGATTCCCACTACATCAAGAAAGATTGGCCACTCCGACAGTCATTGGAGCCTGGGAGGAAAAGTGTTCAGCATCCACCACTTGTTGAATCAAGGAAGATTTTGTTACCACCCTTACACATCAAGCTGGGTCTGATGAAGAACTTTGTCAAGGCCATTGACAAAACACAAGCAGCTTTCAAGTATCTCCGTGGAAAATTTCCAAGGTTAAGTGAAGCTAAGTAAAGGAAGGTGTCTTTGTTGGTCCTCAGATTCGTGAACTTCTTCGAGATGATGCATCTGACCATGCACTGCGTGGCAAGGAAAAGACGGCATGGAAAGCTTTCCTGTCAGTGGCAATACATTTTCTCGGAAACAACAAGGCAGACAACTACAGGCTGTTGGTGGAAAACCTCCTCAAAGCATACAAAAGCCTTGGTTGCAACATGTCACTAAAGATACATTTTTTGCACTGTCATCTAGATTTTTTTCCGCCGAACTGCAGAGCAGTGAGCGACGAGCATGGCGAGCGATTTCACCAGGACATTGCAACAATGGAGAAACGCTATCAGGGCAAATGGAGCCCATCAATGCTTGCAGACTATTGCTGGACAGTGACAAGAGATGCTCCATTTAATGAATACAAGAGACAAGCCAAGAAGCGCCCAGTAGACACTGAATAGGACTAAACTATGTACATAATGGTTTTTTGCCTTTTGTTTCATAATACATTTTATTTATATAACCCTTTTGCTGATTTTTAAAGTGTTACATAAACAGGACAGGTGAAATATTATCATGTAAAGCAACCATAAACACATGAAAAGACCTAGGTTTACAATTTATGATTAAAACTCTACTATCTACACAATATACATAGACATAAAATGTAAAAACTTAAATATCTTAGAAACAGTAGCCAATCAGTTGTTTTAATTGTCATATTTGAATTCAGCACATCAAAATACATAATAAATACCACATTTTATCTCTGAAGCAGACGACTTCTAAAAAATTGTAGACCAGTGTTATTGTACTCCCTGAATCACCCTCTCTTTCATTTAAGATATTACCATATGTAAGTAGGATGTTAAAAGGATAATTATTGCTACACTGAGGTGGAATTCTGCAGTTTTGGTTTGTGGTCAGTATGGACCTTCCCTCTTGTTTCCCTAAATATGTGGTCAGATATCTATGATTCATTCAGAGTTTCAGGTTAGAATAAACAAAAACAACTCATCTGACACCTTCAAGAGTCACTTGAAACCAAACCAGTTAAGTGACTGCCTGAGAAAACTCAGGAAGTCTGTAATGGAGTCAGATATAGAACACAGATCTTGTCCTGACACAGTCTTGTGTGTGAACCACAAGATCATCCTTCTTTGTCATAGCTTTCTAGGCAATGTAGACATTGTATTCTCACGTCCTGTTGTTTCAGGTTCATACATTGTAGATCCTGTGCTTACTGTGCCTGGCAAACAGACAAATCTGTATGTAACTTGCCTAAGAAAATAGTGTTCTTCCATCATTCTCATTTAAACTAGAGACTTCAAAGGTAAAGAATAGAAGCAGAACATGCTCCAGAGAGCTACTGCACAGGTCAGAGGGGGAGAATTTTGCTGTTCTACTCTTCTTGTAAGAGTTATTCTGTCAATTTCTCTAAAAGGAGATTATTTCTTTGTTTCTTTATATAATTCAAAGAGAACAACAGAATACAGTTTACTCTAGCTCTCACTTCTGTGTTATGTATAAATTGCACTAGCTTGGGAGAGGAGAGCATGTGCATTTTGCTCTAGGAAACAAGTCACATTGTTTTCAATTCAGTTCCTTCTTCTTTACGAAATATGCATTGCCACATTCCCAAACATGGATGGTCAGTTTAGTTAAAGGTGCATATAAGTGTTAAAAAAATAAATGGCCTTTCAGATGCTTAGATAAATTATTGAGTCATTCTAATTATTGAGTCATTCAAAAGTCAGGCCCAATTTAGATGTAATATGTACCTGGGGCCATGTATTAAAATGGAAGATAAAGTTAGGGACCTAGCATTATGAAGCTCTTCCAAAATTCTTCAAAGAGTGAAGAATGATCTAACACATGCTTCCTTACAGAGAAGAAAGAATTTCAGGAAGAAATGTATTCAGTGTTGTTGGAGCTGTGACAGCCCCAGGATATTAGAGAGACAAGGGGGTTGAGATAATATTTTTTTATTGGACCACCTTCTGTTGGTGAGAGAGACAAGCTTTTGAGCTCTTTTTCAGGTCTGTGTAACTCAAAAGCTTCTCTCTCTCACCAATCAAATTGGTCAAATAAAATATATTACCTCCCCCATCCTTCTCTCTAATAACTGGGATGGGCAGATTTAGGTTTTCCCAGTATCCAGCCCTCTCATTGCCTTTGACAACTACTATGTGGACTATTATGACATTTTTACTATTGATTTTCTTCCATTGAGATAACAAAACCATATTCCCCCTCAAGTCATAAGAATACTGGATTATTTTTCCAAACTCTCAGTTCGCCAGGAAGAGTTAATAGGCTGGAATCCCTATAATCAAACCTGCCATCATGCTTCCCATGCTCTGTAAGAAGGAGGGATATATAGATTAGATAGATAGATTAGATAGAGTACCTGAAAGGATGTGAGCTGCCTTGGCAAGTGAGGGGGTCAGTCTAACAAGAAGGAAATCAGTGGCCTAGTAATAGGTAGTTATGTGACCAGCACAGTACTTCTGCTAAGTACCAGGACAATGATTCCCCTCTCTGATAATCAGTCGCTGCTCAAAATCTGCTTTTAAAATGGCTTCAGGATTTTTAGGCCTGACAGCAGAATTCATCAATGTAATTACAGCAGATGGAATCACATTGCATTCCATACCTCTCCCATACATGGGGGGGCTATGACAACCATATAGATGCTCACTGCTCTAAATGTCCCAATCTGAAAGAAATGCTCTATTTCAAGCCCTGAAAAGAGACATTGAAGAGTTGAAATTACTGTACTATGTTCAACCGTATTAGGGAATTTTTTATAGACATTTCAAAAATATATCCTGGTGAAATAGATGAACCTGTGTAGTAACAACATGGAAATCATGCACTTTGGGACTGAAATAATTGTGGAATCAAATCGGATCTGACACGTACCTCTTTTGTGTCTACGTAAGCCATTAGTGAGTGTGTGCTACGGATCCCTGCTCTGTGCCAATCCACAAAGGATATGAGTTGTTCTAGCCTCCACCTATAGAGTCTTGGCTGTTTAGCTCAAGATGCAGCAGCTCATGCTTTTTAGCTCTGCAGTTCCCAATTCAATCCCTGGTGTGATGACCTACATTTACTGCCATTTATAAGGAACGTGGAGGAATGCCCTAAAAAGAAGCAGGGCCTATGAGACAGTGCAATTTTTGCCACATTGGAAAGGGTTGCAGGGCTCGTGTCACTGTGCCCTCCTAGAGACTCTCCCAACCATAATAAAAATAAATTTTCTTTTCATTCAATGGCACTGCACTGAGCACAGGGATCAGCTGATCAGCTGCTCTGAAGCGGAAGCAGTGGGCAAACTTTCACGCATGTACATCTTTGTGAAATGTCCCTACACTATTAAATCCAAATGAGAGTACAGTAGGTTCCCTAAAGGTTAAAATGGTGTGTGCCCTCATTAGCAGTTAGACAAAAGAGATGACAAAGCTTGTTATGATGTTTGTCTTTATCAAGGTGCTAACTCAACTCTAACATTTAGCAAAAAGCTGTTACTTGATGTGTGATTCCTTAACTGCAGTTAGTTGTATGTGTATTTAATGCATTGTTTAGTCTCATGTTGGCTAATGTTGCTTAAAGAAGCAATTGGCAAGCTCCGCGTTAATTCTTGGCATTGCTGCCCCTCTTACTTTTTCACTGAACCTTAAATACCAAGAAAAACCCTTGACTCATTTTACTTCTGGCATATTCCTTTATGCAATTGGCCAAAATCTTTGCACATGGTCCTCTGCATTTGTCCTGATATTATTAATGGCTTTGCAATATTTGATCAGAGCCGCTAGAGTCACAAAGACAAATCATATAATTTTGACCAAGACCACACAGTCTCTTAATTCAAACCTTTTGCATTAAATGCTTGAGCATTTAAGGCAATTCATATTGTAAGTGTTTCAGTACAGGGAATTCATACGGCAGCCTCTCTAGGGACTCAGTTCAGCAGTCTATGTCTATTCAGCAAAGCATATGCTTAGTCCCACTGATTTCACTGGAATTTAAGTGTGTGCTTAATGTAAGCATGGGCTTAAGTGCTTGGCAGAATAAGGATGGATTTAAGCATATGTTCTAATGCTTTGCAAAAAGCCTGGGATAAGTTTCTTATTTAACTGTACCCAATGTCAACATTCCTCCTTAAAATGAGCCCATTTGTTCAAAACTATGACTACAAATGAAAGTGATTATGTGCAGCTAAGTTATATTTCAATGTAACTAACAAAAATGAATAAACAAGTGGCATCAAATTCTTTCAGGTTGCTCCTACCAAATATATTGGGCCAAATTCATCCCTGGAGTGACTCTAGGGCCCCTTGTGTTAAATAGAAAGAAATATTAGAAATTCATAACTATTTTACAATTTGGTTTAGTGGAAATATGACAGTCACCATTTAAACTGCTGCATCAGATTAAAGAGCTAAAAACCAGAGCTAAAAACATACATCTCCACAGTTTGAGCTAAGGAGACAGGCTCTCAAAGGGAGAACATTAACAGATCCATATCGTCTGTATATCAGGCACAGAAGGGAACATGTAACATGCACTGATGCGTGGGCTGCACACAACAATGAAGAGTTTAACAGTGTCATTATAAGCACAAGTTTAAACAAGTGAATCTAGTTAAAAGGGCTCTTGGTGCCTTCCTGATCCAAAATAGCACATTGTAGTCTCTTGTTAACCAGTAGTTCTCAGCACAGGGTGTCAAATTGCTTTACTTCTGTCCAGGGGAGTAAAATTAAATGATATCCCTTCCCAAAACTTCACTGCTGATTAGAAACAGTTCTAGAGATGGGTTTATTTTGTCAGTGTTATGGCAGAAATCTTTAAGTTAAAATGCTGACTACTCTTGATTTTTATTTGTTTCTGATTTTTAAAATTTCCCCCTCTAATGCCAACTCCTGTTGAGTTGCTTTGGAATGTCCTAGTAATGGTTAAACATCTATAAAATCTGAAGCAGACAGATGAGTATGAGATAGAATTTCATCAAGAACTAGAGCTTCTTTGTAGAGTCAAAGACAGCAAGCCTTCAAAAAGCTACCTCAAAGAAGATTACACCTGATTTCTCTAGTCTATTCAGGCAGATGTTGCTTTCAAGCCAAATCCTTAGCTAGTATAAATTGGCATAGCTCTGTTGTGTTCAATAGAACTACACCAATTTGCACCAGCTAATGATCTTACCCTTCATCTTTTCTGACCCATCATATTTACATTTTCCCTATATTATTTTTGAAATTCAACTGCAATCCCAATTTTCTAGCATTGAAAACATAATAGAATGTCCAAATCTCCCATTGTGGTGTGCAAAATGAATCTTGTCTGCCTATGCAAATGCATAAATATGGGGATGGCTATCCCATTTTATCTGAAAATTAGACCATACGCATTAATTCAAAACCATGTGATTCTTAATATAAAAATATTTGGGTTTTTTATTCTTTATGCTTTTGTATGATAAGTGAATGTTTACCCGTGGTTGAGTGTGTGAAAGGAAAGAAAAGGAAAGAAAAGGAAAGGTTTTCAAAATCTCCATCATGTAAACTTTGTTTTTTGAGAAGTGAAGAGTGGAAATGACTCATTCCAATCACCTTGGCCAAGTAGTTTTATTACTGAAGACAAATAAAGGGTTACAAAAACACCTGTTGACCCGTTCTACCTCCAAATGAGATAAGCAACAAAACAACACTACCAGAAACATTGAAAACTACCACCCAAAATGATAAACACTACAGCAAACTATTTCATCTTCAACAACTCTCTCCAACAGTCACCCAACACTAGTTACTGAATCATGAGATAAACCCTACACTCTTGCTCTCTCTTTCAATGCAATACCAATTCTACATTCCAAACAACTGACAAACATCCATCTTTACTGATTCTACATGGTCAGATCTAAATGCTATGTGTTTTATTTGGTGGTGGAGAGAGAAGGCATGTATGTTGTGGATGGGGGATATGAATGAGATAGTGTGGAGAAGGTGAAATCATGGTTGCAGGTTGAAAAAGATTAGGAAATCTTAATTTGGAATTCCCTGGTGTTTTTGATGGATGTGTTGGTGTTCTATGCACTTCAGCAACCTTGACTGGTTTATATGTTTGGGATGCATATACACATACAACATACTGAAGTTTTCTATCATGTCAGTCAATACTGACAATTAACAGACAAGTGCTTCTACTGTTACTAAGAGCTTTTTTAAAGCTTCTTTTTGTAACTTTTCATCAGCCACAATAGGTTTTTTAGAGTTAATTTGAACATGTATTTTAGTTTAATATGCATGTTCACATTCAACAATACTTCAAAATGCCTGTAGATTAGAGGGTTGTAATGTCGTGCCTCTGCATCCCCTAAATTCCTGAATTACTAGCCAATAGGTCATCCAAGAAGAAGCTTAAATTTTCCTACGTATTTTCAGTTTTATGTTTCTTTCCATTAAAGTTTCCAGCCTTTCAGAGGCATATTTAGTTTGGCAAAGTGACTCTAGTGACTCATGGAATGAAAAGATTTGAGAGCAAGCTACTGAAAATGTATTCAATTTCTCTTTGTGTAATTTGGGAGCAAGCTACTAATAATACATGTAATATTTCTTGGTTTAATCAGATGCATTATTGCCAAATATTTATCCTGTATAGAAGTCTTATTATTCCTGAAATATATAACAAAGATCAAATGCAAATATACCTGTATATCGGTTTATAAGATATTCCTGGCTCCTTTTCTAATTGTTTTTGGCACTGTCCCCTAAATCAATGGGCTCTGAAAGAAAACTCAGATCTTACTGAAACCTTTTCCAGTATGATCCTAACTATACTTTGGAATTCAGCAAACAAACATTCCTTATTAGAGTAATTAGTTTATTTCTACCAGGTTTTGATCAGTTACATTGATGTTCCTTTCCCCTCATTTTTGAATGAAGTGGTGTGTTGTTAGAATAACTCCATCTTCCATGCTATATTGAATATTCCATTGATTCTTTTGTCAGATTAAGATAAGATGTTTTTCTCTTCACTCAGTCCTTTCTCAGATTGATGATCAGTGACAAACTTGTGTAATTTTTCATTTATATGAGTAAATGCACCTGAAAGATACAAGGCTAGAAATATTGCATAATGTAATAGCGCAAATGGTTTCTCTCTGTAGTTTCCTTTTATGAAAGTTTACTTCTAATTTTAAAAACCTCATTAAGGCCTGGATCCTCCTATTCGAGCCACACAAGCTGTCCTCTGTGCCTTTCAGATTCTCACCTGACTTCAGTAGACTCCACCATGGGCATCGTTCACACAGATCAGATTACAGTCCTAAATTTGCAAACGCAAGCTTGTGTTAGTTGGGTCTGACTTCAATGGAACTCTGCATGGACATAGGGATCTGCTCATGTGGATCGTGGTAGCTGAGCCTCCTCCTGCTCTTTTATTCAAGCAGAACAGCCATCTCTATGTAGAATTTGGTAAGAGTGCGAACTTCACACTGGTACAGCAAAAGTGGAAAGAGAAGGCAATCAGTGTATATACAGATTAGACCAGGTACAAAGGAAAATGAACAGCCTCTTACAATACAATACATGGTGTGTATTGCTGGGTATCATGAGAAGTCAATTGTTGTATTTGAATGCCAGGGAAAATGAGGTAGAATCAGAAGAGGCTAAAATACGGAAAGAACCAGTTAAAAATTACTTTGACAAATTAGATGCCTTCAAGTCACCAGGGCCTGATGAAATGCATCCTAGAGTACTCCAGGAGCTGACTGAGAAGATATTTGAGCCATTAACAATTATCTTTGAAAAGTCATGAAAGATGGGAGAGATTCCAGAAGACTGGAAAAGGGCAATATAGTGCCAATCTATAAAAAGGGAAATAAGGAGAAACCATGGAATTACAGAGCAGTCAGCTTAACTTCTGCACCTGGAAAGATAATGGAGCAAATAATCAAGCAATCAGTTTGTAAACATCTAAAAGATAATAAAGGTGATAAGTAACAGTCAGCATGAATTTGTCAAGAACAAATGTTGTCAAACCAACCTGATAGCTTTCTTTGACAGGATAACAAGCCTTGTGAATGGGGGAAGCAATAGATGTAGTTATTTCATTACTTTAGTAAAGCTTTTGATATTGTCTCACATGACCTTCTCATAAACAAACTAGGGAAATGCAACCTAGATAGAGCTACTATAAGGTGGGTGCAAAACTAGTTGGAAAACCATTCCTAGGGCGGGGCTACACTGTGGGAGAGGTCGATCTAAGATATGGAACTTCAGCTATGCGAACAGCAATATCTCAATATCTCAAGTCGACTTACCTGGCCATCCTCACGGCAGCGAGTCTACCGCTGCTGCTCCCCCATCAACTCCGCCGCCATCTCGGCAAGAGGAGGCATTCTGGAGTCAACAGGGAGTGCGTTGATGAGACGCGATAAATCAATACCCAATACATCGAACACTACCCACCTATCCAGCAGGTAGTATAGACGTACCCCCAGAGAGTAGTTATCAGTTGTTCAGAGTCATACTGGAAGGGCATAACAAGTGGGGTCCTGCAGAGATTAGTTCTGGGTCTGGTTCTGTTCAATATCTTCATCAATTATTTAGATAATGGCATAGAGAGTACACCTATAAAATTTGCATACCAAGCTGGATGGGTTACAAGTGCTTCAGAGGATAGGATTAAAATTCAAAATAATGTGGACAAACTGGAGAAATGGTCTGAAGTAAATAGGATGAAATTCAATAAGGACAATTGCAAAGTACTCCATTTAGGAAGGCACAATCAGTTGCACACATACAAAATGACTACTTAGGAAGGAGTACTGAGGCAATGGATCTGGGGATCACAATGGACCACAAGCTAAATACAAGTCAACAATGTAACACTGTTGCAAAAAAAGCAAATATTCTGGGATGTATTAGCAGGAGTGTTGTAAGCAAGACACAAGAAGTAATTCTTCTGCTCTACTCCGTGCTGATTAAGCCTCAGCTGGAGTATTGTGTCCAGTTCTGGACACATTTCAGGAAAAGATGTGGACAAATTGGAGAGAGTCCACAGAAGACCGACAAAAATGATTAAAGGTATAGAAAACATGACCTATGAGGGAAGATTGAAAAAATTGGGTTTGTTAAGTCTGGAGAAGAGAAGACTGATGGGGAACATAATAATAGTTTTCAAGTACATAAAAGGCTGTTACAAGGAGGAGGGAGAAAAATTGTTTTTCTTAACCTCTGAGGATAGGACAAGAAGCAATGGGCTTAAATTGCAGGAAGGGAGGTTTAAGCTGGACATCTGGAAAAACTTCCTAACTGTCAGGGTGGTTAAGAACTGGAATAAATTGCCTAGGGAGGTTGTGGAATCTCCATCAGTCAAGATTTTCAAGAACAGGTTAGAAAAGCAGCTGTCAGGAATCATCTAGATAGTACTTAGTCCTGTCATGAGTGCAGGGGACTAGACTAGATGACCTCTTGGGGTCCCTTCCAGTTCAATTATTCTATGAGTCTATGATTTATCCATGTGCAAATACAGGGCCAGGTTGATACCTTTTCTCATATTTAGTGTCTTGCTCCATAAGTATACAGAGAAGAAATTGACTCAGTGCAATTTTCTTAGAGACGGAGGAGACAATTTTACCAGAAGCCAGGACTGAGCTTTGAAACTGGAAGGCATTATATAAGGATTATCTCTGAACCCATTGGACAGTTCAATTTGACAATTAAAGAAACATCATCTGTACTATAATGCTGTGCCCAAAAGTACATGGGGAAAGGTGCCATATTTCAAAGAGCAAGTGAACACTGAATGACACTAAGCTGAACTGTTTGGAGGACCCATAGGTTCTATATGCATTTGGGGGATTCAATAAAGTAACAGCCATTGTAGCTCTACTTAGCTCAGCAATGGATATGTATGTGGTAGAACAATTGATTGAAGAAAACAAGACAAAACTCTGCTTGAGGTCATTACCAATTCATGTGCTGACTCAACAGTACAAAATCCCTTTAACTCCATCTCTTCAGTGTTTCTTTTCCTCCAGGGTAATATAACTGCTCCAAGGATAACCCCATTGCCTGACTTTCTTTGAACTGGAAATTGGAAATGCTAATTGCTGTGGTTGCACTTTCCAAACCAATTTCTGGGGCCAAGACTGTACTTCAGTTATTTGGATCTTGCCAATTTTTTTCAATAGTTTCATTCTTCAAAAAGAGCCAGAGAGAATAGCACTAAAAAAAAATAAAGAGGATGATTTATATTTGCTATGAATAGATAAATGTGCAGTTTTCTTGAATTGTGTTATTTTCTTTGTCATTCTCAACCCAAACTTAATATTTTGCCTTGTGCCATTTTGACTTGGTTTGGAAAAAAATTAGTCTGTCTCATAGTGTGAGTGGAAAATTAGGTTTAAAAAGCTGTAAAAATGTGTTGGGGTCAGCAATTTATAAACTGAGGGGTGTGCTCTAGAAATAGATGCTCCAACACTGATACTTTAGAAATGCTGCTAAATAGCCCCTCTGGTCAAGTAATAGATGTATTAAACACAATTTTAGCTTCACAAGCTGTGGTCAAAATAATTTAGTCTCCTCAAAAGAAATAATAGTATGTTATCAGATTATGGGACTGCAAGTAACTCTTCATCACTGCACTGGGTCAGTTTCTTTAATTTGATACTTGTTGTCTACACAGAATGTTTTTTAGGTTTTTTTAAGAAAATATTTTGTGGATCATGAATTATTCTTTCAGGAACTAAAAAATGCAACATTTAAAGAGACAATAGAATTTGACCCTTAGCCTTCTCTTTTTTGCAAATACTGTAGTACACCTGTTATTATAGCTCTGTTTTAAGTTGAACATATTTGCTGCAACAGCATCTTATTTTATTTTTCGAAACCTACAGAGGTTGATGCTGTAAAACTAACTGTTATCACTAAGAGTAAGACTCATAAAGAGAAGATGATGGTGGCGGTATCCCCTAGAGTGACGTAGGAGCCTAGGTCTTATTGGCCAAAGTTATTTAGGCCATGTCTATATTAGCACTTATGCCGGCAAAACTTTTGTCACTCAGCGGTGAAAAAATATACACCCCAAGCAACATAAGTTTTGCTCGAATAAGCGCTGGCATGTACAGCACTGTCATCGGGAGATGCTTTCCCACCAACACAGCTTCCACCGTATATTGAGCTGGTTTTATTACGTCAACAGCATAGCACAGCTACATGAGTGTTTTTACAGTGGTACAGCTGTGTCAGTAGAGCTGTGCTGCTGTATGCTTGTAAATGTAGACATGCCTAAGATTAGGACCCTAAGGCTTTGTCTACATAGCCCTGAAGTCCCAAATTGTAACATGCATTAGTGTGCTGTGCAGTAAATCCCCTACGTGGAAGCTGCAGGTGTGAACTAAAAGGTATCTTGTCTACATTAAGGTAATCCTTGCTCAAAAGGACTAAGTTAACACAAACTGGGTACCCTTTAGATTGAGCCTGCAGTGTCCACACAGGGGAGTTTCAGTGCAAAATACTAGGGCATGCTGCAATTCACACACATGGTCCAAATTACAGGGCTGTGTAGACAAGCCCTAAGTCTCATTGAAAGCCAGTGGAAGATAGGAAGTTCCTAAGTGCCTAACTTCTAGTGAAATCAGTGGGAGTTAGGTGCCCAGGCACTTCTGAAAATCCCACTAGGTACTTATCTGCATCTTTAGGAGCAAAAGCATCTTTAAAATCTGGCCTTATGTCAATTTTGAAAAGAGACGATAGACTGCTAAGTCTCTTGGGCATTTTAGAAAGTTTTACTTATAGACTTTAATGAATGGTTGTGTGGCAACACTCTCCCATGTGCCCCTGTACTGCATGGTGCAGTATGGCAAAGGCTCTGCCTCTGTCTCCCTCCTGGTCTTCCACTGATCCACCCAACACCTCCAACACCTTCTGGGCTGCGGTGAATTAGCCTTCTGGCTAGGTCACAGACGTTCCATCCCATCTGAGGTGCTCAACGTCCAAAACAAACACAAAGAAATATAAACTCCTCCACTCCTCCTGGGCGCAGCAGCATACCAAGAAACAAATGCTTCTGCCCTGCATGGGCTCATGCAAGTCTAAGTTGGTCACTCGCAACCAAAGAAAGCAAACAGGCCAGGCCAAGTCTACGTTCCCTCAGGGAGCTCCCCAATTCCTCACCCCAGGCAGCCTTCACTCCCACAGAGAAAGCTGAAGCCCTGCTCTCCTGTCCCAGTCAGTCACCAACTGTTCTGAGCTCTCCCTTTTACCCTTCTTCCTCAAAGCCTCATATCTACTTCAGATGTTATGGGTGAGTGGAGTGGACTGGACCCCAGCAGCTGTTTAACCCTTTCCAGATCTGTGTAGTGTTTGTAAACCCTGTCACCGCTTGTGAAAAAAAATCATTTTAAGAGAGACATAAAAAACTCTCTAAAATAAAAATTGGCATAGTGATTCCTCTTGGACATGAAACATTCTAATATGCTTAGTATAAAATCTTCTAACATAAATATGTAAAACATGAAATGAAGGGTGGTAATTTCCAGAGCAAGCTAAAAATAATGAAAGCAGAATATGAACAAATATTCCATATCAGGAGGTAGTCTGAAACAGATGGTGGTCAATCAAGACTGCAAAACCTTAAGTCTGCAAGTTATTGCTTGCAACACACAACAACATGCCAAAGCCCAAATGTGGGACACAAACAATAGAGGAGAAAAATTCAGTATGAGAAAAACAATACTTGATGCAGGAATCATGAGACAATGCATGGTTTCTAATGTCTTCAATGTCTCATACGTAGAACAGTATAAATAAAAATACTTCATAACCTCTTACAGAGTTTTGCCCATATTATTAAAGGATTTTATTTCTGTGGGTTCTGAATAATCTGACCATAGTTTTGGTCTCCATAACAAGGAGCTGCAACTAACTGTACTTAAATAATTTAAAATTCCTTGCAATTCAAAGAATGTAAGGAATTGTTGGTGATCTGCAAAAGTCCCTCTTGCTATAAGATACCAATATTGCTCTTTTATCCTATCTAAGTACTCACTAAGAATGCAGGAATGTATGGGTATGTCTACAGACCACAGAAAAATGGAGGGCTGGCCCATGCCAGCTGACTCACGCTCTCAAGGCTCTAGGACCCTGCGAAGAGGTAGAGTCCCAGAGCTTGAGCTCCAGCCAGAGCCCAGGAGTTTCTGCAATCTTAAAAATCAATCTGTCTTGTCAGACAGAAGGTTAGAACTACCGCAGGATGGGAAATGGTTTTCCCATTCCGTGAGAACTTTTAAGATTTCTAAATTTTTTTCTTGTCCCAAATCTGAATAAAAAGTCAAAACTTTGAAAAATGTCATGACTTGATAATCTGGAAAAAAAATCAGATTGGGTAAATTGAACATTTCATTTCAATTATTCAAAGTGTTTCATACTAATTTGCACCTTTTAACATTTTTAACCTTTTTTAGTCTAAATCAACTAAACTGTAAAAACAAAAAGCTATTTTGAACCAAAAAAACCCTTTTCATTTTGAATAGAGTATGTTAAAACAGGACATTTTGAAAGTTTTAAAACCTTTTTTTCCAACATTTTTTGAACCAGGACATTTGTCAAAACCAATCACTTCCTGCACACAATTTCAGTTTTGATGAATCATCATTTTCAAACAGAAAAACAGTTTAGTCTGAAACTTCCCAGCCAGGTCTAGTCAGGAGATGACTTTATAATGGTGTATAAATACCTACTTGGAGACAAAATTTCTAACAGTAGAGGGCTTTTTAATCAAACAGGCAAAAAGCAAACCTAGAGCCAATGACTGGAATCTAATCAAATGAAGACTTCAAATATGGGGCAAATTTAACAGTGAGGGTAATTATCCATTGCAATAATTTATTTAGGAATGCAGTGGATTCTTCATCACTTGAAATCTTTAAATCAAAGGCTGGCTGTCTTTCAGAAAATCTATTCTATCGCTCAAACAGAAGTTATGGGCTAAATGAAAGAATTTCTAGAAGGGTTCTATGGGCTATGTTATGCAGAAAGTCAGACCAGATGATCATAATGGTCCCTTTTGGACTGGAAATCTACTAACCTATTAACCTTAAATTTGCTCCTTTGTGCAGCTTTGGGCAAATCAGTTCTATGTTATGATAGTCTTTAATTACATGACACCTATTTTAACAGGATCAGCTCTTCAATATTTATCTTTTCCTCATTATTCAATGTATGATCCTATCAATGGCATACCATCCAAACACTGCATTGAATAAAGAATTATTAATTGTCTTACAAGTTTTCCTATGCTGTTCATCACTAACGTATCTGAGCACCTCACAAAGACTAATGCGTCTAACTTCGCAGTTTCCCTGTAATCATCTCTATTTTACAGAACTGAGATAGAGAGCGAGAAAGGCCAAAATTTGCAGGATGTTTTCTAAATGTAGACATGTTACTGACTGGGCATCCAACTCAATACATTGAGGGACCAGGCCTGATTTTGCAGAGTATTTAACATTTTTAATAGAGCTTTATATGTTTAAAAGAGAGTGTACACACATCAACTAATTAACCCTTACAATACCTCTCAGATCTAAGTATTATTATCTGCATTGTGCAGATGGTGAAATTCAGACAAGGCAAAAACAAATTCTATAATATGCAGCCTTAACTGTCCCACCTACTACTCCAGTACCTCTTCAGTGGGTCTAAAACCTGGCACTGCCGCACAGACCTTTACCACTTGAGCTAAAAAAACTAACTTGAACAGAAGGCAACAGGAGTATGGAGTTATACCATGTGAACCAACCATTAGTGGGCTGATTTACAACTCACCAAATATGAACAGTTAGAGATCCACAAGGACAGTAAAGGGCTTTTCTTGACCCAGAAGTATCACTGTGCCAAATATCGAAATCCTGCTGCAAAGTAGTAGAACTCTCCAAAAAATAGTCAGACAAACTGCACGACGGTAAGTGTTAGGCAACTATAATATAAGTAGACTTGGAAGGGTTAGATTTTTATTAGTAAATGTCAGTAAGCATCAATTTCACGGTACACCTACAAATGGATGAAAAAATATTTCCATCAATGATAATTGAAATTTACAGATAGGCAAGGTAAGAAAAATACTGTTTGAGAACTTATTAGAGTTTCATTTAAGGTAGTGTAGACCTGGCCAGAGTAGAATAGCCCTGTGGTAAACTCTGATATAATGAAGCCAGGCTTATTCACCTTTGTGGAAAGTCCACAGAAAGCTGTTCAACTACTTAACCCTCAGCAGAGTAGCCCTGCACAGCAGCGTCACAAGTGCAGCAGTAAGTGCATCCCTGTGCAAAAAGGAAGCAATTCTAATTTACCTGAGAAAGCTTAGATACTGCCATGAGACCCAATTAACAACAATGCCTTAACCCTCTTTCAACTTGAGGGGAGGGTGGTTATATGTATGTGTGTACTCACTAAAAATGCTCTCTCATGTTTTCTCCTCTCCCTTTGATTTTTACTTCCTAGCTTCTTAAAAGTTGTATCAAGCAATTAACTATATTCACTGATTTCCTCTAAAGATGGTTTGTATTTTGCAGACCTCAGCACTATGTTTAGAACAATTTCTAGTTTTGTTTCTAAGAAGAATTTTATATTGTTTTCAGTTCTTTGTGCACTGTATTCAATCTCTTTTTCAAGCCACCGAAGAAGCAAAACCTTCACTTGTTCCCTCTTTTTTATAGTCCATAGAAAACTCTGTATCTTTCAATACAATATACAGTATTCCACTTTTACTTAGGGAAAACCCTGTAAGAGCAAATCCTCTTAAGAGAGTATCAATAACTTCTTAAACTCCCCATACCCCAATGTCTCTTCTCTATATTTATCTGAGCATAGTTTAGATCAGTAAAGCCTGCATCATTAAAAGTTGTGAGCGAACCTCAAAAGGTTCAGAAATTCATTTAGCTTTCTTATCCAATGTAAACCAATTTGGTCTGGAAATCTCATGAAATCTGACTCTTTCCTATGATTTCCTCTATTTCCTGGTTTTAGCTTGCTGAAAGAAAAGAAAAGAAAACCATGACAACCTTCTCTTCTCTAACTTTTTTTAAAAAGTTAGTGTAGGAGCTAGTGAAAGGTAACATTGAGAAACTTAGACAGAAACTCTTTATTTGTCCACAAGTGCAGAATTTGCAGTTGTGTAAGCATCCCTCACTGTAAGGTGTGAATGTGTTTCAGCCTTGAGCTGGATTGACTATCTCCAAACCACTAGGAGTGAAAGTATAATTCAGGCTTTCTACTCACTCAGCCATTGCCAGTCTACTGAAACTACTAACAAGAGTGCCGGCTAGTGCCAATGGTTTTGTGATGTGAATTATTGCACCTTTGGAACTATAACAGAGACTATTAATTCTTTTCCCAACCACGTACAGATTGTAACACATTTCACTTATTGAGTCTGGTTGGGAATTGAATTGACTAACTACAAAAACCTCACTAATACCTTGAACCATCCCAGTCCTCTCTGTGCGTCAGTGCCATGATACATTGCTTTCTTCCTTTGTGGCTTTTCTTCTCTCACCATTGTGTATAACTCCCAGTCTATTTTAAACAATTTGAACTGACAAATCAAGCTTTTCCCAATGAGTCCGAAATTGACCTGAATTTTTCAGAACAGAGAAACTAAGAGCTCTTTGTTTCTATATTTTCAAAGCAGGTTGATTATACATTGAGTAAAGATTTCATTTTGCTGGTTGCTTATAAACTCCAGGGATGGTGGGCTATCCAGGCAAAGCAGGGGCCTGTGCAGAAATAAAACTGTGGCCGCTTTTGGAGGGGCACTTCCTGTGCCACCGCCCCACCTTCCACAGCTGGAGAAGCTCACCCTCCCTTCCCCCTAAAGCTGGAAGAGCTGGCTCTCCCCACTATGGCCTTGGGGCTGCTAGAGCTGACTCCATACCACCCCCCTCACAAGCAGTGGCGCTCGCTGTCCCCTGGCAGCCAGAGGAGCTGGATTTCCCCCCGTGGCCCCAGGACCAGAGGAGCTGTCATCTCCTGCCCTGGCCCAGGATGGAGGAGTTCGCTTTCCCCACCCTGGCCCCAGAGGAGTTTGATTGCGCACATCCCTGAGGCAAACTCAGATCTATTTGTGTACCAGTGGAAGACTATTTCCTTGCTGAAAAGCCTACAGTCACAAAGAAACTGGAATAAATAGACTGTGCCTGAAGCTGACAAATGTTAGGCATTTTGAAGTCCAGCATCCTCGTCTCACAGCAGCATGACCCTAGGGCAGAGTAACCAACTTCCCTTTGAATCACCTACCTTTTCTTCAGTCTCTGACCCCTCCTTTATACCACAGGTGCAGCTGGAATGCTATTTTAAAGCACTGCTTTGTGTTCCATTTTAGATGCATTTAAAGTTACAGTAAGTGCATTGACGGCTGCTCAGTCTCAGGGCAGCCAGTCAGAAAGCAATCCCATGACCCCAAGTTCACTGAGATTTCTGGAAAACAACAACACAAGCCACAACCCATAAAGAAATATATTGAATACTTTCAAAGGTACAAAATTCTTAGAACTGTTGGACTGGCTTCAGTATGTGAAGTCGCTCGTCCAAATGGTATTGCTAAATAGCATGATTCCAGTCAGAAGACTGACACTGTGTTGTTGCATAACTCATAACCATAGCAATGTGACTTCTGGAAATGCACTATGCATTCATTCAGCAACTTAAAATCTCGACAGTCACATATGCTGAGTAAAAGCATCATTCAAGACATTTTCTTTGAAATATGAGAGCTTGGGGGATGGGGGGAAGGTTAAGTAAGAAAAAGAGAATGTAGAGGTCATGAAGCCAGAATGCTAGCAGTAGAAGTTGGAATCCTTTATGTATTCACAGAATTGAGGTGGCAGGTTTCACCAGCAACAAAATACAAGCATCATGATCATTACTCTGGCAGAGTGCCTGAACCCTGACTTAGAGTGACCATCTCTAGGAATGAGAGAAGTAGTTCATCATCATCTTCTGTGCATATTTAAGCCATCAGCTGGGCTGTCAAAAGTGACTATGATAACAGATTTTGTAATGAGGATGTATAGCAACTAAGAACTAGACTGAAATGCCAGTTTTGTTTCAGATAGGTCAGTAAGCAGCTAATAGATGGTAATGACTTTTACCAACATGGCATGGTGTCAAAGTGGTGACCAAGAGATTAAATACTCCTTTTTGAAAAAATTTTATTAGCAGCTTCACATGCTGCACAGGCTTCCGGAGTTTCAGGAAAAGGGAGGTTGTTAGGCAGAACTAATTCTGATATTGACTTTTAATAAGCAACAAGAGTCTTAATTTTTTAAGCCATTGGGTCAAATCCTGACCTAGATTTATGGAACAATAAACAGCACAGTCATCCCAGACTGCTGCATGAACTGGCCTGCGGATGACCAGGCTTAGCTGCTAAAAAGAATGAAGCGTGATACCCAACTGTGTTGGAGATTGGAAAACTCATGCAAATGAGCTCCTTTCTTCTTCTCCAAACCTGAGCATACTTGCAATCAGTTCTAATTCTCTCTCTGCTTCCTATGAAACAATGAAAGCTGCCACAGACCTATCTGCCCTTCTGGTCTTCCAGTTCCACCTTAGAGTTATCAACTAGAGACAATGACCCATCCAGTCATCACAATCATCAGTCAATCAAGGCATAATCCAGGCCCCAGCCACTTGCTTGTATGTTGAGGAGGCACTAGTAACATATCCCCCCTCACCTAGCTGTAATAAATGTCTGTGATGTTGGGCAGAGTCACAGTCTCTGCCCCTGTGGCAGTGAAAGAGGGGAAGGGAACCAGTTTAGGTTACTCACAATGCAGATGTATTTTTAGCTGTGGTTACAGCTAATTTCGAAGATGCCAGAGAGGGTGCCCCAAATACACCAGCATCTACTCTAGGATGAATCACAACTTTTGTGGCATGTACAAGGATACATCTGATGTCAAGAAACAAGATTAAGGTCTGATCTTTCATGCACTCCATATTTGTAATTCCCACTTGAGGTCAACAAGAGTGTGCACACACAGCAATTCAAGTATCAGGCCCTTAGTCTCTTGATTTCTCTATATGCAACATAGGACGGTTTTTCATGTCTCTGATCGAATTCTCATATGCACAGCACAACTTATGCATAATTTTAAATCTATAAAAGAAAAGAGTTAGCTATTGAAATGGTCACGTTCAGTAGGATATCATTAAGGTTAACTTGGCCCGTATCCATACAGTCCATGAATGGGAGCTGCGAATTGGGAAGGAGGAACATAGTTATCCACCTATTCAGTGTTTTTGAGATCCACTGATTAAAAGTATTCATATTATTAGAGTGTAATGAAACTTTTACTAGACACAATAAGGTTCAATTGTTCTTTTTCTACCTTTGTCTTTTTTGTATGTTTGACTACAGCAGAAGTAGATTTGAGCCTTCCCACATGCTTGGATGAAAAACGCGTAGAGAATTTAGTGATCCATTTCACTGATAGCTAAAACATAAATTTGCTTTGTGAATTTGCTACAGTTGACTCTTCCTTTGTCACCTTGGAATTACCTCTATAATATTGCTGTCTACTCAGGGCTATTTTTCCAATTATGATACCAGGCTCTGAGACTCTTGGAGGATTTTAATAAATAGTAAATACTGTTGGTCACCATCTATAGCGTTAACCTTCAACCATAATTCACATCTTTTTTACACAATGGTTTGTTTCTCTTACCACAGAAGCTTTTAGATTGCTGTGCTGAGAAAACCAGTGCAGTTAGGTTTTAAGTACCAAGTTCCAGCCTTCAGTTTACTTTTAGGTACATTCTGACTCATCATCCTTTAACTGTCTCTGAGCTTCCACCTCATGTTTTCCCCCTTTCTCCCTACATGTGCCACAGCAACTATTGCTGCACGACTCCACTTCAGTGGTGCAGCCTGGCAAGCAGCTTCTCTTCATTTTCCGAAGGACTCCGCCAATGCCTCTTCAGGGATGAGCCAAAAGGCTCTCCAAAATTGCCTCTCCTTTCCCTATAAATGTTTCTATAATCAATCCTGAAAGAGTAACAAACTTAATTCAGGGATTTCCCTGCAGCAGTGATAGCTTCAGTTGTCACTCGTCATGTTTCAAACTTACATTCATGTGTGTTCAGGACCAGGCTGAATGCAGTGTTTGTCAGGATTTCTGAGCAACTGCGGGAAACCAGTTGAAGCTTCAAAAGTCTCCATCTAGTTATTCCTGCTCCAATTTAGCTTCTACATTTCCTAAGGCCAAAACACCCCTCTATTGTGAACTTTTAGGATGTTCATTCTTACTTAAAGAAGCTAATTTTCTATCCTATTTTCGAAAAGATAGTAGTTGGACTACCTTAGCATCGAACTGGAAAGAAAGGAAGAAGAGCTGATGGGAAGTGAAGAGGATAGACAGGTATGATGGAAGAATTTGGTCTCGAAGGAAGGAAGGATGGGACTTGAGAGGGTGCCAGAGAGGAGAGAGTTGCCTTCAAAAGGTTTGGCTAAGTATCTATTTAGGGGATGGAACTATTTTACCTAAATTGAAATTCTGAATCTTTTGAGACTGAACTGCTTTTAACATGGTTTTCATGGTAGTCTCCATTTTCTCTGCAGACTCTCACTCTTAGTCCAATAGGTTCATTCATTCAGATTTTTGTGCCAGTCATAGATTAGACACAGATTGGGCTTTTGTGACCCTTTCAGTGCCTCTGCACTCTAGAGATATTACATAAAAATGAAACAAACATATGTGGTCAAGGCTGAAAATTCATGCACTTGAGAGTTAGGAAATGCCTAATGTTGCCTGTACAACAGGTGCCCTTGTGCTTATGCATCCTTCTGTTTCTGTCCCTTTCCCTGTCTCCCCTCTGGCTTCTGCTGCCATTGCTCTCCCTTTGCTCCTTCCCCTCTGACCGTCGGTCACTCTGTGGGGACAGCACATGCAGAGTCTGGACAGCATGTTGGAGATATGTTAGGCCCAATCCAAAGCTCAATACAGATGGAGTTTTCAGAGATTATAGCTATCAAACTGTAACAAATCTCTACTCGGCATGGGCAAACTGAGATATTTCAGAGACTTGGCCAAATATGGGGAAATTTTCACATATGTGGCAAATTGCACATTCCTGACACCCAGGCAACCCTACTTCCTAAATTTCAAGTCTCTGCTCTGCAGCATGAAAGTGCTACAGCTTCTCAACAAAACAGCTGAACAATTTTTTTAATATGAATAAAACAATGTATTTTCCCCAATCTCATTCTTAGAAATGGCAGAACTGTTTTAGCTGAAACATTCCCAAAAATTAAGCCTGGGGCAGCAATCTTGCATGGAAAGTTTCAACCCAAAACGTTTAAGTTTTCTAAGCTATAAGCAACCAAAAACAGGGTCTTATAATGGGAATTGTCATGCAACCTTAATTACAGTTTACTCAGTTAGTAATATTCTATGTCAGAAATCACAATTTATATTTCATGATTATTATAACCTCAGTTCTTCCAATAGATTGATGATCTTCATACTAGGATTTTTTTGGTCATTTTAGCAGAGATATTTTTCTGTCAAATTATTATATGTACCATTTGCACAGTAAGAGCATATAACTTGCTCCTTAGGGATTAGACTGGTGCCCAGTGGTCCCTACCCTGAACTGTGCCAGTGCCACAGGGCCAGTCCTGAGCATCTAGCCCTTTTAACTCCCTTCTTTCATATCTAACAGAAGAGGCTTCAGGAGTCTGTGTGACAGGACAGAGGTAGTAATTAATACACGGCCCATGGAAAGGCTTTAGCAATTTCTGAAGGAAACTGGTCAAAATGAATCTCAACAAGATATGGAAGACAGGACAAGTATGTCTGTATGAAAAAGTAAGTGCTCTATCACAGATACAACATCTTTAGCCAGTGCAATGTCTGACATGAAAGTTTGCAATGTGAAATCATACATTAGAAACTTCAGTTCCATTAGAGCAGTGGTTTTCAACCTGCGATCTGCACACTGTGTCTAAGATTGCCAAAGGTCCACCTCCATCTGAAATTTTTTAGGGGTCTGCAAATGAAAAAAGGCTGAAAATCACTGTCTTAGAGAACAAATATACTCAATTATTTCCAGCTGCAGCACTTAAAATGTCAACAATAGGTTTGAACTCCTAAATATTGAATTTACTTAGCCATTTGGAGCATATCAGTTTGAAAGATATTCTAGATACTTGTCAGATGGGATAAAGTGGTTGAAGAACACTACAACACAGAGCTTATTTATCCTTACATCACCCCATTCTGTGTGTGTGTGTGTGTTTGTTTTTCTAAACCGGAGAGAAATGATTACAGAATTTTCTAATGATCTTGCAAGATAAATAGTAAGAGTTAGCAGAGCTAAAATTATTCCATTGAAATGAGTATTATTTTTAAATGCTAGTGCTAAGAACATAAACCTTTTCTAAGTCCTGCTTATCAGCATAAGAGACCTAATGCAGTGACGTCACCTTGGAGAGGAAGCAAGGATAATCTCCTCATTGCTGCATTATTGAGGAATGGTGGTGAAACACACCTCTCAACTACACATATGTGTTTAATTAGAACCAATACAGAGTTGTCTGATACAGTCAGAAACAATAGGTGATGGATTTTATAAGCAGCACATCTTGTTTTCAGCAGTTACAGTGTCTTGTCTTTCTACTGTATGGCAATACTTTCCAAGCATATTTTTGACACTTAACAGGAGTGGGCTCTTCGTCTCCACATCACCAGCTGTCAGCCGTGTGACATTCCACAGCACAAAGCTGACAAGGAGTGGCATAAAGCTAAGAACTATGTCTATAGAGATCAGTAGCAGTGAAAAAAGAAATCATCATCATCATCATCATCAAAATCATCATACCTGACTATCCTCTTCACTTCATCAGGTTTTAGGGACAGATTCTGAAATACTTATTTACATGGAATAGCACCTCTACTCCACAAGCAGTCCCTTTGAAACCATTGGGACCTGCTATTTCTGGAGTAAAACACTACTAAAAGTAGAGTATCAGACTCTTGCTCTAAATTTGTATTGCCAGATTTTTTACTATAATTTTCCATTTAATCTGGAAAGGAAGGAAGATTAGCTGGATTGACAGTAAAATAATTCTGTACATAGCAGAAAACCACTTAAATCAGTCTGTTCTTTAGCATCTCTTTTTATTATTATTATTATTTAATCCATTGTCAATATATCTGTAACATTTAAAGAATTACCTATAGTTATGCAAATACATAGCTGATAGCCATGAAAACAGGAAATTATTCATAACACAAGACTGGGTATTCACAAAGCAAGGGGAAAGTGATAGGAATTTTACCTCCTGAAAGTCACATACTTATCACCAATTTTTATTTATTATTATTGGTCAAATCATTTTCAGTTCCAACACAAACAAGGCCAAAGGAGTTTATCAAAAAGGGGAGCCTTTCTGCTACAGTTAAGATTTATCCTGCCTTTGTAATCTACTGTTTGCCTGGTGTTTGAGCTACGGTATCTGTGTTGTCACCTACTGCAGTTTGTAGAGCCGGTCTTAGCATTCTGAGGTGAACTAGCACAATAATTTCTCTTCCAACAAAATATAATTAATTCCTTCCGTCCACAAAGTGATCTGGATCCTCCTAACAATTGATGGTCAAGTGGTCATGATTTTCAACAGATGCCAAAGTCCATTCATGGAAGGCTATAAGAAGGACCTTAAATAACCTATTGGGTTTTTTGGGAAAAATTTGGGACAAACTTTCAATCCTACTAACCAGTTTATAACATTTTACCTTTTCAAAAAAGCATCTTGAATGCTACTATCCAAGATCTGGGCAATTCATTAGCAGAAAGTTAATGGCTAGCATCAGAGAACCCAAAGAACAGTAGCAACAATGAGCAAGCAGCATAAGAGGCTGACATATGAGGTAGCAAAGGCAAACTGCAAAAGATTTGATTTGAGTAAGCCTCCAAAAGCTCAGTAGTGAAATTCTGGCTCCACTGAAGTCAATGGGAACTTTGCCATTGATTTCATTGTAGGCAGAATTTCATCCTAATTGCTGACCTAAAGCTTTTCTGAATTCTACAGATTTGGGGGATCTGCAAAATTAAGGTCTGGTCTGCATGGTGCTGAAGACCTAATATTGAGTGTCCTCTCCTTAATGGGAGTCGAAGGCAAAAAGCATTTCACATGATGAAGCGTTAATTTGGAAATCTTACTTGAACTGACTTTCTTGTTAGACTTCCAGTACGTCCTTCTTCCAGCCAGGCTGAACAACCTCATTGGGTTGTTCTGGCACTTCCCATTCAGGCTAGCATTGAAATGAAAAACAACAAGAGGTAAAAGCTAATCCAACTTTCCCAAACCACAGAAAAGGCTCATTTGGTACAAATTTTAACCAAAGGTGCAGTGAGAGGAGCAGTTGTATTTTATCCAAAAATCACTCTGTATGGAAAGAACTGTATGTATTGCTTTGGTACAGGAGGATTAAAGGAAGGATACAATAGACATCTGCATAAACTCTTGAACAGTGTAAATACATCAAGAATGTGGCAGAATTACTTAAGAGTTTCCCAAGTGTGTATTAGTAAGAGTACTGGAATTTAAGTAAGCCAAGGAAATGTTAATCCAAGTAAGGTGTAAGGAAGCTCTTTCTAACAGTATTATCTATGATAGTAGGCCATGGAATATTCTCCCCAAGGAAACACCACATTACTTGAGTCATTTCAAATTAGACTGGAGAAACTACTCTAGAATATACTGTATGGACTATCCTTCTATGGCAAGAGGTAACAAAATAACTTCATGTCTTTTGCACCTTCATATTTCATCATCCCATACTATTTAAATTAAACCTATTTAAAAAGGATTACTTACCATTTTAATTGAGCTGTTACGAATCATTAATACTGATACCATGGAAAAAAGTAAACAGTGCATGTCTTACTACAGAAATGTTTAGGAATGTAATACGGGATTCCAAGGTTTCCTCTCCATTTTTGCGGTAGTGAAACATTTTCTTTCAAGGTGTTAAAAACTATTAACAGAATTAATGAGATTTTATCAAATAACTTGCTGGTCATCTTTCCTTAGTTGTGTGGGGGGGAAGTCTTTTTAATCCAATGCATACAAGTGTAAAATGAAACAAACAGTTCAAAGTTATTGGATCAGTTCCATCATGGGTCAGATTTTCAAAATATGGTCCCTAATTTTCTGTATACTATCATTTGTGCCCACAGTTAATAGAATTTTACATACAAACCGCTTCTGGTTGAACAAAATGCATTTATATATATATATATAAAATAATCAATCATGTCCTTTCCTATGATATTAGCAGAGGCCATAGCAATGCATGGTGATTTCTCTAGATCTGCAAAGGTTTATCTCATGTGGTGAGGATTTTTCTGGTTTCTATCCTACTTGGCTCAGCTCTTGTACTGCAATACCAGATATAACTGTTTAATATCCTTGAATTTGAGAGACAAGATATGTGCGGTTATATATTTTATAGGACCAACTTCTGCTGGTGATAGAGACAAGCCTTTGAGCCACACAGAGCTCTTATTCAAGTCAGGGAAATGTACTCCGAGCAGCACAGCAAACGCAAGGTGGAACAGATTGTATAGCATAAGTAATTAGCACATATTCCACTCTACCTTGAATGGTTCCTTAGAATGGAGTAGTGCTTACTACTTATGGTAAACAATCTGTTCCATATTGCATTTAACTGTGATGCTTGGAGTATCTTTCCCAGACCTGAAGAAGAGTCTGTGTGGCTCAAAAGCTTGTCTCTCTCATCAAGAGAAGTTGATCCAATAAAAGCTATTACCTCACCCGCTTTGTCTCTAATATTCTGGGATGGCTACAACTACACTGCAAACAAATTCAAGGATAGTCATTCAAAAATATCTATCATCTCATTAAACCAAACTTTGGTGACCAGGGAGCATGTTTCACATCACTTCCTTATGTGAAAATGGAACTATTAATCTAGTTTCTTGAATAATAGATTACTAGTTTTAGAATCATTTAGATAGATTAAGAAACCTCTGGACTGCCCTGATTAAGAACCTCAGGGCACACAACAAAAAATGTTTGAAGGAAACATCCATATAATGGTCTATACCTTTGCAATTGCTTCAGATGCAACTTAGAATCTGTGCAGGTGATACAAAGCTTCCTCCAAATTCCCCCAGGCTTTGGAGATGTTAACATTTAAAGAAATGAAAACTGAATTACAGACGTTGAAGGCTGGAAAGTTAAAAGAGACTGTGCTCTCCAATAACCTACATGGGAGTAAAAGTCATTTTATAGAAATATATTTATTTCATAAAAAATGTTCAGCCCTTCTTTACTACCACACTAATATGGCACTTGTGGCCCATAAACCTCTCAAGTATGTTACAGACAAGTATTTTTCCCCTCTTGCCCCTGCTACTATTTTTGCTCTAGATCACTCCTAACTTCTGTTTGCCTGGGGGATGAGAGCCCAGGCCCAAGCATCAATGAATCTGAACATAAGTTCCACAAAATCTGCAATATTCCAGAAACCACACTGCTTGAGTCAACCACTTTTAGCCCACATTACTGTAAACCTCACTTTTAACCCAGTTTAAAAATTAGTAGCAAATAGTTTTACTATTGCCTAACTGCATATTCAAAAATTGCAACATTAGTCCTGTGAACCATCCCATCCCCTCAAGGGGCTGTCATGACTGACTAGGCAAAAATATTTTCTGGCTTTTTCTAGAAGAATGATCAACAGGAAAACACATCCATTAACACTGACATTTAAATGGTCAATTCTAGGATTCCAAGTTAACGTAGCATTAAAATAAATGAAAAAATTCTCACATTTTTAGACCTATTGTTTCATCCTGTCTCTCCACATCATAGACTGAGCTAGATTATTGTGCATAAATCTTTGTGTCTGGGTAATTCTGTGGACTCAAAAGAAGTCTGTGAGCTTTTAATATAGCATGTGGGATTTAGGAGTTATACCAATCCCAGGAGGAGCTGGAGTGAAAACTTGATTCATTTCAGATAGAGACTTCTACATAACCACACCCCTCTTAAAATTTACAATGTTCCTGTTTCAACCAGAGAATGAACCTAGTGAAACAAAAAGACAAAAAGACTGCCAAATGAAAGAGAAATCTCTGAGAAACATCTTTAAATGATCCTGGGCTTTCCATCATCATTCAAGTTTTTAGAAAAGTTGGAGTGGAAATAGTACAAGAAAGCAATTACTCTGGTTACTTAAGAAACTCAACTTTAAGGGGAATTTAACATATGTATCACTTAAACTCCACTAAAAAGACTATACCAAGTTAGTGAAAACTCAAAAATTCCCACTTAGAAAGGCATGTGGCCCTTTAAAAAAATTAAAAAAAAAGACAAAAAGTAGGAACAGGAGGGCTCTGTCAGCTCTGCAAGTTCAAGAATTTTTCCTGTTTGCTCCCAACCTTCACTGCCTGTAAACAGTCTTCTGTGATCCTACAAGTATTAGGGGCCCGCTGGGATCCCCTCAGCAGCAGCAAGGACTGTTCAATCATCCAAGGAACATCTCTGGAGAAGCTTTACGTATTTCTCAAAACACGGTCTTTGTTTCTATTGCTGTCGCTGAATCGGATTCTCTTTTCACTTACTTTAGTGTTAAAGGAGAGCAAATCCATCACAGTGCATGGAGTTACAGTAATGTAAAAGCAATGTGAGAGGTGAATCAGGCCCACCGGTATATTTTAACTACTTGGGGAGGTTTTCCAGACACAACTCACTGCCCCTCTCTCACCAGTGACTTTATCCTCGCTCTCTAATAACCATGTGCTCTACTGCAAAGCTTCCCCCAAGTTTAATGGGAGCATCGTAACCTCACAAGAATGTTTTTCTTTCAAGGTTACTCTTTTATAAGCCAATAGCATAAATCAAATAACTAAAAACAGGGATGAAGGGAAGATAGTGATGTGGTTAAGGCATTATACTGGTCTTTGGGAGATCTAAGTTTGGTTCCTGGCACTGTCACAGACTTCCCTTAGGCAAATCACTTGAGGATGGATTCTGTCACCACTATTCAAGTTGAGAAGTCTCTTGGTCCGTGAGGAATCTTCTGAACTTGGAGCCAGGTACTACTTAACATAAGAAGGGTTGAACTAATACAGCTATTAATCTCTTTGTGCTTTAGTTTCCCACCTGAAAAAGGGATAAATACATCACTACTTATCAGAGGTCCTGCATGGATATCTTCACAGATACTTGGGAGGCATTGGGAACATGGTGATGACAGGGACATGTGTGTGCCTCAATAGCTCAAAAGTGGCAATAAACCAAAATTCAACTCCCTGGCAAATAACTCACTTTTTAAATTATAGGCATAAGAAATCTACAAACTGAAATTACATAAGCAGCCATATTTAAGTCATTATCTTCTCACAGCCCTGGTAACCAGTCACCCATTAACTCCTAAGGAAAAGTACAATAGCTGGAAAGACAAAGCTGTTAGGGCTGGTTCAAACAATGCTACTCAACCTGAAGCCATACATACAGAATGAAATGTTAGTGGCTTATTTATGGCTCATTCTCCATTTCTGCATCATATAGATCAGGGATCGGAAACCTTTGGCACATGGTCCACCAGGGAAAGGCACTGGTGGGCCTGAATGGTTTGGTTACCTGCAGCGTCTGCAGGTTCAGCCAATCACAGTTCCCACTGGCTGTGATTCACTGCCCCAGGCCAATGGGGGCGTGGGCTGAGGGAACACATCCCACAGCCCGCACCGCTTCCTGCAGCCCCACATTGGCCTCGGACAGCGAACTGCAGTCAGTGGGAGCTGCGATCGGCCAAACCTGCAGATGCTGCAGATAAACAAACTGGCCCGGCCCACCAGTGGCTCTCTGGCAGGCTGCAGGCCAAAGGTTGCCGATCCCAGGTGTAGAGAATGAAGCTGCTGCGTTGCTGACCAAGAGCTCTGTAAGGATATCTTGAACCTCTGTCATATTGTGCACATTGCAAACCTATATAATTGTACAATATTATTACCATTACTTGCATTCTCCCTCTTCCTGTCCCTCATATTATTTATTATTCTCACTTGTCTTTAATAAGATTGTAAATGTTTTGAGACAAGGACCATTGTCTACCTAGGTCTTTGTAAGAGGCTAACACAATGGTGGCTTGATTGTGATCAAGACCTTTGGAGACTATCACAGGATAAATAAAAATCATAACAACATGGGTTATAATGGCTGTGTGCAGTCTTACACAGACGCTGGGCTAGCGCATCTTTGTAAAGCATTTTGACATGTCTGGAGTGTGAACGATACCACAGAGAAACAAATTCTTTTATGTCATCATGAAAAAGCCCTTAAATCCTACTGTCCTAACAAGATATTGATGCTGAAATGTATTGATGCTGAACATGACAAGTGTAAATTGTTATCTTCTATCATTCCTCAGAATACAGCTAAGGCAGGACATCTAAGGAGCACTACATGGTTTGAAACTTTATTATGTAGCCAGATTAGTATACTCTTTTCCATTTTCACAAGCATTACCACAGGAAAATGATCATTCTGATATAGGGTATCTCACTAGCTTTTTTTATTCTTGACCTCCTTCAAGGTCTCCCCAAACATCCATTGACCCCATGTCTCTTTACATATTAGTGAGCTGACGTTTGTTCTCCACTGGGACAGATGGAAGGAAAAGCAGAGGATTATTCACTATGGTCCTGATCCAAAGCCCGCTGAAGACAATGGAAGGCTTTCCATGCTCTTTGGATCAGGGCCTACATAAGCAACTTCTTGCAAGTAATGTATAGAGTGAAATCCTGGCCCCGCTGTCAGCAAGAGTTCAGAGACTTACTTCAGTGGAGCCAATATTTGACGTAAATGATGGCTTTAATGTGGCTTTTTGCCCATTAATCCAACCAGAAAAAGGGAAATGCCATTTGACCACAGGAAAAGATGCATATAAAAGAGGCAGAATAGTTCTTCCCAGGACCATATCTTTACTGAGGGTGGGCAAGGAAAGGATACATAGACTCACTGACTTTAGATGATCATGATGGTCCTCTCTGACCGTAGTCTGACCTCCTGCACATCACAGGCCACCACCTCACCCACCCACTCCTGTAATAGGCCCATCACCTCTGGCTGAGTTACAGAAGTCTTTGAATCTTGTTGTAAGTTACAGAGAATCCACCATTCACACTAGCTCAAACTAGCAAATGACCCAAACCTATGCTGCAAAGAAAGGCAAAAAACACAAAAAAACAAAAAAAACCCAGGGTCTCAGCCAATCTGACCCAGGGGGAAATTACTCCTCAACTCCAAATATTATGATCAGTTAGATCCTGCTTGGGTAGTGGGTGAGACCCATTACCCATGCACCCGGGGAAAGAATTCTCTATGGCAACTAAAAGTGCTTTCCATCTAGTGTCCCATCTCCAGCCATCTGAAATATTTGCTAATGGCAGTCACAAATGGCCATATGCCATCATAGGCAATCTCCTCCATACATGTATCAAGCTCGGTCTTAAAGCCAGTTAGTCTTTTTGCCCCCATTGTTCCCCTTAGAAGGCTGTTCCAAAACGTCACTCCTCTGATGGTAAAAAGCTTTCATCTAATTTCAAGCCTAAACTTATTGATGGCCAGTTTATATACATTCATTCTTCTGCAAACATTGGCTCTTAATTTAAATAATTCCTCTCCCCCCTGGTGTTTATTCCTCTGATGTATTTATTGAGAACAGTTATATCTCCCCTCAGCTCTCATTTCATGAGACTAAATAAGTCAAACTCCTTAAGCGTCCTCTCATAAGATAGGTTCTCCATTCCTCTGATGATTCTAGTAGCCCTTCTCCATACCTGTTCCAGTTTTAATTCACCTTTCTTAAATATAGGAGACAAGAACTGCACACAATATTCCAGGTGAGGTCTCACCAGTGCCTGGTATAATGGTAATAACACTTCTTTATCTCTACTGGAAATACTTCACCTGGTGCTCTACAATTGCTTTAGCCATTTTCATGACGGTTGTTGTTCCTTAAGTGCATGACCTTGCACTTTGCATTATTCAATTTCATCCCATGTCTATTATTCCCATTTTCAAGGTTGTCTTATATGATATGCCAGATCTGCCTTGTATTGCCAATACCTCCCAACTTTGTGTCATCCACAAATTTTATTAGCACACTCATGCTATTTGTACCAAAGCCATCAATGAAAATGTTAAATAAGATTGGTGCCAAGACCGATCCTTGTGGAACTCCATGAGTAAGCTCCATCCAGCATGACCATTCACCTTTTAGTATGACCCATTATAGTCTCCCCGTTAATATGATAATTGAAAGGCAGGTAAGAAACTGGTTAATACCCATCTTCTCCAATTTAACTAATAATTTCCCATACGGAACTGTATAAACTGTTTTACTGAAATCTAGATAGACTAGATCTACTGCATTTCCTTTGGCTAGAAAATCAGTCATCTTCTTGAAGAAAGATCAGGTTGGTTTGGCACGGTCTACCTTTTGTAAAACCATGCTGCATTTTATCCCAATTACCATTTATCGCAATGCTTTTAACTACTCTCTCTTTCAAAATTTGTTCTAAGACTTTGCATACAATTGAGGTCAAACTAATCTGCCTATAATTTCCCAAGTCACCTTTTTTCCCCCCTTTCTTAAATATAGATACTATATTTGCAATTTTCCAGTCATAGGTTACAGCCCTTTGCTATTGAGTTTGCAATTTCATGTGCCAGTTCCTTTAATATTCTTGGATGGAAAATATCTGAGCCTCACCAATTTGGTCCCATTATTGTTTGAGTTTGGCTTCCACCTTGGATGTGGTAATTTCTATTTCCATATCCTTGTTTCCATTAGCCATCCTGCCACTGCCTCCAAGTTCCTCATTACTCTTATTAAAAACTGAGGCAAAGTATTTGTTTAGGTGATCGCTCATGCCTAAGGATATGTTTTAGTCATGGGTATTTTTAGTAAAAGTCATGAACAGATCATGGGCTGTAAACAACAATTCACAGGCCTATGACCTGTCCATGACTTTTACTAAAAAAAAAATCCACCATGACTAAAACTTGGGCAGAGTGGTCCGGTGGCACCTCAGGTGCTGGGGGAGGTGACTTGGGACCACCGCTGGCGGAGGGGTGTGCTCCCTCCACAGCTCCGTGTCTCTGTAGCTCCTAGGTAGCAGAGTCAGGGGCCAGGGCATATGCTCCTCCCCTGCTTCCGCTACAATCACCAGCTGCTGCAGCTCCCTTAACTGCAGGGACAGAGCTTGCAGACTTGGGCAGCATGGAGACACACACACACACACACACCCCTCCACCACCTAGGAACTGCAGGGGGGCCCCCATCCCAGCTAAGCACCGGACACACAACCTTTAACCCCCGTCCCTAGCCCCTTCCCACACATCCAAATTGCTGCCCTGGGCCAGCACCAGCTGTTGCAGAAATCATGGAGGTCATAGGAAATCATGGAATCCATGACAGACTCACAGCCTTAGCCATACCTAATTTATCTTTAATCTCCACCCCATCCTCAGTGCTTAGCCATCTTACTTTTTCTTTCCTTGTTTTTTTTTTATTTATACATCTTATATCATTGGTTTTAATTTCTTTTGCAAGCCCTGATTGGCTTTTTACCTTTTTCCTATACTTTCTGATCTCCAAGAGGTAGCTTTCCTTGCTGATCTATCCCTTCTGACATTCCTTGTAGGCTTTCTGCTTTCTCTTAATAGCCTGTTTTGAGATGCTTATTCCTCCAGTTTGGTCTGCTACCCTTTCCTACATTTTTTTCCCTTGGAGTGAGATGCAAACTCAAGATAATCTCTCCAACTTTGACTTAGAGTAATTTCAAATATCCTCCACATTCAGATCTTTGAGTTCATCAGTCCAGTCCACTTCCCTAAATAATTTCCTTAATTTTGTAAAGATTGCCATTTTGAAATCAAAGACCCTAGTTGCCGATCTATTTTTGTTTATCCTTCCATTTAGTTTAAACTGAATTAGCACCTAATCACTCATACCAAGGCTGTTTTCTACAACCAGTTATTTTATGAGGTTCTTGCCACTTACCAATACTAAATCTAAAATAGCATCACCTCTTGTTGGTTCAGTGATTATCTGGTGAAGAAATCTGGAAGCTATCAAATTGAGAAACATCTGGGGCCTACCATTATTAGTAGCACCTGTCCTGCAATCTATATCTGGGAAATTAAAGTCTCCCATAATCACACAATTCCCAATATTTATTTCATTAACAATATTAAAGAGGCCTATATCCCCATCTAAATTGGATTCTGGGGGTCCATGTTTTACTTGGATAGCTGAGGGCAGTGCCATTATCACTACCACAGAAAGCTGTTATGCAGTACTTCATTGTTGTGAAAACAAATACAAGAAGAGTAGGATCTGGTGTAATGTTAATTTATTCTATTGTAACAAGAATAAGGAATATATTCTCATTACAGTTGAAAGAATGCAATCGCAATGTCCTCCATAGAAACTGCAGCATAGTATGCAACTTTCTGTGTATTCAAATGTAACAATGATCTACTGGCTTCTGATTATCTTATCCTAGACCTTGATAAACCTGGCTATTCTCTTAGAAATGAATTTCTGTCCAGCAAAGCATTTCTCTTGCCAAAGTATAATTTTTTTTGGCAGTATCTATCACTTTCCAGTGCTGGAATCTGACCTAGGCTTTAAATTGTGCTGTATTAGCAAGGTTTTCACCCTCTGGAGAATTGTATTGGTCTAAAGCAATACATCATATTGTTTCCCAATTATTTGTTAGCTTTTTTAAAAAAAGAATTCTAAAACTATAACATTTTGCTTCATATCCCAGAGCAATATTTATCCAAGCCTATAGGCCTTACTCTTCACATCAGCACAACTGACTTTGGAAATTACCATGGGGCAAATAATGACCTTTTTACATGTTTATTAGATTTAATGGCCTCCAAATAGCAGCTCTGTGCAGAGGGCATAGTTAGGGTGACCATATGTCCCAATTTTGTAGGGACAGTCCCGATTTTTGGGCCTTTTTCTTATATAGGCCTCTGTTACCCCTCACCCCGTCCTGATTTTTTTTGTTTGTTTGTTTTCTAGTCACCCTAGGCATAGTGCAATGCAGCTATGTGTGCGGGTAAATTGTTACCAACTCTGTACTTTGGAAACAAGTTTAAGAGGGATTGTTGGATTTGCTTGGGGGTGGAGGTGGTTAAGACTGAATATCCAATGAAGAGCAAAAAAAAAAAATTTCTGAAAGCAGATTCCTAGGGGAAGAACATTACCCTGTTCAACTATGTGGCAGGCTGTCTGGCAAACACTAACTAAAATTAAAAATTAACACAAACTGGAGGCTAAATCCACGTAAACGGAAGTAATAATTTCCTTCCAAGTGGATTTAGCCTACAGACTATCGATCTAGGTTTTCCAGAGCTGAAATACATTTGATTTTGTTGTCTGTGTAGATTTCTCTATTCAAAACACAGTGATTTTTTCTCAGAAAGCCTAATCCATGAATCGTTATACACTTAAACCTGCCACAGAACAGGGGGATGGACTAGAGACCTCTTGAGGTCCCTTCCAGCCCTAAATCTTTATGATTATGTGTGTCCTCGGGCAAAACTCTCAGTAAGTCATATGACTTCATCTGTTACATTGCTATGCCATCTAAGTGATCATGTGTTCCCAACAAAACTCTCTTAGAATTTGCAAAGACAAAGCCCTTTACAATGAATTGAGACAATATCCACTATTGTTTCACACTCAGAATTAAATGGAACCAAGTATCCCAGAAAGAAGTAGCTCTGTACAATCTAGTGTTCTCAATGTTAAAAAAAATGTACAACTCTTATAAAAATGTACTAGTAACATTTGAATGAAACTCATTCTTTAGTCTCATACATGTAAAAATTAGGCTTCAGAGCTAGTACACCCATTCATCATATATTTACAAATACAAATATATACTCATTTTGGTGGATATAAACAAAAGCCAAATTTGGCTCAACATATTAATTTTACGACACTCAATAAAACAAAAGCAAAATTGCAAGTAAGTGTTCAGGGTTTGAAACAAGCGGAGTACATTTTAATTAAAATCACCTTGCTTTGTTTGGCAGATTTACGTTTTAAGTCATTCCTAGTGTACAGGAACTTTGACAACAGGTAGCAAGATTTTTGTAAATCTTTCATGCCATCATCAAAACACAGACATTTCCTTTTGATTTAACACGGGCCTCTAGTTTTCCCAGTAGTGACTGGACACCATAAAAAAATGCCATAGAAGTAAACTTATGCAGAAGTTATAATGGGAACAGTTTAGTCATCAGTAGGGGCATTATTGCAGAAAAATTCTGGGGGCAAAGTTGTGTCAGCATATAGAATATTATATGTGACAATATCATATCTTCAAAGTCACATGGAGTGAGGCAACAAGTGGAAGACACACAGGCATATGAAAAGTCTGGTGGGGAGGGAAAACGAAGATCAAAACCAGGGGGACAACTGCTCCCATTGCCAATAGCAAATCATTCCCCTCAGAGTCAAGATTTTCAAATGTGATTTTGGCTACCTCATTGCTTAGGTGGCCTGTGTCAGCCACCCAAAATTAGAGCACTCATAATCACTAGTCCTAAGAACATAAAAAGTGCAATTTTTAATCCTCAGAGGAGGTCTAAATGGCAGAATGGTTAAACCTTCTGTAGTTGTCTACACTAGAGCTCCCAACATTGCTGCTATCAGTAGAACTGAACTGTGGTCTCAACAGTGAGAAAGTTGCTGTGAAAAGACTAGTCTAGCATAGAGAAGTTACTAAATTACTTCACAGCCACGCATTGTTTAAAGGGAAGTGCTGTTATTACAGAAGCCAGCTGTTTAACCATTGGAATTCTATAACTTGGATCATTTTCAAGAAACAGCAGAATACTTTGCTACAGTAGATTAAATGGTAGCCAAAAATTCTATTAAGTAAACTTTGACCTACATGATATGAAACCTCTTTGGAGCTAACAGCTGACAAAAAGGGAAACAAACCTCCAAGGACATCAGTATACATCAGCAAAAAGGAATTCCTAGGACTGTTACATGTCCAAAGGCATCATTCTGAAGGTTGAGTAAATATAAGGAAACGTTTGATGGCAGCCAGAGAGCATTTTTAAATTGAGTCAGAATGAAAGAGAAGAACTATGTGGGTGAGCAGGACTGGATACGTCATACTGGCATATCAGGATCAATTGGTATTTTTAGGCAATCCTGGGTTTTAGGTAACAGATTACAATACGAACAATGAAAGGTTAGGGAGCTCATTTCCTTGAATGAACTCCCCTTCAAACCATTTCCTTTCATTATAAAATTTCTTAGGAGTAGGACAACCGATGTTACATGTGTAGGCCTACTTGCCTTTTTTCGATATTTCCTCATGCTGTTCACTCAGGTAGGGCCTGATCCAGGAAAGCATTTCAAGCACATGCTTAAGTCTATCCCCATACAGGAAACCACTAAAGCACATGCTTAACTTTAATGAGACTTAGGCATGTGCTTGAAGTTCAGTGCATGTTTTAGTGCTTTGCTGATTAGGAGCCAGACAGCCTGATCCTGTAGTCCTTTTGCAGGAAGAACTCCTTGTCAGGTCCATAGTGAAGTAGTTATCATATCTGACTGTAATTATTATTGGGACCTGGTCTGGGATAAAAAGTGTTATTGTGACTGCAACACTTGATTTAAGAGGATACAGTCAGCTTAAAAATCATGCTTCTCTCTGAAAGGTTTCATTTTTCTAATATTGACGTGTTATAAGTAACACCTGAAATTATAATAACTGAAAGAGACTAGAGAAAAAAATCTATTTTCTTTTATTCGCTTCCTTTGTGTATTGACAGCACTTTGGCCCAAAACTACTTAGGCGTTGTGATGCTCAGCATTGCAACACCTAAATTTTAGGTGCCTAGACAATCAACGGAACAACACCGCAACCCACAAAGTCTGAGTTATGCACCTGGGTTCCCTGAACAATGAATGGAAAGAACTAAGTGCCCGAGAATGTGATCCACAAAAACCAGCACAATCATGTAGGGACATGAAATGCCTTTTTAAACTCATTTTCTGAAACTGATTAGCTATCAAATTAACCTTTTCCCTTTAACTAGCAGCATAGATGGTGATATTTTAAATCTACGAAACATGGATTGTTCTTTGATCTCCAGTACAGTGATAACACCTAGCCTTAATACACGCTAAGTATTATTTGTTAATGAAAAATGAGAATCCAAGATGTCATGTGCCAGATGCATACACTCAAACATAAATAAATATCAAGATATATACACAAATACGTTTCAGTGTAACACCAATATGCCAGTGATTTCCATTCCGAACTGCCTATTTAATGTTCCTTAAGGATTCTGTGTCCCATCTTCTAAGTTTTTTCTTCAGTGATTGCAAGTAGTTCCAATATAATCATTAATAAATTAATTACTAGGACTAATAATAATTATTTGGAAATACAGAATTGCACAAGATCACACCGTAACTTGGTGGTAAAGCTGAGAACAGAACCCAGAAGTCCCAATTCCACACCTTTACTATTAAACACAATACTTCTTCCCAGATAGTTCTGAAATATGGGCTTTGTATTTCAACTTCCACAAATAAAAGCTTGTCCAATTCCAATAGTTACATACTGAGCAGATCTTGATTTCTTAAAGCCAGGGCATAGAGTTACATTAGTCATGTTAAAAATTGGAGCAGGCAGCTAGAGTCCCTTTACTAGTCACAGTACGAGTAAGATCATATGGGCTTTTGGGGGATTTTTAAGTATCATACTAGAAAGTAAAATGTAATACAGTATATCAGATATAGTACGAGTATAGTATAGTATAATAAGGCTTTCCCTTATCTGTGCTTGTCAAGATTAATGGATGAAAAAAAACACCAGCTCAAATGGGTGATCCTAGGAAAAAATAAAAGCACATTCTATACAAATATAGCACACTGGCAGGGTCTACTGATCCTTAAAAAGAGAGGAAACACTTTCCAGTAGAATCATTTCTGCCTTATAACTCATTTCTGATTTAAAGTTAGATGCTAACTATAATACACTTCAATAAAGTTTGGAAGTTTTCAGGCATTTTAAACTATCTTTGAATTTGACTACTTCCTTTATATCTTCTTTAACTACAAACGCCACAGAAATGTCAATTCAGTCAACAGTGCTTCACAGCAAATAGCAACAGCAGTGAGACAAAAAATTACCATTAAAGAAAACAGGTAGTGTAAGAAATGTTCTGATACGTCTTCATAACACTTAATTGGCTCTGGTAAAAAACAAGGGATCCTGTTATCTTCTCGGGAAAATTCATAAGACACTGTCATTCACAAGACGCAGTCAGTGAAGGGGAACTTGGTTCTATATCCAACTTGACTGATTTTTTTATAGGAGTATTTGACAAGTGATTTAATCTTATTGTGCCTCAGTTTCCCCATCTAGAGGCTTTTTTGATGGTGATATCTTTTCACAAAAGGTGCTAAAGAAGTGTTAAACATTATGATTATTGCTGAAATCTCATAGCATTTAGATAGATGAAAAACGACGGTGACATTCCCAATGACTCAGATATTGTGGTGATAAGGACTGCATAAGATTTGTCTACTCTTGTGGCAGCATGTGGGGTACGTGTAGCTCCACGTCACTGTGAAAGGAAGTCTAAGTCCACACTGTGACAGCATGTGGGAAGAAGAAGGTAGCAGGGAAAGGCTCCAGCAGTGGGAATCTTCCAGAGCTTTTCCCTGCTGCCTTTTCCCAGTATCAGACCTTATCACTGCAGCAGGGAAAGACTCCAGCAGTGGGGAGGTAGCAGCACACTACACTGATAAAAATAGCAGTGTAGATATAGAAAGTGCTGCTTGGGCGTGTAAACAACCATGTAGGGTATACACCATAGGGTTCTGGTGTGTCTCTACTGTACTCACCTAAGCAGTGTCTTACTGTCTACACTGCTATTTATACCAGTGCTAGCTGGGTATGCTGTGTCTGTACTCTACATGCCTTAAGAAGATAAACAGAATGACTGAGAACAGTCTGACTTTTTGATGCTGATTCCCATGTCCTAAGCACCCTCTTGGAACCATGTAGTTTGGCTCATTTAAGCTCTGATGCAGCAAAGCATTTGAGCATGTGCTTAATTTTAATTACATTTCAATGGGACTTAATCGTGTGTTTGAAGTTAAGCACATGCTTAATGGCTTTGCTGAATAAGAATGGACATAGGCACATATTTAAGTGCTCTGCTAAAACAGGGCCTTACTCTGAAGACAGTAGCAATGGCTACCCTGAATTGGTTCTGGTTTTTTGCAGAATGTAATTTCCCTTCTTTTTTAGAGAAAAATAGCATACGACTCAAATTGCAATTGATAAACAGTGTGTCAGTGAATATATTATTCTGATTATTTATTAGTAATTCAGTAGCGCCCAGAGGAACCAGTCAGGATTAGTGCTTTCTAGGTACCATAAAAGACATGTCAAGTGAAAAATAAAGTCCTTGACCTCAAAATTTTACAACCTAAATTAAAACAAGACACAACAGGTTTGTTAAAATCACAGTCTGTGAATGGGCAATATGTAAAGTGAAAAAAAGCTAAATTTGATAAATAAACTAGTTTCTATGAATAGTTCGATGATCTGTGTCAGTGAGAGCTACACAGGTATGTCCAAGGACATAACTTAACCTGCAATTATTTAAATGGAAAATAAGTAAGAGAATCTGAGACAGCTCCCAGAACCAGGTAAAGTAAGTGCCAATCTATTTTTGACCCCTAAACACTAAGTTCTATAAAATAAGTTAGGCTGAGGAGATCAAGTTAGGAAGCTTCTGAATCAGGTCCTGCATATCTCACAGGTAGTAGTGTTCCTTACTGAGTGAAAATAATCTAGCTAATCCATTAACAAATTCTTTATCTTTGCACATTTATAAGGCATTTCAGTGGCACACACACAAACCCACCAAAAAAACAACCCTATGCCATAAAGTATTACTATAATCTATTACTGGCTTGCTGCCCTGTTTATCCTTATGAAACAAATAATTTAGGAGAGAATGTACAGTATAGAGGTCCTCAGTGGATTACAATGTACTAAATAAGCATGTTTTTCTTTTTATTTAATTTATAATCCCTGGAAAAGGATGTTTAAAAAAACCTTATTGTTTAAGTTTACAAAGCTCTCAGGGACAGTTAGTTCTGAGCTGACGGTATCCCTGGCTAAAAAGTTAGACATATTTTATCACTAAAAAAAGTCTTTTCTTTTATGGATGTACTGTGGTCTCAGGGGCGCTTGATCAGTGATTATTTGTTTTAATCACAAAGGAGTACGAACTGTACTGTCTTCCCCAAACTGACAACTCCAGGATGTTTTTGTGGATGGGCCTCCAGAATTTACTGTAAAAGGGCAAGAAGCAAAATTTTCCCAATGAAAAACTAAATTCATTAACTTTGTGATAGTCTCACTCTTCATCCAGCCTAAGTCCCTCGTCCCTTCCTAAAACTCAGCCTCCTAACAGTGTAACTGGATGTCATCACTGGACAGTAGTAAAACTACAGGCCCAGCAAAGAGATGGCTGCTCCATCCCCAACTCCCTGCCTGATGTCAAAAAGTGAGAGAAACGCAGAAACTAGCCAAGAAATAAAAAAAAAAGACAGTCAGAAAGAAGGAAGCCGTGGATCAGAAGGAGAGAAAAATAGAAGTGGATGTTGCGGGGATTTTAACAACATTACTGTTGGTTAAAGCTGAATTAATACTGAAAAACATTTTCTGTGACCATCAATTTGAGTTATTAAGTGGATTCATTTCTGCTGCACTGGTTCCCCTACCATATTCACATTGGGTAAACATGAGTGCAATCAAGTTTTACTTTCGCAAACATTTAATGGGCAAACACTGCCTCGTTCACAGAGCACACATTTATCGCAACTGCTCCGTGGCCATAGGGTACAATGAGCAGCAAACAATATGCAATACCAGTCCTGTTTGATACATTGTGTTGTAACTATACAGTGCTAGACAGCAGGATACTGCATCCCCTCACTCAGCAGGCACCTTAACGCTTACCACTTTTACAGCACTTTACTCGTTACTGCTAACTCAACCTTACTTTCTACCACTTACTCTTTTCTGATTAAACCACATCTTACAATCTGTAGAAATTCACTATATTTCCCCCCACCCTTTACTCTTAATTTTAGCCTCACATGCAGGCTCAATGAAGCCCCCTTTTGTTTAAAATGTTAGGAAATAGTATCTTAACAGCACTATCTATCATTTTAAAGAAACTACTATACATTACCTATCTATAAGAAGAGGAATAAGGACAGTCCATGGAATTATAGACCAGTCAGCTTAGATAATGGAGTAAATAATCACACAATCAAAGTAAGCACCTAGAAGATAAGGTGATAAGTAATAGTCAATGTGAATTTGTCAAGAACAAATCATGTCAAACCAACCTAATATTCTTCTTTGACTGAGTAGCAAGCCAGGAGAGTGGGGAAGCATTAGCTGTGATATAATTCGACTTTAGTAATGCCTTTGATACTGTCTCACCTAACCTTTTCATAAACAAACAAGAGAAATACAATCTAGATGAACCTACTATATGGTGGGTGCACAACTGGTTGGAAAATCATACTCAGAGTATAGTTATTGATAGTCCACAATCAAGCTGGAAGGGCATATTGAGTGGGGTTCTGCAGACATCTGTTCTGGGTCTGGTTCTATTCAGTATCTTCATAAATGATTTGGATAAACGGTGTATCAAATACACTTGTAAAGTTTGTGGATGATACCAGGCTGGGAGGATTGCAAACGCACTCGAAGACAGGATTAGTGACAAACTGGAGAAATGGTCCGAAATAAGAAATTCAGTAAGGACAAATTGTTCTCCTCAACCACTGAGGACAGGACAAGAAGCAATGGGCTTAAACTGCAGCAAAGGAGATTTAGGTTAGCCATTAGGTAAACTTCCTAACTTTAAAGGTTGTTAAAAACTGGAACAAATTACCTAGGGAGGCAGTGGAATCTCTGGGTTTGCACACACTAGTGCTTACTTTTCTATAACTTAAGTACTCAGGGGTGTTGAAAAGCCACCCCCAAGCGACAGAAGTTACACCTATCTAAGCGCTGGTGGTATGTAGGCAGGAGAAGGTGGTATGTAGGCAGGAGAAGGTGAAATAATTATGCTGACAGGAGAGCTCTCTCCCATTGGCACAAAGTATCTACTCTAGCAGCGCTACAGCAGCACTGCTACATCAGTACAGCTGTGCCCCTGTAGCCATTCTAGTGTAGACTAGCCCCAAGTCATTGGTGGGTTTTAAGAGCACATTGGACAAACCTGTCAGAGATGGTCTAGATAATACTGAGTCCTGCCTTCGTGCAAGGGACTGGACTAGATGACCTAATCAAGGTTCCTTGAAATCCTACTTTTCTATTATTTTTATGACCAAACTATGATCTTTAAACACTCCTAATTCTACCAATTCAAAGTCAGTTTTCACCCAAATGATGATAGGTACATTGCCAAATAGTTACAAGAAAAGCTTTTAACAATACTTTTATAATGAGAAAAGTTACGGTTTTGCTCAAATGTTAAAAAACATAGCCCTTAGGCACAGACCAACCTGGATAGTTTCAGATGAATGATTCAGAGAGTTATGAGCAATGGAAGAAAGGGTCTTAGAATGGAAGCACGTAGGCAGCCTTAACTACAACTGTCACTAGTATTCCAGCCATAATAATGCAGCCCATCATAGGAGTGCTACTGAGGCTTTTGCATTTTTTCCTCCAACAATGAAGCTCTCCCATTTGTGTTGTGTACAGGTAAGCCAACCGGGTATGGATCCAGCAGTAGACGTTTACACCACAAGGGAATAGTGGATGAATGCTGCTTCCAGAGCTGTGACCTGAGGAGGCTGGAAATGTACTGCGCTCCTATCAAGCCACCCAAATCTGCACGCTCTGTACGTGCTCAGCGCCATACTGATATGCCAAAAGCACAAAGGGTAGGAGATTTTACTCAAGCCTGGTCATGTAGCAAGCAGTACATGTTTTACATAATAAGGGAAAGCATCATGATTGTGAATCTTTAAAATATCCCCTAGGTTTCAGATATAGGTATTGAAGATTTAGTGGCACTTTTGGAAAGTAATGTCTGTCAAGGGAATGTCTGGTTCCTTGAATATGGCATATTTCACCTCTAAGTTATCTACAGAGTAAAAAGAGCATAAACTCTGGCAAGTCATATGTAAAATTATAATTAGCCAGGAGGAAAAAACAATTTGAAGAGTAACTAGCAAAAGACTCAAAAACTAACAGCAAAAAGTACATCAGAAGCAGGAAGCCTGCCAAAAAAATCAGTGGGGCCTCTGGATGATTGAGATGCTCAAGGAGCACTCAGGGAAGATAAGGCCTTTGGGGAGAAGTTAAATGAATTCTTTGCATCGGTCTTCACTGAAGAGGATGTGAGGGAGATTCCCACACTGAGCCATTCTTTTTAGGTGACAAATCTGAAGAAAACTCAGATTGAGGTGTCAGTTGGGGACAGTTGAGAACAAGTTGATAAATTAAGCAGTAATAAGTCACCAGGTCCAGATGGAATCCACCCAATAGTTCTGAAGGAACTCAGATATGAAATTGGAGAACTACTAAGTATGGTATGTAATCTATCACTTAAATCAGATTCTGCACCAGATGACTGGAGGGTTGCTAATGTGACACCAATTTTTTAAAAAGACTCCAGAGGCAACCCTGGCAATTACAGGCCTAACTTCATTGCCAGGCAGATTGGTTGAAACTGTAGTAAAGAACAGAATTAGCAGACACACAGATGAACACAAGTTGCTGGGGAGGATTCAACACAGCTTTTGTAAAGGGAAATCCTGACTCACCAATCTATTAGAAATCTTTGAGGGGATCAGCAAATGTGGACAATGGCTATAGAGTACTTGGACTTTCAGAAAGTGTTTGACAAGGTCCCGCACCGAACGCTCTTAAGCAAAGTAAGCAATCAGGATAAGAGGGAAGGACCTCTCATGGATCAGTGACTGGTTAAAAGACAGGAATGAAAGAATAGGAATAAATAGTCAGTTTTCCAAACAGAGAGAGGTGATGTCCCCCCAGTGCTGTTCAACTATTTATAAATGATCTGGAAAAAAAGATTAAACAATAAGATGGCAAAATATGTAGATGATACAAACTTAAGATAGTTAAGTCCACAGCATACTGTGAAGAATTACAAGGGGATCTCACAAAACTTGGTGAATTTCGTCTGCCATTTTGTTGCCAGGTCAATGTTGATAAATGCAAATAAATGCACAATTGAAAACATAATCCCAACTATACATACCAAGCGACAGGATCTAAATTAGCAGTTACCAGTCAAGAAAGAGATGTTGGAGTCATTGAGATGTTTTCAGAGAGCTATCCACAATGTGCAGCAGCAGTCAAAAAAGATAACAGAATGCTAGGAACCATTAGGAAAGGAATAGATAATAAAACAGAAAATATTATAATGACACTACAAAAATCTATGGTATGCCCTAGCTTGCATACTTTGTGCAGTTCTGGTCACCCCATCTCCAAAAAGACATATTAGAATTGAGAAGGGCAAAAATAATGATTAAGAGTATGTAACAGATTCTATATGAGAGATTAAAAAGACAGGGATTTTTCAGTTTGGAAAAGAAACAACTAAGTGGGATATACTAGAGAAATATAAAATTATGAATGATGTGGAAAAAGTAAATAAGGAAGTGTTCTTTACTCCTTCACGTAACACAAGAACCATGGGTCAGCCAATGAAATTAATAGGCAGCATATTTAAAGCAAACAAAAGGAAGTATTTCTCTACACAAGGCACAGTCAACTTGTAGAACTTGTTGTCAGGAGATGTTGTGAAAGTCAAAACTATAACAAGGCTCAAAAAAAGAATTAGGTAAGTTCATGGAGGATAGATGCATCAATGGTCATTAGCCAAGATGGTCAGGGAAACAATTCCATGCTCTGGGTGTCTTTAGCCTCTGACTGCCAGAAGCTGGAATGGACAGCAGGGGATGATCACTCCATGATGGCCTGTTCTGTTCATTCCCTCTGAAGCACCTGGCATTGGTCACTGTCAGAAGACAGGATACAGAGCTAGATGGACCCAGGGTCAGACCCACTATGGCCATTCTTATGGTCTTACTTTCTTATGTTACCAATTCATCACTGTCCAAATGTAATCAGATGGCTATGGTGGATCTACTGGAAGTGAGTTTATAACCTCACTCCAGATCCTACTGAACAAATATTCACATCATAAAACCATCACTATTGTTGGCAATAAGTGCCATTTTCAATAGAGAAGCCAAATACTAAATGATCATGAACTGATCTCCTCCGAACTCTCTCACTAGCTCAGAGCAGAGGCACAATGAGGGGACATTAAGGAAGAAGCTTGCACTTCAGCTGCCCATGTGTGCTGTGTCTGCTCTATAAATTAATAGTTGACTTTAGTCTCCAAAGCTGTAATTCTGGCTTTTTTCACCAGAACCAGATCACTTTAATATTCACCACACCTATTATATACAGACATAAATGTTGTCCACTGATTCCTTGTTTTGGTCTTGCTCTCCATTACTATTTCACATATACATTATACTAGCACTCTGAGTCCCCATTATTATTATTTGTGTTGCAGTTGTGCCTAGAGGTTCCATCTGGGATTGGGACCCTATTGTGATAAGTGCTGTACATATGTAGTAGAAGATGTCCCTGCCCTGATGAGCTTACAATCTAAATGATCCTAAGTAAGCTGCCCATGGTCACTGTCACATCTGGACACGTCTCTACCTTGGTCTCCTGTTCGGACTCTGAGCAGCTCCCCTTTTATGTGTTGCTTGCCTTTTCCATTGTGCAGCACATTTTCTGGTGATAGGCCTGTCTGCCCAGAACATTTGACTGAGTACAGTGTGCAGTGTCCTGGTGTCCTGTAGGACCCTCTCTGCAAAGTTACATGAGGGATTTTTTTCTCCTTAAAGACAGAATCCAAATTCACAGCTGAATCCATAATACAAAAGGTAGTAAAAAAAGAATTTAAATTAAATCAAATTAAATAAAAATGAATGGTTGTCTCAGCATATTGAGATTTATACTTTGCAAAAGTTAAAGCTGATAAAGCATTTTCAGTGAAAGTTACAGAAGAGCGAAGTAGAATTTATATAGTCCTAAAAGCAAATTCTAAAGTCTGAATGTCTTGTCAGAAATGCAACATCTTGCTCTTTTTTGAGAGAAAGTGGGCTCTGTCCCACCTCCTCCCTAAGGCTTTTTCAACTCTTTGAAGAAATGGCTCTGTAATACCTACTGAGAATCAACCACAGAGATGTACCTCCCACTATAAATGTCTGAGGAGTGGAATCTTCTCTAGGCAGAGATCAGCCATAGAGCAGCAACCTATGTGGCTTCTGTATGTCCCAGCACCTTAATGCTCATGGCTTTGGGAAAAAAAGAAGAGAAGAACCATGGCAACTCCTCTTTGTGCTCCACACCTTTATGATGACCTCAGGAAATGGGGAAAATTCAGTCTCACCATGGTTGAAGGGAGAGAAAATTTCCAACAGCTCCCTACTGGTTCCCCATGACACACCTCCTCCTGAGGGCAGCAAGATCAGTCAGTCACACTCTAGACAGCTCTCCTCTCCACACAAACAGAAGATGGGCCATCCTCATCACCTTGGAACACACTTCTCCTCAAAAGGGAGGAAGGGTTAGCAAAAGGGTCCTCAGATCCTCCCAAAAGCTAAAGTATGATCCTAAGGGAGGGAGGGAGGGCTTGGAAGAGGATATGAGAAGTAGTAAAAAGTGAGAGAAGGGGAGGGATTATTGAGAGAACCAGAAGGGGGAAGTGAGCACAATGGAAGGGGAAATGAGAATGAAGCCTGGGAGAAGGAAATCCAGAAGAGAGTGGGAGATAAGCAGGGGGAAATGGGGACAAGAGAAGAGGGAGGGAAGAAGAAATAGAGAGCACACTCTGGGGAAAAAAAGAGGAGAGGAGAGATTGAGTAAGGGACCTGAGTGGAAGAGAGAGAATACATGGAAAGATGGAAAGAGAACAGAGGAAGGAGGCTGAGAGAGAACTTAAGGAAACCAAGAGAAAGGGAATCAATCACCTACCAGAACAGAAAAAGTTGGAGTTCGAAAAAGGGGAGAGAAAAAACATCAGTAAATGAAACAGAAAATAAATAAGGGGGAAATGGGAGGGGGAGAGAGTTGAAAAGAGGCAATCAGAAAAAAATCAGAAGAGGGAGGTGAAAGAAGAACAATCTGAGAGAAAAATGAACTGAAATGTTCACTAGGCTTTAAGCAGGGGAGAAAGAGATGGAAGGAATGATAAACTCAGATCAACAGCAGATGAAGGGGTAAAGTAGGGGAAAGGGGGAAATGTAAAAATAAAGCAAAACAAAGACAAATTGAACATTTTTAGAAGAATGCTTTATATAAAGTTTGATGAGACAAATTTTCCTCTGCCTGATAACAGCCACCAAAAGTTGTGAGATTCTTCCTCCCTGAATCCTCTAATCATGTATGTTAACTACTGCCACGAAATGAAAATAAGCATGAGAGAATATTTTAACAGTGGATTCTCCTACAGCACATAAGCTAGAGAGTTCAAAATGCAATTAATATACTGCAGATTTTGGAAAGAAGGATGAATTAACTAACTCAGAAACATGTAGAAATAATATGTATCTAAATATTATAACTGAAAAGCAAGTTTTAAATTTATTTAAATAAAAAGGACAGTTATACTATATAATGGCTTTTATAGGTGGTGGAATTAGTGTTTGAGAAACACCATTTTTATGAACCACTTAAAAACTAATGTAATATGTGTTTTTATTGTTCCTTGCATGGAATAGCTTTTCCAAAACTGTGGTACCTAGGGAAAATTTAATTGGAGCATGAATTCAAGCTCTTACAAATGCAAAGCCAGAATGCCAAAATAAACAGAGATGTAGGATATTTCAAAGCTCATGCAGCTTCCGGGACTTCAGTCTCTAGAGCTCTCAATACAGGACTTTTCATAAGCATAAATTCACTTTTAAATAAAAAATTAATAAATACAAGCTCACAGACCTTCAGATTTTATATAGCATACAGATGAAACAACAGAAAACATGGCAAGCAACTGATTTTTGTAATAGGTACATTTTCAAATTTAATAAATTTCACAGCTTTTGCCGTCAACTTTGGAAGTGTCCATTGGGAAGGCAAGGTTAATAGGCTAATGAGATTCAGGTCTTTTCCTCTAATGCATGCCATATATGAATATATTTAACTGATGGCTAATCCATGGAGTAGATCTGGCACTCTGATTTTAATGTATGAAATTAATTATGTTAAATGGGAAAAGATTTTTTGGGGTTGTGCACAATTTTTTTATCTGATTTAGAATATCCATTGTAAAGTTCCTCGGCACAAGCCTGCTCCAAAGCCCGCTGAAGCCAAGGAGAGTCTTTCCAGTAACTTCAGTGGACTTTGAAGCAGGCGCTCTGGGTCAGATCCTGAAGTTCTTGCTTATGGCCTAATCTTGCAAGCAGATCCTGTGTCTGTTCAGAGCCCCACTCACTTCAGTGGGCCTCTGTGTGGGCATAAAGATCCTCCTGTGCAGAATAGCTTGAAAGAATGGGACCTTAAGGCTAACAATCCTTATTCAAGCATATCTCCCATTGAATTCGAAGAGACACTTGCCTAGATAAAAACTGAGTCGTAATTTGAGGATTTGACCCCATATTTGCCCTCCTACATAAAGACACTGTTGAAGATTTCTTGTATAGCTGGTGCCAATATGCTGACTAATGTAGGAGTGTACTGATCAAAGTAGGAGTGTACTGTTAAGCAACAAGTACTGAGGTTAGGTGAGTAACGAGACTCTGAAGTCCAATAAAATATCTGAACGTCATTGACAATCAAAGCCAGCATAAGCACTTTTGGAAAGGAGACTACTTTTCTTTCTGAGGAAGGGATCAACTTCTCTATCCCTGCATGTCTAAGCAAAGTCTGGCAATTCTGGACTATGCCTAAATGTTTCTATCCTTCTGTAATAGAGCTCCACAGAATGAAATTAAGTTACTAGAAGTAGGTCATCATCATCATAACATGACTCTAAGCCAATACAAATATAATAGTGATTATTCTTGCCTGTGAAAGCAGGTGTTCTGGAAATCTTTAGAACTCCTATAAAAGCCTGCTGATAAGGTCATTGGAAAGTCTTTTAGATTTTCACCATGTTATTTCAGTGACCCTAATGTGATGAGCCAATTCACATATATAAATATGTAGATTGGAATAGCATATTTATTTATGATTAAGCTATATTTCAGCCATGGCTTTTTATGATTTGATGAGTGTCTTCTGAGAAGTTTGAGTTTTTCTGTTACAGTAAAAACCATTAATAAGCCAAGGAGATAAATTTTACACTCAGTTACACCCATTCAGCCCCATTGACTTCAGTGGGAATTTGACCCAGTATGTTCATCAGATAGAAGGTAACAGGCTGAGACTTTACATACAGGTTTTGCATAAAAAGATGTAGCATGAGGAGCAACAGAAATCAAATTTGGGAGACTACCATAGTACAGCAAAAGGCAATTTGAGTTTTATAATAAAGAAATAGAGTAAGTCCGAATTGGATTTCCCATTATGAGAGGTTAATGCAGATTTTGAGCTTGGGGAATCTTCTGAAAATAAATATTTTCTTCTCAGAAACAGAAGTTTCACACCTGTGCTCCTTCTTCCCTGGAGGAAAAACTATGTGAGAGCCACATCTCATAGGTCTGCAGGTCCCAGAACTAAATAATAATCTGCACTTCTACAATGCTTTTCTCCAAGAACTCTCAAAGCACTTCACAGCTACAGTGTCAACATATTTTAGCCACACAATACCTCTGTGACATAGGGAGTTCCTGTTATGGAGACACTTCTACAGTTATAAGTGAGTTCTAAAATGGACTTAAAACGGAGCATAATTTTATGTTTTGCTCTAAAACTTGATGGCCAATGAGAGTGAAATTTCACACAATTAGTTTTTATTCCCTTTGAATTTTCTATGTAGTTTTTATTTGGTTTCTTTTCATAAATTTCCAAAAGGAAGACTTTGAATTTGGATTTAGCTCAAATTTTTCTTTGGTAGTCCTACTTTTCATCAAAGATGGGTATCTCTTTTAAAAAATATTGTCATAACTACTGCACATCACTGACCACTCACTGCAGCTGTAACTCTTCCCTCCTTAGAATGCCAACCTCTCATCATCCCCTTTAACTGCTCTTCTACGCACAACCCTTTACCAAATGACGCTCTCCCAACACAACCAGTTACTACGCCAAACATGCACAATTGCTAGCATTGGAGAGAAATAATCTGATAAGGTGATGTGTGCAGAAGAGTGAGCTGAGGGGGTTGCAGGCCAAACAACAAACTCCATATTGAGCAAGTGCAGTCTTACATTGAATCCTTCCAGCATGATTTCTGGATATGGATGGTTAGGGGAGGTTGCAAACTACAATGAGACACAGCTCCTATCGGTCCTCAGTGTTGAAACCTTGGGAAGTAACTTGTTTGCAGGCAGCCACCTGAAAGGATGCCAAAGGAACCCCTATACTCACTATCTAACCAGGGAGTTAGATTCAGAGCTCAGGAATATTTAGGCATCCAACTTCCATTCATTTCAGAGGGAGTTAGGCTTAGAAATAGCTTTAAGGATCTGGGCCTTAGTGCCCAACTTAAGATAGATAAGGCTGTCCTCAGATACCATTTTTGGGGTCCCAGCATACAAAGGCAGCCAACTGCAGGTTGTTGTTTTTCATGTGGACTATTTGTGGACAGGAAATGCTTTTTTTAAAAATCATGAAAATTGGTTTTCTCCAATACAAAACCACAATTGTTTCTAGTAATATAACAAAACTTTTTACTTCTAAGCTCAACTGGCAAAATTCACAGGCTTTGCAGATGGTGAGAACACTGTTGCACTTCTAATTTAAAAATGCCCTAATTCTAGCATGGAATTTTCAGTCCAGCCAGCATCAAGAGTTTAAATAGTCATAGCTGAAAAAGCCAATAGCTTGTTCTAGATTCACAGCCTGAGATAACCATTGTGGCTAGACCGAAATATTTTGACTAGTCAGAAACTAGTCAAATCTGGGCTGAAAGTTAAGTAATCATTTACACTGTCTTTTGCTGAAAAGTATTCTTCCATTGAAGTGGTCTGTGAAAGAAAATTATCAGCCTTCTGTGATATTCCTCAGAATAAAGTCTGGACCAGGACCCCTTAATTGTCTAATCTGGGATGCCTTTTACACTGCTTTGCAGTCAGAACATCCACTCCTGGCCCGCTCACACAGCCTCCAGCATGCAAATTCACTCTCAGATAAATACATGAGCTCTCTGACCAGTCACTCATGAATTAAACTACAAGGTAACACCTGTAAGTTCTTAGTCCCAGCCTTGCTCCCCTGGAAATGTACATCTTGTACTCTTTAGCACACCACTGAACAATGCAAGCCCATAGAAAGTCTATCTTTCATCAATGCACGAGCCTTATTATCACAAATGGGACTTTCCACACACTTTAATCCAAACTCCCTGGTTAAGATAATAAAATTATCTTATTGTTTTAACTACAGAGAAAGAGAGAGATTTTAAGTGTTTACAAGAATTGTTGCATAAAAGTCAGCATTGGTTACAAAAGAAAATTAAAGAGCAATACACAAGCTAATATCTAATTTAACAAACTAAGTGGCCTTAAAAGCAAAGGTTTTGTCTCATCATATGTTGCTGTAAATTTCACAGGCTAAGTTTCCTTCTAGCCTAGGACCCTTCCCCACATCCCCCAGTTCTTTGAGCATTGATGATGTCATGAACAGAGAGATGAGAGGAGGAAAGGTGTAGTCAGATGTTTTCCTCCCCCTTTATAATTAATTGCTAGTGCTAGAAACATCCTTGCTGAGTCATGGTGACACACAGTCTGTTCAGAGGTGAGGTTTGAATCATCCATGTGATGAAATGTAAATTTCTTGTTTACATCTCTCCTCCTCCCCCACTGGAGGATGGCCATTTAAATAGGTGATGGCCCTCTAACACCTGTCTGGGGTGCTAATATGTCTTTGACTGTGAAAAACTGATTTGAGCCTGCCTTGCTAGCTCTGAAACATGTTACAGCAACAGTATACTGTAGAAATTTATAACATTACATATAATGTTGATACATATGTTTTACCAGGATACTAATTTTCAGCAGATTATAATTTTCAAATGATACCTCCATAAAGCATATGCTGTACAAAATTTATCAGAGTCTTGCAAAAGTGGTGACCATAAGAGTATAGACCATCACACCTTCCCATAAAATAAATAATAACTTACCTTCACCATGTACAAGTTGTCTCCATTCTGCCGTAGGGTGCTCCAATCACTCTGATCTCAGCACAGAGCAAGCTGGCCTGAGCCTGAAACAGAAATACAATAAAAAATGTGAAATGGTTTTAGGTGATATAGTTGCCCTTTTTTAATGTGACTTGTGAAGATATTGATGAAGTTACTTTACCTTTTAGAGATCACTCTAGTATTATTACAAAACAAGAGCCTTGTCATGACCCACAGGTCTCCAACCTGGGCCCACAAGGTTCATGGGAGCATCCACACTCCATCTCTCCACCTACCAGCCTGCTGGCAATAGCTTACCTGAGTGTAAGGCTTCATCCATGAGGTCCAACTGGCAGAGTCGCAGAGTCGCAGAGTACCTGATTGGCTCGCTGGCCCTATTTAAGCTAGCAGCAGGAAAAGGAACCTGTATGAACAACTGGCTTCCGTCCTGCTCTGGACTGTGTGCCTTGTGCTTCCTGCTATCTACCACCTGCTTTTGCTTCCCTTGGTCTCTGGCATTCCAACATGGCTTGACTCCAGCCATCTGACTTGCAGTTCTTGACCTCCAGACCCCAATGTCCTGACTTGACCTGACTGGTTTCCAATTCATGGTTCTGATGTTCCAGTGTCCCAACCCAGTTGACTATTGGCTCCTGTCCTATGACTGCAGACTATGGCTCTGACTACTAGGTCTAGCTGACCATGACCCTGCCATGACAATCCCAATCCTGCAAACATTTCACTATAAACATAGAATTCAGTGGGACTATTTCAATGTGTAAAGTTAAGCATCTGTGTAAGTGTGTGCAGAGTTAGGGCCAACCAAAATATCCTCACCGTCTCCAGCTTTTCACTGAACAAGCTAATTCAGTGGTGGGCAACCTGCGGCCTACACACGGCCCGTCAAGGTAATCCCCTTGCAGGCTGTGGGAGGATTTGTTTATATTGACCGTCTACAGGCATGGCCACCCGCAGCTAGGATGACCAAACAGCAAGTGTGAAAAATTGAGATGGGGGTGAGCGATAATAAGAGCCTATATAAGAAAAAGACCCAAAAATCAGGACATCTGGTCACCCTACCCACAACTCCTAGTGGCCATGGTTCGCTGTTCCTGGCCAGTGGGAGCTGCAGGAAGCAGCGCGGGCTAATCTGTAAAATCAGTGCTGAAAAATGTCCTATGTCAAAAACCATTTTCCAACCTCTCTCAAGCAAGTTAGGTGTTATCATATGTCGAAAAAAATTAGTTTCATTTCAGTAACACTCAAACCCATATCTTTTCCTATGGCTTTTATGTTGTGGTGATCAACTAAATATTAATTCCAAATAAAGCACATATAAGACTGCAAACATAAAATCACATATTTACAGCTATCTTAACTTGAAATAGTCAATGCAGAATAATAATAGCCACCAGTAATTTTCCTCTGTTCTACCTTATTTGGTACCATGTAAATTAGCAAGAATAATTATCAGTACTACATATATTTTTACCAGAACCAAACAACAGCATTTTTCCTCTTGCTACAACAGATTAGGTTCCACAGACAACTGCACTGATTCCTTAGATGTTAAATAGTGTATGTTTTATTGCAAAGTTTTCCAAGCCACACATGAAAAGTTCCAGTGTTGGGAGTGAATTACAAAAATGCCGGTGAAGCTACATCAGATTTGCACCAATGCAACTGTGAGCAGAATTTGATCCAACTGGCTGCAACTGCAATGTACAATACTCATAGGGCAATTTGATGACATACTATTGCTCAAGATATAAATTATGAGCTCCCAAGTACATTTAGGCAAAGCATACTGCAATTGCATAAGAAAAGTTGTAAGCCCAAATATAGATTGGAATTCACTAAATTACACAGAATCTATTTTTGAAACAGTTGTATTTAAAGCAGATGTAATTATAGTAGAAAAATCATATGGACTTAATGGTGTCCTCTTTTGACATGTCAGAGATTTGATGGATGTTTCAGTATCAGCCCATTTCTAGTCTATACAGCTTTTAAACTAACATTTTTAATCCATTTTTTTAAAAATCAGTTTTACTCTATGTTTTGAAGATACTAGTTTCAAGTGAATTTTTAGTCTTTGAACACATAGCATTATATTTTGCAGCACAGTCTATTTAATTTTTCAAATCTAAAGTTTTATGATGTTGTGTATTCTGGGAAGATTGAAAAAATATTTTCAAAACATACTTTATCTGTTTAGGATTTGCAGTAATTACATGGGTAAAATCCTGGACCCATTGCAGTAAATAGGAATTTTGCCATTGACATCTGTGGGGCCATGATTTCACCAAATATATATAAATTCATTAGGGATGAATTTCACCCTTCTGCAGAGGGTCAGTACACAACTCATGCACCACTTATATTCCACTTAACTCCTCAAAATAGAACTTAAAGGTGATGAATAGTTCTTGTGCTGGCATTCTGTCCAGGAGTGAATTTCAGCCCAAGTCCTCAAACATTCACCGAGTTTAAGAGCAGTTCTATATGTGGTCACAGTATATTGTTAATAAGAGAATAACCTCTGATTCAATCTGTATTGTCCAATGGAGATTTAGGCACTGATATCCTTAAACACTGCGTATGTATTGTGACATAGATGTCTAATTTTAATCATACCTAAATTTACGTGGATTTCATTATTTTACTCAACTATACTTATCCAAAGAAGCTAAAAGCGCTTGTTTATTTGTATGTTATTGGAATACTCTACTGGAAGGTATTACCTAGATTTCTTAGCAATACAATAGGACAGCTAACTGAAGTCTGTTAAAAAAAATTGTTTATTTATCTTGCCAGAATCATTAAACAATAAGACGTTGTCACCTAAAGTTGAAAGTCCTTGTGTGACGAAAAGTCATTATACCTAAATACAGGCTAAGGTGAATGTAGTTATCCATATAAAGAAGCAAACAAATTACTACAGAGGACATAACCTAATCACATGCTAATGTGCCTAATACCACAAAAAGACGACATCACTTTATTTTTACAATTAGCAAAAAGACGTTTTAAATCTAAAAGGTATACTGTACTTTGTAACACCTTTACATCAAAGTCTGAATTACACCAATTCAGGTAGAATTACACCTGGTTATCAGGTAGAAATCTGATTTTTGGAGAACATGTATAAAATATCTAAGATTGCTGTATAAAACCACAGCTCTCCATAATTTAGGCCATAAGATAACATTGTTGCTTTCCTCAGCTTTCCGATGGAAGTTTAAGTTTATAGTTCTAAACATGGTGGGCTGGACATCCCGTGTTAAGTGCGTACATTTTTATTTTTCTGATTTTTTTCTCTCCTGCCAATAAAAACTTAGTCAATTTATCCCTAAATTGAGTTTTGGGGTTTGACAGTTATTTGGAAAAATTACAAGCCAGCACTCTCAAAGGAAATTAATTTCAGTCCAGGCAAAGAGGTAGAGAGATTACCACAACAGCCTGTATGTAAATCAAAGATGTAGGCAACAGTATGGCTTTTTCTACATAGCAGCGCTGTGGTTACTGCAGTGGGCACAAAAGAGCCTGTTAACTTAAGCTTTAAAGGCACCATCACCATTGTACATGTAAGGGTTAGGCAGGCCATTCGTCTGGTTTTTAATATGGACAGCCCTGTTTTTAAACAGTTTGTCCCCTGTCCAGTACTGAGACAAAACCAGATGCCGTTTTGTCTGGTATCACAGACTGGGGGAGGGAGGAACGCCATTTTGAAAAGTGCACTGCTCTGTCCCAGCCGGTATGTGACGTCGCACTGGTGGGAGTAGAGTACTCTCCACAAGGGTGTTCTCTGTGTGTGGCATGACCTTGCATGCACCATGCATTCAAGGCCACACTGAGAGGGGAAGGCCCACACTGTTCCCGGAATGCTCAGTATTCTAGGAACGCGTGATTGGCCACCTCAAGGTTTCATAGCCAACCTAAGGACAAGAAAAGAATATCTTGTTTTAGACCCCACATACTGTGCAAATTCTGGAGTTAATGGGCCAACCTTATCTCCCTATAAGACACCAGGGCTAGAGGGGAAGACAAGGACTCACTACCAGACATCCGCTCACCCTCTGGCAAAAGGGCCAGAGAAGTGGACACCTCATGGTCTATTTTCCCCTTTCTTTTATTTTAGGGCCTTGTTCTTGCTTAGCCACCATGTAGTAACATCCAGGTACAAGTAGCATAGCTGATATTTAAAAAATTTAGAGATTTGGTCATCTCAGAAAGATTGTATCTATACTTTTGGTTCTAAGTAGACTTTTCGCCAAAAAAAAAAATTGTGGAAGTTAATATTCCTACATTAAGAAAACATCACTAGCAGAGGAAAAGTGGAGACTGATTTAGTTCTCTTATTTCTGAAAGATTGGCAGCTTCTCTGGTGACTGGCACATTAACAAATTCATATATATACATTTTTAGGCCAAAATATGCACAATGACATGAATCCTATCTCCTCTTGCACTCATGCCACTCCACTGAAGTCAGTAGGAAGCAGTAGGTGCAACAGAGAGCAAAACGTGGGCTGTTTCCTTTAAGACTTTTCAGTCTAGTTATTTTGTCACTGACCACATTGCCCACAAAACTAAAAAGCTTTTCAAAATAGACTCTAGAGGGTTCGTAACTAAGATATAGTGGCTGTAAACTACAAACATTGGACTTTTTATTGTTATTACCAGTAAAGCAGAGAAGTCTTTTTATGCCAGTGTTAGGCTTGAATGTCCATCCTGAAAGCTTAAGAAAACCACTGCATGCTTCCTAATCCTCTTTGCCAGTTTCCGTTAAATGACCCATCAGATCATGGAGATAATCATTATCCGAGGGTTGGCTGGTGTTTCTGTGAAAGAAGTCAGCGCTGAGGAAGACAAGGTCAAATTCTGTTCTCGTGCCTCTGCAGCCTGATTGTCTTCAGTAGAGCTGTAGAGATGTAAAGGAAGGATTGGCACCAATGTACACTCTCTGCTGGTTCTGTGCAGGTATAGCAGGCATTTGGCATCTTGCCATTGAAAGCATGGCTATTTCGCTTTGTCAGCTAAAAATTGCCTGTAGTCCTTATCTCTGTCTGTTATGGCAACCAAGGAGATGTCTATCCCAGAACCCAGCATCTGAGCAAGATCAGAGCGAGTCCTTTATGTATTTAATAATTGCTAACAGATTCTCAAATAGCCGGAAAAGAAAAAAGCTCTTTTTAAAAAAAATTTTTTTATTATTTTAATGTCCACATAAGTGACCAAATTCCTACTTCAAAGCCTACTAAAATCATTGGAAAGGCTCCCATTGACTTTCAAAGCACATTGGATCAAGACTATACTATTATTTTTCTTCACTTCGTTCATTTTTGGATGATTTGGGGATAATTTGTTGTATTATTTGTTCAGTTTAAGAATTTCATTCTCATGTATCAAAGAGTTCCAAGAGTTCCAAGATCCATAAAAAAAAAATGATAAAGCCTGGCACGCTGGGCTGGATGATCATCTCCAGTTTATTTTATATGATGTTGTATTTAATTATTACAGATTTCTCATCAAGAATACAGATTCCATCTGTTTTTTATCTGTTCAGCGAGATGCGGAAATGCAAGGGGGGCTTTTTAGCTGAATTTAGGACAGAGCATCCAAGGCTTTTGGAGATCAATTAAAGTGGGAGCGTACATTGCGTAACTCTGCATAACGTGACTGGGAGAGGTCGTTCACGGTTGAGAAAACCCTGCATGATCCAATTAAAACCAACATGTGTGAACCAGCAGATGTGAGCTAGACCAAGCTCCCCGCATACTTTTATTTTACTGCTGTCACTGTCTGCATGAAGAGGTCACATGTGAGACCTTGGGAGATGATCCAAACACTAACCAGACTTTCCCAGTTAGTTTTGAATGGTCTCAGCTGTTCATGTTAGTAGGAAATGTGCTACTTGGGGCAGAGCCATTTTTTTATCGTGCACTGCTGCCGCCACCACCGCCAATGCCTCCTCTATCTAGCAGCAGTGATAAAAATACTGAGGCCGGGACCTGAACAGCAGAGAAGCAACTCCAGCTTTTCTCAGATTCAAACCTAATTCTTTGTGTTATGACAGGATAATAAGCAACATCTGATTTGGCCATATATCAGTACTGAAATATGATTTTATCCCAGCCCATCAGAATCTATGTTTTGCTTTGATGACTAAGCTATAATAAATTCAAAGTACAACAATAGTGGAGAAGATGTATCTGCTCATCAGGGAACTGCATGGTTCATTATCACTCTAATAGTTTTTGGAATCCATTTCCTCTATAATGCAATATGGCTGTAGATCAAGAACAATCATTTGTGCTACTTTCCAGTTTATAGATAATATGCTTAGAGAATTTTTGGAATACTTGACTTAAGGAAAAAATTGTTGTGTAAAATAACTTGTCCTTTCCCTATCTGTTAGTAAATTTTTTCTTAGAAGCGGTACACATCCTGGCACAACAATGATCGTGCTGGTATTTTAAGCCATTGTGATAGCAGAAATTGTAAGGCTGAAGATGCAAATAATTTGTCCTTTCCAATTTATTGTTGCCATCAGGGTAGATTAGGGTAGGATCCTTGGTATCTTTAAGATATGAGGCCAGCAGCATAAAGTGGCCTGGTACAGCAATGAATCAGTGAAAACCAAAGGGTTTATCTGGGGTGAGTATGTGAGGTGAAATAATTTAGGGAAAATTAGAGACAGGTAGGGAAAGTTATTTTACCAAGCATGGGAGAGGCAAATCAAGTATAAGACATTAGGGCCAGTTTACCTTTATTATATTCACTGTTTTGCATGATATTCTGCTTTTATTATATTGAGTAGTAATGCAAGGAACCTACAGGCCTGTATCCTGAAAAACATTAGCTTCTGCAAGTTAGCATAAGGCCAGAGGCCTTTGAACAGATATACAGCCCAACGGAAAACCTCAAATATTGGCGAGCTGAAAATAGAATGTTTAAGTGGAATTTCCGACCACAGAAGCATGAGTCCAACCAAAAGAATGTCAAAGTAATGAATTGACATACATAACAGATACATGAGCTACGTCAGCAGATACCTAACCATAAGAGAGTCATTGTAACGAATTGACGTATATGATAATATGTTGAGATCAGTGATATACCACCCTTTAGGAGAAGAAAACGCCATCATTAATAAAGTGAGAATATACAAATAAGAAAAAGGGCCAAAATCCTACTGAATATGCATCAGAGATAGTGGCATCAGCACAACATAGTATAAATGTGGCATCTCAGCCTACAGATAATAGAAGAAAGATGTAATCTTTGGTTGTTGCCAGAATGATGGCCACGGGTGTTGACGAGGAAGGTGATAGTGATGAGAAAGATGACGGTTAACATTTCAGGTTGTTCTACAAAGGATGGTCTGAGTATATGGATGTGCAGATGTACATTTTGTAGTATTGCTATCTACCTTACTGAGTTGGTGTTTTTGTGACAGTGCTAAATGTATTAATAAACTATTTGTAAATATAGAAGAGTTCCTATAGTGTGAGTATCACAGCTGTGTACATCAGGGTTCCCAACTATATAATAATTTGAATAATACTAGGCCTGATCTTGGGTCATAAACCTATCAATCCTCAGTGTTAACTGGTCATTCTTAAGTAATTAATATAATCAATCCATAATCTATAGATCGGGCTACAGAAGGAAGCTGCAAATGTCACCTGAAGTTATGGTGGATCCAGATTATATTTAAATTTATCTAACCATGTGCTCAAGGTATATGAGGCAACTATTTGTTAGTGACATTAAGAAGTAATACCTGGTAAAGAGGAGTCAGTATTTCATTGAGCTAATCATTGGAGTATCCCTTGATTGCTAACTTTTCTCTCGTGAGACTGTTGAAAGGTACAGGAGTATTGGAGCAGGATTACAAATCAAATCAGATAAATAACTGGATGTAATTTTCTTTCTGCTGTTGCCAGGAGCACTGGGAGTTCAAAGGGATGACGGGACCCAGTGCTGTATGTTTTGGTGTTAGAACGCTAATAATATCCGCACTTAGGGTATCTGCGTCTCATATCTGTATTGGTGGACAGAAAACATGTTTGGAAACCACCAACTTTTGAGTATGCGCTACTGCACAGGCTCTAGGGATTTCCATCTTCCAATTGTTTTACAACCATTCATTAATTGCCACAAACCTCTACAAGGTACATATTGCATGACTGACTTGCCCAAGGCTGCAGACAGCATCTGTCAGAACCAGTGATATGAATGGACGAGTTCATGATTCCTAATCCTAATTCCACCCATCCAAGTTATTATATATAATATAAAACCATATCTCATATTAAAAACTAATTAAAATATATTTTTTAAACTTTCAGGAAGTGCATTTGAAGAATACAAGTAGAGGGAACACAGGAAACAGGAACTACAGAATGTAAGAAAATGCCATCCACAAGAATGAATGTGCCATCTGCAGGACACTTCACTGTAAATAAATTATTTGTTAAACATTGGAAGACTTAAAACTGTAGTTTAATAAGCTTGATGAAATCTCAACCAATGGGCATTCTCCCAATAAACAATGCAAGTTAACATTCCAACATCAAGTCTTTAGAGAGCAGAATGTTATCAAGCAACCCAGTGCTAAAAATGTTCTGAGGCTGGTACAATGCTGCTTGATTATTAACCTGTTTTAAATGTCCTGCACGAAAACTCTTAAAATCCTGTGCCCCTCAAAAGCCTGCAAATTTATGGGCCTTTGGTGGATCCAATTGCACTAAATTAACCTATGAACCCTAGCCACTGGAGTTTTTCATCAGCCTTGGTTTGAGTTGGGGTTTCGGGGTTTTTTTTTTCCTTTCCTTTTGCTCTCTTTTTTTTTTTTTTTTTTTTTTTGCACTTCTACACAAGAACAGGCTGTTTGTTTTACAGTGTCTGATAACTTTGTTTGTCTAACCCTTTCATATTTGCACAGTCTGATATTCCCAGTAGCAGCAGCAGTACAGTAACACAACTTTTAGACATCCATTTATTCCATCTGTGGCATTTTGACAGCATATGGGTTAAATACATTTAAGAGAAAGTTTCTTTTTCCACATCTTGCTAAGATGCAAATAGTTGCAACTTGTGAGGCAAATGATTGTTAGAAGCAGTTAAAGCATATGTAGGCTAGTAAACCATCAATGATTGTTTCAGGTAACAAATTGTTTTGCAACAATATAAATAACTTTTTTTCCTCCATATAATGCAGTATGTAAAATTTAGCATATCAATAATACACATATATCAAACAGTATGTAAAATTCTCTTTTATAGTACAATGGTGCTATTTTGTAGTCTGTTATATGAAAGGGTCTGGCCAAAACTGTAAAAGGTAAAAACAAAGATAAAAAATTAAGCCGAAGATGAAATAAGAGAAAGTAGATTAAAAAAACACAAGTACATTTTTTAAAAAAGACTCAGTGCTTTAGATTCTTATTTCAAAATTGTTTCTCACCTTCAAAAGAAAATAAAGATGTGAAGTTCCAATAGTTTCCTTTTTGAGATTTGGACTCTAGTATTTATAGTAACACATGAATACAATTACAGTAATTCCGAACACAGACATATATGCATAGGCCCACTGAAGTAAAAAAATTAACACTCTTCAATGGGTAGGATCAGGCCCTAAATCCTTAAGAAACATTAGTATTCTGCTCTTATAACAGAGTTAATCATACTCTTATTTCTTCCCACATCTCTATGTGACTAAACCAAGTGTTAATTATACTGCAGCATCCCTCTGTAAATCAAAAAAGCTAACCTGATCAGTTACAAACAACAGGAGAAACAATCTGCAGGGAGAAGTGGACAGAGCAGTTCTTTAGACCGTATCTTTGTAACTTTTATACACCCAGATATCTTGGTGATGGAGGAATAAGATTATGTTTCTAATCACTGCCATTTCACAGAACCTTGATATGTGATGCTCCGATTCAAAGTTAAAACAGCTCTGTAATAAAGGGTGATGTGGAACCAACACTTACTCTCTGCATCTGGCCAGCTCTGCACTCTCCATCCCTTAGTAAATTTTAAAGTGTTAAATTTAAATTACGAAATTTTGAGAAATATCCTGACCTTCTAAAATGTGATACAAAATAAGACTTTCAATTACTACACAGGATTTCACTGAAGTTTAAAAGAAAAGAGTTAAGCCTGATTGTTGCCTGACAAGCAGTGCAAAAAGGCCTCAATCTTTCACATGCTGAAGTCAATATGGTTTTTGCTATTTACTTTAATGGTAGCAAGATTTGAGCCCACATTCAATCGTAATTAGCACTAACCATTAACAGTTTTAAAGAGATAGCAGAAATCAATTCTCTGCACAGCTGTAAAATTGTACATATAGAGTGAAATTCACACCTGTGCGGAGGGACTGAACAAGGCTTATTAATTATTATTATTTGTATTATGCCATAAATAGGAACCATGATCAGAGAACACAGTCATATTGTACTGTACTAGTCACAAATGTAATAAAAAAGACAGTCCCTGCCCAAGAGAACATGCAGCCTAGATGTGTCTGTAAGGCTTGGGGTCTGTAGGCCTTGTACGGACCTTAGGCAGGAGTGAATTTCATCCATAAGTAGTAGCCATTTTCAGATTGCTCCTTATGTTGATGGCTGGCATGTATGAATGTATGCATGAAGCCTCTGCTATGCCAAGTACAATAGTTCGATGACCCTCAGTTTCAACAAGCAAGTGCATTACAACTCAAGTTCAGAAAAGACTTTTGTCTAGCAATTTGCTTTACCTTTTACTGATTTGGCCAACAATGCAGAAGTGGTGCTATAGCTTTGTTTAAGAAAGTACTTGACTAAAATATAAAAGAAAGCATATAAATATTTTTTTAAAGTATGAAAATGACAATTATATAGATAAGCTTATTGAAATAGAAATGTCTAGCCATAACTTTTCAATTTTTTTAATCACAAAAAAGTCATGAACAAATCTGCTAAATTATTGGGATTAGGCCAGGGTAAGGGCTTTCAAACACAATACAATTATCAACATTTTATTCCAAGTGGGTATTACACATGAAGGAAAGCATTTAAAGTCTTGCAACCATGAGTCTAATTCAAAGCCCACTGAAGTCAATGCAAGATCCCATATCATTGAAATCAGTGGTGGGTTCTGCTTACAGTTAGTGACATGATATAGTCCAGGTTCTAATTCAGGGGAAAGATTAACACTCCCTATTTCTCCTGCCCAACCCTCCAGCTTTCACTATTAGCCCCAAGCAATACAATAAGGTTTTTGCTTGTACAGAAAGCAATGCAAAGCAATATCTCTGATCATGGTGGGAAACGAAGAAAAAGCATTGCCAATGAAAAACAGGATATCTTTTAAGCAATTCTGGACTGTGAGAAAGAGTTGAAAAAGATATGGCTAATAGTCTGTGAATTTTTTTAAACTTTATGTTGTCCATAGTGACCATATAATGTGCAAAAAATGACAGTTCATTGTTTTATTATTTTTTGAATGAGAGTTAGTAAGTTAAACCCAAATAGAGATTCTTTGAACCTATAGGCTAGAATACGTATGTTCTGATGAAGTTATAATCCATCTATTTAAAATTATCTTAAAGATATTTTTAGACTGAAAAGGAATTGTGATAATTTATTAGGGACTTAGCCTATGCAGCTGATTACTCTTTTAGGAACACTTCTTCAATTCAAACAAATCTTCAAGATGCCAAAGTTTGACTCAAACAAACTTTTCCATTGTTTATTTTTTCAAATGGCAAATCTAGCTAAAATGCCTTTGCATCACTGTTTTGTTTTTTTAAAAGGATTGTTTTCACAAATTGACAAAAAGTCTAAATCTGCATTGGCAAGACTCCTTACAAATTATACATTTAACCTGTGGAAATACCATAAAGTAACACAAATGGATCAAACTTCTGTCTTGAAAGAGAAAAAAAAATCAGAAATGCAATTTTTTGTTCATTTTAATCGTACACTACACATTTTGCTTGTCACAGCATTGTAATATTTTACAGGACAATCATTGTCCAACACAATATCTAATATATACACATCTTTTGTTTGATTTTTACATGAAGGAGGTTATAATATCTGAAACTTGATTACATATAGTACAGTACAGATACCAGTCTGACAGAGACAAAAACAAGGACCTCTCTGATACTGACATTACATTAGGAAGTCTCATACTGGTTGCATAAAGGGTGTATATTGTGCTTTTTCAAAAAATCTGCAGTGAAATTTGACCTACAACATTTTCTTCTCTGCTTCTTACACATTTTTTCTCATGAATTTCTTCTAAGTTTCTTCCAACTTCAGGACAATATTTTAAAATTTGAGTGGCTAAAGATAGATCCAAAAACCATATTTAGGCCTCTAAATAGATGGCCAGATTTTCAAAAATGTTGTGAACTGATAGACCCTATTGAAAAATCAGGAAAACCTATTTTGGTGCTTAAGTACGGATTTTAAGACCCTAACTTTAGGCACCGAGTTTTGAAAATATTGTCCTCAGTGGTTTATTTCATTTCATACTTCATTACATACCCTTTCTTACAAAAATTGTTAAAGTCTCCTTCTTGACATAGGAACAAAGGCTGTTATAAACTGGGGAGAGTTATGGATCTCAGTCATTTATTGTCATCTGAATTATGCCTATGTCAACTAAATAAGTTTTATAAATGGTTTTAATAGTTCTCTAGGACTCCATATCTTCCAGTCACACAGACAAATATTCAAAAAGTGGAAAAGTTTTTTGTTTTTTTTTAGCCAATTTCTAATCTATGTCTATTCTTTAACCTTTTTTTTCTTTTGTTTGACAATTTGGCTCAAACATTTCACGATAATCACTAATATATTTCTGCTGCTACCCACTCTTTCCCCAAAGTATACACTAAACATACTTGTAAAAATCTGCATCGATGGAAAACCTCTACATAGTATTTGACTGAAAGCTTTTTCTAACAAATCCATAGCATCAGTCCAGTTAAGAAAGAGATTCGCGTGGTTTCACACTTTGCTTTGGTTAAGAATAGTTGATAAAATATGATAAAACTCAGTGTCTTTTATTCTAATTCAGTAATACAGTCTCATTACCTTCCTGCCCCCCAATCAGAACAAAAAAAATGAGAATTGAAAGAATTTCTATCTTGGTAACATTTTAAAATTAATGTCATGCTTAATATACTCTTGAATTAAAGAAAAATTGTATCCAGAAAACTATAATTAGAGCTGATTTGTTGCATCAGATTTATATTTGATTATGGGATATTATCCTAATGAGTTTTAAAATGTAAATAAAGTGTTCCATTACCTTTAATTTATTAATCACACTTTGCTATTATAGGATATAATTCCACCTTGTGCAAAGGCCCAGTATAGAGACCCACACATCACTTAAGAACTTTTTTGTGGATTTAAGTGGCACTGTAAACCTCATGCTAACTAAGTACACAGGGGTGAATTTTATCCGTAATGATTTGGCATTTTACTGTAATATATTAATCCTTCAGATTAACGTAGATATAAGTATTCCACACGAATTATATTTCAATTGAGCATTAGTTCCACTAAGTGAGGAGCTTGCATAAAATAGAAATATGCAAGCTCCCTAATGAAATGAATGAAAACAATGTATACTTTGATTTACGAAGAATTTTTATAATTGAAATATATAGGAGTGCAGCAGAAGATCCTAGAATGATTGTGTTACATTTATAATAAATCACAATGGTTATCTGATTAAACTCAATGTAATCAAACAAGAGTTATAAAGTGGCCTGGTGGTATATATCAGCATTCTGAATGTGCTTTCACTAACACAGGATTCATTGGCTGTCAAATAGACTATGTTGCTTTCATCATAATGTGGTGTTTCTGTTTTACATAGACCTAATAGCCTTTGGGGTTGTGCATTAAACACGCTGTTAGCATAAAGTCTCATGATTTTATGAAACAAAGTAAAATTATGAAAGCAGCATCACTAGCCATTTTGCTATTGCTATTCAAATCATATGCACTCTTTCTGTCTCCCTAGCTGTCTGTAAGGCCACCCAGAAGTGCTAAATGAGATTAATAGCACTTAGTTCTAAGGAGGTAACTTTTTCCATAGAGAAATATTAACTGACCTGTTTTTATTCATTGTTAGACTTTAATTGATATCCTTAATAAGCCTGGTTTACATGATGCAGGCATGAATGTGGACACTTGAATTTCTGATTATCACTACTGAATAATGCTACTTTTAACAGTAAAAACCATTATAACCCAACAGTGATAAGTGTTATATGTTCTCTTTCAACCCCATAAACTTCCAACTAAACTTCTAACTAGATTCATTCTTTTTTATTATCCTGTGCTTACACACAATGTGATGTCACTACTTGATGACAAGTAATATTTCATACTGTGTATGTAACATCATTGTGTTGCAGATCCCCCCCAAATACCTCAACAATGTCATTTGTTGCACTATTCTCCCCATTTAGCACTGATAGGCTTTCTAGTAACAAACATCAAGTCCAAGGAAAGGAGCTTTTAATATGTACAAATATAAAAGCTAATCAAGGATTCTTGCTAGTTTGCAGTTCATGTAATGCCATTTTAGCCATTTTCTTCTCCTTTCTCTGCAAACTGTCTAAATAAGTAAACATTGTTCCATAAATTATAGTGTATCCATGCTTCTAAAGGCTTTTATATGCATTATGGTAGGTCCAAAGGTTGAAAGAGCTAGCTGACTGATTTTCACTTTTATCTACTTTGATTTCAGTTAAGGGCTCTGTCATTCTGTATACATAAAGGCTAATGCACCCTTTGATTTGTAGAATGTACTGAAATATTTGCAACCCTCTTGGTATCAGGTCCAAAATGTGAAGCATTACTGTAAGAGGGTATCTTTCTAATGTATTTGTATGTATAGTTTACACCTCTGTGAGGTCTAATAAAGGATAACGGTTAGTAACAACTGTGTATTGAACATCCTTCCTCTCTCTCACTCACACATACACACGTGCACACACACACACACTAATGGTAGATGATTTTCTTGAAAGAAAACTAGTTTAGACTCTGGTCTAAACTACACATTCCAAAATGCACATTCCAGTTGGTGTGACAAAGCTCCAAGTCTGTACTTGTGGGTCCTGCACTTCCTGGCAAATTTAGGGGCCTCAGAAACTCATCTAGGCCCCAGAGTGACCTCCCTTTTTCAGTATAATTGGCAAGAGTCACCACCTAGTGAGTTACCTTCATCACAGGCCAGTATGGAAGATGGAAAAGGGGGGAGCCCAGGCCCACCCTCTACTCCAGACTCCAGCCCAGGGACCCTAATAGTATCAGCTAAGATGGCTGACCTTTTAGGCACAAAACACAATACAATTCCCTGGGCTACTTCCCCACAGCAGTCCCCACTTCTTCAAGCTCCACTTCACCCTTACCTCAGGGCCACCTTCCTTCTGTATGATATGTTGTCCACCACTCAGTCTCACCAACAGCATAACTTCCTTCCACAGCTCCTGACACCCACAGCCACCTGACTAACTAGGAGGTTTTTATCTGGTTTCAGCTAGTCCCTGATTGGCTTCAGGTGTCCCAATCAGGCTAGCTGTTTCTACTCCTTTCTGGAAGGTTCTTAATTGGCCCCAGGTGTCTTGATTGGCCTGGAATAGCCTTTGTTTGGCTATCCAGGGAACAGGGACCTGCACATCCTGAGACTAATATACCGGCCTTCCAGCACTCTCTTATATCCTTCTGGTCTGACTCCGTCACATTGGTTAGAATATATCAAAACAGGGACATCCATCTGTACTGTAGATTGAAGATTAGGTGTTACTGCTGAGATATGGTTTGATTTAGAAAGATTATCTTGATGGTTACTGACAGATGGCCTTACCACCTGTAGGTGACTTATTTTGCAGTCATCCTGAAGTTTGTGGGTACTTACCCATGCTGTCCCTAAAGTAGTATTGCTCCTTTGCACCAACTTACATTTCTATACACATTTGTGGAAAAGGTGTGGGATTAAACAATTCACATCTGACCCATATCACCCGGAGAAAATGACTTAGTTGAAGATGTAATGGGACACTGAAATTTATGACAACAATGTATGTGCACTAGGAGGCAAGGGACTGGGATATGTTACTGCATTACCTATCACTTGTTTACAGAGAAGTACCCCAAGAATCAGCAGGATTTGCCCCATTCAACTTTCTGTATGGAAAGAAAGTCAGAGGCCCCCTCAAGCTGGTCAGAGACTTGTGGGAAGGTGATATTGACTCAAAAGGGAAACCGATGACTGAATTTGTATTGAAATTGAGGGCTGAGCTAAAATCTGTTATGGATCTGGTACAGCATAATCTTGAAAAATCCAAGCTGTATGAAAGCATGGTATGATGAAAAGGCATGTAGTAGAGCCTTTGATATAGGTGATTTGGTTCTGGTATTAGCCCTTGAAGAAAAGCATAAAATGCAGACCTCATGGGAGATGAAAGAGAGAGTAAATTAAGTGACATTCCATGCTCAGAAACCATAGGGAAAGGGCTCACCCCAAGCTGTAAATATTAATAGATTGAAAGTTTACCATAATAGGTTATAGTAAACATGGTAAACTAGGCAGATGAGGACCACAAAATATCATCTCTCCTAAACTTTATATGTGAGGGAAAAGGAAAGACCATCTGCACTGGCCAACATGGATGTCGTTGATAATGTTTATTTCACTGTATTCAAACCCCTTTAACAGGCATTAAGCCAGGCCACTTTTTCTGGTTTTGTTTTCTGGCATAGACTTGTGACAGGAGCAACAATGTCACTGAAACCTCTCACAAATTTTCGATAACAGTTAGCCAGACAAAATATTGACCATATTTTTTAGCTTTGGGGGACAGAACAATTCACAACAGCTTCCACTTTCAGGGGAATGAGATGGATTTGGCTTCCAGGTACCCAATGACCCAAATAAGGGATTTTCGCTGCCCCCACTGCACATTTTGGCACCTTGACAGTTAGACCTGTCTCCCTGCAGCTTTACAATACCTTTCCCACATCTGTTTTATGTTCCTCCAGATGCTTCAGAGGGAATGAATAAAACAGGCAATCCATCCCATTGTCCACTCCTGATTCAACAAGATACTTAAACATTTGCCTAACTAAAGTACGAGTAGTGTCTTTCTTTTACTAAGTCTCTAGCATTTAAATGATCAGACTTCTCCCTCAACTTACATATTTCTGGTTTAATAAATTACATATGCTCATGATAGTTGTATGGGATGTGATATTATGCCTTTCCTCTCCTATGTTCTTCTCTGAACCTTTTCTTATAACATTTAATAATAAAAAAATCCATTTACATCTAGAATATCCTCCATATTATCTTATCTAAGAACTTTAAACTATCGCACATCACCATAGTATCTGAGCACCTTCCATATGAACCAACAGCAAAGTCCCTGCTGGACTTTGCTGAATCTTTGGCTCTTCTCCCCTTCCAGCGTAAAAACTTCTTGGGTTTTTGTTTGGTTGTTTCCGTTTTGGGGTTTTCTGAGGTGTCAACAGTGGAAGTGTCATTCTTGCTCTGGAAGAAAGGCCTTTTCAAAGAAGAGGGTTTTGTAGAATTTCCTAGAGATGGTCAGACTCTGGATTCAACTAACCGTCACTAGATTTTCGTTATGCAGCTGGATCCCCTTGACTGAGAGTGCTCTATCAGCTAATAGTGTCCCAATTAAGCAACTGCCATTACAATGCGTTATCATTAGCCAAAGCTAGCTTCCTGACAGATGACCTAATAATCACAACTATTCTAATATACTCTGTCCCAGTGAAGGAGAGTACACGTAAATGGGTATATTAAATTTATATGACACCTCTCATCACAGAAATTTACACATTGTATACCTATAGCATTATGGCACGGCTGCAAGCTCTGGGGAAAACAACAGCCAGCCAATGCACGGAATTAGCATTTCTTATTTTTACAACACCCAATAGTGTTTTGACTGCTTTATAGTACAAATAAAAAGCAATGGTTGAAGCACCAAAGAGCCTACAATCTAGGGCTCCAGAAAGGGTAAAACATTGCATGTCTTATGTTTGGATCCTCTCTGGCCCAGCCTAAATTTTCATTGCAGGTTGAGTAACTTCTCGCTCCCTCATTTGCTTTTTAAAGTTTTTCTCTGTATAGAAGGTATCTGTGACGAACATTTATTATCCAACCCGCAACCTTCTCTTCTAATGACATATCCAGAGAATCCTCCATGCTCGCTGGGTTCGTGTAAGACACTAGGTTGAGAACACAGTGGGGGAAGCTTGCTCTGCTCCATGCAGTACTCTCCACTTCTACTTGTCCAGGGGCAGATAATAAAATAAATCAAAAATTATTTAAGCGCAACTGTATCTTTCTAAAGATTGTACATCTCAAAGCACTTGACGAGAAGGCATGGTTAACCTTATTTAAAGGTTATTTAAACCTTATTTAAAGGCAGTTTAACTAAGATCTGCAGCATTTTTTTTAACTTGAGAAGCACTGTGGTCTCTAGCAGCAGAGATCGCGGCTTATTACCACCAAGATCTGGGTTCTGTTCCTAATTCTACCACAAACTTCCTCTGTGACTTTGGGCAATGTATTTGATGTCTTTGAACCTCAGTTATCCTGACTGCAAACTGATCTTTTTCTCCTAGGAAAGTGATATGAGGCTTCACTAGGGTGCAGGGAATTAAGGCCAGTGAAAGGAAGCGATGGGAACAAAACTCAGTCCTGTGCTCATTTCCCTACACCTACACTAAAGGGATATTTTACAAGGAAAAATTCCATCCTTTTTACCTGACCCTGCATTTCTCTGAAACATTTGATAATGGGGCTTGATCACTTGGGAGTAATTAGGAAATTAGAGTTTACATGAACAGTTAAGTCCATTAAACAAGCATACGCAATGCTGGCATACTTAGATGCACATTTTACCAGCTTAATGAAAAATTATGCTCAAAAGCTATACCGCATGTGCAAAATGAAGTTGCCAGTTATGTCGACAACAAATTTTCAGTGGATCAATGGCATCTCTTCTGAGTGATGGCTACTCCATGTCAAAAAATTCTCTTTCTAGCTTTTTTGGCTATAAAAAAAATTTAAATGGTTGGAAAAATTATAGTGGGTTCTCTCCCTTCTCTATTATCCTCACACAGAAAAATGGTTATGACTTCTTCAACTTTCAAATAAAATTCATTTTTGGGCTGATACCAAGCCTGGGCAATTTCAGCCTGAAAAGTTAAAGTTTCAGAAAATTGAACAACTGAGTGCAGGAATGTTTAATAAAAACTGATACACAACAGTAACTATGTAGCAAGTGACCCAGTCTCACTTTCCAGTCTGGAAAAATACCCTACTGTAGCTAAGGTTGCTAAATCCTGAGCATATTACAAAGGTGATGTGCTACCTTCAGCCCTGGTGCTATCACAGCAAATCAAAAACACAGATCACAATTTATTAAGGATTTACCTCACCCAAGCAGCTGAAGTTAAGATGTTTTATAACCTTGGTGACAAGGAGTATAAATAGTAAGTATAACTGGCAAGATAGTATAAATAGTAAGGATAACTTGGAATAAATCATATCCATTTTCCTTTAGACTTAATGGTGTAAAGCAGTGGTCTCCAAACTACGGCCCGGGTTATCTGGCCTGCAACTTCATTTTGTCCAGTCCTCCAGCTGAGCAGGCATGTGGAGAACCTGCTGCTGTTCCCCCACCTCCCCTCGAGATCTGTTCCATGTGCGGATGGGTGAGTGCCACAGCACCAGCCAGAGGAGTAAAGCAGGGGAGGTCACGGCAGCGGCCAGAGGAGCAAAGGGAGGGGTTTGTAGTAGCGGTTGGAGGAGCAAAGGGGGGATTTTGCATATATTTGCATATATTGAATTTTTTCCACAGTCGCTTCGGCCCGCGACCCCCCTTCAAAAATCTAATATGGCCCTTGTCTCATTAAGTTTGGAGACCCCTGGTGTAAAGCATGACTAAAGAGAAATATTAATCCCTAAAACATAACTTTGCCTTGTGCACATGGCGGTAGCTGCATAAATTCACATGCATCAGTACCATATACTATGTGGTTGTAACTGTATAATTTGATCACACAACAACATACACACAAGAGTCTATAATAATGGGGGGATAGCTCAGTGGTTTGAACATTGGCCTGCTAAACCCAAGGTTATGAGCTCAATCCTTGAGGGGGCCATTTAGGGATATGGGGCAAAAATCTGTCAGGGGACAGTACTTGGTCCTGCTAATGTAGGTAGGGGACTGGACTCAATAACCCTTCAAGGTCTTTCCAGTTCTATGAGATGGGTATATCTCCATATATTTTTTTTAACTAAAATAGAGGATGATGTAATGAGATTAATAAATAACTCTTTATATTTAAATAGAACATCTCAGCATGCTTCGCAGAAAATCAGTGAGTCATATTTGTGATGCTGGCAGACCAAGTCATGCCACAGTGTATTCAGGCCAAGTCACTTGTATATTAGTATCAAGCAAAGTGATTGTTGAAGGTAGAAGAGTATATTTGGTGTTTAGACTTCATAAAACTAATGGGAAACTACTCACATTGTTTTCTTTTATCTGTATCGTGTTATGATGCAGCAGCAAACATTTACATTGTGTATATCCCTGTACCTAAATAAATCATCAAAGAAACCTTGTGGAATGCTAATGAAGGACTTTATCAGGAAAAGGTTCTAAAGTGTCACTGTCTTCAAAGGGAAAGCCCACATGGGAGAGAAACTGTCAGCTTGCTTTCTGTGAGAAATTATAATATGGTTTCAAGGAAAGATTCTTCTTCCCTGGACTGTTTGGACACTTATAGGGAAGTGTACCAGATGCAAAGTGGCGATCCTGAGAGACAATTTGGGTATCCTGAAAATACTTTTGAGAAATTGGCAGTTTATTACATCACTGCCACCATTTGGAGTTACAAAGTGTGACTCACCTGTAATATATTTTACCTGCTTTCAGCTCTGAATAGCTCTCATTCTTTTCTCCTAGTTTATGAATCTTTCATTACTTTATTACAGAATTGGCTACCGGCATTGTCTTTAGTGAAAGACCCAGAGTACCAACTGATCTGGGGGAAGTGACTGGTCTCTTGGGACTGGGAACAACCTGATGTGGTGTGATTTTTGCTAAGTGACCATTATCACCATTCTGTTTGTGTGGGTGACAAGATAGACTGGAGTGCCTACGGGGATTGTCTGTGACTCCATGGTAAGATTGGTATAGTGATCCAGGAGTTCACATTTGTTACTGGCTTGGTGAAATCTAATTATAGAACACACCCCCAGCTTGGGGAATCTGCCTATTTCTGACAGTCTGCCCTAAGGTAGGCACTCTGACAGTCTGCCCTGAGGTAGACAGATAGTTGTGAGCTACTACACACAGCACAACAGTATTGTTCCCCTTTTTACAGACAGGGAAGCTGAGACTCAGGAGTTTTAAATAACTCGTGCAAAACTTCAAAGCAAGTCCGTGGTAGAGCTGGGAACAGTATCCAGGAGTTCCAACTCCCAGTCACTTGATCTTAGCACTAGACACACACTACCCCATTACACACATTTCACATACTCTTTCTAGGATTAAAGAACAAATGAAAGATCATATAGCACATTATGGGTCTGATCCAAAAGTCATGGAAATCAATGGAAAAGATTCCCATTAACCTCTATGACCTTTGGAATGTTGCACCTATATGAATGAACTGACTGACTTTTTTTTCTTATAACACTTTCATTCCTTAAGAGTAGCCCCATTTAAATGGAAGAGAAGTGAATAGGATATTTAAAAGGTCTTTCTGTTAAACATGCTTCCAGTTACTGAACATAGTAGCATAATCAATGATGGAAGATCACTTGGATCATTTAGTCCATCCCTATGCATCATGGAAGGATTTCAGTTTATCTGTTTAAGACATGTATTTGTTTGCCTTGATAGTTTCTTGGAGCTTAGAATTTCTATAGTGTACTATAATGTTCCACAGTCTCATTGTCCTTAGCTATTAAGAGGAGTTTTAACAGTAGCTATGCTAAATGAAATACTCTGGACCAACATCATCCTTGACTTCAGGGAAAAATTTGGCCCATTATATGACTTTCAAAAAATAAAATAATTTACATCTCAGTGGCTTTGCACATATCATGAATGTAGAGGGAGAATACACTTGACACTATGGACATGTTAGAGAAAAAATGTATAACATTATGAACAAATGAGGATCATAGATGTTAAATATGGAAAAGACTGTAAGATATTAGAGTCTATCACCTTGCAAGTTCAGAAGGTGCACAGTAGTATATCGGTATTACACTTATCTTAGCCAAAAGGCCTAGAAGCCTTCCTGAAAACATCCCATAGTGCTTAGCTCTCTAGAAATAGTATGAACAGTTACATGTAGTTCTGTACATTACAACTCAGACTTTATACATAGTACTAATAGTTTTCCCTTTAGTCCAATTCCTCTGAAATATGCCCTCCCTGATCTCCCGAAGAGTTCCTTATGGGAATTCAAACTCAAAATGAGGTTCCATGGGGTTTCTGGACCTCAGCCAATTATTCTCTTGAGAGATTAGTACCCAAGTAGGAAGAAAATAAGACATTGTGCATAACTCAAGCAGCCATGTATTGCTGACTTAGTAGGAACCAGCATAGTTGTAAAGGACTTTGCACTTGCTCAGTCAGTTGTACTGCAGTACAAAAACCACCACCAGAGAGAAAGGTAGAAGCAGAGAACTAGTGGATAAGAAAAACAAAGTTAAGCATGAAGATAACCAACTAATCTGTGTGGTAACATTGCGTCCGTTCTTAACCGCTCTTTCTTCCCTCCCCCGCCAACCTTTTTCTAAACACTACATGGTGTCACTAAAAGATTTTGTATTATTTAAGTTCTATTTACCAAGGAAGCAAGAGAAGATTACAGTAGCCAAATAAATTGTAACAAGTGTTCACTAATTTACCAGCTGTTTCCTTCTTCAATGGAAAGTGGAAAATTTAAACCCTTTAAAACTCTCAATATGAAAATAATTCCTTCAGGCTCTGGCAAGTACAATCAAGTTCTTACAAGAAGAAAGACAAACAGGCAATTTAATAATTCCTTACCAGAATACAAATGCAGGCAACTGACATTGAATATTCATCAGCATGTCTAATGACATTCACAGAGTTATTTTTAAGCTTAATCAAATGAGTCTCAGACCGTTTTTGAATATGGAAAAGATGATACAGTAAATTTGTGTGCCAATTTATTTGTCGTGCACTTTACTCAAAAAGGGACCAAGATTTTGATCATCGTAAAGATTTGGCAAAAATGTCTCTGTTTATACAATTGTGTCAGGGAGAAAGCAATAAGAACTGTTTAAGCATCTCATTATCGATTGAAGAAAAACATTATTCTCATTTTGATTCCAAAAGTTCTAGAAGGTCAGATAGCTTAATAAGAATTTATGTCACCCATTTTCCTAGTTTAAAGGAATAATGGAATCGTAAAACTGCAGGGTTGGAAAGGACCCCAAAAAGTCAAGAAGACCAGCCCACTGTGCTGTAGCAGGAATGAGTAAACTTAAACCATCCCTGACTGTGTTTGTCCAACCTGTTTTTAAAAACTACTTCCAATAATGGGGATTCCACAACATCATCTGGAAACCTATTCCAGAGTTTAGCTACCCTTATAGTCGGAAAGTTTTTCCTAACATCTTACCTAAAGCTCCCTTGCTGCAGATTAAGCCATTACTTCTTGTCCTACTTTCAGTGAACATGGAGAACAATTGATCACAGTACTCTTTATAACAGCTCTTAATATACTTGAAGTGTTATCAGATTCCCTGCCCCCCACTCTTCTTTATGCATTTACATTTAAAATTTAAATTACCAAATCTGACTGAACAGGAGGACTACCTCTTGCACTATTTACAAATACAAAGTTGACCCGCACTTCATTAGAATTTGCTTTGGTTTGGATTTTTAAACACACTAATTTTCTGGATTTGCCACATCCCAGAATGCCAGATTAGCTAAAAAACACATGATAGCACAGAAGACAAAAGCATCAAGAGCCTGATTACCTAAAACACTGTTGCTAATGACACTACTGATTTGGTTATTTTATCTTCTGTTTTCTGTAACACAGGTGGCTAAACTAAATTGGTTCATCTTGGCATTCAAAACTATTCACTGAAATGGAGATGACAAGGACCAAATTTAGCCAGGCTTAAGTAAGAGAAAGGCCTTTGAAGTCAATTGAATTGCACCTGCTTATACCAAAGTTGAACTTGTCACCAAGAATTGTTTGTTTGTTTATAGTCTCGGGGTTCAAAAGTGGCTTTTAAACCACTATGTTCTGTAGTATTCAAAGGGACCACACTGCAATAGGCACCCCAGGAGTAATCTGGGTTAACCTAGAAGCACCTCTAAAAACCAATCCACTCATTTAGGTGCTAAGATATGGATTTCCTAACTTCAGGTATTCAAGTTTGAAAATTTTGGCTTAGTTCCTTGTGCAATACAGTACCATAAAATCAGCATGAACAAGTCCTTTCCTGACTCCTACAAGAGTCAGGTTATGCCCCTTTAACACAAGCACAAAAGAGGATTACCATTACCTTTACACCTAATTATAATAAAGATCAAATTATCCAATTTTTATACACAAATCCAACCTGATAAACTCCTGTGAATTCTATAAATTGACTATGTTCCACAAACTAATATGGTACCTATTGAAGGCCTTGAGCGATGGCAAACCACGCTCTATAAACTTCTGAACCCTTGTTATCTCTCAAGGTCTAGTAGTAAGCTTAAGCACTGGAAAACCACAGGCATGCTTGTCCCTCTAGCTGTCCACGAGGTAGCCATGAGGAGAGCTCTTCTTTCACCACCTATCACAATGAAGTAAACAAGCCTACTTATCACTGTCATACACGCCTTACAGCACGTTTGTACTTAATAAAAGCGGCAAGCTGGGACTTTCCCAGGTCGCCTCCTTCCGCAAGCTGTCTCCGTCTGTTTCTTCCCGACATCTGGTGACCCCGACGTGATCCAGCCCCTCGGCTCACCGGCTGGCATAGCCTTGGTGCACCTCAGCGTTTACGCTCCCTCGTGAGTATGGGGGGGGATTTATCCGTGTCTCAAAAGGCTCATGCGAAGGAGCTTTTTACAATCATTAAGCAGACGGGCTGTGCTCAGGTCTCACAAAGGAGCATAGAGGAGTTAGTGCGTCTTCTTGAGTATAAGTGCCCCTGGTACCCAGAGGCAGGCTCCTTGGAGATCGCGGACTGGCAAAAGATAGGGGACAGGCTCTTTCGAGAGCCTAGGTCAAGTGTTCGCTATCTTCTTCTATGGCAGCACTGTGCAGACGCGGTGGGGCGCTTGCGGGCAGAGGTACCCCCTGCCACGTCTCCCTCTCCTCCTCCTCCTCCTTCTCTTACCCCTACGGCACCATGTTTAAAGCCGCTCTCCGATCCTTCTTCTCTTTCCCCTCCTTTGGCTGCGGTAGAGAAACAACCCTTGGAACATGCCTGGCCGCATCTGGGCTTGGTCCAGAGCGCTCTTCAGCAAGCCTTTCAATCTGCCCACAGCCCTCTTTTGGAGGAATGGGCAGGCGAGCCCCCAGTTCTTGCTCCTGTAACATATGGGGTAAACCAGAATGGGGAAAACACAGTTACCTATACCCCCCTGCCCTATTCCGTCATTAGAGAACTTAATAAGTCAGTGAGGGAGTCGGGCCTGCGCTCGACATATACAGAAGGGTTGATCGAGGGGATAAGCAATGGGCATCAGATGACCCCCGCGGATTGGAAACAACTCTTCCGCATGATTCTTTCTCCCGCACAGTATGTTGTGTGGGATAGTGAGTTTCGCGCGGCAGCCATAGCCATTTCCACTCCCGACAACATTCCCGATCAAATTTATGGGGCAGGTCAGTTTTCCACCAGGGAAAAACAAATGCAACTGCCCCCCGATTTCTTTCGTAGAACAGCCATGTGTATCCAGCGCGCCTTTCGCCGCGTCCCTGTCTCAGAGAAGCCCTTAGCGTCCTTTACCAGCATCCGCCAAACTCCTTCTAAGCCCTTTCATCAATTCGTAGACAGACTTAAAGAGGCCATAGCTCACCAGATTGATAACCCTAAGGCTCAAACTGAGCTTTTGCGGCATTTGTCCGCGGAACAAGCTAATGCAGACTGCAAAAAGGTCCTCCAGTCCGTGATTCATCGAGCGCAGTACACCATAGCGGACATGATTCAGGCCTGCGCGGAAGTAGGTACTCAGACCCATGCCATGGCCATGCTGGCAGGCGCCTTGCGGGCCGGAGGGAAGCCTCTCGGTACTTGCTTTAACTGCAAGAAGCCGGGTCATTTTCGCCATGAGTGCAGGGCTCCGGGAGGAGGGGCGCATGCTGTGACAGGGCAGCGTCTTAATCAGCGCCCCACGAAAAAGTGTCCTCGCTGCAATAAGGGGTTCCATTGGGCCAATCAGTGCCGATCAAACCCCCCTCCGGGAAACTTCCCGACGGGCCCCCCCCGGGCCCAGGAATAAAGATAGGGGTCACCCACAAGTTCCCTTCGCCTGCTACCAAAGGTAGCGCTGGCATTGATTTGATCAATACTATGGATATGCAAGCCACCCTTCCAGGGGAAGTCTTGCTGATGCCGAGCCAACTTACCGGCCCCTTGCTGGAAGGCACGGTGGGCATAGTCCTACCCCGCTCATCTGCCCATAAACATGCCATCATGGTCATCCCCGGCGTCATTGACTCCGATTACACCGGAATCATTTATGTCCAGATGTGGGGCCAGCTGCCCCTCACCTTAACTAAAGGTGATACATGGGCGCAGTTACTGATTCTCCCTTTCATACCTCCTAATCAGCCCTCTTTGGCTATTCGCCGTGGAGGCTTCGGGTCCACGAAATCTTCCGAACCCGTAGCATCATCCCTCCATCCTCAAATCGCCGCTCTTTCACAGCAGATACAACAGGGGAAGCCACTACGAAAGTATCAAATAAACGGTAAGCTTCTTGAGGGGCTCCTTGACACAGGGGCAGACCTCTCTGTCATTGCCCAGAAATATTGGGACCCTGCATGGCCCTCTGAGGTGGCCCCCACGGTATGGGGAGTGGGAGGGAGCCAATCCTCTAGTCGTAGTACTCATTGGCTCCCCGTTTGGGACCCAGAGGAAAATCGCCAAGTAGCTCAAATTCGTCCCTGCATCCTCCCGATTCACCTCAATCTTTGGGGCAGGGACCTTCTGGCGCAAGTAGGTGCCACCTTGAATGCACCATGACTCAACCTACCGCCCTGCCCCTCACCTGGAAGCCACATCAGATAGTTTGGGTCGAACAATGGCCGCTCCCCATAGAAAAATTGACCGCCCTTCACCATTTAGTACAGGACCAACTGACCGCTGGTCACCTTGAACCCTCTACTAGCCCGTACAACACACCGGTTTTTGTTATAAGGAAAAAATCTGGCAAGTGGCGTCTATTGCATGACCTTCGAGAAATTAATCGGATCATTGAACCCATGGGACCGCTCCAATGTGGCACGCCCAACCCAAATTTAATCCCACGCGACTTTCAATTGGCCGTAATCGATCTTAAAGACTGTTTTTTCACGATCCCCTTACAAACCCAAGACAGGCGCTACTTTGCGTTCACAGTCCCTGTGCTTAATAATTCGCGCCCTACAGACAGATATCAATGGAAGGTGCTACCCCAGGGCATGCTCAATAGCCCGACACTTTGTCAGTTATATGTAAACACTGCTCTACAACCCTTCCGGGATAAGTATCCAGCGCTGCTGGTATATCATTACATGGACGATATTCTTATCGCCGGTAAGGAGTTGCCCGCCCACTGGCAGCAATCCCTAACTCAGCTCCTGAATGCTTATGGGCTCCAGATAGCACCGGATAAAATCCAATTACAAAGTCCCTACTTATATTTGGGTCACAAGCTTTTTTCCTCTTTTTCTATGCCTATTGTCCCCCATCTCCATTTCCCAAACCCGATTACCTATGTTCAATTACAACAATTTCTGGGGGCCATCAATTGGCTACGTCCTTATCATCGCATTACAACAGCCAATCTGCGTCCGCTCTTTCAGGCACTAACCAAAGGGCGGCACCCCTCTGATCTCATTACTTTATCCCCTGCCCAGCTGTCTATCCTCTCAAAGCTGACTCACGTCTTTGCGGTAAAGTGGGTAGATCGAGCCGAACGTAACTCTCCACCCATACTTCTTTGTCTTTATAATACCCTACAACCCTGTGCAGTTATTGCTCAAGCCCCTTACGGCAAACCCCTCCTTCTCTTGGAATGGCTCTACCTTCCGCACTCACCTTCTACCTCAATCACGACCATGGATGATCTGCTTGCCCAACTTATCATTAAAGGCCGTCTTCGTTGTCGTGCCCTTATGGCACTCGATCCAGTCGATATTGTTGTCCCACACCCCCTCAAAAAATATGCTGCAGCCACTGCTTTTTCGGATGCTCTCCAACTCGCTCTGGCAGGCTATACTGGCTCGATTTCCTATCATTCTTACGCTGATCCTCGCTTGTATTTCGTTCAGCGGATGCCTGTCCAGCTTCTTCCCCTCCTCTCCCTGCAGCCTTTCCCAGATGCGCTTACAGTTTTCACTGACGGCGGTCCCTCCCATGGCGTTGTCTCTTGGTATTCTGATCGCTGGAATGTGAAGGTCACTGCTACCTTTTCCTCACCTCAAAGAGCTGAGTTAGCCGCCGTCCTTCTTGCTTTTGTCCTTTTTCCCTCCCAGCCCCTAAATATCATTACGGACAGTCTTTATGTAGCCAACGTCACCTCCTGCAGTTCGGGAAGCTATGTTTCCCCTGTCATAGAATCTGCTCTTTTCCAGCTGTTTCTTTCACTTCAGGCCGTCCTTCACGCTCGAACGCATTGTTTTTTCATTGCCCATATACGCAGCCATCAACCTCTTCCTGGCTTTCTTACTGAAGGCAATGCCCGTGCTGATGCAGCCTCCCGGTCATTGTACCCTTGCTCTCTTTCCCCAATTGCAAGTCATGAACTCCACCATCAAAACGCCAAAGCTCTCTCGCAACAATTTTCCATCCCACTCTCAGACGCCCGCACCATCGTTCAACAATGTCCCCAATGCTCACAGCATTCCTCCTTTCCCCCGACGGGCGTCAACCCCCGTGGGTTAGGTGCCAACCAACTTTGGCAAATGGATGTTACTTCTTTCCCTCCCTTCGCCCCCTGGCGCTTCCTCCATGTCTCCGTTGATACGTTCTCCGGTTATTTGTGGGTTACACCACAAAAAGGTGAAAAAGCAAAGCATGTTATTAATCATTGTATTCGCTGTTTCACTGTCATGGGCGTTCCTAATTCTTTAAAAACTGATAATGGTCCCGCGTATTGCTCTACCACTTTTGCTGAATTTTGTACCCGATGGAATATCACTCATACGTTTGGTATCCCTTATAATTCCCGCGGCCAAGCCATTGTTGAACGGGCAAATCGCACTCTTAAAGTGGCCCTCAATCGTCAAAAGCAAAAAGGGGGAATTCCCTCCTCCTTACCCGATAAAGAAGAATGGCTTGCCTCCGTTTTGTTCACGCTTAACCATTTAAATTTGTCTAACGACGGCTCTCAGTTTTTGTCTCGTACACAGAAACATTTTCGCCAAACAGAAATTCTGCCGGCACCGCTTGTGACTTACCAGCTGCTCCCAAGCCGTACCTGGAGCGATCCAGTACCCCTCATCACTTGCGGTCAAGGTTACGCTGCAGTCTCCACCCCGGCCAGCCCAGTGTGGGTTCCAGCTCGCTGTGTCCGCCCCTACGTGCATCAGCAACTACCCCAGAATCCGCTCGAGCATGGCATGGCATCGAGAAACCTCGAACCTAATTCCAGATTTCAATTTTCACATCACGCCGCCGATCACCAAGGTGATCATTGCCCGGCACCGGGGGCAGTGCAACCCCCCAGTAACATGGGGACAGATAAAGAGCCTGGCACAACAAGCCGAGAGAGTGATGGAGAGTCAACAACTTGAGAAGACCCCTGAGAACTATGTTGTTGCAGTGATTTCTTGCCTCTCGGCCAATTCCTGTGTGGTATTAATCGTTCTGATCCTGACAATCTTTAGCCCTTCCCCGAGTATGGCCTTCCCCCCCCCGTCACCCTTAATAGATAATGTTTGGGGCCTTTTAGCCCTCTCGATCAACCAAACCAGTTTCTGCCTGTCTCAACAGGTGGCAGTGGGACAAATTTTGGGTACATGCCTCATCCCTATATGTCATAAGGCTTCTGAGGTTGAAGGTGCGACATGGTTCTTTCAAAGTCTGGGACCCAACACTACCATACGAAATCTGGGCTATAAGGGCTATCATAATTGGGGGGAACAATCCACTTCTCAACCCAAGCAGACTCTACAATTACGTACTCCCTATGTAGCCAGTACAAATATCTCATGTGCTCGAATGGCAAATTGTACTTTGATAAGTTGTAAAAGGTTCGGTGGGGAAAGCCTAAACTGTTCTCACTCAGTCAATGTCTCCTACCTATATAAACACATTAAGCTCCCTCTGGGGTGGTTCTGGACATGTGAAGGGTTAACATTCAATTACATCCCCGCCAATATTTCAGATGGCACGCTATGCTGTCTTAGTCGTTTGGCCGTAGTATTACCCCCAAAGACTCCACTCCACCCCCGTACCTCTCGCTCTGTCACCCTAGATGCCTCTTGTGATTCTGAGGTTCACTTGTTCTCGAAAACAGAGTCTGTAGCATTAGCCCTTTCCCTGGTAGGAATCCCAGGATTGGCTACAGGCAATAGCCTAAATATTAACAAACTTGCCTGTGCTGCAGTTAAAGCTCTTAATGCTACTTCCACCGCTATTGCCTTACTTAATGGGGAACAGGTTGAACTCCGCCATGGGGTTCTTCAGAACCGTGCTGCTATAGACTATCTTCTGCTACTGCATCATTTTGGATGTGAAAAGGTAAATGATATGTGTTGCTTTAATATCTCCGACCATTCCCACGCTATAGAAAATCAAATTGATGTTATTAAAAACCTCACCGCACAAATTCGTGTCGATCCAGACCCCTTTGCCAGTTGGTGGGATTGGCTAGCATCTCTCTTCCCCGGATGGGGATGGTTACATGCATTCATTACGTATGGACTGTTGGCATTGGCGCTGTTGATTTTCCTATGCTGCACTGTCCAGTGCATCCCCTCTCTGATTAATCTCTGCTTGCGGGGCTGTCCATGGAATCAGAAACATTACCGTTATAAATAAAAACCTGAAGGAAGGGATGAAAGCTCGAGCGCTGGCAAACCACGCTCTATGGGCCTTTATCCCTCCCCCATCAAATCCCCGCTTGCGAAATTGTCCATAGTAACAGCAATATTATAACCATATGTACTTGAGAAAAACAAAGGGGGAGATGAAGGCCTTGAGCGCTGGCAAGCCACGCTCTATAAACTTCTGAACCCTTGTTATCTCTCAAGGTCTAGTAGTAAGCTTAAGCACTGGAAAACCACAGGCATGCTTGTCCCTCTAGCTGTCCACGAGGTAGCCATGAGGAGAGCTCTTCTTTCACCACCTATCACAATGAAGTAAACAAGCCTACTTATCACTGTCATACACGCCTTACAGCACGTTTGTACTTAATAAAAGCGGCAAGCTGGGACTTTCCCAGGTCGCCTCCTTCCGCAAGCTGTCTCCGTCTGTTTCTTCCCGACAACCTATATTTACTATAATTGATTATAAATGTACAGCCTTTTAATCACATTCTTTGTTCTCATACTATGAAAAACAAATCAAAAAAGGAGTAACCATTTAGATTTCACTAAACTCTTCATAATTTTGAGGTGTCAGTTAACATGTTTTGATATCTCAACCCCCCATTAGCAGGAAATCTATGGCAAAAGATTAGTACTACTCTCTTTCCACAGCTGTTAAAAACAAAATCTTATCGACCACGTGGATGCTCATATGGAGCCAGAGTTCAAATCACTACACTGGGGGATTTCTCACAGACTAGCCCAAAAGAGTCCTTAGTAAGAAAAAAGAAACTGTTTAAATGCTTATATATAGACTAACCCTCCTGATGCTACCAGCAATATCTTTTCAATTACATAGCACCAATACCACCTCCTTCTGTAGAATTAAGTATATACAGCACTTCTTCTTGCAAAAGTAGGTCACTAGAATTCTTGGGTATATACAGAGACATGTCTGAGAGCCACTAATAGCATTACAACTGTGCTTCTGTCCTAAACTAAGGAGTTCTTTTTTGGTGAGGGTAAATGCAGTCTGCTTGGCAACAAGTGATCTGTGGGAAAATGTTTACATGACAATAAAATCTACCCATATACTTTATTTAACTCTGCACAAAGATACATTAACTTTTTTAGTCTGTTAAAAGCAGTATGTATTCTTGAGATGCTTTTTGTGGTTATTACTATGTTATGCAAGAAGGGCAGCTCTGTTGGTGACCAAACATCCTTAAATTAAAGGGCAAATAGAAGGTACAGCAGAAGATATAAAGATTGGAAGACAGAAGCAGGGGTGTTGCCTAAAATCAACATTATTTTTTTGTAATAATCAAAAATGCTGGAAAAACTGCAGGTGTGGAAAGTTTGTAGAGTTTAGTTTTTTCCTACAGACTCCAGGATTTATTTTTAAAGAACTTGAAGTTTATAAACTTTTCTTCACAAAAGCAGCCTGTCTTATGTCAAAGTGCAATTGTCCGGCTAAGCCAGTCTTCCAGACAACTGTCTCCAGCTCAACAATTTCAGAAGCAAGAGGTTTGAGTTCTGCCCATATCACATCTCTCTTCTATCCATACTCAGAGGGCTGGTCTTCACTGGTGGGGGGGATCGACTGCAGATACGCAACTTCAGCTACGTGATTCACGTAGCTGAAGTCTGCATATCTGCAGCCGATTTACCTGCCATCCCCACAGCGGCAGCAGTCGGCGGCACGCTCCCCCATCGACTCCAGCTTATGCCTCCAGTCAAGCTGGAGTTATGGAGTTGACGGGGGCAGCGCTGGCGATCAATTTCTCGCATCTTTACAAGACGCAAGAAATCGATCACTGAAAGATCGACGACTACCCGTGGTAGTGAAGACATACCTTAAAAGACATCAACTACAAGCCAACGTGCAGCTTGGGACTAATATTACCATTACGTGCATTTCAGTGTCTGGGCATTCTTATTAAATACATTTAGCATTAAGAAAAATGTTATCTATATATGCTTACCCTCACCTCTAATTTACTTAACAACGAGTCTCTTTTTGTCAAATTATTTTGCCAGCATTAGCTATTTGGCATGCTTTAAATAAGCTCAGAGAACAAGGGTAACTGGCAGCTAAAATTGCTCAATAATGGGTACTATGCAATGGCCTCTCCATAAAGAATAAGCAACTATTTGTTATAAACTATTACTGAACTTGAGTCAAGACTGCATTTCTGGTTCCATTGAAGTGAATTGCAAGAGTCTGATTGACCTTAATGGAGCCAGGATTGCACCCAAAAAACTAACCCCAGCTTTGAACATAGTTCTTCTCATTTGTTTCATAATACTGCATCATTTTAATTAGCTTATAAATGTCTAATGTAAGTACTGCTGCTAATTGTCATCTATCTGTACAGTGGGCCCCATAATAGTAAACATTTAGCAGTGTGCCATCTAAATATCTCACTCAGTTCAATGCACCTTCTACAGGTTTATTTTTAATAGGACCCTGTAGACTTGGTAAAATTCTTGTGTATAATGTTAATTTTTTTCAGATTCTTGGCTGTACTCAGACTGGGCTGACTGTCCTAAGTACGACTACCTCAACTATTTATAATAACTAATAACCTAACAATAGCGTGACTCAACTGAATTTGCAAACTTGGATGCAAAAAAGAACATTTGGGTCTCTGAACCTGTCATTCATGTTACATTAGAGTGAGGTGGCAGCACCACTATTGTTAAGATTACATCACAACTTCTGTTTTTAGATTAACATTTCTAAGCCTTCTAAAATCAACACGCTTAGTCAGATTCCTTTGAAATACAGTATGCCTCAGTGGGGTTCAGGCTGGGGTTGGAAATCCAAATTTGGAGTCATATGAGCTAGAGGTTGCAGAACTCTAAACTCTTAAAAATTGCCATTTTCCAAAAAGTTATGGCAGGAGAGGGATTTTTTTGCACAGAGCTAGATATCAAACTATTGAAGTGATGCAGATCAAGATGGTCTCACTTTGCTGAGTTTTACTAGAGTAGGGCATCGCACCCATTACATCTTTGGGGGACCAAAACTGAGAATGGTGTTTGAGAAAATGTACTCTTTTACAGTGTGCACGTGCCAATACAGAAAAACAGCTCGAATGTTACTCTTCCCCACAGGTACTGGAACTAGTGCTGCTGTACCCCCTGGCTTGAAGTGATTTCCATCATACACAGCACCCCCACTATGAAAACTGTTCCAGCACCCGTGCGGTTCCCACCATTTTGTATGCTTTAAAACTTGACACTTGTAAGTGCTCTAAAATGCAATGGTTAGCTGAATTGCTTTGAAATTTGGTGCGACTCATGAGGGTATGGTGAAGCATCAGTGATAAAAATTTGGGGTCCGTTGGGGACAGGACAAAGGATGTAGTTGCTGAGGGGACAGGAAATGGGGAGGATGAGTGGTAGGTAAGCTTTGAATTTGTTCTTTGGGAAAATCTGTATTATACTAGCCTGTGGAGAAGGAATGGAGGCGGGCAGGGAGTGGTTACTTCCTGATCTCAGAGCAGATTAAAGTGGTGTTTCTGAAGATATACAATGGAACTGGCACACCAGGTACCTTGACTGCTAAGGGAAAAAAAACATCTGCACTGCCAGGATTGCCAACATTTGGATTCTGGGTAATTCCCAGATTATGAAGTTGCAGAAATTTTCAGGAGAGAAAGGAATACACCATGACAAGGGGATTTTGCTGACTACATGCTGATTGGATGGAGAGATGGACTGCCTTGGCATTATGTTTCTGCCCATTCTGCATCATCTAACCAATAACTTAAGAGGCTGTGATCTACCCGACATTGTGGTGATTCCAACAGGCAGAAGTGATCTGGTCCTTGCTCTTCCTGTGCACCTCATACAATAAGGTCAAAAGACCTATCTGGCTTCAAGACTAAGCTTGATAAGTTTATGGAGGAGATTGTATGATGGGATAACACAATTTTGGCAATTGATCTTTCACTATGGTAATAGATGGGCCTGGTGGAATATGATGGAAAGTTGGAGGGGATGGGATCTAAATTACTACAGAGAATTCTTTCCTGGGTGTCTGGCTGGTGAGTCTTGCCCACATGCTCAGGGTTCAGTTGCTCGCCATATTTGGGGTTGGGAAGGAATTTTCCTCCAGGGCAGATTGGCAGAGGCCCTGGAGGTTTTTTGCCTTCCTCTGCAGCAAGGGGGATGGGTCACTTGCTGGAGGATTCTCTGTACCTTGAAGTCCTTAAACCAAGATTTGAGGACTTCAAAGCTCAGATATAGGTGAGAGATATGTTGCAGGAATGGATGGGTAAAATTCTGTGGCCTACATTGTGCAGAAGGTCAGACTAGATGATCATAATGGTCCCTTCTGACCTTAAAGTCTATGAGTCTGAGATCAGATTTGGACCTCATCAAAGATTTGTGTCCAGAAGTTATGATAGTTTTCTGTGATTTGGCTAAGCATCCGAGTACAGAGAGAAGATGAAAGCTATTAATAAGTGTTAGAAGAACATTAATCGGGAAATGAGAGGGGGTTATGACAGACCATAAAATATTTATGGGAAATTGTATGTCACAGCAGCATTACAAGCTGTGACACCTCACTGCTTCTCAAAGACGGGATACATCTATTGGACAAGGTCAGAGAATCTTTTTCTCAAACATATAACGGCCAGTATTTTGGAACAGAAACCCTATCTGTGATTCTCTCACCAGCATTGTCACAAACTCCACCCTCCAACTATTCTGAAACATGACTAGGAACACCATTCCACTGTAATACAGTTGTCCATTATTAAAGGCACTGCATACGAGTCAGGTCACAGGAGGTAGACAAGCAATGGGAATAGAAATGTTTATATACCAGAGAGTGAGGACTTCATGGAGACATGTTCCCTGCTTGCAAGGAGGGGCTAGGTACAGTAGTGGGGAGGGATAAGGTTGCTTGGTGGCATGGCATCTGCTAGCAGAACATTGAGAGGAACAAAAATCACACTTCTGAAAAAACAGAAAATGTACAGGTAAGGTTCCCCATGCATTCTCTAACTCTGCCTTATTTCAGTAATGCTCAAATATCCCCAGGTAACACACACATCTTTACTCTGCCAACCCCCGCACTGGTGGATTACATAAGCTCATCATCACCTTCTTTTCCAGTGCTTTCACTTTCACTCACAGGATTCCATCTAACAGTGTTAAAGGAGAAAAAGGGAAGGGTATAAAAGGTTCAAATAACACGTGGGAGCCCCAACATATTATCAGGGTATACTGGTGACACGCTATTTAACATCTCTGCTCTGGTGCAAACCCTCATCAGGGTATTCAAAACCATGGAGAGTATTGTAAGCTGTTCTGCATTCTACAAAACTGAGAGAAAAATCTCAGCTTTTGCTGATCAGCCATAGTGCACATGCCCTTCATACTGGTAGAAACTCCAGCAGTTACATAACACCATCTTTTAAGTGTTGGGTAAAAAGATTCAATAGCTGGCAAGTTTTGTGCAGCTCCCTTTGAAACTTTTCTCCTCAGGGCCTCACAGATTTGAAGGAGGCAGAAGCCTACTTTCACATTACTCAGAAGTCAAGGGATCTTTGGGGGAGAGGCATCCAGGGAAGTCAGGGGACACAAATGGGGACCGGGAATTGGAAGGTGACATGAGCCACTACAGGGACAGGTCAGTATTGCCACGGTGGGCAGGGAGAGCCTGGAAAGTTATTGAGTGTGGGTAGAGAGAGCCTAGAGCAACCTAGGTAGGAAGCTTCTGCAGGGTTGTGGGGGAACTTAAAGTAGCTCTCTTCATTTACTCCCCTGAAATTCTGCCCCCATTTTCTCCACTTTCAGCCTCTGCCCCTTCAGTTTGCCCCCTTCGGACTCCTATTTTGTCATCCCCACAACTACGTATCTTTGCCTCCCTAACCAGTTGCAGCACCTGCAGCCTCCACCTCCTCAGCCTTGGGGGTGCTCACCTGGCTGCCTGAAAGTAAGAACCACACTGGCCCCTCCAGCTGTCAGTGGGAACTATAACTCCTTGAACATACAAGAGCTCAGCTAAGATGCAGGCCCACGTGTCAGAGCAGTCACAGGCATGAATGCAGTGCAAGATGTGGGACAGTCAGTTGCCCTCAAGGTTCCAGTTGTAAATTTCTAATCTCATTCATAGGCAAAATAAAAACAAGCCTATGCTACTCCTATTGAAGTCAATGGTAATCTCTCCATTGATTTCAGCGAGGGTTGGACCAGGCCCTAAGTTTTCATCTCTTCTTTTAAGAGCATTCAGATGTTGCTGAACAATTATTTAATGAGCATATTAAGCTCAGAGTAGATAAGTAAATAATACAGTGAGAAAAATAAGGCAGGTTTAAGCTATGAACTTTTTAATATGCTTTGCTCCAGAGGAGAGAAGAGGTTTTGTCTCTAATTATAAGAATAATTACCTGACTGACTAGTTGCAGTATATGTTGTACTCCCTCTAGTTCAGATTCTGCATATAGCAGCTGGTCAAGCTACTGTTAAGAGCAAAAGTCTTGCAAATTTGTGTATAAGAAAAAACTGAAAAAATATCTTTCCTAACATTATTAAAAACACATATGATGTGGCATAAAACTTCACAGAGTGCTAAGATTCCAGGGCTTATGCACCAGGAAATGCTCCTGAGGGACAATTTTGGGCTGCCAGAATGCCTTGGAGGAAATGAGTTCCTGAAGAGGAAAAGCAAAAAGGGAGGCGAAGTGGAGGCTTATTTCATGAAAACATGGTTATACCCTTTAATTTAATACAGGAAAAGCTATAGGCCAAACTCTGCATTTGTTAAATTGAGCAAAACTCCCATTGAAGTCAACAGGAGTTTTGCTCAAGTAAAAACCACAGAATTTGACCCACTGTGATTGAAGCAATGCAGATATTTAAAAATGACACAATTGTTAGTATCCATACACAATCTTTAAACTTCTCCAAATTCCCTACACCAATAGAACTGTTAAATATATTAGATGGGAAAGAAGGGTGGAAAAATAGGGAGTTTTACCACTGACTTAGCTGGGAGCAGGAGCAGGCCCAGGGTTTCCATAATGTAAGTATATATATATATTCATAACTGGGAATGTTGTTTTGATAGGTTAAATGGAAACAATGTCTAGAAGTTATTATGATGGAAAAAATATGGCAGAAAATGTGAAAAAACCTCCCTTTCAATGGCTAAATAAAGCCATCGAAAGACTCATATCTAACAAAATAAAAAGATAGTAGTCCACAGGGTAAAGGAGACACGACGCAGACAATGACACTTTGGATTGTGTGCGACTTAGCAAAAAAGCAGGATTACTTTCATTTGGATGTGACAAATTACTCCTCAGCAGTGAATCAAAGACTTCATGCCTTTCAATACAATGAAGCATGTGATAACTACACACAATTAGGAAAAGAAAAAGGGTAAATTCCAATTGGTCTGGTAAAACCTTATCATTTATGTCAAAATCAGGGGATGAAAAAAAGTTTCTTCTTGAAGACTGTATCTAAGTGTTGCCCGCAACCTGGCTCTAACCTGAATGTGCATCCAGGAAGAGTATTTGACTGGCCAAGCATCAGATACTTGTAGAATGCAAACAGCAAGGGTGGGGAGATGGAATGGGTAAACACTAGTTTTCTAATTACTATAAAATGCATAGATTGTGTAGTATTTAAAATCTTAACTGCACTGAAAGCCATGATAAGCCTGCCTTGTTTTTCCAATTCCTCCTTAAAAATGTTTTCTGTCATTCTTATTTGTTTTGATATACAAGCCTGATCTCATAGACATATATACTTTATGGTCTCCTATATCCTGCAATTCGTATAAAGGAATCTTTAAGTGTTTCTCCCAGTCAGGTCTCACTAGTAAGTATGTGTTCTCATCCCTTAATGACTATTTAAATCTCCTTATGCATAGATGTTAACAATTGGTAATAAATAGGATTAAACACCTCTTACCATATTTCTTCTAGGGCTGAGATCCTTGGCCACAATGAAACAGTGCCTTGAGTTATGGCTGCGTTAATCTGCAGTTCAGATTATGGAGGGGTGTGAATAGCAGTGCACTTCAAAGTGCTGTGCTGTAACTCCCCCCCTGTGGATGCTACAGGTGCAAACTAATAGGTTCCTTGTTCACATTTGGACTACGTTAATGCAAACTAGGGACCTTTTCATTTGTGCCCACAGCATCCACATGGCACAGCACAGCACTTTGGTGTACACTGCTATTCACACCTCCAAAATCCAAACTGCGGAGCAGTGAAGACAAGCCCCTAGAAAGAAACTGGATTAAAATTTGCATGACAACTTCAATATTTAGCCCTTACTGATATATTAACAGTTCTAGTAAATAAACCCTGCCAGAAACCTTGCATCTGGTTTTCCCATTTGGAGTTCACATTCTTTTCCATCTTTCATTATCCTCTTTATCTGAGGGAACGTACTGTACAAGAGACCTTTAGTAAGTAATTAAGAATGCAAACACAGTGTGAAATATGATGGGAGATCTTTATCCTGAGAGGCTACAAATAATTCAGGAGCCAAAAAAAATTCTGAAAAGACACTCATTAGAAAAAGAATATCGCTGGAAAAGGGAAATAACTGAGGGAAAAATAAAGAGGGCTTCAGTCAATAGTTCATCTGAATTTTTACAACACTTAAAAGGAGAAAGAAAAGAGCAGCAGAATTCCATAAGTGGTAACAAGTAAAGCTGAAATTTTCCAAATGGTCTACAGGGAAATAGACACCTAATCTCATTGAAGGTCAAGAGGAGGAAAGCGCTCAACTCACTTAGGCCCCTTGGACAGTCCCAGCCTTCCAGCCAACTCTTGCAATGAAGTGTGCACCTTCAGCTCCCTGAAACCGATTGGGGTAAGGCCAAACAAATCAGATTTTCTGAGCATCTAGTGGGTCTGGAACCTAACAGAGCCTCTCAAACCTCTCAGGGACAAATGTTCAGAAGTTATCAGAATTTGGGCCTCAGTACCTTGAAAATCACATACAGCTATATTTTTGCAACACTTAGCCAGTGTTTAGTGAAGACAAGCCATGAAGGAGACAGAGTAATCATTCCCATAAGTAAAGGATACATTGACATTATGTAGATCAACACTTCACCGGTTTCAAACTTCATTGGATCTCTTTCCAAAGGCATCTGTCTCAGTCACTACAAAGGATTTTTGAAAACAAGCAACAGTTTGCATTTCTAGGTTTAATAAATATCACACAGCTGCCAGCATACAGTACTATTAATGCTGTTCAGAAGCATGCCCTATGCATGGCTCTATGATGTGTAGTTATTTTTATTATCACCCCTGCCGGCTTTGTCATAAGTGACAATGGAGCAAGTAATGAAGGAGGAACGTAAGGTCGGTTAGTTCTCCTATGAGCCACTCTTTCCACACTAACTCCTGCTAGTGCCCATTTTTAATAGCTTATTTTAATGTGTTGATCATTTTGAGCATTTTTTTATTTTTGCCGAATCTGCACTCTTTTTAGTCATTCAACAAACGTTTCATAACAGAAAAATAATCTCCCCAGGACAACTTAAAACAAGCTACCAGCTGAAAGAAACTCTTCTTTCTTTATAAGCTTCATAAAATAGTAAAGCAACAAAAATCCTCACTTCAATACACAAATATAAGAACAGCGAGGCAAAGCAAAAGCTCATGGAACAATAGCAGAGGACTACTGTATGATGTCAGAATCCTACTGTAGCTTTCAGAGACCATGTTGGATGTAGTAAAACCTAGACTAGTGGTTGCCAAGTAATCTGCCTCATTCATTTTCTAGCATACATACAAATTACAGCTGCTTAGAAACAGGAAAATTTAGAGTTTTGAAAAGCCTCCCTTATACTGTAGCTCAGAAAATCCAAAACCAGAGATGTAATCAACCTCTGTTCTATTTCATCTGAAGCATCAACATTTCGGGGGTTGGATAAGTAGTTGTAGTTCTAGCTGCAGCATCTCTTTATTTAAAATCTTAAAATAAAATTAAGAAAAATAGATGAAAATCCTGCTGCTAGGTAGAATTTATTTAAAGAGATATTTGACCAACATAAGTATTTCCATGGTGGAAGATCCCTTCCATTATTTTTACCTATCTTGCTCAACCCGTCTTTGAAAACATTCAAGCCCCAAATTTAAAGTTTGCAAACCAATGAAATTCTGTTAGAAGAATAAGTTTTTAGACCTGGAACACACATTGATGATGAAGACAAGTAACCAGCTGCTGTTTCACAGATGCTGAGAAAGCTTGGAACAAAAGATACTGATTGTAATGATACATTGCAAAAGCTATAGCAGCAGAGTACGTCTGTACGAGACAGCCTTCCTGTTAAATCAAAGGTCAAGCAGAGACTCTTCCTGTTGTTCTAGGATAATTATAGGTTGCTAATAATTTAAACTGGCTCCAAGGTTTCTGATAAACTCAAAAAGAAATTAAAAGAAGGCAGCTTACAGAGAAACAGGACATCAGACTTCCGTGTTAATATGAATGCTATTCAGCTTACTAGTCGAAAGTATGAACTGCAATTAGACAGTGTCCAAGCAGAGATTTTTGTTTTATTTTATTTTAAATTACTTCTAGCGATCCTATTTTTCCTAATGTCTGCTGATTAAGATAAGTTTGCAATGACAGCCACAAGTTTTATTTTTAAACAAAACTAGCTTCTTCACCTGACCAGGCCTGCTTAAGCTTTCAAGCGGTAATAAGTGCACATTTTTAACAATGAGAATAACTGACCATTAGAACTTACCACAGGTTGCAGGGGATTCTCCATCACTAGCAATTTTTTAAGTCCAGATTGATTTTTTTCTTAAAAATAAAAATAGTTCACCACAGCTGTTGGACTTGAAGCAGGAATTAATTCAGGAAATTAATTGCTTGGGTTATGCAGGAGGTCAGATCAGGTCATAATGATCCCTTCTGGCCTTAAAAATCTATGAATCCACTGAAACAGTTTGCCTCCTTGCTGCCTTTCTTTGTGTTATACTGAGCTTGTACATTAGTTACATGCATGGAGACCTTTTCACCTCTAAAAGTGGCTCCTCCAAAAGCGATCCCAATTGCTGCCTATGCTGCACTTGTTCTATGGAGAAATAGAGGCCGTCAGTTCTCCAGGTCATTCCACTGAATTCTCACACAAAATATTAAAGTCAGAGATATGCTGAAGCAGAAAAGTCCCAACAGTTCACCCATTTTGCTGATCCTTCACTAGCTGCTTCTCATGTGTAAAACAAATACATTCACATAGGAGCCTGGCAGAGTTCTACACATGAATGCTAAAAGGCAAAACGTTGATGGTAACCTGTCCTTCAAGACAAATCTATTTTAAGATACTTGCTTTTCCACAAACCAGTTTTTTAAACTAAGTTTTTAGATGAAACAGAAGACGACTTCCATTAAAGAACAGAAAACTATACAATTAGTTTTTATACGATTTGATATTTTTCATTTTTTAATGTGACAGAGGGAAGATGATAGAAGTTCTGGGTTCTGTGCTCAGAGCATGGGGATAAAGGCACCTAGTGTGTACGATTTCCAAATACCAAACGGAGGCCATGCAACAAAATGATGAAAAATGTAAAGAGATATGAAAGACACTAAGTCTAGCAGTCATGTTCTGATGCTTGGAAGGGTTATTTAAACATGATTCCTTTCTGGCTAAAGAGCAAATTTAAAAAATTATTTCTATTGGCACATGATTTAAAATCAGAAGAACTTGCAAATACAAGTCTGAATATATAAGGAATATCATAAAATTGATTATTTATAGAGCATCATAATTGTGCATGCAGCATAAGATGTAATAGAAGACAATGTCCCTGCCAGGAAACAGCTTACAATCTAAGGCCAGTTATGGGAGGAGAGCCTTCTTTAATTCATAAAAACACAAATGAAGATAGCCATGGCTGAGTTACTGCACAATCTTTTTACCATTACCCTTATCGTTCCTCAACCTCACCCCCTACCCTACCCTTATTTATTACTCGCATTCAGAAAGTCACATTGAAAATTAGATTGTAAGTAAACTTGCCATTTTATTTGTTCTGTAAAGTGCCTACCACACTTCTGAGTGCTACTTAAATAAGAAAGAGGACAGGAGAATTACAGGATGAGCATTAAATCACCCAGTGTTCTTGCCATTACTATTAAGTGTGTGTCAAATTTCAGGAAGTATGTGTGCATTGTTAAAGAAGTAATCAATTTATAAATGATGTATTTATCATTAAGATATATGTCTCTATCCAGCCCCACTGCTTAGATTCCACACTCAGAAGAAAACAAAAATACCTGTGGTTTTCCTACTTAAAACTTTGCGGCATTCCATGAATCCAGGGATCTTTTTATAGCTCTGCAGTGGAGCTACATCCTTTTCAATGGCTTGTTTGCTGCACAGAACTTTGATCATGGCAACAGAAACCAATAGTGCCCAATCCCATTGAAACCAGTAGTAAGACCAGGGTGGGCAAACTACAGCCCACTGGCCACGTCCTGTCTAGCCCCTGAGCTCCCGGCTAGGGAGGCTGCCCCAGCCCCTCCCACACCTTTCCCCCTCTCTTGGAGCTTCAGCATGTCTTGCAGACAGTGCTCTGGGGGGTGGGGCTGTGCGCTCCTGCAGGGCAATATGTCTGACTCCATGCAGAGCCAGAGACACTACTCTGAGCAGCATGGTAAGGGGGCTGGGGCTGGATAATGGGAAGGGAGTCCCAGGGCGTCCCAGGGCGCAGAAAGGGGACAGGGAGCAGTTGGATGGGGCAGAGGATCTGTGGGGGGTGGTCAGGGGAGGGGGAACTGGGAGGGGCTTGGATGGGCATGGGAGTCCTGGGAATCTGTCAGGGAGTGAGGATGTGGATAGGGGTCAGGGCAGTCAGGGGACAGTGAGCAGAAGGGGTTGGGTAGGGGATGAGGCCCTGGGGGGCAGGTAGGGTGGGGGTTCTCAGAAGGGGGTATTCAGTGCACAAGGAGCAGGGGGACATAGATAGGGAGTGGGATCCCAGGGGGTGGTAGTTATGTGTGTGGGTCTCTGGAGGGGGTGGTCAAGGGACAAGGAGGCAGGGGGTTTGGATGGGTCAGGGATTCTGAGGGTGGGCAGTTAGGGGTGGGAAGTGGGAGGGGGCCATATAGAGGATGAGGCCAGGCTGTTTGGGGAGGCATAGCCTTCTCTACCCAGCCCTCCATACAATTTTGCAATCCTGATGTGGCTCTCAGACCAAAACGTTTGTCCACCTGTGGCAGGTATGATACCTTGTCGGCCCCGTTTGAGTCAGGGAGCGAGAGATAACCCTGCCTCTTCTACACCTCTGACTAGCCTACTACCCTTTTAGTGGTCAGTTCTCTGGGGCCTGATGGCCAGCGTCCTTATAACCCTTTCCCCTTGTGGGAGAGTGCGGCCCCGCGGCCAAAGCCCCTGTATCCTGTGCCTCTATAGCAGTGTGGCCAAATGGCCAGAGTCCCTCTAAAGCCTGGGGTAGGAGTTGAGTCACGGTACTACATTGCGGGAAGTGGGGGAGGTTGTAACTCCCAGTGGGGGAGCCCGGGCCTTCCCATCTTCATCGGGCTCCGAACCAGAGCCCGGTCAGGGCGGGGTGGTCCATCCCGGGGTCGGCGGGGAATCCTGACCGCAACACGCTGACCTCACAGTGGTGGGAGGTACCACTCCCTTACCTTCCCTGGGCCACTTCCCACCAGTCTTCCGGTTCCTGTAGACCTGGTAGCTCCACGGTCTTTGGGCTCCTCAGCAGTCGCTGCCGCTTGCTGGGGTTTCACTCACCGTTGGCCTCTGATCCATAGTCCTGGCTCCTCAGCAATCCCTGGTAAGGGCTCTAACTGGTCTGGGGCTGGAGCCTCTGCAGAGTGTCCTTCCTCTTCGGCATCCAGCCCAGACTGAGTTTTGCAGGCTTTCATACTGCTCTGACAGCGGGAACATGCCCAATAGAGCTTCTGGGGCATGGCTTCCTCTGCTAGGAGGGCAGGGTTAACCCTATCTGTTCCAGTACAGGGCTGGTCCACCCTGTCACACCACCGCTGAGTAAGACCCTCAAATTCCAAAAGATAAGCAGCACAACCCAGACTCAGAAAGTCCCCAAAGTTCTTGAGAACTAAGTCTAAGGAGATGGCTTATTATGTTTTACAGCATACAAAGAAAAGTCAGAGTAAAATATAAAATACTCTTGCTTGAAGGTTGCAGTGTAAAAATATTTTATTCCTTGGAATTCAGAATGATAACACCAAAATGCTGCAAGACAGAGAGTGACAAAGCAGGCTGCTCTCTAGAACAGAGAGGCACAATTTACCTCACCTTATTCTAGTCTGGCTGGCTGCTGACAGACTGCTGCAAGGTCAAGATCACACCTTAGCCTGCAAGCCGAACCAGGAAACCCCTAGAGATTTTAAAATCAACAGTTTACAGTTTTAACAATTTTCAATACCCCACAAAAGCAACCTTGGAAATTAATTTGGAAGGCCCCTTTCACTTTCAGTCATCCTAGCACAGGCTTTGGAAGCATTCACAGTTCACACAGGATCACTTAAATCAGGGGTGGCCAACCTATGGCTCCACAGGCACACAGGGCTCTTCAGAAGTTAATGTGGAGCTCATTGCACAGTCACCAACTCTGAGGCTGGAGCTATAGGCGCCAACTTTCCAATGTGCCAGGGCATGCTCACTGCTCAACCCCTGGCCCTGCCATAGGCCCTGATCCCCCTCTCCACTTCTTCCCGCGCCCTCCCCTGAGCCTGCCTTGCTCCCACTCCTTCCGCATCCCCCCCACCATAGCCTCCTGCATGACATGAAACAGCCAACATACAGGAGTATGGAGAGGGAGGAGGAGGCGCTGATTGGCAGGGCTGCTGGTGGGTGGAAGGTGCTGGGAGTGGGGTGAGGGAGCTGATGAGGGGCTGCTGACGTATTACTGTGGCTCTTTGGCAACATACACTGGTAAATTCTGACTCCTTCTCAGGCTTAGGCTGGCCACCCCTAACTTAGGCTCAAACAGCCCAAGATTGTCAGGAGACAGATACGCTCTTTACTAAGAGGTTGGGCCAGTTACACTCTATAGCAGGGATGACCCTCTGAGCATATGACAATCTTCAGAAGTTCAAGACATGGGGTGCACCTGCCGAGACTGGGGGCTTCTGCCCCACTCCTGTTAACGTCCCAAACCCCAGCAAGCATGCTCCGTGTGACTGAAGCACCGAGATTCCTCTTCTCACTGTGCAGAAACACCTACCTTCAACAAGGTTCAGCAAGGACAAGTGCAGAGTCCTGCACTTAGGATGGAAGAATCCCATGCACTGCTACAGACTAGGGACTGAATGGCTAGGCAGAAGTTCTGCAGAAAAAGACTTAGGAGTTACAGTGGATGAGAAGCTGGATACGAGTCAAAAATGTGCCCTTGTCGCCAAGAAGGCTAATGGCATTTGGGTTGTATAAGTAGTGGCATTCCCAGCAGAGCAAGCGATGTGATCATTCCCCTCTATTCGGCATTGGTGAGGCCTCATCTGGAGTACTGTGCTGAGTTTTGGGACCCACACTATAAGAAGGATGTAGAAAAATTGGAAAGAGTCCAGAGGAGGGCAACAAAAATGATTAGGGGACTGGAGCACATAACTTATAAGGAGAGGCTGAGGGAACTAGGATTGTTTGGTCTGCAGAAGAGAAGAATGAGGGGGGGATTTGATAACAGCTTTCCACTATCTGAAAGGGGGTTCCAAAGAGGATGGATCTAGACTGTTCTCAGTGGTAGCAGATGACAGAACAAGGAGTAATGGTCTCAAGCTGCAGTGGAGTAGGTTTAGGTTGGATATTAGGAAGAACTTTTTCACTAGGAGGGTGGTGAAGTACTGGAATGGGTTACCTAGGGAGGTGGTAGAATCTCCTTCCTTAGAGGTTTTTAAGGTCAGGCTTGACAAAGCCCTGGCTGAGATGATTTAGTTGGGGACTGATCCTGCTTTGAGCAGGGGGTTTGACTAGATGACCTCCTGAGGTCCCTTCCAATCCCGATATTCTGTGATACCTCACCACCCTGCTGCAAGGCAGAGGTCGTGAGCTCCCCTGTCCCCAGTCTGGTAGATAGAGAATGGGGGAGGTTGCAGCGGGGGCTCCACCAGCTTCACTTTAACTGTAAAAGATCCACATGTGGCTCGTGAGCCACAGTTTGGCCACCTCTGCTCTATGGGCTATTTTAAAGCCTATGGCAAGCTGACTTCCCTGTGCCCTCTTGTGGCACACTGTGGCCATGGTTCCACCTCCATTTCCCTGTGAAAGACCTACCTTCCCGCAGTGAGGCCCTGCCATGCAGCAGTCTCAGTGTTGCCAACCCTCATGATTTTTCTATGGGTGACGGGTTTTGGCTGGGGCTGGAGCTCAGACTCACAAGGACACCAGAAGCTCCAGCTCTCAAGCAAATTTAAGCCCTGCCTGGGAAAAACCACTCTTTGACTGGCTGGAGCCAGGGACTTGTCCACCTCCTGGGACAGAGGAATCCCTCAGTGCTGTCCCAGAAAGAGAACTGTCCTCTACCCCACCCCTTCAGTAACCCCAAGCCATTCTCGGGGGCCTCGGGAACAGAAAGAGCCCAGCAGATCAGCATAGCTCTGCCCCCTTCTCAAATGTGAGTAACAGGGTCAGGTCCTCCCTTCTCCCCCGTTACCAACTCAGTCTGGGAAGAGACAAATGGGTGATGAAGAGTCCCTAGAGGTGATCCCCCAGCCTGAATTTGGGGAGAGGATGCAGCTGCAGCTCCCAGGCCTAGCAGAGTGGGTGAAGAACCCTCAGAGGAGTGGAAGTGAGGGAAAAAGCTGACCTGATTGCAGGCTTGGGGACAGAGAACTGATGGAGATGGGAGCATGACTGTTGCAGGTACAGGGGAACAAGATTGATGTGGAGATGGGGGAAGACAGGCTTAATTGATGGGCAGATGTGGGAGGTGACAGCTACTACAGCAGGGGTCCAAAATCATCTTACCTCAGAAATGTAAGAGAATTGGCAAAACTAGCTGTCACATCCACACATACATTGGAGATGGGCAGGGAGAGATCAAAAATCAAGACTGGCCAAAAAACTCACAATATCATCTGTTTAAACACACACACACTCACACAATTTTTGGGGTCTGACTCATGATTTGGGATTTCTTATTGTGGTCAATACTGCAGTCTCTAGTCCAAAGAACATAAAACAAAAGGTTCTTCTGTCCCTTCTAGGCTATCCTTCCACCCCATTCACTCATAGTGCTGACCCTCTGGACTTTTCCCCTGGAATCCTTCCTCCAGTCTGGTCTTCCCCAGGTTGGATCCTTATTCCCAGTCTACCTTCAGAACATCTGCCTGTGGGTTGTTCTTTTCCCAGACCTGCAATAGGAGTCTCCTTCTCCTCTATCAACCTTTCCCTAGGATCAGTCACAGGACACAACCTCCCTCATACAGCTCTCCTCACCAACTCAGCCTTCCCAGCCCTTGAAGGCAGTCACCCAGCTCTTCCCCAGCTGAATCTGATAACTGAATTGCCCACTTTCCCAGCAGATCATGATCAGCTGGGGAGGCAGCTGATATTTCACAGGTGAGGCGGAGCTCCATCTCCCTTAACAGGCAGGCCAGCCAGCACCTATTGATAAAATAATTAACAGAATTTTATCATACCACCTAAAATTCATGCTTGCCTTCGCAGTTTTAATTAAAAGGGACAGCTCATATGGAAGTCTTACCATTGAATTAAATGGATTATGGATCGAGCCCGTTGTGACTTGGTCTTCCTGAAATAAAAATATTCAATTATATTGCATACAACAACAAGCTTATTGCTTGAAATTATTTTTCTAACCAAGAAGTTATTGTTATTCGCTATTATCCTTTTTAAAAGTTCACTGTCCAGTCACAGGCCATAAGTAATAGCAGGTGACTTAAGTGATCAGTTATACACCACAAACAATGAGTAGTGAATACACAAAGCAATAGAAACAGAAAATAGTTCATGAAAAGTGCATATGCCAGAGTTTGTTCATAAAGTATTCAATGGATACCTATGGATAACAAATACAATCATAGCGACAGAATCAATTTGCAAATTATTTCAAATACAAGAGAGGCCAGTATTTGTCAGATGCATTTTTTATCATCCAACTCTAGCTGTGATACTACATATGTACATTTGTAGTCTTTAAAAGTCCATTTCAAAGGAGCTTAGAAACTAGACTTGCAAAACCTATGCCCTAGTTTTTAACCAATTCAATGAATTATTAGTGTTGTGAATCTCTGGTTCCAAAAATTCTGCTGAAAAGTTTAACTAGTGGATACCTAAAGTTCTACCTGACTAGAGATGCTTTCCAGAATTGGGCTCTATAGTTTATCAGGTAGAGAAGAGAAATATGTAATCTCTATTGACTGTTCATCACCTTTGCACCTTTTCTTGACATGAGAGCCACGGATGAAGCAATGAAAATATTAGAATAATATCACACTGCTAATTACAAAACAACCAGTCATAGTGTAAATATCTTCCCAGTTAGCTTCTGGACATTGCATGGAACCAAGAAGTTCTGTTTTACAGATCTCACAAACATTTGGAAAAAGTTTAAAATCCCTTATTACTTGCTTTGTAAGTATCACTATTTTTGTAAAAGAAAATAGAGCCCACTTCACATATTTGTTATCAAAAGGAGAAGGGAGACAGACTTTCAACATAAAAGGAGAATTTAAATTAATAATAGAAAAGGATTTCCATAGAAAGAGTTTCTTCAGGTAAACCAGATAGTTTGGCAATGCTAGTCTGGCAGTATTACAAGCCTTGTCTTATATTAATTAATAAATAAATAAACAAACAACAACAACCCGAGCTGGCTGGCATTTTTCATTTTTGTACCAAAACCTCCAAATCTATAGTTGAGTATTTGCAGACAGTATGAAAACTGTATGGTCTGTGCTTGACAATCTTCCAGATTCACTAACCCAACAAGAAAGCAGCAATGAACACCTAAAAAGAACCGAACAGCCCTACATATAAAAGCAATTGAATTTTAAAAGCACTGTACTGATATCAGAACTTAAAAGATTTTATTTTAAATGCTGTAAGTTTTAAAATGTTGTTCCCAGGAAAAAAGGTGGTGAGCTCTAAAATACAATTCATTCAGGAGGCTATGGGCCTGATTCTCATTTACATTCATGCCTACTTACACTGCTCTGGCTTTCAAGCATCCACTAGGTTCAAGCCAAAGCTGTCAATCTGACTTTCATGGAGTATTGATCACATTCAATGTTTTAAAATGAAATTTTTGCAGGACATCTGGTAGGTTAAGGATTAGAAGAGTGACTATGTAAGATAAAGCCCCTAATATTGGGACATCTGCTCACCGTACAGATAGATCAGATGGGTCCTGTTAGTACCAATCCAGCAGTAAAAACATTTGAGCCTCTCCCTGAGACAGACGTAAACAGAGGCAGGTGCAAGAATCATACAAGAAAAATTCAAAGAATAGCTAAGATCAGGAGGAAACTTAGGCTGAGATTTACTCTGCTATCATTTACCTTAACTGTAAAAGGCAAACCCCAGGAAAGGAGCAAGTTTGATGGCTAGTGTGTAAATGCTGTTTGGTGAAGGTCGGAATGCCATCTGCATGAAGTTTCTTAACATAACTGGCATCTTCTACAACATCTTTGATTTGCATTATAAAATAAATCTCTAAATTAGAAGCATTTTTATTTAGGCATTCTTAAACAAAAAAGGCAGAACTTGGCAGAAGAGTGAATGAAAGCATTAATAGCAAGATAGGTATGGAATTCAAGTGGTGTCTTCATCAATGCAATTATGACCTGGAAACATTTCATTTATCTCGCAAAAAGTTTTTTTTCCCTACCAGTTTGTATAACCAGTATGACCAGTGATTGGAAAAAAACATTATGTCTTTTAATTCTGGATATTCCTTGGATGGTCTGTTAATAGGACAAGATGTCAGATTTGTTACTGCGAGTTCACTTTACCCTGGAGAACCTCTAGGGGTGATGCAATATATTCAGGACTTTTCATTTCTACTACGGGCACTGTTGGTTTACTCAAGACTGGACTCCTAGTTCTAATCTTTCAAGCAGAACAGACCATTATCAAGGGCAAAATCTAATGACAAACCTCTTACTGTTGCAGGAACACCATACCAAGCCTTCACTACTAGCAAATTATATTTTCCACCAGAAAAAAAACACAAGCAAAAGTGGTAACTCCTGATGATGATGAAAAAAATGATGTGGCAGGTTTATGAATCAAGAAATTGCCAACAAATATGTCCATTTTTCTGTGCTGCTTTGGTGAGCAATCTTGTCTTACAGGTCAAATCGTCCCAATCAGCTTTCAACTAAGAGAAAGGCACTACATACACTGTACTTGGGCTAAGCATTAGGGATTAAATAAACAATACCATTCTGTGTTAGTTTTATCTTGGCATTCATTTTGTTTTCACAGCTTTATAAATAAAAGAAGTGACATTATAGTTGAATGTGGTTCATAGTAAAATGGTCTAACAGGCTCATGTCTCTCAATTATTGGTAAATGCCAAACATCTTTCCCATTAAAAAAAAATCTGATTGCCCTAGCCTGTTATCACAATCTCATTTTGCACCAATAGTGTTATTAAAATACAATTGTCACAAATATACCTATTTGTACAACTATGCGTGCTTTGTACTTGAGTTAGGACAAGAAAGAATCATGACTGGTTAAACCAGTATTGGTTCAACTATTTTAAAATCACTATTTAACACTTGGTAACATAACCCTTTTAACGTATACAATATGATTAAGACTACGTTTATGTCACAGAGGTAATGAAAGTCACGGAATCCATGACTTCCAGAGCCCTCCCTGACATTCTCTGCTTCAGCCCCAGGGTCTGCGGAACTCTGGAGCTGACAGCCAGGGGTGCCCTGGCAGGGTTACAGCATCAGGCGACAAGGGTCCCCCTACAAAGTTCCAGCACAGGTGACAGATCCTGAGGGGGCCTTCTCAGGGTTCCAGTGACGGGCAACAGACTTGGGCAAGTGGCTGGGGTGCTTTTCTCTTTGGGAAATATGGTCACTCTGCAGCTTCCAGTCACTGTGAGTGGAGGGGGAAAATCATGGAGTCACAGCAGCAAAAGTCACAGACAGGTCACAGTGTCCCTGAATTTTTGTTTACTGCCCATGATCTGTCCATGACTTGTACTAAAAATAATCATGACAGAAATCTTAGCCTTAAATATGATTGATAGAAGATTTCTCCAGGGCTCTCAATCAGCACCTTCTACCAGCATTAAATTCACTTAAACAAAAATTAAATTAAAAAAGGGCAATTCAACTCTGACCATAATACGTTCACTTGGATGCAGTATTCTGGGCAAACTGATTTCTTTTTTCCTTCAGTCTGTAATTTTTAACACCATTAAGGTTATGCAACTCACATGATCAGTATATTGTACCAAAAATGCACTCAAAATTCAAATAGTTAATGACATTTTTAGGCCAATGTAAATCCAGGAAATGTGTACATTTCTATGCAACACGAATACAAACTTTGCAAAGCTGAAATCCTTTCCAAAAGTACCATAAACATTCTCACACAAATATCTAAATTAGTGGGAGACAAAATGTTTTTTCATGCCTCAAGTTACTACTATACTACATAGACAAAATATAACATTTGGAGAACAGTGATACTCTGGTGCGTGGTACAATATATACTTAATAAAACTACACAGAGTGAACACTTAAAATTGCCCACCACTGGACTAGGTGTTTGTAATGGTCCTCCTTCAAGAGAAAAACGTCTATGAAAAATTTAGGAATTGTCACTAAATATTTAATTAGTATACCTATTACATTCTACCAGCTATATATTCCCTGATATACTTGTGTTCAATAAATAAAATCTTTATTACTTTTGTATGTCAAGCAATGGTTAATCTACTTCTATGTCATCGGTTCTCAAACTGGGGGTTGTGACTGTGGGGGTATGTCTGCCGAAAAACCACTGAGAGGAACTCTTCCGTTTGCGGGGTATTTCGGCAGACACACAGAGAAACACTGTGTGTCCGCCAAAATGCTGCCAAAACTGGAAGAGTTCAATTTGGCAACTTTTCGGCGGACGTAGCCGGGGGCAGCAGCGGATGTGGCACGTCAAAAAGGGGTCTCAAACCAAAGAAGCTTGAGAACCCCTGATCTGTATCTTATGGTCTGTAACATTCATGAGAAATTAACTGAAAAATAAATAATTTTTAAAATGGACAAAGTTTATATTCTATAGGTAACAAGTTTCAAAAGTGCCTAAGACAATTAAAATCAATAGGTCTTTGACTCCAAAGGCATTTTTGAAAACTGGATTTATGCTTAAGGTAAAATTTTCAAAAGGACCTGCTTGAAGCTTTAAACAATATCAACAAAGGCTGAAAATAAAAAAGTCATCTATAACAATCCCCTTCCCCTTTCCTATACTATAACTGTGGGATATTTCTTTAAAGGTCCTGAATACAAGGGTATCACACTTGTACATATTTTCATCAGAGCTCTAGGTTCCATAATATGGTCATTCCAGCATAAGTTGATGGTTTATAGACCATGAGATGTGACACCCTTCACAGCAGGCTATAAGATGTTTCTATGGCAAGAGGGTTTATGTTTCTCAAATCTACACAAAACAACAAACACAAAAGGTTTCTTTGCTTTCTAATTTCTGTACATAAAACCATAGAGACCCAGTCAAAAATCAGTCTCTCCTTATGTTTAAGTGGCTTCTGCAAACTCAAATGTCTTGGTTGTCTATCCAAATGTCAAAATGCTTGCTAGTTTCTAATTTTGAAAGTTCTGAGCTCACCTCACATGTTCAGCCTCTTGGTGTGTTGAAAGGCCAAAAATGTTGGTAAAACTGTTCAGTATTCTGTCTGGAGAACAGTATTTGCATCTCAAAACACAACAAGGATATTCCCATCCCTTTTACTCACTACTCTCCACATTTCCAAAATGCAGATCAAATGGAACACATATATCCAAAAGGCCAATATTTTTACTTAGCTACTTGGTTAATAATAAATTAACATTTATATAAAACACATGTTCCATTCTTTGAAAAAAACATTAAACTAACACTCACTTATAGCATTTCTATGAAGTGGGCACAGTGATCACCATTTAAAAAAAAAAATCAGTATTTGCAAACAGTTATCACAGAATGGTATGTGAGATATGTGGTACAAATTCTAATTATATTTTAGATTGTATGTCAGATACTACCAGTAGCGTAGTTGAGAGTAACCTCAGATAAACTGAATTTTTCATTTGGGGAACATGGAGCTTAGTTTAGATTATGATATTCACTTTTTTTTTTAAACCACTATTCCACTACCTTCTGATAACTAAATGTTTGTATAGACATGCCCATATTAATAATCTGAGGCGAGCTTGAGTGTGAATCTATCCCATGTTAGCCTGCTGTACACTATGTCTGTGTGGACCATGCTACTATGCACCAACAATTCCTAATGAACTTTGATCTACTCCCATTTCAAAGTGTCCAGGCCCACACTAATGTCAAAACCAATGCAGACATGGTTTGTGTTATAGTGGTATATTTTCCACATTTCTTGGGAAAACCATCATAATGGTGAGACTCAATATTCACTGTCTTTTTAGTAAATATTTCCTACCACCAGAGGCAATGGCTAATCTAGAATTGTGAAATATCTATGGTTATCCTTCTAATAGCCTATTTGCAACACACAGACATGTGACAGTAGCTGGTAATGCAGAGATCTTAAAAATTTCATAAAGGTATTGATGGCAGCAGAACAAGGTAACCACAACAATGCTACTATATGCCCCAATTCAGCAAAGTACTTAAGCATGTGCCTAAATTTACTTATGCGAGTAGTCCAGCTGACTTCAAGAACACTACGCATGCGCTTGAAATGTAGATGTGGTTAATCAATCTGCTGAGGTAGGGCCAGGTTGCTTTTTAATTCTTCCAGTAGTATGAAGCAAAATGGGGATTATTCACAAAGCCTCATTTACAGCAAGGCTTTCTCACAGTTTCTGTGTAGAATCCCTGCCATCAGCAGTTTCTCACTTTCAGAAGTATATAGTACAAACATACTCCAGGAGAGTAATGTCTTGACAAGAAGTATTTCCATGGCTACATTTTTTTTTTTTTTTAGTGAGAGGTCACACAGAAACACTCTTCTAGTTAAAATGTGGCAAGCCCTAGGTTAAGCAAATTATTACAAGCTAAACTAATGTACCTCACTTCTGGAAAGAAAACTAATTGAATTGTGTAATTTATTCAGAGTTTAAATGTTCAACCCCCCACCTCTAGCCCAGATCACTATGCACACCAAAGAGGGATTAGTTAAAAGACTGAGCTAATAACAACTAGCTCAAAGTTTGACTCTGTAGCAAAATCCAACTCTGGCTCCTTTCTTTAAACTTTTCCAGTATAATCTAAAAATTGCCTCAGTTGAACTGCTATCCATTACCTCACAATTTTAAAAGGCCAAATTTTGTTCTCATTTACACTGCTGTAAATCCAGAATAATTCCAATTACTTCAAAAAAGTTGTATAAACATCAACCGAGAGAGCAAAATTTGTCCCATTATTACCTCAGCTTTTGTTTATCACTGAAGTGTCTTTTGGACTCCTTTTATCTCACAGTTTGAAGGTCTACATCATTAACAAAAATGGCCTTGGGTTTGCTTTTCTTCCTTCTTTAAAACTGCATTTTAACATAGGGACACGCTTACCCTTGGTAGGCCAAAACATTTACTGCTGTCAGTGTTAGTCGCTTTTTTAGGGAAGGGACATTCTTTTGCAGGGACATATTAAATGAACTTTTCCCAACATTAGAATTTTTTTAAACCTCTAATACATTAAGTGGCAAAATAGACAAATTATCACTGTTTATGAACACTGACACACAATACATTTTCCCCATTGTCTTTTAGCTGAAAAGAATTTAGGTCCACATTTTAAGAAGTTTGGAGGCAATGATAATTTATTGGGTTGGATGCACAAATTATGTAGATCAGTTGAGAGGATCATAAAGGGAGGGCAGCTGCAAATCTCCCTCAGTTCTCTCAAAATTCATAGCCTGTGTACCTGAGAACTCTGAAAAGCAGGGATGGAAGTTGGATTGTGGGATCCTTGCTGACTACATCTTAAATAGCCTCAGTTATTATAGGGTAAGCAACCATACTTTCTTCTTTGAGCATATCAGTGAGGATCCCACTGTAGATGACTGGCAAGCAGTATACTCTTTCAGATGGTGTGCTTGAGGCATATCAGCTGCTTTAATCACATAAGGATTGAAGAACCTGGCACCTGCCCTGGCTGTCTTAACAACTGCATAAAGTTTAACAAAAGTCAGCAGGGGTTACTCCATGTGGCTGCCTTACAAAGCTCTGAGACTGGCACATTTCTGAAGCAGGCTGATGAGGTCATCTGCACTCTGATGGAACGTGCACTGATGTTTGGCAGGAAAAGCTCACAAGTCAGCTGATAACATGTGGCAATGAACTGTGTAACCCACTTGGAGAGTCTCTGTGTGCCTGGCCTTTCAATACAGCTTATATGGCCACAAAGAGATGGAGAGAGAGCCAGAAGGGCTTAGTCCTGTCTAGGTCATACAGCTGAGCTCTGGAAATGTCCTGAGTGTGTAGTTTCTTTGCTCCTGGAGAGAAGTGTTGTTTCAGAAACAGGGCCGGCTCTAACTTTTTTGCTGCCTCAAGCAAAAAAACCGAACCAAAACAAAAAACACAAAAAACCCATGGGCTGGAGTGCCTATGCCGAAGCAAAAAACACTTCTGGTGTCATTTCATCACCACTAGTGCCTGTGAAATAACGTGTAGCAGTCCAACCATGAGGCTTAGGTCTCGCTGATTCTGAGCTGATCTGATGGTGACTAAGACGACCATCTTAATATAAAGGTGGTACAAGGAATATTCAAGTATAGCTTTAAAGCAAGGCTTCACAAACTGTAAGAGGACAACATTGAGGTCCAGGGTGGGATTTGGTTCTCTAACCTGAAGACAGGCATGAAGAAGGCCCTTGATTAATCTTGACACTATACCTCCCTGCCAAATACCATATGAACAAATTGGTCACAATCCCGCCCCAAGAACTGCTAGAACTAACTTGATGGATAGACCCGTTGAATATGAGGAAAGGTGGAGGAGGGGTATTAGCAAGATAAAGTGAACAAGGTAATATCTTTTATTGGACCAACTTCTGTTGGTGAGAGAGACAAGCTTTTGAGCTTACACAGAGTTCTTCTTCAGGTTGGGGAAATTTAATCAGAGTGTTTCCCAGACCTGAAGAGGAGCTCTGTATAAGCTCAAAAGTTGGCCCAATAAAAGCTATTAACTCATGCACCTTGTCTCTCACATATCCTGGGACCGACATGACTACAACACTAGCCTGTATCGTGCTGGATGCTGACTGGATGAGCATCACTGACAGAGTTCTCCAAGTAAGTGCAAGAAATTCTCCTGCAGAGCAGGAAAAGCTGCCACTCAAAGGACCTGCTCTGCAAAATGAAGGCGGCTTTCCAAATGTGTGACCCAGAACTATGTGAATCTGGTTGAAACCCTGGTTCCAAGGATCCTGGATTATATGCTCCTTCTGAAACAGTCAGTACTTGCATTTAACTCTTTCAAAGTCCATCTAGCAGCAATATCAGTGCATCACGCACCAATTTTGTCAGATTGTATTTTCCTCACACCTTAGTGTCAAATCTGATCTCTCATGCATGTGTACCTATAGTAAATCCACACTGACACATACTAAAAGAACCACAGCTCTCATTGACCTCCTCACACATTTTAAGCCACTCTGGAATATGAAAATCACAGAAAAAGAGAAAAGGAGCTCTAATGTCCTTTTACCTTCAAATATTACCAATTACACATTGTTTGGTCTAGACACTGCAGCTGTTTCATACTTTATTGTCATATTATCTAATCTCCTTTCCAATTTTCATACTTAAGTGAACAAAAAATTCAAACAGTTTCAGTAAATATCAATACAAAACTGTTCTTTAGCTAATATTAATCTATAGGCAAAGAACTGGTATCTTACATATGGACAGATGACATTTTCCAACTTTAGACGTTAAGTATGAGTTTGGGTAGAACTTTGCCAGCCCGCCCAATTTCAGTTTACAATGGGTACATGAATTATGTGCAACAAAACTGGGTCTCAGGGGTTTACAGATGCTAAAGAAAATTCTAGCCAAAACAAAACTTTTATTAGACAAAGTTTGGTTTACATGGAATGGGGACTAATGGACGTGCTTGAAAATATTAATCAGTAATTTAATTTGGATACTGAACAGGTTCTTTTTAGAAGGGGAGAGAGCAAGTTTTAAAAAATACCTTTAAAAAATAAATGTGCTTTACAAAAGTTGAGGATGGTTATGTCTGAAAAGAATGCTAGAATGATATTGGATTATGCAGGTAAATACCCCTCCTGATAAACTGGGTAGAATGCAGTGTGGTGTCAAACTATTTTTCTACTTCAATTGTGGTATAACCAATGGCTACAGCAGGATCTAAAGAGATACACCTTTCGGTAGTATTGGAAAAGCTCTCTTTACTCAAACAAGTAAATCAACAAAGTATTCTTGCCCAAGCTGGGTACAGTGTGTGGTGAGCTTGAGAGGGGAAATGCCCATTTAGTTTATATCCCAGTCTTCCTTTTCCTCAGCAAGACCTGCAAATCTCTCCCTGATCACCAAGTGGCCAGACAGCTTGACTTGAGCCTCCCCTTCCCCACCAGCTGGCTGTAGGCCTATGGCTTGTGAGCCCAGCTCTCTAGAAGCCCCAGGGGTGAGCATGCTCCTGCACAACACAGTCCTGCTGTTTCTTTTCTCTCTTTCAGGCGGTAGATCCAGCTCCTTCCCATCTTAAAAGAAAGAAATCATCCCCCTAAAAAAGCAGCCAGTTCTCTCCTTAAATCGAAACTGCCAGGTGTATAGAGGTGATGTCATATAATAGATGTATGAGACTTTTGAATGCCCCACCTGACCCTTTCTCAGTACTTCATCTTGCTCATTCAAACGGATGCCTTTTTGTTCATTTGTGGTACTCTGTCAGAGTAATATTTTCTTCTCTCAGTGTGAAATTTCCTCCAAAATGATACCTGCTGGATGGCCAGGTGGTGCAGTATTCAGTCTTGGGCTAGTACATCTTTTCTATACCTAAAAATGTAAAGTTTAAATGTCAACTATTTCACAGCCATGTAGGGCTAGAAACTTTAAATCATTGTGAAGATGTTTCTAGACCTAGAAGGTTCAGAGAGGATGAACTTTAAAGTAATTCCTTTTTTAAAATTAAGGAAATCTATTTCTCTCTCTCTCTCTCTCTCTCTCTCTCTCTCTCTCTCTCTCTCTCACACACACACACACACACAGCAAAATAAGCTTCTCTTTTGTTTAGGAAGTCAGGCTGAATTAACATAAATGCTGTAGATTCATAGATTTCCAGGCCAGAAGGGATTGTTATCATCATCTAGTCTTACCTCCTGTATAGCACAGACCATAGAACTTCCCCAGAATAATTCCAGTAGCAGATCTTTTAGAAAAACAGCATCATTATAGTTCAAAAGTGTTATTACAAATGCACTGTTTTTGTATTTGTACTAAAACATTTTATTTTTGGTACAAAAATACCTTCTTCACATTTTACTACATTTCCATTATTTTAGGCCCTTTTGTGATCGTCGCCAGTATTTCCTGAGAAGTGTCTTAATTCAGTCATACGAAGCAAGGCTTTGTACAGTCACTATGTGGCAAACATCTAACATATTCAATTTTATATGTAACTATTTAGTGTGTGAACCCATTTTAGTAACCTGATGTTAAATAATTTCCTTAGTGTTCTAACAATGTTTGCCTATTTAACAAACAAAATTGCAACAACAGGAAAAAATCCCACTGATCACAATTAGATATGCATCTCTAACTCCACACTGTTGGCTTTCAAGGTCACCTATGGTATATAATTGACTGACTTTACTAGATGTTAATTCATTGGAATTATACAACATTATTATCTACAAATAACATTATTTAAAGGGTCACACAATAATCCACTCTTCCTACAGCAAGCCTAATTAGTGTGAATCTGATAGTATATACATTTTCTAAATATGTCCAATTTAGAAGTCAAGTATCTAATTTTCTTGGTATTACATTGTTGTGTAGCATATGTAGCTATGCTACATGGAACAAACTTTTGCATATTTAGTAGGATTTCTATTCCCATTCATGGTTACTGATCCTGCAGGATCTGTATGTTTATAAATGTATGTATATATTACACACACACACACACACACGAATTGTTCTCTCATTAAATATCAGCACAGATTACAATATGGTAACACAAAGTTTTCCCATTATCAAAAAGACCCATAGCACATTTGCAGACGTGTTCTATGACTATTTTAAAATATGTGAATGTAATACTTAATTAACCACTGATTTCTCAATAAATGTGTGTTAAATTACAAGTAAGTCATGCGTACCAATGTCTAGACAAGTCTGTTCTAAAACAACATCGATAATGATTAAAAGCTGTGTCTTGGGGGAGAGACAGATCAAGCGTATAATTTAAATATAAATTAAAAATAGATACTGTAAACGTTCAACTCAAACAGTTATTCATTAACTTAAATAGCTAAACAGAAAAGACAGTTACTTTTTGTAACTAGTGTTCTTCGAGATGCGTTGCTCATGTCTATTCCACAGTAGGTGTGTGTGCTCACCACGTGTACCGGTCCTGGATGTTTTTCCCCTAGCAGTTCCCATAGACGGAGAGCTCCCCACCCCTGAAGTGGAGCCACCCTGCTGTGCTATAAACGATACTGCGTGCTCCCCTACCCTCAGTTCCTTCTTGTCAGACCACTCCAACAAAGGGGAAGGAGGGCAGGATGTGGAATAGACATGAGCAACACATCTTGAAGAACACCAGTTACAAAAGTTAACCGTCTTTTCTTCTTCGAGTGATTGCTCGTGTGTATTTCACAGCAGATGATTCCAAGCTATATCTGTTGGAGGTGGGTAGGAGTTCACAAATTCCCGGGACAGAGTACCACCCTTCCGAACCGAGCATCACCCCTGGTTTGGGAGACAATTGCATAGTGCAAGGTGAACATGTAATCCGAAGACCATGCAGCAGCCCTATAAATGTCCTGCATAGGGACGTAGGCCAAGAAGGCTGCCGCCGAGTCGAGTGCACCTTCACAATTGGCAGCGGGGAGATGGATGCACGAAGTGATCCAGTTGGAGAGTCGCTGAGTGGAGATTGGCCTGCCCTTCATGCACTCAGTCGAGGCTACAAATAGCTGTGAGGACTTCCTAAAAGGCTTGGTCTGCTCAAGGTAGAAAGCCAGAGCCCTTCGCACATCGAGCGTGTGAAAATGGTGCTCCTCACCAGATGCATGTAGCTTGGGGCAGAGGACCAGTAGAAAAATGTCCTGGCCCATATAGAAGGTGGACACCTTCGGGAGACATGCAGGGTGTGGGTGGAGCTGGACCTTATCCTTATGTAAAACCGTATATGGGAGCTCAGACGTCAGGGCCCTAAGTTCTGCGACCCACCTAGACGACGTGATCGCCACTAGGAAGGCCACCTTCCACGAGAGGTGGGACCAGGAACACGTGGCCAGAGGCTCAAACAGGTGCCCCTTGAGAAGGGACAACACCAGATTCGGGAACCAGATGGTCCAGCCCCTTGAGGAACCGGCCCATCAGAGCATGGGAAAAAGCCGTATGGCCCTGCACCAGTGGGTGGAAGGCTGAGATGGCCGCAAGGTGCACCCTGATGGACGAGGGCACCAGGCCCTGGGTTCTAAGGTGCAGGAGGTAGTCCAGGATAAGTTGGATCGGCGCAGCCACCAGGGAGAACCCCCTTTTCAGTTGCTCATGAGGAAAAACATGCCCACTTTGCTGAGTAGGCACGGTGTGTGGAGGATCGCTAGGAGGACAGGCTGGACCCCCTTCAAGCATGTCCTTTCCTTTCTACCTAACCACTGAGCAGCCATGCCATGATGTAGAGGGCTGCCAGGCTGGGATGGAGGAGGCAACCCCGGTCCTGCGAAAGCAGATCTGGGTGAGAAGGCAATGGCTGCGGCTGGCCGATCACCAGGCTCTTGAGGGTCCCGTACCAATGCTGCCTGGGCCATGCTGGGGCGATCAGCAGGACCCGGGCCTTGTCCATCTATCTTTTCCAGCATCTTGCTGATCAGAGGAAATGAGGGGGAAGCATAGAGAAACTGGCCCAATCAGGACAGGAGGAAGGCGTCTGAAATGGCGCCTCTCCTGGAGCAGAAGCGGGAGCAATGCCAGCTCTACCCGGTCGCGAACCGGTCCACCTGGGGAGTCCTCCATGCTTGGAAGAGCTGATGAACCATTTCTGGGCAGAGACACCACTTGTGCTGGGAGGAGAAATCCCTGTTCAGGCAGTCCACTCGCTCATTGTGGGCACCAGGTAGGTTGAAGGCCTTTAGGGAGATGTCTTGGGCTATACAGAAGTCCCACCGCCTGAGGGCTTCATGGCAGAGGGCAGAGGACCAGGCCCCATCTTACCTGTTGATGTAGAACATCGAGGCCGTGCAGAGCTAGTTGGCTTCACAGGAACCAGGTTCCAATCCTTCATGAAAAACACTTGTTCAAAAATATAACTTCTCAGACACGCAGTGAAGTGTCTTTCTCGACCCTGATATACTGAATCAGTCTTTTGTCTTTACTCACAGACAGGGTCATCCCCAGCTTGTTATAATGTTCCTATTACCCTCCAAGTAGTTTTGATTATTTGCAGTTGTCTTTGATAGTTTTCAGTTGGCTGTTCTGGGATGAGGCAAGGGTAGACAATTGAACCTTGTATGACATCAGCAGCTCTAGAGAAGGGTGACAACTCCTTCCCACTTGAATGGATCTTCACTGAGACATATAATTTTCTGGTGACTAACTTTTATTCCAAGACCATAAGGCACATGTCGTCCATGAAGACTCTGACCACCTTGCCCTCCAGGTGCGAGCGAAAGGCCATGCATTCCAGGCGTACTGCCCTGAGCCCCTTGATGTTTATGTGCAGGGTCAGGTCCTGACCCGACCACAGACCTTGGGTGTGAACTCTTACCACATGGGCCCCCCAACCCAGGTCCGATGCATCGGACACCAGCTCCAATGCATTGGACACCAGCTCCGTCTCTCAATGGGACCCCTCGGAGCATACTGCTTGGGGTGGACTGAGTCGGGGATGGTGAGGACCTTGTCCATCCTGTCCCTGGCCTGGGAGAACTCTGAGGCCAGCCAAAGCTGGAGGGGCCACTTTCAAAGTCTGGCATGGCAAACCACGTACGTGCATGCTGACGTGGCCCAGGAGCTGGAGACACGCCCTGGCCATTGTCACCGGGAACCTCATGACTGTGTTGATGAGCCCTTTTGGGGTCTCAAATCTGCCTGGTGAGAGGGAGACTGTGGCTGATGAGGCATTCAGTAGCGCCCTGATAAATTCTATACGCTGAACCAGGACCAACGTGGACTTTGTGTCGTTTACCAACAGACCCAGGGCGGTGCATGTGGATAGGAAGAGCACCACGTGATTCCTCACCTGTAACCGAGAGCTGCCCTTGACCAGCCAATCATCCAGATAGGGAAAAATCTGGACCCCCTTGTGCCTGAGGTAGGCTGCAACTACCAACATACATTTTGTAAATACCCTGGGGGCAGTGGACAGACCAAACGGGAGGACTGAAATTGGTAGTGATTCTGCCCCACCACAAAACAGAGGAAGCGCCTGTGCCCCTCAAATATGTGAACATGGAAGTACGCGTCCTGCAGATTGAGGGCAGGGTACCAGTTCCCGGGATCCAGGGTGGGGATGATGGAGGCTAGGGAGACCAAAAGGAACTTGAACTTCACCATGAACCGGTTCAGGTCTCGCAAGTCCAGGACAGGCCTGAGTCCCACTTTGGCCTTCGGGACAAGGAAAATAGCGGGAGTAGAACCCCCTGCTTTTGAACTTTTTGGGCACCACTTCCACCGCTCCTAGGCTCAGGAGCCACCCCACCTCCTGCTCAAGCAGGGCCTTGTGCAAGGGGTCCCTTAGGTAGAACCAGGATGGGGGGTGGTTGGGCAGGGAGGAGGTAAACTGGAGGGTGTAACCCCGGGAGATGGTGTTGAGGATTCATTGTCCGAGGTCAGTTGCGACCACTTGGGTAGGAAAGCACACAACTGATTGGAAAAGGGGGGCTTTATTGAGGGTGGATCCCTGAGAAGAACTGGTAGGGCGCCCTCGAGCATCCCGTCAAAACTGCTTTTTCCCTGCCTGTTTGCCCTTGGAGGACCCTGGCTGAAGGGCCGGTCGTGACTGCCTCTGGTGGTGCCTTTTATAGTCTCGCAACGACTTATAGCAGGCCTCGTACTTCGGTTGGGTAGCCTGAACGGGAGCCTGCTGCAACTTAAACTTGGATCTAGCCAGAACTGGGACAGGGAGACCCTGAGTCCAGAGGGTTGTGCAGGATTCTCATGCCATGCAGCTTTGTATCCATTTGTTCCGCAAAACAGAGGTTTGCCATTAAACGAGAGATCCTGCATGGCTGCCTGTGTCTCACTTGACAGCCCAGACAGCAGGAGCCACGACGCCCTTCTCATGGACACATCGGAGATCATGGACCACACAACCGTGTCAACCAAATCTGAAGCCGCTTGCAAGGATACCCTGGCAGCCACTGTACCTTCCTCCACTAGTTCCTTGAACTCCTTTCTATTGCGTGCCTGGACAGAGTCCTTGAACTTGGGCAGGGAACCCCACAAATTGAACTCGTATCTGCCTAGTAGCGCCTGGTAGTTCGCCACCCTCAACTGAAAACTCGAGGACGAATAAGTTTTCCTCCTGAAAGAGTGCAGTCTCCTTGAGTCTTTATTTTTCGGGGTAGGGGCTGGCTCTCCCTGTCACTCCCTATGGTTGACCAACTCAACCATCAAGGAATTGGGCGCCGGGTGGGTATACAGGTATTCGTGCCTCTCAGCAGGAACAAAGCACTTGTGTTCCGCCCTCTTGTATATGGGGGCCAACGAGATGGAAGTCTGCATTAGAAATAGTTGCCACCCCCTCATGGAGGGGAAAGGCCACCCTCCCCAGTGCCAAAGCGGACAACACATTGAACAGGGCTCCTCCATCTCCTCTGCCTGGAGGTGGAGGCTCACTGCCACCCTTTTCATGAGGTCCTGGGGGGCCCCAAGGTCCTCCTGCAGGACTGAGGGGGGTGGAACTGCTATCGTCTCCTTCAGGGAGGATGATGAGGCTGGTACGGAGCTGTGGGTGTCCATCTGCACTGGAGGGTCCACCACTTGATTGGTCTCGGGGCATGGCACTGAGGATGTACATCCCATCAACCCTTTTCTTGGGAGCCTGGAAAGGGAGGCTGACGGTGCCTCTGATGCCCCAGCTGCTGAGTGCGGCCCCACTGGGGACTGCGTCAGTGGCCACGGTGCCCACTGGTGCCACTGCACCTGCTGCGGCACTGACAGCCCAGGTTGTTCAGTCTGGCTGGCCTGGCCGATGGAAGGGCAGTTCAAACTGAGGTTGGGCTGACGAGTGACCTGCCGCTGTTCCAGGACCCAGAAAAGCAGCGGTACCTGAAACGACGCCACCCACAGGAACGTGACCTCGACGTGGAAAACTGGTACCATCAAAAGCAGCTGCTCTGCGAATGGGTGGACCTGCAAAGGCAAGACATCAGTGATCGATGCCCAGGGCTGTGGAGGCGATGCCTTAGAGGTGTCTTGGAGCAAGATTCTGAACAGGAGCAGCGTCGATGTCCGTGCCATGACTGGCTGAGGTAACCCCTCTGGGATAACCCCTCTTGGTACGCGCTCCCTGACGTAAAGTGGTGCCGAGAGTCCTGGTCTGATGGTACCTAGCTAGACATTCTGGCTGGCATTGAGGGTGAGCCACATGGACTTTGCCCTGAACGGTCGCTGTACGGCAAATGGCATCGGGAACGTTCCTTTGTGACCGGTACCAGATGCCAGGTACAAGGCAGGACTGAAGTCAGGAACTGGAGATGAGCCTGAAAGCCAGGTATTGAACAAGAGGGTCTGCAGCAGTAGTAACCCAGAATCCACCTTGTTGCACAGAGAACTTCCTGTTTCTCTTTCTAGCTTAAATAGTGTAACTAGCCCAATCAGGGACTCTGGATGAACTTCAATCAGGTCCCTGTGGGTGGTGTGTTTGGTGGAGTGCAGGGCCTTAGGGCTCCCAATTCTCCGACCACTATTATAGCCATCCAGTAGTGTTGGGGATGCAGCAGTGGCCTACGAGCCTGGGTTCAGGACTTGCAAATCCTCACAAGGTGGATAAACGGAAGTCAGAACTAGTCCAGAGATATAGGGTCACTGTGCAGATGGCCCTGGCATGAAATAGATCCCTTAGGGATCTGCTAGATCTGGGCAGGCCCCTTACATTTTCCCCATAGGGGGACAAATGCTGCCCCTCAAATAGCAAAATGTGGAGGAATCTCCAGACATTTCCTTCCATAGAACTTTATCATGTTTCTAAACACAGGAGGGGATAGTAGGGAATTCAATCAGGAATATTCTTTGAAGCAAAAATTGAAGTTTCTGTTCAGAGTGAGAGAGGGACGAATATTTGAAATTATGATCTGGGTACTGAACTATTGGTGCTTGCGGAACTGATCCTTTTCATGGGAAATTATCTCCAAACTCTGACAAGTACATGGATCAGCAATGAGTGAGGATTGTCAGCTATATCTTCAGATAAAAAGGTACAGAATTTACTGGACACAAGTTAAAGGTTTCAGTTTTGCCTGTATTAAAATAGTAATATTTTAAATCATTGCTACCTTCAAAGTTCTTTTCAACTCCTTTAAAATAATTTGAAAATCAATTCCACTTTAAAATAGAGTAGACCAGGTTTAAAACAAAGTAAGTTACTTTGCTGACCCTCCTTCTTACATGTGTAAATTAGTTCTTTTCTAAAAACTGCCTTAAGTGAAAAGTAAGGCCTGATTTAAAAAGAGCATGTGTGGAGATTATGATATCCTGTGAATTTTTCTAAAATTGATTCATTAAAAGGAACTACTAATCTGTACTGTTCTAAAAGTCTACAAAGGAACTAATAATCCATTGTAAAAAATACCCATACTTAAGTAGTTCTAACCAATATATGGCATTACAAATACTATTCAAAAGGTTAGTCTCTTTATAATGAGTCATTTATACAGGGTGAACTCATAAGCCACTGAAGTGGTTTCTATTCAATCTGTAAAATATATAAAGGTAGACATGACTGGAGAACACATTAATTTACAAGGGACACCTTTCTTAAAGAATATCTGAAACTTGCTTAACTTCTATGCAAACATTAAACAACTAAGAATGCATATTTCATGCTACACGTTAATACTAATTTTCTCTCTCTTTTCTCAAGGTTTTTTACTTTCAGTTTCAAAGTCTATGCGAAAGATAGAAGATGATGATATGATACTAAATGCGCTCAATATAGGAAAAGCTCTTTGGAATGGAGGTAAAACAGAGAAGACAGAGACTACACCTACTCTTGAGCACTACAAGATGGAGGACAGCAGCTTCCTGGATGAAGAGGAAGACAGAAACGCAAAATTCTTAGTGAGTTTCCATTTTTTATTGAACTCTAAAACATTAATAAAAGCTCAATTTACAGTAATTTTAAAAGGATTTAAAGCTTACAATTTAAAAGAATGTGGTGGTGGATGGTTTCAGTTTCAAAATCATGCAATAACTGAATGCTAAGTTTTCAGATATAAGTATCTGTTAGTCACCTAAATCTGATTTTGGGAAACTAAACATATGACCTGATTTTCAACAGGATTCCAGGTGATCAGAACCTGTAAGAAAACATCCATCTACTTTTATTTAGATATCACGGTTTGAAAATTTTGCTCATTCTGTACTAAAAATGTATCTTAGAATGTCAACAGGATTAGCCATACATACCAAGAGGGTTTCAAGCCCACTGAATAACTAAAATGAAATTAAACTGATCATCCACATTATTTTAAGATGCACTTTGATTTTAAGGTGTTTTAACCAAAGTCCCAATGTGTGGTTTTGTATGGCTTTCAAATGACTGTCTGTTATAACACCTTTGTGCTGAATGGGGAAAAGAAAAAGAAAACAAACAAAAAAACCCACCTACATATAATGTTAACATTTTGTCTTTAAAATTTAAATCTTTTTTTCTTACTTCAGAATATAGGCTCCAAACACAATTTCATAAGCCATGGTTCGCCACTGAACCTAGGTATAAAACAGCTACCTTATCTTGCATTGAAAGGATCTATGGCTTTTCCAGCTGACACTGAAATTCAGAATATTGAATCAATACAGGAAAGGAGAGAGACTGGGGATGAAGAAAACTCAGCTAAATTTCCTATAGGAAGGAGAGATTTTGACAGTAAGTGTATGTGTATTTTTCCACAGAAAAAAAAGATTTCAACTTAGAATATTAAGAGTAAAAATATTTTTTTCTTCAGTGCTCAGGTGTATGTTGGGAAGAGTCTATCGACCTTGTTGGCAAGTTTGAAAACTGTTGGCCTCTTCTCTGAAGAAGTATTGGTTGCCAATTTAATGAAACTTGAAGTTACTGTGCTTTTGGTATTGCTATATATTTACATTAAAATACTTCTATCTGTATTTCAAAGTAGAGGGAAACATGATTGACGTTTTCACTAGATAACCTAGTTGTAATAGTTATGATGTATTGTTACTGAAATTGAGAATTCTGTACAATCAAGACTTGTCACTATATTTGTCTAATGAATAATATATGTAACCTACTTTAACATAATATATTTGGACAACATGAAGCCAAAATGTGTTAATGCACCTGTTATCTTGTTCTTTCAAGATGTACGTTTATTATGGAACAGTAAATTTACTGTATACAGCAAAATAAAAATAACATTCATAGTCTAAAAAAGTCAGTTAACTTTTTCTGACCAGCAATCAATTTATTCTTGGCTGTAGCCTTATTGCTTTTTGCTGCTCCATCTAGTTTGCTGTCCAATTTCTCTTGTAATATGTTTGATAGCTTGGGTCTCTTAATATTTGTGTACTGAGGTGGTTCATTTTCATTATTGCAAGTGACTTTCTCACTATTCAAATCCATGTGTTTCCTCTTTGAGCTCTTGTTTCTTGGCTGACAACTTTTTGCTTTTTCACTTTTACTTCCATTCTGATGAACATTTCCAGAACGGGTTCCAAGTGCTGGTCTTTCAGGAGATGGCTTTACACCTTCTATTGTGCAAGAAAATAAAATATTTTGGGAAGGAAAAAAAGTTAGCCAGGATATTTTTATGATTTAAATGGCACACAGGGCATGCATTTTTAGCAAGACAGTTCTTTCTTAAATAAAATGAATACCAATAATTTGACTGGCCAGCAACTACGCAACAACTATAAACAATCTAAACATAGACACTTCACCATTAAATTTTAAAATGACATTACACATGCATAAAATGTAACCATCAACAACTTCAGGAAATAAGTTCATATACAAAGGTCAAAATGCTGCAAAGGATTAATATACTTATGTCCTAACAGTGATTTATATAATACACATGTTGTAATGTGTTATTGTTTAAAAAGTAAAATTAACAAATAGCCATGATTTTCCCATTCAATATATAAATTTCCCTCAAGTTTTAGGTCATCTCTGTAAAATAGATAAAAAGAAACCTTACATTATGTTGGTTAAAATTTATTTGAAGATTATGAAGGCATTAAAAAATAAATGATTTACAATCTATACTGCTTATTTCAAAGCATTTATCTCACAAAGCATAGACTAAAAATATTTTAGATCAGTTTTTACTGATTGTAAGTTCTGCAAAGCTATTAAACCCTCAGTTTTTGTTTTTCCTTGGAAAAAATCCTTTACATTTGACTTTTAATAAAGATTGATGTAGTAGTTTGTTTGATAAAAGTCAATAGATATAAGACCTGAAAAATCAGGAATAAAATTTTCTCATTCACTCAAACATAATTCAGTTTACCTCCAAAACTCTCAGCTTCTAAACAGAGAACAAGCATTTGTTTTGGTGCTGGATGTATGCAAGTCGGGATTTGGCTCCTACTGAAGAAGTGCTGACCCTTCTTCTGAGTCATCAGGTCATCTTTGTAGGTACAAGCAAACTGGGACCTGATTAAGGGTTGCTTCATCTATGAAGAGTGAATGACATTAGTTTTAATTGTTAATATTTGTTTAGAAAATTATTTTAAACTTCTTTATTATTGGTAAAATAAAAAGTCTTGGATATCATTATTTCCCCCTTTTTCCTTCCCTCCCAGTTTTACCTTAAAAGATAAAATTAATCAAAAATTACCTAAACTACCAGGAAAGTTAAAATATTCTTACAACTCCAATGTAAGAATATGTAAGCCAATGTGAAATAAGGTGTTTATGATATTTCATAATAATATATAAACTAGTTCTAGAAAAAATTTATTTAACAGTAAATTGAGGCACTCTAAAATGAATATTTGATTATTTTTTTTTGATTGGTCTCTTTTAGAAAGCTGCATATTTAAGATTTTTAAAAGCCCAGTCTTTTTTTTTTCCACAAAGGGTGAGGAAAAGTTTTAAAAACCCACCCAAGCCTCTGTGTAATAGACATTTCTTTTGCCTTGACATTTGGTAGCATCTGTTTAGCATTTTGAGCTGCTACCATAGCAAGTCTTTGCCTAGAGCCAAATCATCCCTTACACAGGCTATGAACAAGATGAGCCCACTATTTCCTTTGAAGTGTCAACAAGCAACTTTCATTGGGATAAGGCTCCTCATCAGAACAAACTATATAAGTATCACTTGTTTAAGGTTTCCAGCCTGGAGGACTCTTCCCCTCTTCTAAGCTAGGAGCTGTTGTGCCCCATTTGGGCAGGGACAAAACCTCAAAGGCCTTGACATTTATATTGTCAAACATTGGTTATTAGGTTATCTAACACCACTGACTTTGATTCCTACAGATATGCACAACCACCTAAGACAGAAATAACTATCACTTATCCTTAGGAAGCAACCCAATAATCACCAACCATCCAGAGGGTCACATAATAGTCATAAAAATATTACAGATCTTTCCCATGTTCTTCATGATAATGTGGATGGAGTTACAATTTGTGCAGAACTAAGATATTTCATCTTCATGACAGAACCAGTATATAGATCATCAAAGTAGTCAAAGAACCCACAAGGGTTTCTTTTTTACTTTCACAGGCCTCAGGGAGGCAAGTCAGCTCTGAAAGCTTATAAGAACATAGTGAGTTAAAAGTTATGGGGGATGTCCACTAAGATCATTTCAAGCTTGGACACTGTAGGACTTCAACACTAGGAGCCTGACAAAAAGCCATTTGTCTATATACTTCATTGGGTCTTGCCTCTTGGTCTTAAGGTCTAGTTCTCCTCTGCATTATACGCTGTGTAAGTCATTTCCAACTGTGCAGTGTGCAAAATCCTAAATAAAATCATTGTCCACTTGATCACACAGGTGCTACTGTTTCACGCAAGTGTATATGACTACACAAGGTGTAAATCATGTTGAATCAAGCTTTAAGAGTATCCTGAAGCATCTAATGTGTCAGCTGGTCAGGGAATGGGTATTTACTAGCAATAATTATGCTATATTCAGAGTGCAGCAACAAAAAGTACATTAAAATAGCCTGAATGCAGAATAGCAGCAAGAGCCCAGGGCTGAATTAAAGCAGAGATACTACAAGAGCTTGATAGCTTCTGGGGTCATGTGATTACATCATAACCTTGGTTTACACATTATTTATTTCTTAAAGACTTTAGCCCTCATTGTTGCAAACAGAGGTTTGAAAATGACACCTGAGTATATATGACACAGTGATGACTGCCTGAGTCTGCAGACAGCATGAAACAATGGTTCTTAGAGGTTTGAACTGCCCTTTTTATCTCAATGTGATAATAAGTCTCAAGATCCACTGAAGCAGATAAACTCCAACAGCTGATAAGGTAGATCTGCTGCCCCCAGAGATAAGAGGGTCCTGTTGTGCTCCTGTGTGGAGGAAAGGGAGATCATGCAGTTTCCCCTGCCCTGCTAGAAGAGGAGTACCCTGCCACTCCCAAAGGAGGTCAGGACAATAGGCTTGAATGCCTCATTTTGTGGTATGCCAAAGATATATGTGGGGCCCTAAGGGTCAAATTAGTTAGCATATGCTTTCACTTGGTCTTCTTGTACCTTTTAAAAAATTCACTTTATTTAATTTATGATATGACACTGAGAAACCCATATTTTCCCTTGTATTAATTGTTACTAATGTATGCCCTTCTATTTATTTCTAAAAAGTTAGATCTGATAATCTACTCCAGATCTCCCTCCAGCCTCCGCATAAAGACAGAACTGCCAACACTTAGTCAGTAAAAATGCTCAGAGCGGGTTTTTATACACTGGAATAGCTTAACAGAATTTAAAAAAGACTACATCAGTAACAACAAACATATGTTTTTATTTTCTGGCCAACCAATCAAGGGGGGAGAAGAGAGAGAGATAAAAAGGAGGAAATCTTTTCCTCACCCATTGTGGAAAAAATAGGAAGGGGAGGTTGAAAGAGGTTTAAAAGGAAAGAAACAGTGGTAAAATGTAATTTGCCTTGACCAAACCAAAGTATCACTTTATTCAACCATGAAAAATCACCTGGCTATCTTTCAGGTAATAGCAAGTTTTTCTTGTCCTAAATCCATCAAAATCTTTAACAAGACACCATACCAGCCTTTGACTATCCCAGGTTTATTCACTATTGTTCTGAGAGCATTCAGTCTTAAATCACCACATCTCTGAGATTTGAGGGTGCCTCGAGACTCTCAGGATTTGGCCCTAGGGAAGCTGTTTAAGTGGTTCCTGGAATTACAAATACTGTTCTCCCATGTAAGTAGGGTTTATCAGATTCTAATAGAAATTAATAGATAGTAAAAAAAAAAAGAATTATTTTTACTGCAGAATTTCTATTGTGTTAAAAAATAAGAAAAAGTGCTTAGTGCACTGTTCAGAGGTTGAAATCATTAAGCAAAGATATTCCTCATAATTCTCCATTAACAACAAATTTTGTTTGGTGCAGAAGAGGAGATTAATATCTGAAAAAGTTAGCTTTTCCTTAGTCAAATGTTGAGTTTTTCTGCACAAGTGTATTGGATACACAGAAAATCTTGATAGCTTCCTGTTGATAGCCTTCCAAGTCTCTCTCTATTTGTACTGGAATCATAAACAGGCAAAACAATTCTCACTAGCAACAGCTCTTGGAGAACTAAACAACTAAGAATAATATCCAGCTTCATGCATTGCTGTCAAGTCATTTCATGCAGACATAATCAAGTCACATGAGAAAGGCAGATTGAAATTCTCTGCTTTATAGAGCTTTTTCCTTGGAAGAATTTCCATACACAGTAAAATTATAATGAACTTAAAACTTGACAAGGTTTGGTAGAGTCCTTTAGCCACAATTTTTTTCAAAACTGGAATTAGTGTTAGGTTCCTAGTTGGAAGAAAACAGTACCTCATATAGGAAAGGTTGTCTCCAGTTATATTAAGAAACAAAATAAGCCAGACTACTGAAAATTCACTACAGTTGTCATGGGCTAAATGTGCTAACAATGAAAAAAATTACTCCCCTTCTTGTAATCGTTGTTCTTCAAGATGTGTTGTTCATGTCCATTCCAATCAGGTGTGTACATGTGCATATGCATGGCAGCTGGAAGATTTTTCCCATAGCAGCATCTGTCAGGTCGGTGTGGGTGCCCCCTGGAGTCACTCCTTCATGGCGCTCAATATAGAGCCCTGCTGACCCGCCATCCCCTCAGTTCCTTCTTGCCTGCTACTCCAACAGAGGGGTAGGAGAGTGGGTATTGGAATGGACATGAACACCACATCTAGAAGAACAACAGTTATGGGGTTTAACTTTTCTGTTTTCATTGTTATGGGGTTTAACTTTTCTGTTTTCATTGATCATGTTACTCTTCCAGTCGGGCTTATGTCTGTATTGCTCTCTGTTTAAGGAGATATAATTAATGTAATCACCAATATGCTTCTTCATTTATGGAATCCTTTTTCAAATTGGGATTTTGGTAAAAGTTACAAATATGTATTAATATTATTTATACACACACACACACACACACACACAATTAATTTATATGTGTATGGGGGGGGAGAGAAACTGGGTGCATAACACAAAAGTATTATATTACATTCATATAATATTATATAAAATAACTATACAACACCTTAATTTTTTTTTCACCAACAGATGTTTTAATTCGTTGTCTGAGAGGTTTTGGAGGCAACCCAGTGGATTGTGCTGGAGATCTACATTACAAACAAACAAACAAATAAATCTTAACTAATTACACTTCAGCATTTTGTAACAAAAACTCCTAAATTTATGAGCTCCCCAGAAACAGGGGGAATGGAGGAATCCAAGCTTCCGTTCCTCTATCCTTTCTCCTGCCACTTTCTTGCACCTCCTCACCCCTAAAAAAAACGTGAGCATGTGAAGCACTGATGGGAAGTACAATAAAGTTTCTGACTTAAGGTTTTAGCAACCAGCATAATGCTGTTATGGTTTCAGTTTAACCACAAAGTTGTAATTCTGCAGACACATCACTGTTACTTGTCGCACTGGCAGTGCTATAGCAAGTTCTTCCCGTGATTGTCTTCAAAAGCTTCTGGTCAGTCTCCACAGTAACTTGTCTGTCTGTCTCTCTCTCTCTCTCTCTCTCACACACACACACACTTTAATGAAAGTTCTTACAGACAGATTATTACACTTCTATTTTTCAGTTTGTGCATAGTTCATTTCCATCGACACAACACTTGGATGCATACACAACTGGTTTTGCTTCTTGCAATAACAAAATCTGTTCTCTGCTTGGAAATATACACCTAATGGTTACCTCTTTATTATCACTGTCAGCCAATATACCTGCACTACTAAACTAAGTAGTGGTTTCATTTCAGCAGAGACAGAACCTTTCTAGGTGTTCCCTGAAGATCTGAGTCTCTTTAAGATGCTTTTAGCTGTGCCAAGACTTCTGCAAGAGGAGGTACAAATTTGGCAATGAATTGCCAACATTAGTAGCTTCTCTAGCTCAGTTCCTTCAACAACGCCTACAAAAAGTGAGTCTTCAGAAGATTAGTAGCTTTGCAGACCAGTTTAGAAAGTTGTGACGGGGTGCAACTCACCACTCCAGCACCTTCTGTTGACTGTCAGAGGGATTAGCTCTTCTTATCAGCGTGCCCTCTTCTGGTGATGCCTTGTCACCATCACTTCTGCTCTGGGACCTGTGTCACCCCCAGGATCGTGACGACCTCCTTCAGTGACATAGCTTTCCAGCCCTGTTATGCTCTGAGTTCCCCGCCTTTTGGGGGCTCTGCAACATCTGTCCAGCCACTTTCCTCAGTAGCAACTGCAGTCCAGAGTTTCACCACTTCCCGAGAGGCAACTGGAGAACGGGGGACCCAGACCCACCCGTAACTCTGGGTCCCGGCTCAGAGACCCTGTAGATGGCGGTCACTTGCTGCGTCCCCTCCGACTCCTCTTTATATCTCCCTGGGTCACTTCCCTGCAGCTCCAGCACCCTCTTTGCCCTTGCCTGAGGGCTTCAGCCTGAATATCCCTGCAGCCTGCCAAGAGCTGCCTTTAGTTCCCCAGGTCTCTGCCTGTAGCCCTGCTCTGTCCAGGGTGCTTCCTGCCTTCAGCCTGCAAGGCAGCCAGTCCTTCTCCTTCCTCAAGCTCCAAGGAGTGACTGAAGCTTCTCTGCAGCCCTTCTTATATGGGCCAGCACAGCCCCACTGGCTGCTCCTCACAGCCCATCTCTGACGGCTGCTTCCTATGCAGCCTCCCAAGGGGTCTATTAACCCCCTAAAGCCGATTGTGGGGCAGGCACCCTATCACAGAAGGGCATTTGATGAGTAGGGGGGCAACATGCTAAAAAGCACAGAAACAGTTATGGGAGAAGTAGACAAAAGGAATGCCAAAGATAGCATCCTTGATGGAATAAGTGGATGGGAGTAGCAACAGAACTTTGAGAATAGAAAACTGGGAGAAGCAAAATTATATAGAACCTTGAAGGCTTATCAATGAGGCAGGGAAGCAAGAGAAGAAAGAATTGTGTACATTTTCTTAATAAATTATGGAAATACTTAGTCTAACTTCTTTCCAAATTTACCCTAAAAACACAGATAGTAGCCCTAACTGGATCAGTCTCCTTATTTTGATATTATCTTCAACGTATTTTCTCTGGTGGCTAAAAAAGAAAAGCTGAAAATGCAATGGGAAACACAGCAGGTAACCCCTTTCTGCCATCAATAAGAAAAATAAGGGGTGATTGCTATTATTTTGAAGTATCTGCACTCCAAGAATATATACATACAATAAATTGTTTCAATATAGTCTCCAGTGGAGAGCATCAGGGATCCATCTAATAAGGAAGAATGAAACATCTTCTGTCAGAGTTGCAGTATACAAAGAAGAGACTGATGCAGTGAGAAAAATCTCACTTCGTCGGGAAAATTCTAAAATATTTTTGATGATTTATTGTTAATGTTGGTACTTTCAGAGCCAAAAGATACATAGATGCCAGTGACAAAACACTATCAATATCAGATAAAGGAGACTGTAACCACTTCTTATCAGTAGCTCTATGGCAGGTTTTTCTTTAATTTTGAACTTCTTGCCAAGTTTTACAATCAAAAAATAAAGCTCTGGAACCATCCAGTCTAACCATTTAAACTGAAAGCTCTGTCAAGGCCACCACAGAGCTATAGGAAAGAGGGATAAAGAGAAATGATCTGAATCTCTCAAAGTTTCATACATGAGACATGTTAATTTTCTCTTCCCATCTTGGTCCTAAAAATAAACAGTTTTCTGGGAAGTGGTCAGATCCCAGGCACAACTGACCATAAAGTTTAAACACATTTTTGGGACTGTTCAGTACAAAAAATAATGAAATCTCTGAACACAACAAATAAATTTGTTAAAATTCAGAAAATATTAAGAACCAAACCATTTGATACTAAAATTGAGAATTTTTAATTAACAAATAAGATGGCAAACTATAGTAAGGTTTAGTACTTCCTATGTCTCTACCAGTGACCAATCTGCATTGCAAACTTACTGGTAGTGATATAGATTAGCAGAATATGGCATTTTTGAGGAAAGTGATACATTTCACCATGTAAGTAAAACATTTTTAAAAACATAAGAACTTACAAACAGTATTATACCCCAGAAGTGACTGTATTTAGGTGGAGGATGAAGTGATCCCTTACCTATCAAACAATGTTGAGAATATTATTGTTTGTAAAGCAATTGAGAACCTCAGAGTAAAGGTGCTAAAGTAGTACAAATTGTGAAGAGATTTTAGAGCCTGAAGCGAGGAAAGGAAAAAAAGGAAATAAATGTGATTTCCAGCATTTTAGCAAAAAGAATCCCTCAGTTTGTGTAAAGTTTCTTACTTTTACTTATAAGTGATCCTTTAGTGTGGTAGATTCACTTCTTTGCATAAGCTGCTAGTGTTAAAATTATCTTTTTTGAGCTATGAACACACTATTCTCAAATGAAGTGAAAATTAGATATACTGAATAAACAAAAAAAACCTGGAAACTAAAAAGTTGACAGCAAATTGATAATACATCTCTTAGTTTGCTACGTATAACCAAGAACATTATTCTTGTCCTGCAGACCATTTATTAGAGGGGTTTGTTTTATAGATTTACTAGTACTCACCTAAAGAGTGTTAAGACAGAGGTGACTCCAAATGGAGTTACATTTTCATCACCATATAATAGTTCTGCTTTGTTTTTGGTAGGAAGATTGGCAGCTTCTTCATCCAAAAGAGCTAGTAAGGCCTTCACAGTTTCTCTGCCACAGTAGGCAGTTCCATGGTTTATGGCATGTAATTTTGGCTGAAAGTAAATAGAAATTATTCCATCTAAGTAAATATTAATACGAGCATACAACAAGAAATGCTACAATGCATCAAACCAACCAACAAGAAATCCATCTTCAACAGCAGCCAGGTGCTTCAGAAGAAAGCGCAAGAAATCCCCCACAGACAACTATGGAATAACCTACCCAAAGGGAATTTTCCTCCTATCCCCAGGCAATTAGTGATATCTAGCTAATTGCTAGATGGAAGCATGAGATTAATACACAGCTAAATATCGGAGTCTGCGCAAAGAGACTGCACTACAGAAGTTACGTGGGAAGAAAATGAACAGTTCCCCATCACATATTCTTGAGTGCTATGGGGCACACAGATACATTCTGGGACAGTCTAACACCAATCCCTTTTACCAATTCACCAACTCTTTTCACAGACCTGACCAGAGGTGTGTTTGGTACAACAACCTCCAGATTGGCATAAAATAGATCCCTCAGGATTTTCCACAACAATGGAGAAATTCTCAAAGAAAATAATCTACATCTGGAAATGCTCAGTGCTGCCCTCAGCAGCAGAGACATAGAACTTCAAGAATCAGAGGGGTAGCTGTGTTAGTCAGGAATTGCAGAAGTGACAAAGAGTCCTGTGGCACTTTAAAGACTAACTAAAGTATTAGAGCATAAGCTTTCGTGGGCTAATACCCACTTTGTCGGATGCATGCAGTGGAAGTATCCAGGGGCAGGAATAAATAGGAGGCAAGGGCCAGGTTAGAGATAACAAGGTTAGTCCAATCAGGCTGAACCAGCTTGTTATCTCTAATCAGGGAGGATGAGGTCCTCTCCTAGCAGCTAATCTAGAGGTGTGAACACCGAGAGAAGAGAAGCTGCTTTTGTACTTAGCTAGCCACTCGTAATCTTTGTTCAATCCTTGATTGAGGGTATCAATTCATTTGCAAATTTGATACCAGCTGCTAGAAGAGGACCTCATCCTCCCTGATTAGAGATAACAAGCTGGTTCAGCCTGATTGGACTAACCTTGTTATCTCTAACCTGGCCCTTGCCTCTTATTTATTCCTGCCCCTGGATACTTCCACTGCATGCATCCGACAAAGTGGGTATTAGCCCACAAAAGCTTATGCTCTAATACTTTAGTTAGTTTTTAAAGTGCCACAGGACTCTGTCACTTATAGAACTTCAGAACGACTGTGGTACTGCAAGAATTGCAGGTTTGCTATAAAAAAAAGAACAGAATGTACAAAAAAAGTAACAATCCTATACAGAAGTTTAGGGTTTGTTTTTTGGTTTGATTTTTAAATGTACAGTAGTAGATTTTTAAAACCACAGGGTTCCTTGTTTATATGTAAAAGACACACTGCACTTTAAATTTCTTCTAAAACAGTGGTTCCCAATCCGGGGTTTGTGAACCCCTGGGCATTCGCAAAAATGTTACAGGGAGTTCTCAGGAAAAAATTCCCTAATGGCGGACAGAGATCTCCCTAGGAATCCCTAGGGCCAGCAGCTTGGAGCCCCTGGACTTCCAAGAGCTAAACAGATCAAAGCAAGCACATCTATCACACTGAGGAGATTTAAACTTCAAGACTCCTTAAGAAATGGAAAGGTAGGTGGATATTTTTTGCTGTTTTTAAAATTAAACAGGCAGTTAGTACTGTTTTTAAAATTATTATGAAAAACAAGTTTAAGCTTTGTTGTAATGTGCGTTGTTTGTCTGGACTGCTCAAGACCTGAATGCTTGTGTAGGAGGAACTTCTTGAGTTGGCTTCTTAAATATCTTCATGCTGTTTCACATCTGATACTCCTTGTTGAAACATAGGAGCCTTGTCTTACAACAGGCTTATTGAAAGTGACACAAGCTATGAAAGTGAGATTTTGGAAGAGTGTTGCCATCTTCATAATGTAATAAAAATACTATACTGATAAATAACAATTAATAATAAATAGTATGTAATAAGCATGTCATAAAAACCAATAATTTATACTACAGGTAAAGGAGAAAATCCTTGGAAATATTCATTTTTAGGAGGGGGTTTGCAAAACTTTATATTTTAGTGAAAGGGGTTCACAGGTTGTTAAAGTTTGGAAACCACTGTTCTAAAAGATAGTACAATTAGCAACAGAGTTTATAGAATCAGTTAACTAATCTTTAACAATCTCCTTGAATAAATCAAATTCTATTCTATCTACCTGATTACACCAGTTAGTGTATCTACTTTTCAAGAACTATAGCAATATATATGTCAGACATTTACTATAAATTATCCAGTAAATAGCATATACAGCTATGGTTGGCACCTAAAATTAAAACAGAATTGTCTATTTCAGTACCATTTAACTTCCCAAAAATTTTACTCTGAGCCAGTGCAGCCATTACATTTTGTACAATAATGACTTTTGTACAATATCATGTCATGGCACAACTGTTTTACTGTGAAAACTGCGAAAAAGAGCAGTCTTGACTTTAACTATGCACAAAGACTAAAAAAAGCCCCACTACAAATTAAAGCATTCAGATTTAAATGGAAAAAGCAGCCACATGCAAGCATTATTTCTCTGATGCTTGTTAAAGCTATGCCCATGGCCCATTTCTTCCTGCCTCCAAAATAAATTGACGAGTCTTTCATGAATGACCTTCTGCTACTCCAGGTCCTAGATTGACCAATCTAGGTCAGACAGACAAATTCTGTCCAGAATAGTAAACTTCTCAGAAAGTGATGAAAATTCCCATTAACCATTAATTTAGGCTTCACATAATTAAATTAAAGCAAAGCTTCCTCTTCTGTGGAATAATTATTTAGCTGAAGCCCAGGGATTCCCAAAACATGGAGATATTGCAAAGAAAAATATTGCCAGATTAGAAGTTTTCAAGTGCATTTTATTCAGAAGTGAATTAGACAGAGTCTTCCTAGCAATACTACAATATTCAGAAGGTAGGATATAATATATACTATATGATATACTATATACTATATATATATATATACACACACACACACACACACACACACACACACACACACTATATACTAGCATACTATATACTACTATATTCAGAAGGTAGGATAGAGGAGGAAAACACCCACATTTAGAGAATCAGTGGGTGGAAGAAGTAGGATGTGTATGCATGGAGAATGTGTAGGACAGGAGTAAAGGGGAAACTGCGCAAAGGGGAAACTGCACAGGGAAATGAAGAGTGGTGCAAGAAGTAGAAACTGAGGGGACCAGAAAAGCGAGGCAAATGGGATATAAACTCTAGCTGCTTTGTGCTCCGCCACAGTGGCATAAAGCAGCCAGTCCATATTGGTCGATCTGGACATAAAAAGTTAAAACTATAGAAAATAAATTAAGGCATCTCTTCAAATCATTAGGAATGTCAGATAGTACCATTCTGACATTTTTAATTAAAATTTTATACATGAACACTAAACAAAGAAAATACCTAGACAAAACTGAAGTGAAGATGAAGTTAAGGTTGAGAGTACATATCAGTAATCTACAGTAAAATACATTACAGAGATATTAGAGAGACAAGATGGGTGATGAAGAGATGTGTGTGTCTCGAAAGCTTGTCTCTCTCACCAACAGATGTTGGTCCAATTAAAGATATTGCCTCACTCAGTTTGTCTCTCTAATATACTGGGACCTGCATGGCTACAACTACCTATTATTGCACTGCAACTACACTGCATATTAAGAGATCCCAAAACAAAGCATTATAAACCAGCAAAATTCAGAATTAATATTAAATTTAAAAGAAATCCAAACATTTTAAATTATGGAAATCACACAGTTTCACCACCTAAGTAACCTGAACGCTGCACTGTAGCAATACCCCTACCCTTTCTTTTTGAAAGGGAGAAATGGAGAGGGCAAAACAGAGAGAAAAATCTAATGAGTCTTTACAAGTCACTTTAAATCACTAATATAATCTGGGATCACAAATAGTAATCATAATCATATCATTATTGCATGGTATCTATAGAACAGAGTTAAGGTTGTTTGGATATGCATTACTATATCTCAACACGTTTGGATTTAATTTTTAACATAAAGTGTTCTGAATTTATATTGATTGATTTCGGGATAACTATGTGATCAATGTATTTTTATCCTAAATTACTTATAATGTACTCTCAGCCTTAACTGCATCTTAACATAATTTTATCAGGGAATTAAAATTATAATTTAACTGTATTCATATTAGTAACATGTAAAGATGAGTTATTTTACAAATATTTACTATTTTACAAAAAACTTATCAATGGGCACTATAAACTGCATTAAAAAAAGTTATTTTAATAGGTTTATAATTTTAATGCAATAATTTTTTAGTTGAAATATAATGGCTTTTTGAAAACCACACTATAATCCTAAAGGACTTAAAGAATCTTTCAACAAATTTAAGTGTACTATGCTACACAGGAAATGACACTATTCTGTATTATTGGGAAAAGATTATTCTATATTTCAAGTTATTAAAAAAGACATTGGCTTTCTTGTAAAGCTATATCGTAGGAGAACAAAAGGAGGACCATTACCCGGGCTGGACTGATTCCAGTGGTGCTAGCAGTCATAGCTTCATCTTGAGAATTGATAATATTTTTAATCCTCAAATTCAAATCTTGTAAAACTTCCTCTGCTGCTCGACAGAATGGATCCCCACTGTTTCGGCCTTTTATCAAGTGCATCTTGATTGCTGATAGAATTCGCCCCCCTGCAATTCTGAAAATAGGCATAGAGTCATCCCCACATTAATCTTGGCAATGCTTTAATATACCTATTAGTTCTGAACACAGAGTCTTCACAGTTAATCAAAATTGTTCACAGAACAGCTTTGATCTTTTAAATAAAAACAGCAGTGTGCAATTAAATACTATTCTTTGATATAATAGTTTACTAAAATATTAAAGATTAGAAAAATCAAAAAGGAAAAATAAAAAGGTAACCAATTCAACATTTGGCAGTATGCTAATCTACAACACAAAGAGGAACTATCTTGGCTGGAAAGAAAGTTCTGATAAAAGTATCTTCTGCAAATCCACATCTTTCTGTTTTACTCATAGATCATGAGCATGTGACAAAGTTCTAGGAGAACTGAACCACTACATAGTAAGGCATAATACTTTATTTGCAAATATATTTCTGTTTCACATAAGCCCTTCCAATAACCAGTCTGGTTTTCAGTTTAACTAAAATAACAGATTGACAAGGAGACTAGTCAAGCACTAATATTTGTTATAAAGGTATACAATTTCCCATTCCATAACAAACCAGGAAAGATTCCTCCACAATCAGAGAGCACATACAGCAACGCAAATTTGACTATGAATTATCCATACTTTTGACATAACAGATACGTACTCTCATCTGTTACAGTAGTAACAGGGCTCAAAATCAGCAGTTTTTACAGACACACCAGAAAAGGCGGCATATATGTTCCCAATTACACAAATGAAAGTTTTGAACTCATGAAAGATGGAAGGCACTCCTGATTGTGCTAGAGAAGCTTTGAAGTAGGCATCATATGTTAATCGGTTTGCATAGTACCTAACAAAATGGACTGGGGCCCCTCAACAGTACCAAATTATTAAACACCAATAAAGATGTAAACAGAATTTAAAATGAGTGGCAGAGATGTACAGAGAGCAAACAAAATGAGGCAGGCTACAATTATTACCAGTGCTCAAGTTTAAGGAAATAAAATAATGTCAAAGAATCAGTTTTCCAATCCTCAGAGACCATCCCACATCTCCATCACTTTTCAAAGATGCTTGTGATTTGGTAATTTTGTTTCCAATTCTCTTATCACCTCAGGATGCATGTCCTCCATGGCTACTGATCTGATTATGTTCAAAGTTTCCCCCAATTATTCCCCTACTCATTTTATAAAAATCAACTATTTATACTAAGTATTCATTATTTCAGAGAGAATTTTAAAAAGAGGAATCCTGTAGCATGGCAATTTTAGTCATTATTTTAATCCTCTGTATTTATTAATATGCCTATTTGTTTTCTATTCCTTTTCTCTTCAATATTGGGTACTCTCATCTTTTCCTTCTAGCCTTAATCACTGTATATTCCTGTTTAGTTGATTCTTTCCTTCTTCAACTTTACTGTTTCCAGTAAAAGGTTATTTTTACCCTCAGATCTTTGACTGGCTCAAAATGGAGCTACCAGCTGGTAGTTATGTGTGGGGACTTTGGTTTAAAGACCATTCCATATCAATAGGGAGCAGACAGGACCCAGTGTTTAAAAATATCTATACAAGAATCTCACTCCTGGGTCTCACGATCTCAAGATAACACAGGATAGATCACCACAACTCAAAGCTTTTAATCTTCTGATGCAGTGGTAGTGGCTAGCACAAATACCAATACCTCAGCTTCCAGAACCTTCCAGTTGGCACCTTCTTAATCAGACTCTGAAGGAGCTTTCTTCAGAGGTGGTTCTCAGATTTGCTTTGGATGCTACTCCAGAAGAATTAATGTGCAGTTTCTCTGTAAAAGAGTTCTCTATTTTACCTTGCCTTTAATCTGAGACTGGCCTAAATCTAAATTTTATTCGCTTCTCAGAGTCTGATGCAATTAAGAGTACTATCCTCTTCAGGTTCAGAACTTCCTCCTTTTGTCTGCTCCCGACTTCTAAACTTTTGAACATATTTGTCAGTGTGTTACATCATATTGATGAGAAATTACTTTTATCGGAGGATGGGCTAACTATATCTCCCATTTTAAAGAAAGTTTCACATGCAAATACGCTTCTGATACACTGGACTCAGAATTCTGAAACACTGGGGAAAATGATTCAACAGAAAACCTGTCAGGATTAAGGGCTATAGACTCCTGAAGTCCAAGAAAGTGCACAAATTGACAATACCCTCCAAAAAGGGTCTCAGAGCCCTGACACACACTGTCCAAACAGTGTTCCTACAAGGAGTAACATTTCTTTTGTAAATTCAATTTGAACCGGAATTTACAAATTCCATGGAAGTGCCCCCATCAAATGCAATTTAGCCTAGTCATGTTCACACCCCAAACAATAAAAAAGCTAAAGAGGCGGAGGGAAAGGGGAGGTGAAAGGCAGAGAGGACTGGACTGAATATATAAAAGGTAATTTCTTTATACTGCATGAAGAAATATGCCCAGGGACTTTGTTGTTTTGAATTAATCTGACTGATCAAAAATCCTGTAAATAAACTACAAACCCTAACAAAGTTAACCTGAGTCTCCTATTGCTTCTGTTCAGGCCCTACTTTGCCACACAGTCCTTCGTGTCAGTTTTTCTAGATGACAGATATTTATTCATTTTATGGTAGTTAAAACTGGATTATACTTTATATTAAATTGTAAGCTTTAAATCAAAATGAATTAGTGCTTTGTGGAAGTGTAGTGAGGCAAAGTGGTCTCCCTCTGAGCCAAAGGGGGAGGAGCCACTATGATTTCCTAGTGGGCGGAGCCAGGCCAGGTCCACTCCCCAACATAAGCTAAGAGGTGGGACAGGAAATATAAAAGGCAAAGCCATTAGCTCTGTTGAGTCTGAACCAGGGAAAAAATATGTCTCCTGCTCCCTGCAAAACCCCGAAGCTGAACCTTCGCTTCACGAGACTGACCCAGGAGAAGAGCTGCCGGGACTGGCGCTCTCCATATACCCCGAGGAGATGGAGGACTCCTGGACTACAGAACCCCTCGCCCAAATTATGGTACGAAGTACTCAGAGAAACCAGATGTTGGTCCAGTTTCACTGTTAGAACCTGAGTCACCATGCTATGGAAGGATCCTCACTGACCCAGTGGCAGAACCCTTCGCCCTGGGCTGGAACCTGGTGGAGTAGGGTGGGCCTGAGTCCTCCTATTGCCAACCCTACCCCTAGGGTGACAGCTTTCCCACCTTAGGCCAAGAAGCCTGCATTTGTCTGCCACCTGCCTGAGCCAGGACATCAAGTGATAGACTGTTTTTTCAACCCTGCCTGAAAGCCTGAACCTCTAGCCTGCTTATAGCTTTCCCCTGCCTGAGGACATGAGCTCCCTAAAACTGTTTGTTTTGCTCTGCACTGCCTCAGGGCCTGAGCCCTTAAGACTGTTTGCTCTGCCTGGCTTGAGGGGCTTAGACCATGATATTGCTTAGCCTTGCCCCGCCAACCAGGGCCAGGGACCCTCATGCTCAATTTGTAATTCTCCATTAGTGGGTGACATTCCATTGATGCAGTGAGATGAAGTGCCCTCCCATAGAGCCAGAGAGGGAGGGACAACCGTTAACCCACTACGAAAAGTGTAAGTATAATACTTTGATGTAACCAAAGGGAAACACCCATATGGAGTCAGTCTGCTACAAATCAAGTGCTATCTGATTTAAGATAGGAGAGTATATTTTTTTAAAAAATTATCTCCTAAATTGTGGTGAACCTTTGCTTTAAGAGTAAGAAATGGAAAATTCCAAAGGAAAAAGCCATCCACGGCAGTTGTTAAAAGGTAAGAGCAGAGCATTGCTGGAGAATATTCTGTCTTTGAAGGATATACATACTAGGAGTATTGGCCAACTCTCTTGAAATTTCATGCCAAACTGCTTATTCCTTGCAAGTGCTTAATTGGCATCTCCAGAAGCAATATTTACTGTCAATGAGAAATGTACTATGACAACTGTAGTAAAGCCTATTCCATAAATACTGTAATCAACCTGAAGTACATAAGGTAGACAAACAGATGAAGGAACCACCTAAAGTTAGCAGTCTTTATTAGCTTAATTTAGTCTTCTAACTGCAGAAATCCTGTATTTATGTAAAAAAATTACATATTTCTCAAACATTTAAATTAATAATTTGGCTAATTCAAATGAACAGAATTCCAATATTTATATATATACACTTTTATCACAGGTTTATTGATATTTTTAGTTCCCCACAAACATTTACCTACTTTGTGATCCTTCATTATTCCACAGTTTTTATTCAAAGCAGGCGGTGGGCAGTAAAATTACATTCAATTTTTTTTTTTTTTAATTCTCTACTTAATGCTAGTTGAAGATATTTGCTATTTGAAGTAAAGTTCATTTAATCTCTCTTTCTGCCCATATTCCTCCCTCCTTTCCAGGAAAAGAGTTCTAGTTCCCCATCAGATATACAAATTCTAGCTGGAGCAATGAAAGGAAAAGTTTATTCATTCTTCAGCTAGAATTTATAAAAACAGGCCAAGGCATAAAGTGCTGATCTAATGTGTGTGTGGATTATATTAAGACATTGTGCCATAACTTATTTCATTTTGAACCAGATTACACTATAATAGAATACTCTACCTTGTGAAATTTGGTTTTATTCAAGGCTGGAACACATTGCCCAAAGGTTGGTTTTACCATAATAGTTGTATTTCATAAAGAAGGGGTCAAACTACCAAAACTGTTGACGTTACACAATATGCCCTCTACCCAGTCAATGGAGGGAAACTATAATATTTACCGACATATAGATGGAGGTGGTTGATGAATACGTTATTACAGCGGGAATCATGGTTAAGGGAAGAGCAGCTTTTGCCCAAAATGACAATACACCCCATCAAATATGACAAGGCCTAGGTTAAAGAAAACAATGTTATTTTTCATACTGAAAATGAATCTGGAATATTACCCTCATAGTATCTGTTAAAAGGCTACTGTCAATAGAATGACTAATATATTTTAGAAAAGAATGTACATTTAACTATGGCTTCAGTGACTCAAGGGTAGCAGCCACACATATACATATGGACAAATTCATGGTAATGGCCAGAGACCTCTTAACAGCAGCCCCTTCTCTTCTGCTTCAGTGGAGGGAGAGTAGGTCCTCTAACTGATCCATCAAAGACAGTTACTAGGTTCAGTTAGTGGTATGGGAAGTAAAACTAAAAGGAACCTGGAACTTCCTTTGAGATGCAGAGTTGCAGAGTAAAGATTTTCCCCACTTGAGGCAAGATGGAAAAGAAAAAAAAAACTTATGTAAAGAGAGCTGAGGTCAGGGGTCTAGTCACATGTTGCTTTGAAATTGGAGCTTGCTGTATAGCCAGGAGCTCAAATATTGAGAGGCAATGTTGGGAAAGAGGGACAGTCTGAACATTGGATAAGGGAGGATGTACATTGACAGAAAGCTGGAATGGAGAATATGGAACGGTTAAAAACTGCAGAGGAAAAAATAAACAAACTGTACTTGATACAATGTAGTAGAAAATAGACCAAACTACGCTGTTTGTGAATTTGTATGGAAGAGGTTGCTGGTTAAGAAATATGTAAGTGTTAAGTTGAAATTTGAATGTCTGTTTAAACAACAGTACATAAATAGATGTATTAACCCATCACATCTTCAACAAACGAGCAATTCTACAATATCAAATACAAGGAAAAGTGAGTGCACATGGGTATGCAGAAAGCGCAGAAGTATTTTGACATCTTGCTGATAAAGAAGGAGGAAGTTGCTTCATATTTTGTAGTAAGAACAGTATATTTGTAAGTTGTCCTGTTTTTCCCCCCAAGATTGCCCTGAGATTTTAAATGCAGTCCTAGGTGAATATATTCCTAAAATCCTGGGCAGCTCATTGACCAAAGACGACTTCCCTTAGTACCACTAGAGGACAGCGTACAGACAACTTGGAAGGCATGTTGTTGGTTCTCAAACCCAGCATTCGCTCCTGTCTCAGCCATACCATGCTCAGAAGAAGAGAGCATTTTAGATTGCTCCCTGAGCTATCAGACATAGGCCTTGTACCTGCTCTGCCCTCTCACTGCCTTATCCTCAAACCCCCCAAAACTCCTGCTGCTGACACGTACACTTTTCCCCATGGTTCAGTGAAAACAAAAAGGAAGAAGAAAAAAGACAGAAGGAGGAAAAAAAACAAAGAAAGGACAAGGAAACTGGAGAGAGATGTGAAAAGAAAGAAACGCAGTCACAAAGAGGTGGGACACAAATGTGAAAGACACAGAAAGCGGGGTTCACATGCCAAGTCAAGGGCAACCAGGCTAGTGGGCAAAGTCAAAGTCTGTAGTCATGAAACAGGAGTCAAGAGTCAGCTGGGTCAGGATTCTGGGAAGTGAGAAGCAGGAGACGAATTGGAGGTGAGAAACCACAAGTCAGATATCAGAGTCAAGCCAACTCAGAATGCCAGGAGATCAAGCTGGGGTAGCAGGAGAAGGTAGCAGAAGCAGGTAGCAGGGGCAGGAACCACAAGGCACACAGTCTGGGTCAGGCTGGAGCTCAGTTGTCTAACCTGCTAGCTGTACTTAACACAGTAGCAGGAACTGGAAGCTGTCAAATCACTCACTCTTGGACTCTGTCAATCAGCTCTCAGGGGAGGAGCCTCACACTGAGGCAGAGCTTCATGGGTCTCAGGTAAGCAGGCAGCCAGGTACAGGGTTAGAGTGTGACTGATCCCAGATTTGAGACCCCTGAATCATGACACCCTCTTCAGTAGGGACTCCCTCCAGGGTACAGGGATGCAGGTTTTTTAGGGGTGAAGCTTGAAACATGTTGTTCTACATCACACACATTGCACAGGACTCCCTAGTCGCGAACGGCATAGACCTTGCATGGATCTATCTTGATTCCTTCCGGGTCCAAGATAAATTCCAGGAACTCTGTGAAGGTCTGATCAAATGTGCACTTCGAGTTTCGCATAGAGACCATGTTGCCATAGTCTCTACAGGACTGTGTGGATATAAGTGATGTGTTGGTCCAAGTTGTTGACAAGATCAATATCTCATCTAAGTACACCTCCACAAAACTGGTCCAGTAGGTCTTGTAGCACATAGTTAAAGGACCAGAACATCACTGGAACATTAAATCCGTCGGAAAGTGGCCATAGCAAGTTCAAAGGAAAGTCTTCCATTCATCCCCTCTCTCTAATAAGCTCCCTATAGATTCAGTTTAGTGAATAAACAAAGAGCAACCCTGTGATCCAGCAATCAGGAAACAGGCCACTAGGTAACAGTTCCCGATTATCTGACGGAGTGCACAGTAACTGAAGCAGAGGCCACCATCTTTTTACAAAAAGGACTGTGGTGTGAGCCAGTGAAGTCAACTTGCAGACAAACATCCAGGCCAAGTTCTCAGAGAGATCCTCACAGTGCTGCTAGTTCAGACTTTGACATTGTATACATCTGTCCAAATGGCATCTTCACTTCTGGCTGAAGTTCTATGGACAGTTGTAGTTCCAATGTGGGGGAAGGGTTTCCCCATTCTTATTCTCAGAAACATCAGTATATTCACAATAGTTGCGGGGGAGTTCCACAGTACCCCCAATGGGTGTTTCAATGCGGGCAACTACATCTGCTTGAAACCTTCAATGTGTACTGGTCCCTCACCATTCTGTTGACAGAAATCCTATGGGACAGCAACCTTCTGCTCTCACCAGCATGGAAAATTTCAACCCAAATGGTTAGAGTTTAGCAAAGTTATAAGAAACTGAAAACAAGATGTTAAAATGGGAAATGTGAGGCAACCTTATCATATGCAGTGCTACCAAACCCAGCCATAATAAAATCACATATTGGATATAGGTGAAGAGTTTAGCCAAGTAATGCTTGTTTTAGAATACTATTGCTCTTCTTCTCCTAGCCCCTTCCCTTCAACCATTGATTGTAATATGGAGGATTTTTCTGGGGAGTGGGGGGAGTATATAAAAAGGACTGTGTATACCAGTTCAGCAATGTCTAGAGTCCACTCCTGGCAAAAAAGGTTCTCCTCTGTCCTCAGACTGCATGCAGAATGCTGCTAGCCACAATAATATAGACAGCATTGATGACACTCGCATCCACACAATTTTGAATGCAGCACTGGTATGTAAGGGATTAAAAGAGGCCTAAGGAGGCTGTGCAGGAAGCAGCCAATAAGAGAGAGGCTGTGAAGAATAGCTAATCAGCCTAGTATGCTCACATAAAAAGAGCTGAGGTCCAAAGGTAGTTAGTGGCTGCTGGGACCCTGCAGCACCTTGGACAGAGCAGTGCAGGCAGGGACCTGGGGAGTACAGGAGCTCCAGACAGGCTGCTAAGACTGAGTAGGGTGCTGTGACCACAGGGAAGCAGCTCAGGAAAATGCAGCGGCAGTCAAGGCAAAGGAATACAGTAGGTAAAGACAGTTCACAAGGTCCCTGGGTCAGGGCCCAGAGTAGAGGGTGGGCCTGGGTCCACCACTTGCCACTGGGGAAGTGGTTGGACAGAGATACTCTTTCCCCCCCCCTTTCTCTTTCCCCCACCCCGCTTCAGAACGGGGAAACTTAGATGGTGACACGGCCGAAAAGATGAGTCACAAAGAGAACACTGCATTTCTGGAAGCTTGAGGGGAGCCATAGATGGGAGCGGAGACAGAGTGCTGGTGTGCAGACCGTGGAAGTGGACATCTGCCTCAAGCTAATCCCCGGCATGACCAGGAGGGGGTGCCAGTATGACAGTGAAGGACTGCACCCCATGACAAGCACCAACAGAATTTCAATCTGCCAAATGCACATGCCACCACTAGCCTACAGCTACTGAGTGTGTAGTTGAATCTTCCTTTGCCAGGTCCTCTGAAAGCAGGGTACAGTTTCATAAGCCATGGATAAAAGGGCTAAGCAGGGTCCCCTCAAATAGTAGGAACAGTGACTCCATTGATAATGGCATTAGGTGCAAATAATATCCAAGCTTATCCATGAAGGTAAAATCCCAATCTCTAGGATAGCCTTACATCATGCACCATGCATTCTACATTAGTGTCCATGAATCTGTTTCAGTAGTCAACCAGGGCCTGCATAACAATGGAGTGGTACCTGTTACAGTTTATGTACTCACATGCTCCTTGCAGAGGACAAACTATGGGCATAAGTGCCATACCAATAACCCTGGCCTGTTTTGGAAAGTTCATTCTCTCAAAGCCAGCAACTATTTCAAGAACCCAGAGGAGAGACGCAACTCTTGATTTAGTCCTGAGTGGAGCGCAGGATCTCATCCAAGAGGTTACTATAACCAAACAGCTTGGAAATAGTGACCATAATATAACAACATTTAACATTTCTGTGGTGGGAAGAACACCTCAACAACCCAGCATGGTAGCATGTAATTTCAGAAAGAGAAACTATGCAAAAATGAGGGGATTAGTTAAATAGAAATTAAAAAGTACAGTGACTAAAGTGAAATCCCTGCAAGCTGCATGGACACTTTTCAAAGACACCATAATAGAGGCCTAACTTAAAATGTATGCCCCAAATTTAAAAATAACTAAAAAAGAAGCCATGAGGGATAAAAAGGCATCTTTTAAAAAGTGGAAGTCAAATCCTATTGAAGTATATAGAAAGGAGCATAAACACTGCCAAATTAAGTGTAAAAATTTAATAAGAAAAGCCAAAAAGGAGTTTGAAGAACAGCTAGCCAAAAACTAAAAAGATAATTTTTTTTAAAAGTATAGCAGGCTTCCTGCTTCTGATGAACAACCAGTGGGGCCCCTGGATGATTGAGATACAAAAGGAGAACTTAAAAACAGTAAAGTCATTGCAGAGAAACTAAATTAATTCTTAGCTTCATTCTTCACAGCTGAGGACATCAGGAAGAATCCCAAACCTGAGCCATCTTTTGTAGGTGACAAATCTGAGGAATTTTCACACATTGAAGTGTCACTAGATAAGCTTTTAAAATTAATTGATCAACTTAACTGTCACAAGTCACCGGGACCAGATGACATTCACCCAAGACTTCTGCAATTTCACATTTGAGTTCTTTCAGAACTACTAACTGAAGTCTGTAACCAATCCTTTAAATCAGCTTCTATACCCAATGACTGGAAGATATTGGCATTACATTAGCTATTTAAAAAAGGACTCTAGAGGTGATCCCAGCAATTACAGACCGGTAAGTCTAACAGCAGTACCAGACAAATTAGCTGAAACAATAGTAAAAGAATAAAATTGTTAGGCACATAAAAGAACAAATTGTTTGGCAAAAAAAAGTCAACATGGTTTCTGTAAAGGGAAATCATGTCTTACTAATCAAGTTTGAAGATGACCCTAAACTGGGAGGAGTGGTAGATACCCTGGAAGGTAGGGATAGGATATAGAAGGACCTAGACAAATTAAAGGATTGGGCCAAAAGGAAGTTTATGAAGTTCAACAAGGACAAGTGCAGAGTCCTGCACTTAGGAAGGAAGAATCCTATGCACTGCTACAGACTAGGGACCAAATGGCTAGGCAGCAGTTCTGCAGAAAAGGAGTTAGGGGATATAGTGGATGAGAAGGTGGATATAAGTATACAGTGTGCCCCTGTTGCCAAGAAGGCTAACAACATTTTGGGTTACATAAGAAGGGTCATTGCCAGCAGATCAAGGGACATGATCATTCCCCTCTATTCGGCATTGGTGAGGCCTCATCTGGAGTACTGTGTCCAGTATTGGAGCCCACACTACAAGAAGAATGTGGAAAAATTGGAAAAAGAGTCCAGTGGAGGGCAACAAAAATCATTAGGTGGCTGGAGCACATGACTCATGAGGAGAGGCTGAGGGAACTGAGATTGTTTAGTCTGCAGAAGAGGAAAATGAGGGGGGATTTCATAGCTGCTTTCAACTCCCTTAAAGGGGGTTCCAAAGAGGATGGATCTAGACTGGTACCAGATGACAGAACAAGGAGTAATGTTCTCAAGTAGCAGTGCATGAGGTTTAGGTTGGATATTAGGAAAAATGTTTCCACTAGGAGGGTGGTAAAGCCCTGGAATGGGTTACCTAGAGAGATGGTGGAATCTCCTTCTTTAGAGGTTTTTAAGGTCAGGCTTGACAAAGCTCTGGCTGGGATGACTTAGTTGGGGATTGCAGGGGCTTTGAGCAGGGAGTTGGACTAGATGACCTCCTGAGGTCCCTTCCAACCATGATATTCTATTATTCTATTGGAATTCTTTGAAGGGGTCAAACAAACATGTAAGCAAGGAGGATCCAGTGGATATATAGTGTACTTAGATTTCCAAAAAGCCTTTGACAAGGTCCCTCACCAAAAGCTCTTATGTCAATTAAGTTGTCATGGGATGAGAGGGAAAATCCTTTCATGTATTGGGAACCGGTTAAAAGACAGGGAACAAAGGGCAGGAATAAATGGTAAATTTTCAGAATGGAGAGGGATAACTAGTGGTGTTCCCCAAGGGTCAGTCCTAGGTTCAATCCTATTCAACTTATTCATAAATGATTTGGAGAAAGAGGTGGCAAAGTTTGCAGATGATACTTAACTACAAGATAGTTAAGACCAAACAGACTGTGAAGAACTTCAAAAAGATCACTCAAAAGTAAGAGATTGGGCAACAAAATGGCAAATAAAATTTAACGTAGATAAATATAAAGTAATGCACATTGGAAAAAATAACCCCAACTATACATACAATATGATGGGGGCTAATTTAGCTACAACTACCCAGGAAAAAGATCTTGGAGTTATCGTGGATAGTTCTCTAAAGACATCCACGCAGTGTACAGCGCAGTCAAGAAAGCAAACAGGATGTTAGGAATCATTAAAGGGATAGAGAATAAGACATAGATTATCTTATTGCCCTCATATAAATCCATAGTGCGCCCAATCTTGAATACTGCCTACAGATGTGGTCTCCTCATCTCAAAAAGGATATACTGTCATTAGAAAAGGTTCAGAGAAGGGCAACAAAATCACTAGGGGTTTGGAACAGGTCCCATATGAGGAGAGATTAAGGAGGCTAGGACTTTTCAGCTTGGAAAAGAGGTGACTAAGGGGGGATATGATAGAGGTATGTAAAATTATGAGTGATGTGGAGAAAGTGAATAAGGAAAAGTTATTTACTTGTTCCCATAATAGAAGAACCAGGGGCCACCAAATGAAATTAATGGGCAGCAGGTTTAAAAACAAATAAAAGGAAGTTCTTCACATATCGCACAGTCAACCTGTGGAACTCCTGGCTTGAGGAGGTTGTGAAGGCTAGGACTATAACAGGGTTTTTAAAAAAAAACCTGGATGAATTCATGGAGGTTAAGTCCATTAATAGTTATTAGCCAGGATGGGTAAGGAATGGTGTCCCTAGCCTCTGTTTGTCAGAGAGGGGTGAAGGATTGCAGGAGAGAGATCACTTGATCACTACCTGTTAGGTTCACTCACTCTGGGGCACCTGGCATTGGCCACTGTCAGTAGACAGGATACTGGGATATATAGATCTTTGGTCTGACCACGTATGGCGTTTCTTATGTTCTTAAGGAGTACCTACATAAAATGGAAAGTTCACTGAGTATATTGCCTCTGCAGATCCATACTCTTAAGAGATAGACAAGTATGAGCTACAAGTTCCACAGCAGTCTAGAATGCAATTACTTTGAGGCCACCTGAATGCCACCAAGTGTATCCAAACATTCAGTGCAAGCCTATATAAAGATCTGCAACCACAACTGCCTCGTTCTCTCTCTTACCTAAAATACAGTCACCTAAGCCTTCAAAAGTGGGTGTGACATTACAATGGCAGCACACAAAGTAAGAGAAATGACAAAGTAAGAGTCATTCCTTCTCAAAAGAAAGCTTGATCCAGGGACCCATACTCATGATCAGTTTCAGCCTCAGGCTGAATAAGCTTCATAAGCAACTGCAAAGATGATGGTTCATAGGGCTCACAAAGATCCTCTCCAGAACTCCACATTTACCAAAAGTGTTTGAACTGGCTGCTTCCGGCTCTTATTGCTTATTCTAATAGCTGTGCAAAAGTGCCACTTAGTGGCCAGTTTTACACAGGGAAGCCCCACCCAGGCACAGCACCCCTGCTGTTGGTCTACTCAGGCAATGGTTACACTGGCACGTTATAGCGCTATAAAGCCCCCATGAGCGCTATAACCTCCTCCCCGTCCACACTGGCAAGGCACTAAGAGCGCTATAACCGGTGAGTTATAGCGCTATTATTAATCCGCCTCTGCATGGGGAATAAGGGCTGTAGCGCTACAGCAAGAATGTGGACACCCACTGCGCATTAATTGGCCTCCAGCCCGTCCCATAATTCCCGTTCGAGCCACTCTGGTCATCACTTGCAAACTCTTTTGTCCTGTCCTCAGGTGACCACACGTCAGACCCGCCCTTTAAAGTTCCAGGGAAATTTGAAAATCCCCTTCCTGTTTGCTCCAGCCAAGCGTGGCATGCTCTCAGGGAATCCTTGCAGGTGATCATTCTCATTGATCTGATTGATTGCATGGCGTGGTCTCAGGGAATCGTTGCAGGTGATCATTCTGATTGATCATCATGCCTCCTCGCAATAGGCGATCCCCAGCATGGAGCAATAGTGAGGTGCTGGACCTCATCAGCTGTTGGGGAGAAGAGGCTGTTCAGTCTCAGCTGAGGTCTAGCCGCAGGAATTTTGATACCTATGGGCAGATATCACGGGCCTTGGCAGAAAGAGGCCATGAGCGGGACACTCTGCAGTGCCGTGTTAAGGTAAAGGAGCTTAGGAATGCGTATCGCAAAGCCCGCGAGGCAAACGGCCACTCCGGGGCAGCCCCGGTGACTTGCAGATTTTATAAGGAGCTGCACGCGATACTTGGTGGTGATCCCACGGTCACTCCATCGACCACCACGGACACTTCCCAGCCCACCAGTGAAGGGGGGGGGGGGTGAGGAGGAGGACGAAGACCAGGAGGATGAAGAGGAGGAGGAGGATGAGGAGGAGGCGGCAGCGACCCAGGGCACGGAGGAGTCCCTGGACGCATGCAGCCAGGAGCTCTTCTCAACCCAGGAGGGCAGCCAGCCACAGCGTCCGGCGGTTGCAGGGGCCAGCTCAGCAGCGGATTGCGGAGGTAAAGCTGCTTTTCTATGGGGAAGGCTGGCAGCTTGGGGTGGAAAGGGATGAGGGGGGCATTCCACCTGGAGCTCTTCTCAAGCCAGGAGGAGGGCAGGGGGGCATGCAGCCAGGAGCTCTCCTCTAAAGCCAGGAGGAGGGCGGCCAGCCACAGCGTCCGGCTGTTGCAGGGGCCAGCTCAGCAGTGCATTGCGGAGGTAAAGCTGCTTTTCTATGGGGAAGGCAGGCAGATAGGGGTGGAAAGGGATGCTTGCATGCTTGCCTACATGTGGAATAGAGCACTGATGTAGTCTATCACATCGCGGTAGTCATCATCAGTAATCTCTTCAAAGGTCTCAATAAGAGCACTTGCAATGCGCCTGCGCAGGTTTCCCGGGAGAGCCAGCGTGGTCCCCGTCCCGGTCACGGTCATTAGTCCCTGCCACTGTGCTACAATGGGTGGGGGGAGCATTGCTGCACATAGGCAAGCTGCATATGGCCCTGGGCGGAAGCCGCATCTTAATAAAATCCCTTCCCTTTGCTCCTCAGTGACTCGAAGCAACGAGATATCTTCCAGGACAAACACCTACGGAGAATGTTGGAACAGTGTTCAGAGTAGGGCTCCTGCCACTTCCCGGCACTCCACACCCCACCCCCCCCACCTCAGCTTTTCAGGGCAGGGAAGAAATCCTTCCCCCTGCCTGCTGCTCAGAGTGGGGCTCCTGCAACTTACCGGCACTCCCCACCCGCTCCCCCGCCACAGCTTTTCAGGGCAGGGAACAAATCCTTCCCCCTGCCTGCTGCTCACACTCTGGCTCCTGCAACGTACCGGCACTCCCCACCCCCTCCCCCGGCACAGCTTTTCTTGGCCAGGGAAAAAATCATTTCCCTTGCCTCTGGAGTACACTCACGATGGCAGGGGCTCCGTTGCTGTATCTGTGCTGTCTGTGGGACAGGCAAACGGGGAATGCGGGGGAATCATAGGCATGTCTGCTCTTTACAAGGGAACCACTGTTAAATGTATCTTTTTATTTTAGAAGGGTCGTCCTTCACCCCTTCGCCATCACTCTTATCAACAGCGGAGAGGCTCAGGCGACTGAGGAAGTGGCCACGAAGGAGCAAAGAGGATCTTGTACAGCAAGTAATGCAACAGGCTGTAACGGAGAATCGAGTTGCACAGAGGTGGAGGGAGAATGAAAGCAAGTGGAGGGAGAAGGCATGGAAGGAGAACGCGATTCACCGCCGGAAAAGCACCGACAAGCTGCTCTCATTACTGCAGCTTCAATTGCAGACTATGCAGCGGATTGTCACCCTTCAGGAGGAGAAGCTCCGCACCCACCACCCCAATTATCGTTTGCCCCAACTCCCTTCCCCTTCTTTGCCTCTGTACCCTCAAGACCACTATCATCAGCCAAATGGTTATCACCATCCACAGCTGCCTCCAACCCCTCTGTCTTCACCGAACAACCCCCAAACCCCGGACCATTATCCACTGCAGTCATCCCCTAATAACATGCCTTACTGCCCTCTGCAAATGGGGTTCAGGGGACATGGCCACTGTGAGGGCACTGGAGACTCAGAGACCCGGACATATTCCGATCTCTGACTGACCCCATGCCACCCCCATTGCACCTCCCCTGGCTTCCCCATCACATTATTTTCTTTCAGCAACGGAAGTACCTGTTCAATACATGAATTGTCTTCTTAATAAATGGGTTTCTTTATTAAGTGTACATACATTATTACAGGCTACAGAAAAGCAAATGGCTGTTCCTGTTAAAAGAATGCTCCCTCCCTCCCTCCATCTGCACCTCACTTTAGAACTGGCTTTCAGCCTCAAAATGCTCCCTCAAGCCTTCCCTGATCCTAACAGCCTCGCGCTGGTCCCCTCCAAGAACCCTGCTCTCTGGCTGGGCATATGTGGCCTCCAGGCGTTGAACCTCCGAGGGCCATGCCTGAGTGAAGCCTTCGCCCTTCCGCTCACAAAGATTATGTAGGGCACAGCATGCGGAAATAACCGCAGAGATACTACCCTCGGCCAAGACTAGCCTCCCATAAAGACAGCGCCAGCGCGCCTTGAGACGCCCAAAAGCACACTCCACAGTCATTCGACACCGGCTAAGCCTGTAGTTGAACCTTTCCTGACTGCTGTCTAGGCTCCCTGTGTAGGGTTTCATGAGCCAGCGCATTAAAGGGTAAGCAGGGTCACCAAGAATCACTATGGGCATTTCCACTTCCCCCACGGGGATCCTCTGGTCTGGGGAAAAAAGTCCCGGCTTGCAGCTTCATGAACAGGCCGGTGTTGCGGAAGATGCGTGCGTCATGCACCTTTCCAGACCGGCCAGCGTTAATGTCAGTAAAACGCCCACGGTGATCCACAAGCGCCTGGAGAACCATGGAGAAGTACCCCTTTCGGTTAAGGTACTCCTCAGCTAGGTGGGCGGGCGCCAGAATAGGTATATGGGTCCCATCTATCGCCCCTCCACAGTTAGGGAAACCCATTTCTTCAAAGCCAGCCACGATGTCGTGCACGTTATCCAGAGTCACAATTTTTCGTAGCAGGATGCGATTAATGGCCCTGCACACTTGCATCAGCACAACTCCAACGGTCGACTTTCCAACCCCAAACTGGTTGGCCACCGATTGGTAGCTGTCTGGTGTAGCCAGCTTCCAGATCGCGCTAGCCACCCGCTTCTCCACCGGGAGGGCAGCTCTCAGTCTGGTGTCCTTGCGCCGCAGGGCAGGGGCGAGTTCAGCACACAGTCCCATGAAAGTGGCTTTTCTCATTCGAAAGTTTTGCAGCCACTGCTCGTCATCCCAGACTTGCATGACGATGCGATCCCACCACTCTGTGCTCGTTTCCCGTGCCCAGAAGCGGCGTTCAACAGCCGTGAGCATGTCCGTTAATGAGACAAGAAGCTTTGTGTCGAATGCATTCACCGCTTCGATCTCGTCTTCAGACTCATCACTGTCATCCTGCATGTCAAGGAATAACTCCACTGCACACAGAGATGTGCTGGCGACAGTCGTCAGCATGTTCCTCAGCAGTTCTGGATTCATTGCAGCACTCGACAATGGAAGACGGAGCGTGCCTTGCTGAAACCCTTGAAAGATGGCGCCGGAGGTGGAAGGAAACACAGGGATTGCTGGGATATGCCAAAAAGCATCATGGGTAGTTCAAACAGGATATAGAATGCCCCGCAAGTGACGCCCCCCCTACCACAAGGCATTGCACCAGATCAGGAAGTGGTGTACTGTGGGATACATGCCCTAATGCGCTGCTCTTAATGCCGTATTAAGTGCCGCAAATGTGGCCATGCTATAACGCTGGAGCATCTCAGTGTGGACATACAATAGCGCTATTATTATTGCTGTATAAGGGGACCGCTATAACCAATAGCGCTATAATCTTGTAAGTGTAACCATACCCTTAGTCTGCTCGTCCCTAAACCTGTTGAAAAATTCTGTACCTTTCCATAGGCTTGGCAAGTTGGTCAATTGACAGCCTATTATGGTTAATAATGTCACATATTCCAGCAAGATTACCTTCATATAGGTGATTTTTGATTGCATCAAAGTGCCATCTTTTAGCAAGCCTACTAAAATATCTCCATCACTCCCCTTTCTTCATGCTAAATACCCATTGGGAAAAAAAGGAGAAGTTGGGCACCTTGACTGGCTGCCGTCTTCTAGAACAAACACTGTATGTATATCTTTATTTTTATACCAGGCCATGTACATGGTTGTTTACAAAGCATATTAAGTTAAAAAAGACTTGGCCCCTGCCCCAAGGAGAGTTTACACTCTCAACTGACCAAACAGAAATTAACTCCCAAAGGGAGTGAGGGTGCGAGAGGAGGGTTCATAGTCATTAAACCTCCTTCCACAACACAAAGAGAAAATATATACAGCTATTAAGCTTTTTCCTCAACAAACAAAATCATCACAGCTATTAATGCTGCCCAACACTTCTCCCATCCTCAACAAATCAAACAATTCACATTAAATACCCAGGTAAATAAGCCCTCACTCCTCCCACTCTCAACAAATATCCCCTTCATAAACCATGTGTCCATCTCCTGCATATATCTCCAGCCAATCCTTGCAGATAATATGAAAAGCTCTATGTTAATAATGGGGCTGACATCACATTTATATTGAGTTCCCTTCCTGCTCTGTTCCTCCTCCTGCTGAAGTTGGAGCCCTTTGTGTTTGCTGCATGGAAGAGGAGGGGCTGCCTATCTCATCTCCCTCCATGTAATGTGGAGTCTAAGTAACCTGGGACACATGGGACAGCATGCCTGAAAACATTTTGATTGTTTGGAATCTTCTGGAACAGCAGCAGTTTCAAATAGAACTGAATGGCTACTGGTTGATTAAAATACAAGAAATACTTCGTAATCTAGAGAGCATTCCAGAAAGTAATAAAACATTAAAAACAGACAAACTATGCAGGCTTGGAAAGTAAAAAAAAATCATTTATATGTAAAAAATTTTTTAATAGACATGAACATGGAAACACTGTTACAGCTAAAGTGCAAGTTTTGCTATTTTGAGTATGACACATTAGATAGAATGGAACAAAGCTTGTTGCATTCTTGTGATGTGTCCAGTTTCTGTCAAAACAAGATTATTGCAGTCAAACAGCAAGAAAGGGAAAACTGGCCCGCATCAAAATTTGTCAGCTTCTGTGCACAACTCAGTCTTTTGCATTAACGTCTTTAAGCATGAAGTCTGATGAAGAAGATAGTGATGCGAGTGAATGACAGTGATCCTAATTTCATTTCTTCAATCTTCTTAGAAGACTTTTGCTGCTTCATCTGGTTCAGCATTGAAAACTTTTACTTCTGGAAAGTCTTCAGGTGATCACATTGGTGCCAAGAGGTTTTTCTGGTAATGGGACATTCAAAGACAAACTTGACAGATTGTTTGCTAGAGGTGTTTCTCCAGCATTACACTATTTCATATAGTTGAAAACCGTATATGCAAGATTTTTTTCATAAATTTTATCCATTGTGCAAAAAACCAAGTAGGAAACGGCTTGTGAGAAGTCTTCTGAATGCTGAAGCGATCAATGTGAAAAAGGAGTTTGTGTTCTTATTGTGCAAGCTCCTCATGTGTCTAGTGTCTGATGGATGGAGCAATATTCAAAATGAGGGTGTCAGCTTCAAGGTAACAACTCCACAACTTGTGTTTTACTCATTCCAATGCACAATTGAGCATCCTCACATATAGCCCCATATATCGCGGGCTAATTTAAAGATATAATCAATGAATTGGGTATTTTTGTTGTGGAAGACGGTGCAGCTAACACGAAAGCAGCTTGGGCTTTTTCTTGATAAATAAGAATCCACACCTTCCACATTATGGATGTGCTGCCCATATAATGCAGCTTTTCACTAGTGTTGAAGATCTGACAACTTTCTCATCTCAGGTCAAAAATTGAAAGCATGTCAAGGTTTACAAAAAGCAAACAAGTACCAGCAGCCATTTCTTCCAGCATAATTTATAGCACTCAGTTTCATCCACATTGAGTAAACCTTGTTATAAATGTCTCAAAGATCTTAAAATATGTAAGAAGGCTTTTCACTCAGTTGCTCCTGAAGAAGGGATGGCTGGGTGTGCCCTCAGTAATCCAACTGAAATTCTTCATTATGCCTGAAGGATGCAGAATTTAAAATGAATTTCATTGCTTGAATCTGTAGCTCAGTTCATTCAAAAAATGAAAAATGGTTCTATTCTGTGATGCCAAGAACATGTTCCTGGATGTTAAGAAACATATTTGTGAGATAATGAACACGATCCATTTTACAGATGCCAAAGAGGAAAAAAAACCCAAAATAATATCACAGCAAAATCAAGTGATTGTTCCTTCTTGACCCACCACTTGCAGGAAGAAGACCTTTCTGATTATGAATTTGATCCAATTTGTGATCTCAGCGTGGCTGTTGTAAATATTAAAGGATATACAAAAAAAAATATACAGTTCTGATGGAGACAGCAACTTATAAAGCAAGCAGCAGACTGTTCAGTCATAAAAGAAACGTGAAGTGCAATCTCAGCGGATGAATCAAAACAGCTTGCTGCTTCCTCATAGAAAGGGTCATGTCCTCCTGGAACGCTAGCTACAGTGGCAGAAATTCTTTTAACACTTCCATGTACTACAACATATGTGGAACAAAGTTGGTCAATTTGGGGAATCATCCATTTAAAACCAGAAATACACTGAAAACCTCCACTGCTGGCAATCTGGTAACCATGTATCACAATTTAAGAAAATGGCAGCTGCAGAGTTGATTCAATCATCAGCAGATGAAGAGGAAGGAGATACTGACTGATTTGATGAGGACAACAAAGATACAGATGAAGCATCAAAACTGATAAAGGAGATATGAAAAGCAAGATATTTGACAAGCTGGTCTGATTTGACAGATGTGCATTTAAAATGACTTTTTTTAAAAAACAAATTGCTATGTGTTTATTTCTGTTTAATTTTCTTTTTATAACTGTTCAGTTTTGAATACTCACGTTTAAATGTTAGTCTTATTTTTAGCAATGTTAGATTAATTCTTTAAATTTTTTAGAACCTTATTATGTATTGCATTTTTCTGAGTTAAAGTAAACTTATTTTTTTATTCAGGTATAAGAGTCTATGGTCTCCATTAGGTTTAGCCTTAAAATCTTACTCTTTTTGGTTAGGTTTCAGAGTGGTTGCCATGTTAGTCTATATCAGACAAAAGAATGAGGAGTACTTGTGGCACTTTGGAGACTAACAAATTTATTTGGGCATAAGCTTTCGTGGGCTAAAACCCACTTCATTAGATGCATGGAGTGGAAAATACAGTGGGAATATTTATACACAGAGAGAACATGAAAAGATGGGGGTTTCCATACTAACTCTAATGAGACCAATCAATTAAGGTGGGCTATTATCAGCAGGAGGGGGAAAAAAAAATTCTGGTGATAATAAGCATTTCAAAACAGTTTCAAACATTTCAAACCATTTCAAACAGTTGACAAGAAGGTATGAGTAACAGTAGGAGGAAAAATTAGCTTCAACGAGAAACTGCAGAACTGGAATTAATTTGCAAACTGGATGCCATTAAATTAGGCTTGAATAAAGAATAGGAGTGGATGGTCATTACACAAACTAGTACTTTCCCATGATTTTTTCAATGATTGAGCAACACTTTGAGTTTTTGTCTCCCAGTTCTGCTTTCCACTATGACAACATGAACAGCTGAAGTGACTTATGATTCTACTCTGATATTTCCTGACATCAACCATGCAACCAGCTCCATAACACTACAGTATATTTCTTCCTGTAGCAAATGTGGGACCCTGATTTTGCAGCTTGGCTATTTTCTACTGGATGAAGAAGACCTTAACCATTCTGATGCTAAATATTGCTTCCAGCTAAAAGCTCCTATTGCCTGTTAGCTACCTGGGAGTTTCCAAGAAGCAACAGAGTTCTGTGGTCACCTGTCTTTCAAAAGGTAGAATGTTTAGTCCTTTGGAAGACTGCTTCTTCTGCAGGGACCTCCTAACTGATATGGATAAGCACACGGAGCAGAACTAAATTTAATCACATTGCACATCACCTCACAGGATGAGAGACTTAACAGAGGAACAGCAGTGCTTTAACTACCTTGAATTACTTGCTGTTAGCTTCCAGAGACTTGAAGAGTTTTTACAACTACTGGATTGCTATTCTCAGTGCATACTCAGTGTAATTTGAAACCTGTTAACAACAAACTCAAGGTCTTGAAGTCTCTATTCAGAGAAACCTCAGTTTTTCTATTCAGTAGATCCTCTAGAGCTACTGCTTCTGCTAGGGTTGCTGCTGTTCTAACAGCCCCGGAGATGGCAGCATCCACTCTTGGCCATATGAGAGCTACATATGGCCAAGAGTGGATGCATCCACTACAGGCCATATGAGAGCTGCTGAAACTGAAACAGTTCCTTCCCTTCTCTGACTAGGGAGTTCAAAGGAACTGTTTCAGTGGTAGCAGCTTCTTTGTGCTGTTGACTCCCAATTTCAGAAGAAAACCTATAGTGGGGACAGGAAGACAGCTATTCATGTTGGAAAATCCAGCTAATGCTGTTGCTTGTGCAGACTCCTGTGCGCCTAAACAGACTCCTAGAAACTTCCCAAGTAGCCAGGGATTTTGACTGCTCCATTCTCTTTCTCCCTAGACTCTGATGGAGATGGAACTGGGAGGATCCAGTGTATTACTGTTTCTGGGAATTGACCTAACTGCCTGAACCAGGGAGGACAGAATCTGCACACGCTCTCCTTCCTCTTCCCTGGAGTAGGGGGAGCGGTGGAGACCACACCCTTGCAGAGGATGATGGCTGGAAGATAAAGGACAGAGAGAAGACATCCATGAGAGCACTGGTTGACTGCAGGAGGACTACAAGCCACCAATGTGATATGGCCATGAAAAAAGCTAATACGGTTTTGGGATGCATCAGATGAGGTATTTCCAGTAGAGATAAGGAAGTGTTAGTACCATTATACAAAGGCACTGGTGAGACCTCATCTGGAATACTGTGTGCAATTCTGGACTCCCAGTTTGAATTCCTCCTTCTTAAACATGGAACAGGTACAGAAAAGGGCTGCTAGGATGATCTGAGGAATGGAAAACCTGTCTTATGAAAGGAGACTCAAAGGAGCTTGGCTTATTTGGCCTAACCAAAAGAAGGCTGAAGGGAGATATGATTGCTCTCTATAAATATATCAGAGGGATAAATACCATGGAAGGAGAGGAATTATTTAAGCTCAATACCAGTGTGGACACAAGAACAAATGGATATAAACATCAGGAAGTTTAGACTTGAAATTAGATGAAGGTTTCTAACTATCAGAGGAGTTAAGCTCTGGAACAGCCTTCTGAGGGAAGCAATGGGGGCAAAAAACCTATCTGGCTTCAAGATTAAGCTTGGTAAATTTATGGAGATGATGATGTGATGGGATAACAATTTTGGCAATTACTAAATCTTTGACTATTCGTGGTAGATGGGCCCGGTGGCCTGTGATGAGATGTTGGACGGGATGGGATCTGAGTTACTACAGAGAATTCTTTCCTTGGAGTTTGGCTGGTGAGTGTTGCCCACATGCTCAGGGTTCAGCTGATCGCCATATTTGGGATTGGGAAGGAATTTTCCTCTAAGGCAGATTGGCAGAGGCCCTGGAGGATTTGCGCCTTCCTCTGCAGCGTGGGGCACAGGTCACTTGCTGGGGGATTCTCTGCACCTTGAAGTCTTTAAACCATGATTGGTGGACTTCAGTAGCTCAGACATGGGAGAGAGGTTTGTTGCAGGAGTGGGTGGGTGAGATTCTGTGGCCTGCGTTGTGCAGGAGGTCAGGCTAGATGATCATAATGGTCCCTTCTGACCTTAAAGTCTGAGTCTATGAGAGCAGGTAACTAAAAGATATACATATGGGGCTGGAATACCTTCCAGGTGCCCTTCCTGGGGCTTGCAGACATGTACTAGAGCCAAGTTGCTGCTAGAGCTAGGTTCTCTGCTTCCATAGGGTACAGGGGCTCCTGGACTTGAAGTTTCTCAGTTGCCCCAATTCCCCCTTTAGTTGTTATTTCTTCCACCTCTTCCTGGACTTTACAGTAGCCTCCTGCTTCTTCAGCTCCTTACATATTTCTGCCACTCCAGCTCCAGCTCCAGCTCCTCAGTCTCAGGTCATTCTTATCCCTTCCCATGATCTTTAAGCTTCCTGTAGTTCTAGTGATTCCTTCCCCTCTGCTTCCCATGAAAGCCACACAGTTTCTATCTCAAGGTTTTTATGCAAAGGGACCTTGTCTTCACTGCATCCATAGATGATACCAGCTCTCTCACCTTGCTGGATACCCATTTCCCTTGTCAAACAGTCTGCTCCTGCGTCTGCTCTCCAAAGTAGCTTGTCCTGTTCCTTAGCAGCCACCCAGCCTCTCCTGAGTACATAGATGCCTAGACCAAAGGCTCAATCCTTGGTAATCTTTGCTCTTGCAAGGGCTTTCTGGCTCCTTTCTTCTCCCCCAGTCAGGTCCAACATCTGAATAATTAATGGAATATATCATGTTTGAAATAACCTAACTAACTGGAAGCAGACGATCAAGTCACAGCCCAGACTCCCTCAGTGTAGGATATAAAAAGTATCCTGCAGTATTGTGTGGCATGAGCATACCTCTCAGATGAGCTGCAGAACATGAGCCCCAATTGCTTATAGAAAGCACTGGTATTCTACCTCCTAGGGGTGCCTTCAGAGTCTCTCTCTACAGCTGTAGTCTTTCCCTTACAAAGCTGAACACAAGCCAACAGTTCCATTTGTCTCAGCCAGTAAAACTGAGGGTGGAGGGTCCATCTGTCCTCCTCAGTGGCAGTTTTCCTTCCATTTTTACTGCTGTTGCCTAGAAAGCCCAGGATCTCTCTGGGTTCAACAGAAATATTATGTTGTCTCTCAGGGCAGGTTTCATCATTGTGCTTCTCTGACCCTTTTATCCAGTGTAAGTGGAAAGAACAGGTGTGAAGTTCTCACTCTAGGTGTTCGGCCACCTCAGGTTGTTGATTTCCCACAGTAAATATCTAGGATACCTATACGTATGTTGGGAGAGCACCTAGGATATATTTGTCAAGCATCTTGTTTTCTTTAAGTCCTCCTCTCTATTTCTGGGAATCCCACCCAGATCCTTGTTCTTCCTTGCCTCTCTTACTTACCTTTACACATGGGAGTGAAGGCTGCACAAATAACACTATTTACTCTCTGTGCAATGAAAAAATCAGTATCTTGCATCAGTGCCTTCAGTCAATGCTAGAGATGCAGCCAAAGCACTCCACTCCTCCTTCTTCCCTCCCTCATCCTCCCACACCCATTACAGAATATTACAGAGGGAAACTGCAGTGGATGTTTTCTGTGCGGCAGTAGTGGTATCTACAGAAGAGCCCAAAGACAGATTCTAGGAAAGGTTTTACAAGTACTAACAAAAGAGGATTCTCCAAAGAAACACAAAACCAGACAGCTAAACCACTACAATTATAATGACTATATGGTTATCAAGATATACAGAAACTGTTGTGACAGCATTTTACATCTTGAGGATACCGCTGGAATGCTTAGGAAATCAGAAACCACCTGGAACTCAACAGCAACTACTGGAATAAACAAGAAGCAGCATAACTAGAATCTATCCCTGAAAGAGACCACAAGATAGAAGACAGCAATCAATGGTTCCTGTGGGACCTAATGAGCACACCAATGTCTGGAATTAGAAAATTTAAATCCAGAAGACAGCTGGTCCTACTGCCCAAACAGAATGAAAACAATAGAGACCATGAATAATAAAGTTTCTAGAGCTACACAATTTAAGCTATAAACATCTACTATTCCTAGGAAAAAAAACACTAACAATAACTGAATTTAGAGAATTCTGAAAAAATAAAAATAAAATAAAATTAAAAAAAGAAAAAACAAAAAAAACCAATACCCCCACACCTAGCAAGAAAAGAAAAGAGGGAAACACCATTACCGTGGATCCAAGACTTCGCCGATGATTTCTTCCAACTTGTCGATAAAATTAACAAAGTCTGAAAGTCCCTTTACATGAGTTCTTAAAGTATCAAATGGTGAAGGTGCATAACCTTTTCCTCCAAGTTCTATCATTCGGATGAAAGATGTTGCCATCTATTATCAGAAAAATATTTAGGTAGGTAGAACTATAGTGGTAAAAGAAGTGTGTAACATTAGGAAGAGAAAATTATGAATCATTCTGAAGAAGTAATCCTCTCCCCAGGCAAAAGACAGCTACTTGCTAGCATGAACAGTCTTAGTGAAGTCAATGGGGTTACTCATGGTAGTAAGCATTATGCCTGGTGACAACCATCTGCAAGATCATAACTTAAAATAGTGCAGCATTATATGAGGTCTGCAAACAAAATATACAATTAGGTCAAGGTAATTAAGCACTGCCTTTTGCGAAATTAAGCTTCAAAATATCACTGTGTATCATTTTATAGATATATGTACATGAGTAACTTTCTGCATGCAAGCTGAACTCAACAGGCCTACTCATGGATATAACTATGATCAGGAATATACTGTGCTTTATGAACATTTTCTAAAGTGAGAGTGACTAAAAGGTAGTCACTGAAGTGGCCTAATTTTCCAGCCCCCCCCCCCCCCCCCGGCGGGGCCCCCGGGGGGGGGGGGCAAATCAAATGAGAGTTGAGGATGTTCATCACTGCTGAAAATCAAGTCAATTATATATTTGAAAATCAAGTCTGTTTTATCTACTATATAAATATGGTAAAGTTTTCATATATTTATGTAATAGATCTATACATATAGTAGATAAAAATATTATTAAAAATATAAGACTGCCCCAAGCAGAACACTTACAATTTTACAGCAACTTTCAGAAGAATTCGTTTTCTACTCCTAACTTTCTAGGTAAACAAAACTTTTAACAATCTTATCTGTTTGCAAGGATATAATAGCAATTGTGTACATAATTTTTAACTTCAGATTATACAACACTCATGACTTCTTAGGACTTGAAAACAGTAAACTGAAATGATTCTAGCAAAGAAAGAAAGCAGACCTGCCAACATTCATATCTTTGCTCTGTTACAGATTTGCTGTGGATTGCATGTGGTTCATAGGACCTTGCCTCTCCTCAATGGAAAATATTTTGGCTTCATGTAATTTATCCTAGACAAAGATGCCAAAAAGAGAAGGCTTCTTTATACAGTAGAGAAGTTTCCCCTTTGGCAGCTCAGAAAGAGAGGGTAATGAATCCAGTCCAAACACATACTTTTTTTATACAACATTAATACAACATTAGGAGCTGAAATAATCTTAGAATTGAGGTTTCACAATTTTTCCATATTTATTCAACCATTAGATCATGGGAGTTTGGCTGCTTCAGCATTAATAAAGGTTACTTACCCTACAGTAACTGGTTTTTCACTGCATCAGTGTATTCCGCTCACGCGCCTCATGTATACAAGATCAAATTCTTTCAAATAGCATTGTTTGTCAGGGCCACATACACACCCTATGCCTCCTTGTGCTCCCACACAAGGGCATAAAAGGCAGAGCTGCTGCCTTCAGTTTATCTGCAGTTTGAAGCCTGTGATAGCAGAGGACTGTGAAAAGCAAGGATAGAGGGCAGGTTGTGGGATCCACAATGACAATAACGCCATGGAACATTGTGTAGGAAGGCCCTTCTGCAAGTACGAGGGAGCTCCCTCGTTCTCCTGGCTGATGCAATTGCAACTAGGAAAATAGTCTGGAGGCTTGAGAGGGCAAAGTTGAGGTCCCAGGAGGAAGTCGACCCTTGAGGAAATCAGATACCATCAAGCGAGTGGAGACTAAGCATGACTGTACAGGCCAATGGCAAGCAAAAATTGCTGTGAAGTGTGTTTCATCTACATCAGTGAAGCACAGTACATGTTAAGTTAGGGGTGGGCAAACTACAGCATGCAGGCTGGATGCTGACTGCCGGATCGTCCTGACCAGCCTGCCTGCGCTCCCGGCCCCTCCCCTACTCTCCCGGAGCCTCAGCGTGCCTGCGCTCCCAGCAGGGAAGGCTGTTCCTGGTCCCTTCCCTGCTTTCCTGGAGCCTCAGCGTGCCTGAGCTCCCAGCCCCTTCCCCACCTTCCCTGCTCTCCCAGAGCCTTAGCATGCCATGCCAGCAGCGCACTGGGGGGCAGTGCAGCATGCCTCGCTCCGGCCAGGCCACCAGCAGCGTGGTAAGGGGGCTGGAGCTGCGGGGTTGCAAAAGGATCAGGGAGTCCCGGGGGGCAGTCAGGGGATAGAAGAACGGGGGAAGGTCAGGGGACAGGGAACAGAGGGCAGGTTGGATAGGGCTTGGGAGTCTTGGAGGTCTGTCAGGGGTGAGAGTGTGGCTAGGGGTCGGGGCAGTCAGGGGACAGGGAGGATGGGGGATTGAGAAGGGGGTGGGAAGCCTCTGGAGGGGGCAGTCGGGGACTAGGAGCAGAGGGGCTTAGATAGGGGGTGGGGTCCTGAGGGGTGGTTAGGAGCAGGGGGTCTCTGGAGGGGGCGGTCAGGGGACAAGGAGCAGGGGGGTTTGGATGCATCTGGGATTCTGAGGGGGGCCCTCAGGGGCCGGGAAGTGGGAGAGGTGGGATAGGGGGCGGGGCCAGGCTATTTGGGGAGGCCAAAAACTTTGCTCATCCCTGGGTTAAGTGGAACTGTATTAAACCTTGTGAACTACTCAGTCCATGTGGCTGAGTTGCTTCCAGTCTAAATCTGTGTTCCCTGTTCCCATGGTGTCCCCTCAGTGACAGCCCCTCCAGTTCCACTGATCATGACAGAAAGTGAACCTCAGCGCATAGTAAATAAAGGAAGTAGTAGCAGATCTGCAGTACTGAAACCTGAATAGGGTTAATGTCCTATTAGGCAGCCCAAATAAAGAACTTCTTCCAATTTGACAAATAAGTTCTTCTGGTGGACATCTTCCTGCTCTGTATCAGGATATCCTTCATTTACCTAGAGCAGTCCATATATGGCAGTTAACCAGACAACATCCAGACTATCAGATACAGATTCTAAATGAAGTATCTGACCACAGTGCTGCCTCTGCCGGTATGGAGCTACAGTCTTGTCTGTCTGAATTTTGGAAGTCGCCCTGAGGATAAAGAGGAGCCAGTGGAAAAGCATAAAAGAACCTTGAATTCCATTACAGAAAGAAGGAGTTAGGCAATGATCTCAGGCTCTTGACCCCTCTGAAACAGAAATACTGACAATTGGCATTGTCATGGGTGGCAAATAGGTCTACCACAGTAACCCAACCAGCTACAGAATCCTGGGTGTATAATGGATCTCCACAAGAAGAACTTGTACTTGGCCGTGGACTGTCGGATCAGGAAATCTGCCAGGTTGCTGCCGATTCCTGGGAGATGGGACATTGGGGTTATCCCAAGTCAATGGCATCACATCCATAACTGGATGGTTCCCCGACAGAGAAGAAGTGAGTATGGACCTCCTAGCTTGTGATGCACTACCTCAACAAAAGTTGTTGGCCATCACATTCAGCACTGTGGAATTTTGAAGGCCAGATAGTAAGGTCCATGCAGAACATGGCTATGAAGCTGAAGGTCTTCCAGGGACCACGTCTCTTGCATCTGTAGATGGCTCAGGCAGGCTCCCTCACTTGCTTCTGATGCACTAGTAATTAAAGTTCTTGTTAGGAGATGCAGTTTTATACTCCACATCTCCATGTCCGTTTTTGGGTTCCTTCCACCATCTCTGTTCTGCAACGCCAAGAGGTGGAACCACAACATTATTTTTTTATTTGGGTGTTCTGCTAGGGAATAGAGTGACCCCAGCCAGAGTCAGAGTGGCCACTGAGGAAGTTTGGCATGCGGTTTAACATACATGCATGCTAACATGGGGCCTCTAGCAACCCCAGACATGTTCATACTGTTGTTGACTTGGTTTTTATTGCACATAACAGCAGTTGCATTAGAGGAATCTGTCATTGGGAAGGCATGCTCCCGCAGACCTGGAATAGATGTAGGCTTCTATGACCACTAATCACCTGTGATGGGATAGACTATTTTGTCATTCACCAGGAGACTCAGCTGAGAAAATAGGAAGAGAATATAGTTCAGGCTAACAGCCACTCTCTCCTGAGATATGCCTGTGATCTGCCAATTGTTGAGGTATTTGCAGACAAGGCTAATTTCAGCTCGGCACTTAGTGAAGATTTTTTGATGCCATGGAAAGTCTGAATGGCAGTACCTTGTTTTGGTAATGATTGAGTCCCACTGTCAATCTTAGGTACTTCTTGTGGGCTAGATGGACGGCTATGTAGAAGTACGCATTCTGCAAGTCAAGAGGAGACCAAATGTTGCCTGAATTTCAGGATGGCATCATATGTATTTGTTCAGTCTAAGGTCTAGTATACTATTAAAACCCCTTTCTTCTGATATGTTTTCTTCTTCCTGAAAGAGAAGAAACCCTCTTCCCCAGTACTCTGTAGGTACTTCATGGCTCTTAGATAAAGCAATAAGACCTTTTCTTTTTGTAATATTTTCTCATGAAAGAGATCCATGAAGGAGGACAGGGCAGGAAAATTGGTAAGGATAATGTCTGGAAATGGACAGGGTAGCCTCTAGTGCCCATTTGTCAGCTGTGAGGGCTGCCTAGGCATGGTGAAGAGGAGGCAAGGTAGTTCCCAAAGATAGGTGAAAGCTCCAGATTGAAAGTCACGTTGGAGTCAACACTCCCATCAAATCTGCTGTTACTGAGAATGAGTCAGATTAGCCAAGGTGGTGGAAAATAGTCACCCTCTGGAGAACCTGGACTCTCTCCGAGTGCTCTGATTGACAACCACAGATTTAGGACTGTGTCCTCCTCTGGGGCTTATACTTTTAAGGTTTCCTATAGTGGGTCAGCATTTAAATCCCTAAGGACAATAGCACTGCCTTGAGAGGGAGTGGAGTAGTTAGTCTATTTTCTGACTGAAGAGCTCTGTCATAAGTGTGAAGTAGCCTAGAATTATTGTTTACCTGTAAGGGGTTAAGCTAAAGGTAACCTGAGAGGTGGACAATTGACCAATGAGAAATTCCTCAGGAGACAAAGGATTTTACGTTTCAGTTTCTCTCTGGGTCTCTCTCTGTTGAATTTCTCATTGGTCAGTTGTCCACCTCTCAGGTTACCTTTAGCTTAACCCCTTACAGGTAAACAATAATTCTAGGCTACTTCACACTTATAACAAGCTCAATCCCCTCAAAGGGCAGGTCTTCTAAAGTGACACAGTATGCCAGACACCTTGACCCATGAGGTCTCTCTCATAGTGACACCCCAACATTCACCTATAGTCATATCAGCTGTGTCCATGGACATTCTGATGATTCCTACATGACATTCCTACATTCTGATGATCATCTGGTCCTCCTTAATGATTTCCTCTAACTCATCCCTGTTTCTCTTGGATTTTGGATGAGACGGGAGTGACCTTCACCCAAGAGAGAAAAAACAGTAGTTTGGCAAATAGGGACTAGTAATTTATTAAACAGAGTTATGCTGATAAATCTCACTCTGTCTTGCATCCAGAGAGGTCCAATTTTTTTGGATCTGTATCTTTTAATGGACTCTGACTTTTCTTGTACTTCCAAAACAACTAAAGACTCTGTGTTTGGATGCGCATAAAAAAGTGTTCAAAGCCTTGGAGAGGCACCCAGTATCCCTTCTCCACTCTTTTCCAAGTGTGAGGAAGAGTTGTCAGGGTTTGTCACAGTCCACTGACCAGTTCCAGGATCCCTTCATTAACAGGGAAAACAATTCTGACTGGCATCATGGCACTCAAAATACCAAAGTTTGATATGCTTCTTCAGTATAAATGAAGTCTCATCAGCCAGGTCTTCACAACATGGGTCAAAAATCCATGAAAATCTTTAAAGTCAATCACTGGCCACTGGGGTTAGTGTCAGGGCCTATTCTGGCAATGATGAACACTCTGTGGGTGGAGACAGGGATTGCTGTGATCCTTCTGTCATGTTTTGCTCTTGGGGGCCATGTCCAGTTCCAGTGTGGGAGGCTTGGCTAATGATGCAACCAGAGAATGGGATCTCCCACTCTTTCTGTAAACATAAGGGGCGGGGAAGGAATCTACTGTTAAACACATGAGATGACAGTCTCCAGTAAAGACAATATGGCCAAGGTATCATATCATCTGGGCACTGGTCTGACTAGGGCTAGCCCAGTGCCACTCATCTGGGGCAGTGCTCTGAATAAGGACTCCCAGGTGTCCTCCATAGGGTCACATGCTAAAGGCAGAGGAGAAAAATCTCTGCTCAACATCAGCAAGAATGATTACACCAACAATGGCATGGAAGAGCATATCTTCTCTGAGAAGCAATGATATAGGTTGATAGGGCACCGGGGCTGATAGTCTCTTTCCATTGCAGGGAACAGCTCTAGAGATAAATACTGTGAAGGAATCTGAATTCTCAGATTCTTTGCTAGGTTACAAAGATAGAAAGGTCAGCATCAGATGTCTCATTCCCTCTGCCATTCTTGTTCTAGTCAAGGACAGAGTATACTCTGTCCTTTGAGAAATCAAGTTTTCTTTCCTCCTTATGGACTTCCCTTAACATTTAACATCTATGTTTGGGCTCTGTTCAACTCCATGAATGAGCCTCTTCTTTATGAATAGGCACAGGTGCTGGATTACTTGCCTAGGGTGGGCAACAAGGCTGTCCATTTTTGGTGCCAAGGTTTTCAGTGCCAAGGACCCGGCCAGCATTGAAGGGGTTGGCATCAAAGTCACCAGTGCTGGCTCTGCTGGTTGCTTTCTTCAAATTATTTCTAGTGCTCAATTTCTGCATACAATGTATGCTTGAAGTGCTGGCAAATACTGGTTCATCTGGCCTTGCTCTGGTAGTGACCATCTCTTGCTGTTCCAAAATGACACAAATGAACTACTCCCATAGATGTAGCTCGAGCAGGGCAAAAAGGATTTGTACATAGAGCACCTGTCCAGGCTGTAGATAGCCTAGTTTATGTAAAAGAGGCATCAATTGTCCATACTTAAAAGGGATCGTGTCTCACAGGATAGACAAGGATTCAGCCTTGACAGTATAGTGTCTACTATGAGGCAGAGCAGCTGACACCCAGTACCTTGTCTGAATATGCAGGCATGGTCTCCAGGAACTTCTCCCCTCTTTTTTTTTTGGCAGGGAGAAGGGACATCCAAATTAAGGGAGTGTAAAGATGAAGGGTTTCTTCATAAAATTTAACTTTTTTTTTTTTAAAATATCTGGGAAGCATTGCACACTCACTAGGTTCCATCTTGCTGCCATAAGCAGAAAGAGGGAAGTGAGGTAGGATCACTGCTGCATAAGCCCTTGTGAAGAAGCATGAGAAGGCACGGAGTGCATGTATGGTCCCCAAGAGACACTGCTATTCTAAAGAATCTGATCTTGTATGCATGAGATGCATGCCCATTTATGGTGGGGTCCACGATGACAAGTATTTAAAGAACATGAAATACTAAATCCATTTCCAGCTCCATTCAAAATGGCTCTTAACATCAGATTCAAAATTAGTTTGAAGCACCCAGTTGTGTGCTTGTTGTTTGTTTGTTTGTTTTTTTTAAAAAAAGAAATCAAAGGTTGGAGACCTTTAAACACATTTCTCATCTACTTAACTATGTGTAATTAAAATAGTATCCCTGACAGTTACACCTTATGACAAAGGACTTCTATATTCATGCCTTTTTGACACTTATTGTAAGCAGAATACTTCTTTCACTACCTATTCTTAGAAGGAATTTTCACTGCTCTGATTTGGTCTGCATGAAATTCCTGGAGACCCTAAATCAAAGCTTATAGTAAAACAAAAACAAATAAAATTATTAAAGCAAAAGAAAATGCATGCATAACATACTTAGAACCAAACTCTGCAAAAATTAAACTAATCCCTGTACATGCAAGGACAGAGGCATAGCTCAGTGGTTTGAGCATTGGCCTGCTAAACCCGGGGTTGTGAGTTCAATCCTTGAGGGGGCCACTTAGAGATTGGGGCAAAAAATCTGTCAGGGGGACAGACAGTACCTGGTCCTGCTAGTATAGGCAGAGGACTGGACTCAATGACCTTTCAAGGTCCTTCCAGTTCTATGAGATAGGCATATCCCCATATATTTTATTAATCCAGATCAGTATGCGTACCATATTCATTCAGGATTCTAGTCATTACTTTGGATAGACAGTTTTGATTCCTGTTGCTCCCATATCCTTTTTACAACTTGGGAGTACATGCACACAATTGTTTCCTTAGAATCATAGAACATCAGGGTTGGAAGGGACCTCAGGAGGTCATCTAGTCCAACCTTCTGCTCAAAGCAAGACCAATTCCCAGTTAAATCATCCAACAGACTTTTGCCCTAGATTCCTAAATGGCTCCCTCAAAGGTTGAGCTCATAACCCTAGTTTAGCAGGCCAATGCTCAAATCACTCAGCTATGCTTCTCTCCTTGCTCATCTTTGCATAAGATGTCCAAGTAGGCATCCACCCCACTCTGCAAACTCTTTGCTCTAGTCTAAGAGATGCTTTCCAGGTTATTTGTCCTGACTGGTTGTGTTAGTCTAAATCCAATTTGTTCTCAGCCTTACATCTGAGTTTAAAGATGCAGCATTCATATTTTTATAACTATTTCATTAATTCTGATCTACTCCAATATGTATTCTTTAAAGATTAATGCTGATTTGACACATACCAGGAAAATGGACATTTGTCTCTTCTGTGCAGCATGCTTTAGGTCAGTGAAGGCTTCTCTTCCAAGTCCTCTATCAGGAATATTTAGAACATGAGCCAGGGCTAGATCATTCTTAGAATTCACCAACAGGCTTAAATATGCATAAAACTTCTTCACAATCAACAGCAGCTGCATAAAAAAGTGTCAAGTTAGATTGTCTCAAAAAATTAAACCTAAAAACTACTTAAAAAGGAATTAGGTATATACAGAAATCATCATTCTGAAAGACTAAGAATATCAGTCATGCTGAATTTAAATACACTGACTTCTATACATATGGAGACTGGGAAATGACAAATGTAAGTCAATATGGACCAAACATGGAATTTTAATGTGTTGAAAGTTTTTGTACATAATACTACATTATCCACATGAGATTTAAAGCACTCTCTTCAACACTTTGATAAGTATTAATTTCTATCTGACATTATCTAGGGCAGGAGTTCTCAAACTAGGGTCGCGACCCCTTGGGGGGCTCACAGGGCGATTCCTGGGGGGTTGCAAGTTCCCGCTGCATTCTGCAACATTTCGGCAGCCGCTCCAAATCCGGGGGAGTGTGCGCCAAAAAGCCGCCAACAGGAACACTTCCGCTTTCGGTGGACCAAAATAAAAGCGCTACGAGTGCACCAAAATACCGGCAAAACTGGAAGTGTGCCGTTCGGCGGCTTTTCAGAGGACATACCCCGGTGCCGCGGTGTGCTCAGAACAGTAAAAAAGGGTCTCGAACTAACAAAGTTTGAGAACCCCTGATCTAGGGCTTCCTCCATAACTATCTGTAGCGGGGTGGTCACCCGCTCCTGCCCTGAGGGGCTCAAAACAGCCCTGCAGAGGGTTGTAGCTATGGTAAAGAAACTGTGAGAAGCTGATTGGTGAAGCAGCCACAGCTGTGGCTGGGTCAGTTAGGACCCAGCTGGCCCTTATGAAAGGCTGGGAGCCAGGAGCTCAGTCAGGCCCTGTTCCCTCCAAGGCTAGAGAGAGACTGACTGCCTGAGCACAGGGTAGTTGGAGTGAAGCAGGGCTGGCAACTCCCCAGGCTGCAGGGCCTGGTCCTAGGCCCACAAAGGTACAGCGTGGTAGAGTCAGGCAGCAGGGTCCAAAACCCCCTTGCCTGTGATGACTGGCTTTTACACTGCAGTCTGCCCCAGGGAGCGGGGCTTGATGACTGGCAGTAGCCTAGACTGAGGCAAGGTGCGGCTCAGAGGATTGGTAGTTTCCCAGAGCGGGGAGACCCAGAGGCAGAATGTGAGGGTACTGCCAGGGGGCAGCACACCAGATACAGGGCACCGGGGTCCAGAGAGAGACACGGGGCCAGTAGGACACCAGGCTGCAGAGGGCACTCTGTACTGAGAACAAGCTAATTCCCGGACGAGCAGCCAGAGGCGCCACAGGGCGAGTCGTTGCCCTGCAACGACATCCTTACAACAAAGACACTTTTTTCATAACTTAAGGCCCCACTGCTGTTAATGGAAGTTTTGCCAGTGGATCCTGATTTGATGTCTAGTGCGTTCACTTTTCAACAAGGTACTAGAACTTAAAAAGTGATAAACTCTGATCCCTCCCAAAAAAGTACTTATTACAGCTGCACTCTAGTGTGCTAGGCCCCATGCAAACACAAGAAGGCAGTTCCTGACCTGAAGAACTTACAGTCTAAGCAAGAACAGACACACTAAAAGGAAAAGAAAATAGATTGGTGAAGAAGGCAAACAAGATCATATGATTACTTAGCAAGTTATGCATATCTGAATGTTTTTAATAGGGTACCTGGGATGGAGATATAGGAAGAAGAATCATAAGAAAGGGAAGAGACATTAAGAACAAAAGGAAAAAAGTTAAAGGAAGACTGAAATTTAGAAGAGGAAGAAGAAAGAGGTATGAGAAATGTATGTCAAGTAAACCGAGGAAGACTTGTGCTGGTAGCAGCAGGGTAGAGTAAGGAGAAAACAAGAGTCCAAGTTTCAAAAATTCAACAAGTGTGATGGCAGATAGCTGAAAAGGAAGTCCTGGGGAAGGAAGCAAACATGTTCTGACTTGTCCCCAAATGCCATGCTGGAGCTCCCTCATATGATGAGCATACAAATATTGAAGGGGGCAAGTGACCAGCTAGTAGGAGTCTGTCTCTCTGTGGTGGGGGTCAAGAGGAGAAGGGACGGGGAGGCATGGATACTCAGCATTTCCAGGAAGCCCATGCTGGTCTGACTGAGGACAAACAAATGCCAACTTATGCCCCCCCTTTCATTTGCTGGAGCTGCCATCACTACTGTTGGTGGGAGTTTCTCTCATGTATAAATAGGGTAAAGGAGTGGAAGTTAAATAAAATCTGAGGTGCAAATCCTAGTGGAGCCATTACCTCACTGTGCATCTGTGAGAAAGCCATTAGACCACTATTTAAGGCAACATCTGAGTATAAAAGGAGGGGGAAAAAAAAAAAAAGAGGTTATGACCCCAACTGCTACTCGGACTACGCACAAGGAAAGCTAACTTTTTCTTCCACTTTAATGAGGACCTAACCTTACACCCCCTAACTAAGGGCTCCTACAGAAGCCTGGTCCTGCTCTTCAGGCCTGCAGAAAAGACCTGTTTCTTGATTCAAGGGTACAGAGGAGAGCAGCAGATTGCTTATAGGGCTAGAAAATATGCTGAGGCATGAACAACCAACAATTTCAGATGTGATGTTTCCCTACTCTGACAATTTAGACTAGCAATAATTGAGGAAGAGAAAATTGTGTTGCATTTCACCTACTCCCTTTTGCATACAGAGTGAATATTTGTTACACGTTGTAATGAAGACAAAGTTTTACCTCCACATTATCCTCGCTGTGTCTGATTGCTGTTGAAGGTATGGAAAGACTAGAACCGTTCTCTTCTGGTAAGCCAGAGATGAATTTTAACAGTTGAACCTTCGGTAAAATATATAGAGTAAGATTAAATATGAAGATGATTACTCCTTCAGAGATCTTGCCAGATTGGAAGAGAGTGATAGACATGGTACAACTTCTGCAGCAAGAAGTTGGTAGCAGTGCTGGAAAAAAATCAGTAATTATTTCAGTACTGTAAATAGCCTTATCCCAACAATGGTCTCCTCCAATCCTTGAAAGAGGAAGCAGCCTGCAAAGGCCTCTCTCTCTACCCTTGAAGACACAAAACTTCCAAAGAGGAACCTGCATAAGCAAGTAACTGAGATGCAAGCCTGAAAAACTAGTTTATAGAAAGAGTTTTTTAATGACGATGTTGGGCAGCAGCATACTCAGGCTTGTGTTGAAAGGTATGTTTGTCACTGTTTCAGCTGATGCCTCCCAAACAGAGAATATGGGATTACTGGAAATGGTTAACCAAAAAAAGGAAGCTGCACACACGAAGAACAAAAGACAGCTAAAAACCAGCCTAGGACATTGGAGGCAGAGTCAAATCCATGCCTACGGATGCTAGGAGGAAAGGTGGAGGCAGGGGCAAGATGGACAGTTATTGCCTTTAAACATGAAACACTTTCCCAGAATCTAGACCTGAGGCAAAATCATCCTCTGCTCCTTCCTATTTGGCTACACTTTAAGAATTTTGACATAGATCTAAAATTGTGTATGCCTTTTTCACCTTATAGTCAAGCATTTTGCCTATGATATTTAGATCTTTTATGTCAAATTCCTCTTCAGTTAAACATGGCTTATGAAAACCCACCAAGTGCCACAGCCAAAACTGAGGCTCACTCACTGAAACTCAGATGAGTACTCCTTGTATTCTGGAAGCCAATTCAAAATAACTAAAATTTAGGAAGAAAACAAAATATTTGGTGACATGTCTATAGTTGACAGACATGATAGCAAAAATAGAACATGAACGACTTACCATCACTTATCTTACTCAAACTGGACCCTAAAGATGGAGGAGACTGTCTCAAATCAATCATCTGTTCAATTCCTTATTACTAGTAGCCTTTTACTTTTATCTTCTCATGCTTTATAAAATTTAGGGTTTGGCTTAAATAAAGTAACTGTACTTAACCAAAACTGCGTTTCACCAACTTATCTACATTGATTGCTAAATAGAAATTGATCTGAGAGCGAGAGTAGTTCTTAAATTAACTCATTTTATAGACATTGAGCCTCGTAGGGACTAGAATTACTTAAGAGTAATCTTAACTGAGAAGCACTAAAAGTATTCAGATTATATATTCATTTCAATTGTTTCTCCCACAGAATTTTTGAAGTATATTTCAATCACTATCAATCTATTGATTCTCCATGTTTAGAAGTACTGTAAATTGTTATAGGCACACAGCAATTCTCCAAAACAGGTCACAGTTTTGGAGTTTAATGTACTCTCATATTCACATTGAATATTTATATAAATAAAATTAGAAAGCTTATTTTAGATATGCTTAGATAAGCTATAATGTGGAGCAGTCAAGTGATGCCATAAGACTATAGGTGAGGTAAAACAATCGTACCCAAAATTAGAATAATTTTTTGCCTAGTTCCAGAAATACTGAAACCATGACTATGACTACAGTTTTTTCAGTTTAAGTTAATTAACATATTAAGGTGTTAATTTTATGTCCACTGCATGCATCCGGCGAAGTGGGTATTAACCCACAAAAGCTTATTCTTCAATACTTTTGTTAGTCTTTAAGGTGCCACAGGACTCTGTCACTTCTGCAGATCCAGACTAACACGGCTACCTCTCTGATTCTTGACACCTTAATATATGTTAATTAACACATATTAAGATGGCCAAAACTATCAAACAAGAATGTATTCAAAGATGTATATTGGCTTTGCATGGGTAAATATTTTTTTCAGATATGATAAAGCTGTTAAGCAGGTGGCAAAAGTGGCAGATATCAACATATTGCATATTTCACACTACACATTCTTAATTGCCAAAGTATCCCACAAGTGATACGTCTTCTATATTTTCGGTTGAAATTTGCTGACCAGATCAGTCTCACAGAGAAGACTGTGCAACAGTATCAGTAGATTGCATGGCCACTGTTTGTGCTACATAGTGGATAGTATAAATACATTAGGAATTCATGTATGCTTCTCCATTTGTACATACAAATTAAGTTTTATCAGAATAGATTCTGCTTGTAACTGCCTACACATGCAATACTAGCCTTTTTGAAATATTCTGGAAACAAGCTATTTAATTCAGTGAGGTTTAAGCAAAGGTCAGTATTAGTATTGGAGATAAAAACACATGGCTTCATATTACAAATATGCAAAAGCTATGAGAGAAAGAACTAACCCAATAAAAAGTAGTGAAAACAAAGTCCACAAACAAGTAAGTCCTTGACTCTGCACTGAAGAGGCATAAAAAGCACGTTACTGTTCTTACCAACCATTTCATCAACAATATGACAAACCCATTTGACCTTGAATCACTTCCAGAGGTAATCATCATCATATCTACAGTACTGGACTTCAGGTAATATCAGGTGCACAACTTTCTACTGAAAATAGCAGGTGTTGATAAAGAACAAAAGAGATTTGGGAGAGATGCACCCAATTCTGATGGAACACACAGCTTCTTCTGTCAAGAAATCTGGCATCAAAAACATTTGCTGACATGGCCTCTATGAGCAAATTTAAGTCCTGCAAGGGAGGAACCACCACAGCAACTATAAATCCATACATTGTTTTCCACAGAGCCCTGTCCTTAGTAAGGAAGCAAAGACGATGTTTCAATGGCATTTGTTCTTAGTCACAGAATAGAATCTGTACCTATATTCCTCTTCCATGTGATGGAATAATGAGAAGAACAAAAAGCTAAATTAGTGCATCAGCTGGAAGCTCAGGCTGAAAGAATCCATGAGCTAAGAGCATTCAACAAAAACCACAGTGTACATCAGAGATGCCATAGCTGCAATACAAGCAATGTCTGGAGACGAATTCCACGCATACTCTGAACTGGCTGCTAAATACTTGAGACAGGCCCTCAAAGGATTTGACAAAGCTAATTCAGTAATTAAAGTCTTTGACAGATGTGACAATAACTCCTTGAAAACTGAAGGCAGACAGTGCTGGACAGCATATAAAGGTAGGATGCAAGAAACACCAGGTGATTGGTGGATGCCCTGTGCCCCCATTAAAAAAAAAAAAAAAAAAAAAAATCTAAATGTGGCATCCAGCAAGCAGTCATTGTAAAATTCCTCTGTAAATGCCTGGCTCGAAATGCACCTGAAAGTCTAGGAGCACACCCAACAAACACTCCTTACTGCAGGCTTTTCCAGTGGTGAAATAGCAAAGTCCCTCACCGGTAGAAATGTTGAAGAAGCTCAAGACTCATACAGTACTCAAGAGGAAGCAAATGCAAAAATGCTTCCGCATATTACATGTGCCAACATGGCTTCTGAGTCTCTTAATGCCAAAGGAATCATAGAATTAGATTACCTGGTACAGATGTTTTAGTCCTTGCTGTTCACTACCTTCCAAAAAAGGAACACAGATATATAAAAATGTTGATAGAAACAGGCACCATTACCAGCACAACTGAAACGTGTCACTTCATACCTGCATGTACAATTTGTAATGCACTCATTCCTGACTTCTGCAACACACTTCCTGCTGTACACCATTAGTAGGGTGTGACTCTGTCATCCCTATTTGGTATGGGAGGAGCAGGAGAGTCTGTGTTTAATGTTTTCACAACAAAGAGCTTACTCCTTCAGAGATCTTGCCAAATTGGAAGAGTGATAGACATGGTCTAACTTCTGCAGCAAGAAGTTGGTAGCAGTGCTGTATAACCAGACCAAGAAAAAAAAAAAAAAGAGACCCACAGACACCTGATTTACTTAAACCTCAATCTAGCCATCAAAAAGGACAAGCCACAGGCCAAACTCCATCATATGAGGACAATTTTGAAGAGCATGTCAAAAGAGCATCTTGGCAAACAAAGATTTGGATGTCTTAGCACACAGGTGAACCAGATTTTGGATCACCACTGCAACATAGATGGAAAAAAGTGGATGATGAACAACTTTCTGTATTCTTCGAGAGTGCAAAGGCGTCTGGAGTGTCTTCAAGATCCCATTTGTGCCTCTACCAGTAGGGGCCGCACACAATCAACTGTGTCTGTAGGCAGAAAAATATTCCCTGCATAGAAGTGTACATGCCAAGGCAGTGAAGACTGTGGTAGCCCACTGTGATGCTTTCTTGGTGTGTCCACAACTTAAGTCACCCTGTTACTCCTCTACCACAGCATAAAAGGAATTTGTTGGTGCTAACCTGTGACAGTTCCCTGTCACCCCAGTCTGTTACCAGCCAAACTCCTTAGGACTCTTGTCAGCCCTTACTTGCCTTGCAGGCAACACTTCCTGAATACTGTCTTGCAGTTCCTGAACCCTCTGGAAGAGCATTCCTCTGCAGTATCTAGCCCTGTTACTGTACACTCAAAAATCCACTGTCTACAAAGAAAAAAAGACTACACATCAGCCTGTTGTCTCAGCTGATAATGCATACCTCACTTTAATACAACAGTACTAAGATGAATTTATAATAAAAGAATAAGTTTATTAATAAAGAACAGATTTAGGGGATAGCAATCAGATCATTGAAACAGAATATGGTTACAAATAAACTGTGACAAAGCTCTGAGTCTGTACTTGTGGGTCCCGTGCTTCCTGGCAGATTTAGTGGCCTCAGAAACTCATCTAGGTCCCAGAGTGACCTCCCTTTCTCAGGATAATTGAAAAGAGTCACCACCTAGTGAGTTACCTTCATTATAGGCCACTATTGGAGGTGGAAAGGGGGAAATACCCCACAGTCTTTGTTGCTTCATAGAGCTCAGTAAGCACAGTTTGGCCTCCTGAATGAACTGAGTCTCACTTCTCCTCTCAAGAGGATTTCCGTAGAGTATGGAGGAAGATGGGGGGAACCCAGGCGTGCCCTCTACTCCGGGTTCCAGCCCAGGGACCCTAATGGTAGCAGCTGTTGGTGGCTTTCCTTCCATCACTAATGCTACTTTGATTCCCTGGGCCACTTCTCCAAGGTTCCCTCTTCCTAGCTTCACCTTCATGTCATGTTGCAGCTAAGCTTCCTCTCTTCCAGCTCCTTTCTCCTTGTCTCCCCCTGAGGGAACTGGGAAGGAGAGCTTTTAAACAGTCTGCGTGAGACCTTGATAGGTTAATGAAGACAGGTGGAGCCAAACAGTCTTAACTGACCTTTTGCCAGTTAACTGGGATCAGGTGCCAGCATTAGCCTAACAACCTTAACTGGTTAATTGGCATCAGGTGTCTTGATTAGCCTGGAGTAGCCTTTGTTTGGTTATCCAGGGAACAGGGACCTGTTCATCCTGAGGCTGATATACCTGCCTTCCAACACTCTCTTATACCCTTCAGGTCTGACTCCGTCACAAAACGTATAATCACACTGTCTAGTGACTAAAACTTAACAGGCTACAATCCTTGTCTAATGTGGTTTTCTCATCTACAGCCACTTCTTCGGGCTTGGTTACACTTAAAGTTTTATAGCAGTTTTGGTTATACCCATCTTCGTATACAGCTATAGGGATAGCGCTATAGCGTGTCCACACTAAGACCCGCCAGCGGTATAGCATGGCCACATTTGCAGCGGCACAGGGAGTGGTGCATTATGGGCAGCTATCCCAGCATTCAGCGGGGTGCAACATGCTTTTCAAACAAGAGGGGTGAGGGGGAACGTGTTGTGTGTATGCGGATGGAGAGAGTGAGGGGATTTTCTTTGTTTTCAGAGCCTGTCTGCAAATATCCTTTGAAATACAGAGCCTGCTAGTCTTCTCTGACACAGCTCCCTCTGTGAACATTTGCATTGCTTATCTGCTGAGTTAAGAGATGAACTCTGAAAAACATACTTCGTATTCCTCCAGCCCAGTTCAAAACAAAGGGAAGAGACACCATCAATTGCCTTAAATGGCTCGGGGCTTTGCCAGAGTTCATTTGTAGCGCTTGGAGTGTTAATGCCCATTCACACTTGCGATAATACACAACAATGAACACGCTATACCTGTTAATCCTCCGGGAAGAGAAGACTACCAGGACCGGTATAAATGTGGATTTATAGAGCTCTACGTGCTTTACGTGCCTCGCCAATGTGGACGGGTAGGAGGCTATAGCGCTATAAAGTGCCAGTGTAACCAAGCCCTTAGCATCATGCAACCCACATGACTAGGGATCCACTGTTCATGAATCCAAAGAGCATTGACCTCTTTGTTCACGGAGCGATGGATAATTAAAATGTCTTTTTGCTTCCCCTCATATCCTCAAAGTTTATTGACTGTGTCATCCTGATTCTGGTGAACGCCTAGAATTCAGACTCCAGTGTCTTCCCATACTGATTTGTTCCTCCCATGTATCATAGATGCAAATGAACTGCCTATTGTCTCTTGCATCACCATGCTCAGTTTTCATTAGAGATAGTTATCTTTCTATCCTCCCTCTTATGGAAGAAAACCTGTTTCTCCCTTATGCTTTAAAGTCTGCAACCAAACAAACAGTAAACAAAAAAGTGTCTATAATTCCTTATACAGTATTAATACATACATTTCATAATGATAGTAATGACTAATGTGTCACCAGCTTTCATTCTTAAACAACATTCTTTATAGATAAATATGACAAAAATGTGTGAGGTGTAATGAGTTTGTCAGGCTTGACAGGAGTAGCTGTTACGTGACATTAATGCCCATTGCCAAAGGGTTCAAGGTGCTCTTAGGGTCACACCACAATCTCAGATGATGGTGAACAAGATGATAAATAATGATATGGACTAGAAAAGTCACTAGTGCTATTACATTTAAATGATAGCTGTATCAGTTACTAGATTTTATAATTCCCTTTAGAGATTGTTATGGTGATGCTCTGAGGTCACAAAGAAATCCAATTTTATGTCTTGAAAAACAGAGTCATTAAATTAACAGCAACAAATGAAAATATTTAAAAGTGATCTTTAACGTATTTATGATGTCATTGTTTATCCTGTTTCTATGAAAACAGAATGAGTTGACAACTCCACATCATATCTCATCTCAAAGTAGACATAATAAGCTTTCAAATGATACATGATGTGCATATTTGTAGGGAGGGTACATTAAGTCAATGAAATTGGTGGTGTCTGTCACTCATCCATTACATTTCAGTCAGGTAAGTTTTCTGCCCCCAAAGACTCTTAGAATGACTGAGCTTTCCATGAGACAGGAGGTTAGGGAGAAATTTTTAAATCACAAAAGTTTATTCTTTAAAAATGATTGAGCAATTACAAAATTAACCTCTCTTCCCCATGGAAAAACTAAGCAACCGATATGACTAATTCATGACATCTGAACAGATCTTAATAATACTGCATTTCTGAACTGGAGCTAACCATATTGGTACTCAATTTTGAACATACAGAGAGACATACTTACGGGGGACATCTCTTCAATTTCAGATTCAGATGTTAATGTAAGACACTTCTGCCAGATATCAATTAGATCTAACATATTAGTCCTCTTTAAGAAGGTATCATAAGCCTTTTTGATATCAGCATAATTTTCAGGTGCTTCCATATTCTCACATGTCAATCCCAGTTTATCATGTAGCAAGTATTTCCAGGTTTCCACCACATCACTGAGATATACTGTGAAATCTCCATTAAGCTAATATAAAAAGGGAAAAGTACAAGAAAAGCATTATGCTTTGCTGGTAGCGTAGATATCAAAAACTTTAATAAAACAACATTCACATATCCTTTAACACACTGTGTACACTGAAGTATTTTAATGATGATTCATTTATATTAAACCCAAGGAAAAATGTTACTTTTAACTAGAGTTCTCGAAGTGTATTGACCTTGCATTTCAAGTCTTAGAATATGCAACCTATTAGTCTCTAATTCTTAAAATTATCACAATGGTTCCTTCTGGCTTTAAAAATCTATGGATTTTTAAAGACCTATGCACATGCAAAACTGTATTTATGAGCAGAAATGGATTAAGGTTTCCTGGGGCCCTGGGCCAGGGCAAGTGGGGGGGCCCCCTCCAGACCCCTTTATGCCTACAGTCCCATTCTGCTCTTCTGCCTGTGGCCCCACCCCATTCTGCCCCTTCCCCCATGGCCCCACCCCTATTCCACCCACACTCCCAACCACTCCCGCAATCAGTTTGCTCATTTCTGCCCACCCTCCACTGCAGGCTCCAAGACTAAAGAAGCTCTGTTCCCCTGCCACGGCCCTGGGGCCACAGTGGGGAGTGAACTCCCCCCGTCCTGAGGGCACAGCAGGGAGCAAGAGCTCCTCCAGTCCCAGGCCACAGCAGAAGTCCCTGCGCTAGGGCTTCCCCTGCCCCACCCGGGGCTCCTGCCAGGGAGCGGAGTTTCCGCTGAGGGCGGGGTGCCAATTTTTCCAGGGCCCCATTGGCCCACTGGATAATCTGCCACTGTTTGTGAGAGTAGTCTCATCAACTTCAACAGGAGTATTCACATGCAAAGTTCAGCATGTGCGTAAGTTCTTGTAGTATACATTTTCAGCAGGGAGACCATGTGCATCCCAAAAGTAGGAATCTGCACTGACAATCTATGGCGGAAACCCATACCTTTAAAATATGCATTAACAGAATACCTGAAACAAAGTACCGTGTGTGAGAAGCATGGATGTCCAAAAAGGTAAACTATTTTTATTTTTCTATAATGTAGTTAATAGAACAAGTCTTCATTATGAAGCTGCTAGGGATACTATATCCACATATTCAAACAAACCAACAAAAGCAATAAAATGAAGAGTTAAGCCACCTGTGACAGGGTATACAAACCTTAGGGCTTGGTACACTAGCACTTCATAGAGCTATAAAGCCCCCACGAGCGCTATAACGTCCTCTCCGTCCACACTGGCAAGGCACATAGAGCGCTATAACCGCTGAGTTATAGTGCTATTGTTAATCCACCTCCGCATGGGGAATAAGGGCTGTAGCGCTACAGCAAGAATGCGGACACCCACTGCGCATTAATTGGCCTCCAGCCCGTCCCATAATTCCCGTTCGAGCCACTCTGGTCATCACTTGCAAACTCTTTTGTCCTGTCCTCAGGTGACCACACGTCAGACCCGCCCTTTAAAGTTCCAGGGAAATTTGAAAATCCCCTTCCTGCTTGCTCCAGCCAAGCGTGGCATGCTCTCAGGGAATCCTTGCAGGTGATCATTCTCATTGATCATCATGACTCCACATGCCATGCCTCCTCGCAATAGGCGATCCCCAACATGGAGAAATAGCGAGGTGCTGGACCTCATCAGCTGCTGGGGAGAAGAGGCTGTTCAGTCTCAGCTGCGGTCTAGCGGCAGGAATTTTGATACCTATGGGCAGATATCACGGGACTTAGCAGAAAGAGGCCATGAGCGGGACACTCTGCAGTGCCGTGTTAAGGTAAAGGAGCTTAGGAATGTGTATCGCAAAGCCCGCGAGGCAAACGGCCGCTCCGGGGCAGCCCCGGTGACTTGCAGATTTTATAAGGAGCTGCACGTGATACTTGGTGGTGATCCTACGGTCACTCCATCGATTACCATGGACACTTCCCAGCCCACCAGTGAAGGGGGGGGGGGGGTTGAGGAGGACGACGAAGACCAGGAGGATGAAGAAGAGGAGGAGGATGAGGATGAGGCGGCAGCGACCCAGGGCACGGAGGAGTCCCTGGACGCATGCAGCCAGGAGCTCTTCTCAACCCAGGAGGGCAGCCAGCCACAGCGTCCGGCGGTTGCAGGGGCCAGCTCAGCAGCGGATTGCAGAGGTAAAGCTGCTTTTCTATGGGGAAGGCTTGCAGCTTGGGGTGGAAAGGGATGCTTGCATGCTTGCCTACATGTGGAATAGAGCATTGATGTAGTCTATCACCTCGCGGTAGTCATCATCAGTAATCTCTTCAAAGGTCTCAATAAGAGCGCTTGCAATGCGCCTGCGCAGGTTTCCCAGGAGAGCCAGCGTGGTCCCCGTCCCGGTCACTAGTCCTTGCCACTGTGCTACAATGGGTGGGGGGAGCATTGCTGCACATAGGGAAGCTGCATATGGCCCTGGGCGGAAGCCACATCTCATTAAAATCCCTTCCCTTTGTTCCTCAGTGACTCGAAGCAACGAGATATCTTCCAGGACAAACACCTACGGAGAATGTTGGGACAGTGTTCACAGTAGGGCTCCGGCCATTTCCCGGCACTCCACACCCCCCGCCACAGCTTTTCAGGGCAGGGAACAAATCCTTTCCCCTGCCTGCTGCTCAGACTGGGGCTCCTGCAACGTACCGGCACTCCCCACCCCCTCCCCCGGCACAGCTTTTCTGGGGCAGGGAAAAAATCATTTCCCTTGCCTCTGGAGCGCACTCACCATGGCAGGGGCTCCGTTGCTGTATCTGTGCTCTCTGCGGGACAGGCAAACGGGGAATGCGAGGAAATCATAGGCATGTCTGCTCTTTACAAGGGAACCACTGTTAAATGTATCTTTTTATTTTAGAAGGGTGGTCCTTCAGCCCTGCGCCATCGCTCTTATCAACAGCTGAGAGGCTCAGGAGACTGAGGAAGCGGCCACGAAGGAGCAAAGAGGATCTTGTACAGCAAGTAATGCAACAGGCTGTAACGGAGAATCGAGTTGCACAGAGGTGGAGGGAGAATGAGAGCAAGTTGAGGGAGAAGGCGCGGAAGGAGAATGTGATTCACCGCCAGAAAAGCACCGATAAGCTGCTCTCATTACTGCAGCTTCAATTGCAGACTATGCAGCGGATTGTCACCCTTCAGGAGGAGAAGCACCGCACCCACCACCCCAATTATCATTTGCCCCAAATCCCTTCAACTTCTGTGCCTCAGTACCCTCCAGGCCACTATCATCAGCCAAATGGTTATCACCATCCACAGCTGCCTCCAACCCCTCTGTCTTCACCGAACAACCCCCAAACCCCGGACCATTATCCACTGCAGTCATCCCCTAATAACATGCCTTACTGCCCTCCGCAAATGGGGTTCGGGGGACATGGCCACTGTGAGGACACTGGAGACTCAGAGACCCGGACATATTCCGATCTCTGACTGACCCCATGCCACCCCCATTGCACCTTCCCCGGCTTCCCCCTCACATGCATCACAATATTTTCTTTCAGCAACCAAAGTACCTGTTCAATACATGAATTGTCTTCTTAATAAATGGGTTTCTTTATTAAGTGTACATACATTATTACAGGCTACAGAAAAGCAAATGGCTGTTCCTGTTAAAAGAATGCTCCCTCCCTCCCTCCATCTGCACCTCACTTTAGAACTGGCTTTCAGCCTCAAAATGCTCCCTCAAGGCTTCCCTGATCCTAACAGCCTCGCGCTGGTCCCCTCCAAGAACCCTGCTCTCTGGCTGGGCATATGTGGCCTCCAGGCGTTGAACCTCCGAGGGCCATGCCTGAGTGAAGCCTTCGCCCTTCCGCTCACAAAGATTATGTAGGGCACAGCATGCGGAAATAACCTCAGAGATACTACCCTTGGCCAAGTCTAGCCTCCCATAAAGACAGCGCCAGCGCGCCTTCAGACGCCCAAAAGCACACTCCACAGTCATTCGACACCGGCTAAGCCTGTAGTTGAACCTTTCCTGACTGCTGTCTAGGCTCCCTGTGTAGGGTCTCATGAGCCAGCGCATTAAAGGGTAAGTAGGGTCACCAAGAATCACTATGGGCATTTCCACTTCCCCCACGGGGATCCTCTGGTCTGGGGAAAAAAGTCCCAGCTTGCAGCTTCATGAACAGGCCGGTGTTGCGGAAGATGCGTGCGTCATGCACCTTTCCAGACCGGCCAGCGTTAATGTCAGTAAAACGCCCACGGTGATCCACAAGCGCCTGGACAACCATGGAGAAGTACCCCTTTCGGTTAACGTACTCCTCAGCTAGGTGGGCGGGCGCCAGAATAGGTATATGGGTCCCATCTATCGCCCCTCCACAGTTAGGGAAACCCATTTCTTCAAAGCCAGCCACGATGTCATGCACGTTATCCAGAGTCACGATTTTTCGTAGCAGGATGCGATTAATGGCCCTGCACACTTGCATCAGCACAACTCCAACGGTCGACTTTCCAACCCCAAACTGGTTGGCCACCGATTGGTAGCTGTCTGGTGTAGCCAGCTTCCAGATCGCGATAGCCACCTGCTTCTCCACCGGGAGGGCAGCTCTCAGTCTGGTGTCCTTGCGCCGCAGGGCGGGGGTGAGTTCAGCACACAGTCCCATGAAAGTGGCTTTCCTCATTCGAAAGTTTTGCAGCCACTGCTCGTCGTCCCAGACTTGCATGACGATGCGATCCCACCACTCAGTGCTTGTTTCCCGTGCCCAGAAGCGGCGTTCAACAGCCGTGAGCATGTCCGTTAATGAGACAAGAAGCTTAGTGTCAAACGCATTCACCGCTTCGATCTCGTCTTCAGACTCATCACTGTCATCCTGCATGTCAAGGATTAACTCCACTGCACACAGAGATGTGCTGGCGACAGTCGTCAGCATGTTCTTCAGCAGTTCTGGATTCATTGCAGCACACGACAATGGAAGACGGAGCGTGCCTTGCTGAAACCCTTGAAAGATGGCGCCGGAGGTGGAAGGAAACACAGGGATTGCTGGGATATGCCAAAAAGCATCATGGGTAGTTGAAACAGGATACAGAATGCCCCACAATTGACGCCCCCCCTACCACAAGGCATTGCGCCAGATCAGGAAGAGGTGTACTGTGGGATACATGCCCTAATGCGCTGCTCTTAATGCCGTATTAAGTGCCGCAAATGTGGCCATGCTATAAGGCTGGAGCATCTCAGTGTGGACATACAATAGCGCTATTCATATTACTGTATAAGGGGACCGCTATAACCAATAGCGCTATAATCTTGTAAGTGTAACCATACCCTTACAGAGGCAAACAGTGGTTAAGTGACTGCTCTGGGCTCAGCCAGCCACACCCCACCACACCTGTAGGAAATGCTTTGACTGAAGGAGTTAAAAGGCCAGGGAACAGCTCATTTGATGGCAGACTAGGGAGGTGAGCAGATCCACAACTGCAGCAGTAAGCTGAGGGAAAAGGCAGAATCTCTCCCCATGAGAACTGCCCAAAAGGTCTCTCCATGAAGGAAGGGAGGACCTGCTACAGTCCAAGAGGGAAGCATTCCCTTCTCATATGGGCTCCAAGTTTTGTTAATTCCCCTTTACTTTGTTTGGGCTACCTCATCAGGGCAAAGCCCTGAGGACTGCCCTGTCCCAGAAGAGTGGGCCACACTGCAGGAGGAGGAAATTGCTGCCAGAGAAAAGTTTAATAGAGATGTTTAGTCTTGAGAGAAAGACTGAGAGGTCTGATAAGTCTTCAAATATATGAAGGGTTATAATAATGAGGGTGCTTTATGTCCACTGAAGATGTGGCAGAGTAAGATGATTACTTCTTGTCCTAAAGGAGATTCAGGTTAGATACAACAGATCCCCAGTATACGTTGGGGTTGGGGTTTTGAAAAGGGCAACAGATACCAAAAAGACGTATACGGGGGAACTGCTGGTATAGCAGTGGAATAAGCACGAGAGAACACTTGGTGAGGGCGGGGGGAGGAGACAGGTGTGCTGGCCGGGGCTCCCAGAAAAACAGGGGGGGTCCTGTAAAAAAGTGTGCCCCCATTCTGCCTTCCCAGTGCTCCTGCTGGCACATAGGCACTTGCCCCGCTCCACCCACCTGGTGCTCCTGCCAGGGGTGTGGGCTTCCTCCACTCCACCCAGGGCTCCAGCATGACAGCCAGTAGCCTTGACTTTTCTCTATATCAGGCATTTCTGATTTTCACCCCAAAAAAATCAATAGGGTTCTGATGACTAGAACACTCAGTGAGGTTCTGGAATCAAAATGTGCTGTCCCAAAGCTATCATGTCACATATAGAGAAACAGTGTACAGCCTCTCAGTGATGAGGAAGTTATGCAGGGTGGAAGAACATATTGTGATTTCTGACAGAAGGTTCAATCTGTTTTGGGCCAAGGTACTGGAGGAGTAAGTTCCAGTGCAGAGAGTCCTTAAGGAGAATGCTCTACCAGTGAATTCTTGGAGTAACTTATGGTCACCAGCAACAAGTTTCTTTGTTCTCAGTTTGTTTCTATTGGTAGATTCCAGCCTGGTCTATATTAGAGTTAGATCGAAGGAAGCCATCTTAAGTTGACCTGTTAAAGTATGTGTCTACCCTACTGAGTCCTTTATGTCAACCTAAGTCGCCTCTGATGTCTACTTCTGTAATCCACCTCTGAGAGGCGTAGCGCTTAGTTCAATTTTCAGGGGCTGACACAGCATTGGTTAATTCGACTTAATTGGCCTCCAGGTAGTGTCCCACAATGCTCATCTGTGACCACTCTGGAGATCATTCTCAACTCTACTGCACTCCAGCCAGGTAGACAGGAAACAGCCTCTCCCTTGAAAAACCCCGGGAACTTTTAGTTTCCCATTTCCTGTTTGATCAACATTGGGAGCATGCCAATTTGAGCACAGCCGATCATGGAGACTATATGCCCCAAACGTGCTACAGCTTGGTGCTGACCTCATTGCTGTGTGGGGAGAAGAGTCTGTGCAGCCAGAACTCTGATCCAGCAGAAGAAACACACACCGATATTTATCCAAAGATCACTCATGGAAGGGGGAGAAGGGTTACATGAGGGACACACAGCAGTGCCTTGTTAAAATACAAGAACTTTGCCAAACGTACCAGAAGTCAATGGGGGTGAGCACCAGAACAACTGTTGAACCCCACACATGCCGCTACTACAATGAGCTGCATGCAAATCTCAGTGGTGATCCAACCAGCATTCCCCCAAGCAGAGTGGGCACCTCATGTGTGAGAGTCTAGGGACAAGGATAATGATATGGTGGAAGAGGAGAAGAATGGGAAACAGGCAAGCAGTGGATCCATTCTCCCTGAGAGCCAGGAAATATTTTTACCCTGGAGCACTGTGGGTCACAGGCCAACCATGCCTGAGAAGGCACCTCTACTAAATATACAATTACAATGGAAGTCCAGTTAAACTTTAGCAGACACACATTCACAGTAAACATGTAATACCACCAAAGAACAAGTGAGGTGCTGTGGTTCTCTGCTTACAAGGTCTCTCCAACTACACCGAGGATGGCCCCTGGAAAAGACTATTTATGTGGACTGGGCTATCTGTAGGAAGCTTTAATGGAGGTACTCTGCAATCCTTTACAGAGGTTTTCTGGGCAGGGCAATCTTATTTCTTTCACTGTGGTAGGCTGCTTTCCTGCACAACTCCTGAATTAATTCTGCTGGCATCATTGCAGTACACAGCATAGCAGCATAAGGAATGGGTCTACACCCAGATGCTTGCAGCATCTCCTCCTTTTCCAGTTCTGTTCCCTCAGGAGACAGATATCACATAGGGTCACCTGGGGAAAACAGGGAAAGTTCTCATTGAAAGTGCTCTTATATGAGGAAAAAGGGTATGTAGAGCCTCTCCACTGCCCCATTCCAGATCACCGAACCGTGCAGCCACTAATGTGTCTTTACTGTGCTCGGCATAGATTGGCAAGTAGTTTCAAGTGGCTGATAGAGGACTGAGGCCCCATATGAGAGATTCCGCAATCTGGGAGTGAAAATGTTCCCCTCCAACCCATTTATAAACAATTTCCTGTGGTGCTATGGGGAAGGGTCATTGTTCAGCTACCTACCTGTGCTCCTGACATGAGGCTGCCATAAACTTAATTAAAAGTGTGGTCACCCATGACCCGGGGGGGGGGACACACTCGTGGCTGGAGCAGCAAAACAGCACAGTGAACGGTTACACAGATTCTGATTATGTTATGGCTTGCACCTAGTATAACATGGAGCGGGGTTGTTTATTAAAACAGCCTTGCTAGAGAAACATGTACAATGGCTCCTTTATTTTTCCCCCGACTGACAGCTGGAAATGTGTCCTTCGGCATGTCATCAACACCTGAAAGCAGACTTTCAGTGATTAGAAGAAGAGAAAGAATGCAGGAGGACACAGTCACTGAGATAATGAATGCCTCCAGGACAGATGAGAGTTAAGAGCGTGGAGAATTTCACTGTCTGAGAAGTTAGACATGGATATGGAGAGCAGAAAAGCTTTCAATGAGCAAGAGCTTCGGAGTATGAGGGACCAAGCAGACATGTTAAGGCATCTGGTTGAACTAAAGGAACAGAAGCAGGAGGGTAAACCCTCTGCAGACCGTGGTGGACAGACAGCATCACCCTCCCCAAAGTATTCCATGAGGCTTAGGCAAAAATTCTATCATTCCTTTCACTTAACTTGGGGCAGAAGGAGAAGGTACAAGGAACAGATAGTGCTTGTTCAGACCTTTGATGATCTGGAAGGCAGTATTATGTTACACAGCTGAAAGTGTTTCTCCTGTTCCAACTGCACAACCCCTTTTCTCCCCTACAAATAGCTTTTCTTTCTGTCCTCCCTTTTTACTTATGTTTGTTAAATAAAGTAAATTGATTTGAGAAATGTTCTTTATGGAGTAGAAGCAGTGGGCTTGGGCAGGGGGATGGCTTTACAGGGACAGTAATACTAGCCAGGCAAAGGTTTGGGAAAGCACAATGCACACAAGCAGCTCGCATTCCTGTGACTTATTATTGAAACAGCTTTTCAAAGCCTCGCAGATATTCAGTGCCCCTTTCTGTGCACTTATTGCCCTGGTGTCTGGCTACTCAAAAATTGCAGCCATGCAATCTATCAACTGCCCATCCCTGGGGAAAATTTTCTCTTGTCTTTCTCCCACAGATACTATGGAGAACACAGCAGAAAGCTAACAACCATGGGGATGTTCTCCTCACTAAGGTCCAACCTTGTTAGACTTCTCCGGTACCCTTTCAAATGGCCAAAGGCACATTCAACGGCCAATCTGCACTTGCTGAGCCTATAGTTGAACCGTTCCTTACTGCAATCCAGAGGGCCAGTGTATGGCTTCATGAACCATAGGAGCAGGGGGTTGGCTAGGTCCCACAGAATAACTATAGGCATCTCAATGTCGTCAATGTTAATTTTGTGGTCTGGAAGAAAGTCCTGCATTGCAGCTTTTTGAACAGACCCAAGTTACTAAAGATGTGCATATCATGCACCTTTCCTGATCAGCCTATGCTGATGAAATGCCTCGTGATCGACCAGCATTTGCAACACCATTGCAAAAGTATCCCTTTCAGTTTATGTACTCTTTGGCAAGGCGGTCTGTTGCCAAGATGGAGATATGCGTGTCATCTATCCCCCCCACCACAATTAGGGGATGGAACCCCCGCTTGCGGCAAAACCCTATGTCCTGCACATTTCCCACACTCACTGCCCTTTGTAGGAGAAGTCGATTTATGGCCCTGCACACTTGGTGCACAGCAGCTCCCACCATTGATTTACCTACTCCAAATTGATTCCCCACTGACCTGTATCTGTCTGGGGTTGCAAGCTTCCAAATAGTGATTGCCACTCACTTCTCCACTGTCAGAGCAGCTCTCAGTATTGTGTTGCTGAACTGAAGGGCAGGGGAAAGCTCTGCACAAAGGTCCTGGAAGGTGGCCTTCCGCGTTTTAAAGTTTTGCAGATATGGGGTGATGAACAGTAGCTGCAGAACTATAAGTCCCACCAGTCAGTGCTTGTTTCACAGGACCAGAAATGACGCTCAGAGTACAGCTGTTCTGTGACTGCCAGCAGCAACTGTGAATGCCGCCCCTGCCCCCGCCCCCAACGGCTTGCAGCAGGGCTGCTTGCAGGACATCTCTATATTCCATGCAGCGGGCTCTACTTCAGCTCAGGAGATACTGCAGGAAAAGGCATGAGGTGCTTGAGATGCTCACAGCAAGAGTACACAGCTGAGCAGGCTCCATACTTCTGGAGTTATGGCTTACGCATGGCGCTTTGTTTTGAAACAAATTCCTTCAAATGTAACTAGTTAAAATAAGACTTCAGTGCAATAACTCAGCCAAAACCTTCTCACAAGATCAAGAACTTGGAGATTAACAGTGTTTATATTTCTGTTGTAAAAACATTTTAAATCCAAATAAAAATGCACTTCAGATATCCATTTCCACGATCAGGTGCCCACTACGACAGCATAGTCTATTATTCATAGAACTGATTGAGAGAGTCTGTGGTTTTAAATAAAAAAAATTAAAAAAAAAAAAGAAAGAATCAGAAAATATTTTGCTAGGAGCACATGCCAGCTGCTAATATCTAAACGAAGTTCAAAAAGTTCAGTGCCTTCATTCTGTGATAGACATCAGGAAGATTGTATTTCACAAGCATAAAACAAGGAAAGCAAGGTTAACACATTTTAAAAGCACTTCAGTTGCACTTTTTACTACTATGTTGTATATCATGTATTCTCTTTGGACTTTTATTAGAGTCTGGGCTCATTCTAGGATTAAATCGTAATTTTTCAGGTTTTAGAGGGTTGTTTGTTTGTTTTTTATAAAAAGACTTAACTTTTACAATAATAGCAGTTGCCTTGCTAACTAGTTAGCCCTAGAAAGAACCTGCAGTAACAGTGGTTTAAAGATGGAAAGATGCATGTTACAGCTCTGTCCCTAGCTAAGCCCTCATAGATGGTCACCATCCTCCTGTATTGGACCTAACCTTTGGATTCCCCAGAGTTTCAAGATAATGGTGTCTGAGCAGCAGCCACCAAGATCGGTGATTAACTTGGGCCTCTCAGGCAAACCACTAAGATGCAGATTCACAGCCCGGAATCCCTCCTTGGCACGAAGACTGCAAAATCCCAACTTCTCTTCCCTCAGACCCATCCTTAGCTTCCCAAGCCAACCCAATAGTTGATTCATTCTCTCAGTCTACCCCCACAGGCAGTCTGGATTATAGTTTAACTTTTTGTGAACCATGTGACATTAAAAGCAAAGGACACACATTCCCTTGAGGCTTTGCAAACACACACATGTGCACTTTACCCAGAGAGCACAAGAGTTAGAGCTATGCAAAACAAAGCTTCTGAATACTGTCCCCTTTAGACTGGTTTCACCCCATCTGGGTTTGGTTCAAGTCTTTAAGGGACCAGGGCCAAGTCCCTCCTGCCACCATTCTTTCTGCTGAGATTTCTGGTTCTGGAAATGACATTAGGTCCCCTTGCTTAAAGAGCATACCATTTTTAGAAATAGCAACATTTTCTCTTTGGTCTTGTCCTTCTGCTGGGATTTTCCTTCTTGAAACCTTGTATGGAATTTCTGGCAAAGACTTGTTAGAGGCAACTCTCTTGACTTCTAACGCTGGGGTAGAGCTAATCAATGTTGATGACTTGTTGGTGGCCATGGTTCAGTTTCCCAGACATGGCTTGTTTTCTGCTACAAAAATGGAAGTTAAATCCACTCTGAAGGTTATAATTAAATGCTCTAGAACAGAATCAAAGGGGTAGCTGTGTTTGTTACTTCTGCAATTCCAGACGTAACAAAGAGTCCTGTGGCACCTTAAAGACTGACTAAAGTTTTAGAGCATAAGCTTT